>CM046880.1:53083899-54283899 GCA_025667525.1 Glebionis coronaria
AATTGGTTTTGAAATGGTTAAGGTACTTAGGGATGGTTTAAAGGACTCTCATACTGATGTGAGGTCTTGTTTAGATGTTAAATGGAAGCCCTAATTAAATTCTAAGTCATTGGAATAGTCTAAAACCATCATGTGTTAGTAAACTTTTGAACATGTAAAAACCAGAAAATTCTGGATAGGAAAAGTATATATTTATATATATATATATATCAGGGCTTTAACAGAAGCTTTAGGGCTGGGGCATAACTATGAGATGGGAGCTAACATAATGTATGGTCATAGGGTTTATTTTACAGAAGCAATGAGTTAGCTAAAAGGGAGAAAGTCGACCCCATTTTGGTCAGCATGAAAAACAGGACTGTTTTGAGTAAAATGAGAACGGGTTAGGATATGGACATAACTAAGATATAAAGCTCATAGAGGGGTGAAATGGGATACTTTAATAGTTCTAGAATGGGATTAGAATACATGAGAGGGCTAGACATCCATCATAGATTGATGATCCGCGATGGGATACTTTTGATTCATGTTATGATTATATGCGTTGTTGTGTATAGATCTTTGCTAGTGTGTAGGAAATTTGGAAAGCTTGTTTAGGTGAGTTTTCATAGTCCCCGTATTCTTGATTTTTTATAAATGTTTTTTTACTTCCATATTGGATGGAAGAGAACACTATAAAGGTTTTGAAATGTGTTGATGTGATTGTTTCGAAATGGTTTTGTGTTGGACAATAGTGTGTTTACTTATGTGTTAGACTTGCTATGTGAATTCTTGATTGTGTTTGTAATTTGGATTTGGGGGACACGTACCATCTCAGTAGATATTGGTAAAGGCATGTAGCCTTGTTATTGGTACATAGACTGTATGGGGCGTCTATAGGACCAATTTTGATTTGGTAAGGCAGGTAGCCTTGTTTGGAATTAGAGTGTGTAATCTTGATTACTATTTTGTTAATGCATTATGTAGCACCTTGTCCATCATGAGATAATGTTTTTAATGGTTATGATTCACAGCTTAAAAGTTATGTTTTGTGTTGGGTTCTTGGAGTCTAAATCTATGACTCTCCACCAACTTTATGTTGATGTGTTTTTAGTGTCTCTTTCAGGTGAGAATTTGGTGAAGGAAGACAATAGAAATGGCTAGGATTGAAGATGCCTAAGATTGCATAAGGAGGAACCCCATTCCTCTTATAATTCCTTTTTGTTTTGATTTGAATAAGTGCATTGTATGACATTTAGATGCTTTGTTTGTTTGTCTTGGGTAAGAGGTAGGACTTGTTATCTACTTACCTAGATCCCTGCATGTTTTGAGATATTGCCATGACTTTGTGTCGCTTTGAATGACATTTTTACATTTAGTCTTCTCTATTCAGACACTGTTTGTTATGATGATATCCATAGTTTGTGCCCCGTGATTCCGCCATGGTGGGGTGTGATAGTTAACAACAAATAATAGACACGGATGAAATGGATTTGTCATTTATCCTGATTTGTAGCATTTTACCTCAGGTCGGTGAAGACCATTAGACGGTATTAAATGTCGTACGTTTGACAGGTAGATTCAATTAAGAATCCCCATGATAGGTTTCGCGACTGTGCTAGCCTGTTCTCGTACCTACCGGAACGTCTCAAAGCAGACAACGTGGTAAGAGTGAATCATTTGGATTAAAATTATCCTTATGATTGAAGCTGTCAATTCAAATACCCCGAACAAGTTTGATTCAATAAAGAATCGCACCATCGCTGCTTTCCACTTGTCACGAGCTTGATTCCTATAGAATCTTGCTTGTCACCTACCGCAGTGCTGTTTGATGTTAACACTGAAATGATTTCTACTCGTCACTGTGAACACTAAATAGTGTCACTCTGAGTGTTCTGGCAACATCACTTAGATTTTGCGTAGAGGCCCGAAAACAAGTCCAAATTTTTTTAAAAATCAAACCATCGTTTCTTTCCAATTATCACAAGTTAGTTCTTAAAGAACTGTACGTTTCACCTACCATGAGCTTGTTTTATGTTGGCTCAAGCATGATTTCCATCTTCATTGTAATACTTTCGTATCACTCAGATGTTCTAGAAATATTACAAGAATATTGTGTATGACTAATAAAAATCTCTTACTTTTCACGGTGTATGAAAAAGCAAGGAATACATGGAAAGTGTCCTAATGAGACATTTGATGGTCTTGGGCTCTAGACTCAATTGTGCGTTTTGATTTAGTAATCGGAGGTTGGAGAGTATTGCCACCTTTTCAATATCACTTTAATCGTAGTGAATAAGTCGATAGATAACGTGTTGAAAAGACAAATGGGAGAAGCGGCCATCATATCACTTAAAGACAATGTATACAAACTATCCTCACGAGAACCTTTTAACAAGTCAACTCCTTCTAGATTTCGAATGAAGCAAGTATGTTATCGAAAATTAACCTCAAGGTTAGTGATACAGGGTTTTGCCAAGTATAAAAATTTGTTCGTCTCGATTCAATTTGAATTGATTAAGGTTAAAAGTGTGACTCAGTCGTTTTTGGTTAACAAAAAGAAGGTTTTGGTTATCTATTTCTATTTGAAAGGTAAAAGCGAAACGTAATAAAAATAAACCAAAAAAACAAATAACTAATAATAAAGGAGCAAAACATATAATAAAACGTAAATTAAAGTAAAACGGTTAAAAAAATAAAACTACAAGAAGAAATTAACTTTCGACTTGAAAATAAAATTTACTAAATGAAAAAGGAGAAAATAAAACTAAGTGGCTACTTTAAAACTAAACGAGACAAAAACTAAATCGGGTACTAAATAAAAGTCAAAACTTAAACTTTTCGAAAAAATACTAATACTAAAATTCGACGAAAAATATAACTAAAAATACATGACTTTCAAAATATGAAAACTATCACAATATGAAAAACTATCACAATATGAAAACTATCACAATATGAAAAATTACAATATAAAAACTATCACAATAAGAAAACTATCACAATATGAAAACTATCACAATATGAAAACTATCACAATATGAAAACTATCACAATATGAAAACCTATCACAATATGGAAAACCTATCACAATATGAAAAACCTATCACAATATGGAAAACCTATCACAATATGAAAAATCTATCACAATATGGCTGTTGAAAATTGGGTAGCGTTTCGTCACAATATGCCTTAAATCCTGATCGCAATCCACGATGCCAGGGGCAATCGCAATCCTCGATCGAAATAAGGGGATATTATAACACTTCAATCGCAATGAAGTTGTCGGAATAAGCTGTCACAATGTCAAAACCCTAATGATATTGTGATGGAAAAATCACAATATTCGGATGGAGTACAATAAGCTAAAAATCAAATAAGCACTTTAACCAAAAATTTAACCAAAACAATAATAAGAAGAACAAAAATAAGCTACAAATTTAAAAACTTTCAAGATGCTAAATAAGCAACATTTATAAATTGAACTAAAAGAAAAAGATTAAACTTTAAAAAGATAGAACTTTTAAAAACACTTAAATGAAAATAAGCTAGACATCCATTAAGCAAAAAGCACAATAAGCTAAGACCATGAATCACAAGAAAATGATAATAACAAAAAGATAAGAACTTTAATCAAATTAAGCATAAAGATGAAAACTTGAAGATTAAACAAATCAAACAAAAGATTTTAAAACAAGAAGAGAAGAATGAGATGATTATGAAAAACTTGAAATTAAAGATGAAGATTAAAGATTCAAATACAAGATTAAAGTGAAAAGCTTAAAACTTTAAAGAAAAAATTAGAGAGAGAAAGCAAAAACACCTACTCCTCCTACTCCTACTCTAATCTACTCCTAATTTTCTAACACCTCCTAATGACATATTAGGAGGATTTATATAGGAGGAGAGGATGAGTGTTGATGCTTTCTTCTTTCTTTCTTCTTGTCTCGACTCGATTTAAATTCTTGGTCTTTCTCGACGTCGTCACGGGATTTGTCGATATAAATTGAACTCGTCTTATAATTTTTTTTTTTAATTAGACTTGGTTCTTCGACTTCATTAAACTTCCGTCTTTAGACTTTTTCCTCGATAAATCTTCAGAATAGGCCTTGGACTTCCGTTCTTTTTGCACTCTTGATCTTTTGACTTCGTCTTTTCTCGATTTCTTCGATAAAAGCCCGTGAAAGCCCGTGTTTTCTTCCTTTTTCATCTTTCGGTCCTAAAACACAATAAAAACACAAACAACACAATTCCGACATTTACGACATAAAATACACGTTTTGGCTTGGTTTATATTATAATTAAGTGGTAAAAGGATGGGTGTTTTCACACCTATCAGTTAGAATCGCAGAATTATCCAATGGAGAAAAAAATTGTGGCCAAGTCCTTCAACATAATACACCCGAGAAACCGTAACATTGCTAGTTTGATATTCACCATAACCCATGATCTTAGCAATGTGGTCATTTCTAAATTTCATCGTTCCTAGAAACTTGCTGACGAAATGTTCGAGCATCAAGCGATCTCCGGTCATATGCTTGGAGCAACTAGAGTCCAATTACCAAAGGATGATTTGGACCACCTGAAATTATCATCCGACAAAGACAATGTATCGGAATCTAGTTGTTCCTTTTCGTTACATGTACAAATAAAATTATCTTAGATTTGCTCACATTAGGTTCCCTAGAAATCTAAGGTTTCTTCCTATATATAAGCGTGACAATAGGTTTTAGGGGCTTAATCTCCTTTGGTATTTCGTCAGTGGTAGGCACTCTAGTACGGGCAGACCTAGTTAAAGAGCGCTGTTTCCATACTCTAGTTTTGTTATTCCTATTGAAAGGATACTCGGGCCTAACTTTAGTGGGAGTGGTCATAGTTAAAGGGCACTTAGTTCCAACTATAATGAAGGTCCTACTAGTGGGACGCCATTTCCATCCAACTTGGGTAAAAGTTTTCCTAGTCGGTTTCCATTCTACATTATTTTCGCGAGCATACAATTCATTCACATGGTCAACAAGGCACATATCATGACGCTTAGAAAACATGCATTCATTACAATTCCAACATTTCAAATCAGAATTCATTTTAGGCTTAGGCTGCAAAACCGCATGACCTTTATGTTTAGCTACATGATTCCTTTTATGCAAATTCGACATACCATTCCTAGGATGAACTTCTACATTCTTCTTTAAAGTAATACTAGTGGAAGGTTGATCCTATCTATCTTTGCTTTTCCTTTTGATCATTCACCCCTAGTAGACGCGTTTACTCCTGTAGAAGGCAACATAGGAACATTAGTTTCATATTTTGAGTGTGCCTTATTAGATGGATCTAGTGTTTGAGATGGTATCACAACTATGGTTTGGTTAAATGGAGTGATGGCAACTAGCTTTTTGGTGGGTGATTCAGAACCCGGTGGACCGATATAGTCAAGATAAGCCAAACAATCTTGAACTCGATTAACGTATACAAATCGAGTAAAAATCGCTATTTTTTTTGATCTGAGGCACATAAGTCATTGATTATGTCCATAGAAAGTTCGGCATGATCTAAGGCATTCCTCATGTAATCGGCATAAGTATCTGGACTATTTTTAAATAGTGGGTTCTTATAAATCACTCTTGGGTTTGGTTTGGAGGAACTGGAGGATGGTGCTGAGATGATAGCCGTGTTATCAGCAACTTCTTTGCCTTTGAGTCAAAGTGTTTCATTTAACTTGGCTAAAACCATATTTTTGTCATTGATTAGGATGGTTAGATCAGAGATTTCTGTAGACTTTTGATTCAGTTGGTTAATAAATGAATTTTGTTGTGATTCTTCGAAGCGAATCTTTGTTCTATTGAATCATAAAGTTGCTTACATCCTTGTTTGACCCGTTCAAACCCCCTAGAAGATAGGTGATCCTATATTCCAAGGCATAGTTTTTAATCTCAGCAGCCTCTAGTTCTAATTTCACTGATTCAATCGGTGACTCTCTCTTAATCTCATAATCACTTCCTTTAATGCTTGAATCACCTTGTCATGCTTCTGGCCCTTTGGCGTTGTTTTGTTAATTCGAAGAATCTTTTCAAAAGTTGGATTATCATTATTATCACAATCATTCTTTAAAATAAGAAACTCAGGTTTTGATTTTTTTCTACTTCAAGACAAATACAATGCTTTTGGAGTTCATCAAAATGTTTTGAAAGTGAATTAAAAGAATCTTGAAGCTTGTAAAATTCAGCGTCAGATTTGTGACAAGGTTGATTATCTACCACAGCATTTACATTCTCATCAATGTTCACAAAAGAGGCATTCACATCAACATAATTATGCACAACGAGTTTCACAATATCATTCGGCATCACTTGTTCCAAGAGTCGGTCATTTTGTTACAAAACTGTTTCTTCTCAATTAAATTTTGCTCATAAACGTCGTCCATTTCATAGAAAACTCTTTGAACTTCTTTAATTTTAGATGTTATGTTTTGATCAAGAGTTTTAAAACCCGCTTTAAGATTTTCCACAAACGGGACGATCTCATCACGAAAGGCAACTTTTATGTGTTCGAAAGCCCTCCTTCGGTTAGAGTCGTCAAAGTCATACGTTCCTTAAAGACCTTGTCAAAATTGGCAAATTGTTGTCTTAGCTCTTGCAAGCTTATAAACACCATACTTACCGGTGGAATTACCTTAGGAATTTCCTTGGGTATTTCCTTTTCAACAAGTGTAGGAGACGTACTAGGGGTTTCATTGCTCATGGAGCTTGAAGACACGCGTGGTGGTTCGTAATTAACGTCCTTTTGTGGTTAAAAGTGTTTTTTAAAATTATATATATATATTTATTATGCTTTTAATAATCAAATGGTTTAAGATTTTTAGAAAGCATTTTAACCGACTTTCTTCCACAAGTGATATTGTCTCTGCATCATCACGAACATGCGGAGCATCCAACACATTTCCATGTTTGGTAGCATCATAAAGTCTAGGGTTTTCTAGCAGAGCTTGCCTTGCATAACCCATATTAGGTGGTAGGTCTTGTTGATGTTTTAAGTCACCTTCTTTAAATGATGATGTTAACAAATGTACCGTATGAGTGGAAGTATATTATTTTAAAAGCAAATTATCTATCGTTTTAATCAAATTGGAATCATTAATTTCCATTTCAACCCTTTTAGACTCGAGTATTTCGAAATCCATTTTAAGTTTCTGAAAATCAGTGACAACTGATGTATAGTAAATCACACCCTTTAGGAAAAAGGTGTAAAAACGGTAAGTATTAAGTACTATGTTTAGGAAAACGTAAATACCGACAAATGAGTTCTTTCTCCAATGAGGTATAGGTGTTGTGTGTCAATTCAAATGTTTTAGATTAATTAAGAGCTTGAAAGAATAAAATAAAATGGAACGGATTACGCCAAAAATGAACTAAAACAAAAAAAAACGCGTTTTCACGCAAAACGAGGGCAAAAACTAAAATTTTCCTAAAAAATTATTAAAAATCACCAAAAAATCCTAAATAATATAAATAAGGCTGAAAAATAAACATAATATTTTTTGCATTTTTTATTTAACTATTATTTAATTTTAAAGTCTAATAATAGACCAGAAATTAAAAAAATTATGAAAAAGTCCAACCTAAGATTTTATAACTTGTAAACCTTCAAGATATTATTTTAACACTAAAAAATATTTTTCGAAATTTATTAAACCAAATTAACTATTTTTAATGACTTTTCGAATAAACAGAAAATTAAAATGAATAAAAAATAATTTAATAATAGGAAAACTCTAAAACTTTGCCAAAAATTCTTAAACGTTAACTAAATAAAGGGAAACCTAAAAGGGAGCAAAAAAGTTAACCAAATAAGCCCTAACAAGCTATGACTTATTTATCACTGAATGAAAGAAAGAGTTGTTAAATACTAAATGTTGCAACATGCTTACAAGAAAAAGTCCATAGATCACTAGTTAACACATTACTCTAAGCAAGGTTGCATGTTCGAGTCCGGGTTATGCTACTTTTTGTTTTTTATTATTTTTTTATTTTTTATTATTTTTTTATTTTTATTGGAATACAAGGTACCCCCCCAATAAACTATGGCTTATTGGAAGTCAATAATAAGCACACATAAGAAGGAAACAAACCAGAATAAGCACAGATAAGTCATAGATAAAAAAAGTCAATAAGCAAAAGTTGTCACCCTTATGGCCGATATCTGACAGTGAACTAATTTCCTTTGTCAGATATCGGATTGAACTTATCAGGCAAGTACCTCTAGTTTCTTTTTTATGAAATTTTTAATAAGCTATAAGACACAAAAAGCTATAAAATAACAAACCAAGAACGAGCATAACTTAAAAAACCTAGAATCTAACTTTTCACCAAGTTCTAAGACTTAAAACAACTTATACCGAGCAATATGACCAACTGATGTATATTAGTTGTTTTGATGAAATTTTAGGCAAACAAATGCAACAATAGCTCAATCTAACAACCTAAACATCACATCAGGCATATATGGCACACAATACTTTAATCTCACAGCATACAATAGCTTCAACACAGATCCTCACAAAATCTTGGATTATCACAGTTTTTCACAAAATTTGCGGATTCAAAACTTTACACTAAACCCTAGGTTTTTCTTGCATAAATCAATAACTATAAGTATACTAAATATGTTCAGACAGTTGTGTACTCTTTTTTATCACTCAAACCTATCACAAATAGTCCCAAACACTAGTTAACTGATTTTTCTTCAAACTTTAATAAAACAAAAGTGATTAAAATACCCTAAGCTAGCAAGAGTATCACAGATCTAGTACTAACATCAACCAAAAAGCAGTTTAAAGCAATAAAAATTCAAACTCATCGCAGAACACAAAATCACTTAACATGCATTTTTTAACAAAAAACTAAGAGAAAAGGGAAGAATGTTGAACCTGGCTAGGTTTACATCCAACCTAGCCCAGCTATGCTCTCTCAATAAGCTTTATGGGCTTATGGGAGTACTTCAAATGAGGGAAAACCCCTTGTAAGACTACAACATTCAAACAAGGGTAAAAACCTTTTGGTTTTATGGCTGTTTTGGTGAAGCACAACAAAAACAAACAACTTCAAGACCACAAACAGCCTATAAGCTATCTTTTGAATAGCTTGTAGAGGGCTTATGGCCAGTGTGGGGTTAGTACTACAGATACAAAAAATAAAGTAAACAGATTTTAACACAAACTTTTGAAACAAAAGTTTAAAGCTTAACTTCAAATAACGATGAGTACCCAACCTTAGATCCTCACCAATCCTTTCATTTTCACAATCAAGGGAGTTATGATCAAATGTAAGTTCAAATACCCCAAGGTTGCTTGAACTAACACAAATGGATTTATGATGAAACTTAACTTGAACCAAACTTAAAACAAACTTGTAAAATAACCAAAAAATTCAAGACACTTGCAAAATAAGTAAAGATTTTGGACTCAGATTTTTGGATTACCAAATTTTCATTACTTGAAAAGGGAATTACAAGAAAATATCTGGACAAAGGGGTCACTCACATCTTAAGGTCTCCTTTTATACTACTCAAATGAACATTCTAGTACTGCTACAATGCATAAACCCTAAGTGGTGACTTGCCAAATATGCCCTTGGTATCTTTAGAGATGCTTTAAGGATGCTCTTAATGTTTGAACTTGAAATGGGTCCAATGGCTCATGTGATGATCTTTTGGATGTTAGTGAAGATGCTAGTTGTACAAAATGATCACAAACGTTCATTTGGTGTGGCCAACACAAAACAGTTATCTAACCATCCAATTTCTGCTAAAAAGTTGAGGTCGTGACTTTGGTGGGGCAGGGCATGCTTGGGTAGAACACATGGGTGATGTGGCAAGTGGACTAGGGTTTTGTTTATGTTGAAAAAATGTTGAATCAACAATCTCCAAGAGCAATTAACCCAAGTCTTGATAATTAACAAGATTTAAGATTAGGTTTTATGGCAAATAGTAACAATTTTGATCTTTGTTTGGGTTTTAAAAAGTGTTAACCGTGTTTATTACTTAATTAATATTAATTTGAAAATATTCTTAATTAAGTAAACGGGTTGGGTAAAGGGGCCGATTTTGGGTATTTGGTTTTGGGCTTGAGTAGATAATGATGGATATGGGTTACAGAGTTGGTAGTTTCACCCCCTTGTCTTCTAAAAACATGGCAAACAAAGTTTATAAAAAAATTTGGTCATTTCCCTTTATAATAACTTTAGGATGTTGGCAGTTTTGGCACAAATGTTTTGCTAAGGCATATTAGGGCTTTTATAACTGTGCCCTAATTACATTTTCAGTCCTTGTTGTTTTGTAATCATAGAATAAGGACTTGAAATGTAATTCTTTCGTTCTTCAAGGGCCAATCATGTATAATGAACATGCTTTAGGGACTAAAGTTGTATTTTTGAGAATTACAAGGGTATAAAGTGTTATTTCTTCAAAATTGAGGGACCATTCTTGTACATCTTCAATTCTTTAAGGAATTTCTTAGAAAATCATCATTTGGGTCCGGTTCTTTGTGCGGCTAAGTTTCCCGTGTTCATTATTGCTTGTATCTTTGTGATCTTTTGTCTTTTTCATGATATCTGTACCTAAAATACACAATGAACAAACACAAGCATATTTCAAGGTTTTTTATGACATTTTGATGCATTTTAAGCTCAGTTTGGATGATGAGACTATGTATAATTGCAGTCTCATTAACAACCATCTCTTTTTCCTTAACTTCTTTAGAAACATTTGCTCTTAAAATTTCTATTTCCTTTAAACGATTCATTTGAATTTTTCTAAATTCATCAAATTCAGGGTATGTTAGCGTTGCAACCTTAGGGGTCATTTCTAACGTTTGAACCTTTTCTTTATACAAAGCAAGCTCAGCAGAAAGTGTTTGATTCACACTTAGGGTGTGTAGGATAGAAGAATTCATTTGCTAAGCAAAGATGACAAAACCATTACCTAATCATGTTGAGCAAAAGAATTCATATTTGAAATAGCCGTCGGTTGTGTTTCAATCAAATTCGGAATACTTTCATTGATATTGCTATCATTGTTCATCTCTTCATTTGAGCTACTCACCACCAGATTCTCGTCTGGATACATAGAATCGTGCCCAACTTGATGTGGTACAATACTAATATCATTGGTAACATTTGGTACCTCAAATATCTTTTCTGAACCATGGACCGAGAGTTTTACCATGAGAGCTGCTTTAGCAGTATTGAAACAGTCACAGTCTGAATCTTATGCATCAAGATCATCTACCTGATACGCTACATTTTAAGTGAGAACTGCTTGAATTCCATCATTATCCGAAACCCTTGGATCAACCAGAAATGCTAACTCCTTTGCATCTAACTCACGACCACATGACTGAGCATCAACTAATAACACCTTTTTCTTTATACCATGAAGCATCCGTCTTCCTCCTTGGTTGAGTACATTGCCTTGTCATGTGAGCCTCTCCTTTGTAGTTGTAACAAGTCACAATTTTGGGTTCTGTAGCAAAGTTCCTACTAGGAGTACTAGTATAAGTTCTTGCTCTCATATTAGATGAACTAGGTCTCCCTTGAATTGGTTAAACCATAACCCTGTCCCTCTTGAATTGTTGCTTGCTGACAAGAATTTAAAGAAGTTCTCAATTAATTGTTTGTTATGGCGAGTCCTCTGAATCCTCTCTGTTTCAGAATTTGAGTCATATAAGCAGACATGGTAGCCAATACTTCAACTAGATTATCACCTTGTTTGAATTCAAGAATTGGAATCTCTAAGAATTCATCACTGTAGAAAACTGGTGCTTGTTGAACATCACAATTAGGAGAGTAAGCATTTGGAGGATTACTAGGTTGTGGAGATGAAACATAATGATAAGCTTCTGATGGTTGATGAGTGACATGTGATTGATGAATTTGATTAGATTAATATGGATCCATGTATGATGATGATGCTTGATAAGAATGTTGTTGATGAGCACTAGTTGGTAGTGGTAAAAGAGAATATTGTGGGTAGCTTGGTGATTGATACAAAGGCGTTTGATATGATTGATGCCCAAATGTGTAGAATGCATTTCTGTAAGGAGACAATTGGTGATTTGTAACTAAACCAAGTGGTTCATTATATGATGATTATGACACCCGACTTTGTTGCACATGCTTTCCATGTTGCTACAAATAAGTATGAAGTTGATGTATGTTGGTTATGTTTAGATCTTTCACCACCTTGACATTAGTTACGAAACGACTCCATTCAGAAGGTAGAGTATTCAAGAACTTGGTGTTGATTTAAAATTTCTCAATCTTTAGGTTGCAGGTGTTCAATTCATTAAGAAATATAGCAAATCTCCAATAGAAATCATGTTGTGTCTCTTTTGGGATGTAGGTAAACCTATCAAACAAATCATAAAGTTGATACTCACGTTCTTGTTTGGTCAGTGAGGTACCTTGCATCAACATACTAAGTCTCTCCCATAATTCCTTTGCAATTTCATGATGACTTACAAGTTTATGAACATCTGGTGGAAGAGCTTGAACAATTATGTTGGTAGCCTTAACCTCACACTCTTCTTAAAGTTGATTTGCTCGAGTCAGATCACTAAATTCCCTAGGTCGAGTAACACCTTCTTAAGTAATCGTGCCCCAATCTAATGGTCCTTTCAACACCGAGTAAAGAATAAGCCTTCCATTTGGCCTTGCCAACATATATAATCTCAAGCGACTTTTCCATGACTCGTAGAGCTCTTTGATAAGCATAGGTGGACGGGTATCGGTATCCGAAATGATTGACAAATCTGAAAGACACTTCATTGAGGAATATGGAGTCATCTTGTATCATTCTAACGGCGGATTACCTTGTTGATCGAGCAATGAAATAAATTTATTATGTTTGTAAGAAAAGAACAATACGGGATTTTACAATTCGTGGAGAAACTGAGAAATAAATTCACGGGATTTTACAAACCAACGAAAGAACCGTAAAAATTATTGGAACCTTGTTTGTTGATGTAGATTATGTGTGAAAAATCCTCTAAGTTTGCCTTGAGTTAAACCGAATTAAATAGTAACTAAAGTTTCCTAAATTCCCAAAATATTAAAATTGTCAAAAAAAATACTGTCACGTTACCTTGGTAGTTTAATACTAGGTGAGAAACTCGGTAATTTAAGCAAACACTCTATCTCGGTATTTCAAGGAAACACCTTATCTTGGTAATTTTAGGAAACACTCTATCTTTGTAGATATTCTAAGAAATCTCAACTCGGTATTTTCCAAAACGAACCTCAACTCGGTATTTTCAGAAGAACGTCAACTCGGTATTTTTAGAAGAACCTCAACTCAGTATTTTCCAAAAGAACTCCACTCGGTATTTTCAGAAGAACCTCAATTCGGTATTTTCAGAAAACTGCTATTCTGGTAAAGTATATCGGTAGTTAAGGTTTAGCTTAATAATAAGTGTGAAAACACTTATCCTTTTACCACTTATTTTCAATAATAACAAGACCAAAACGTGTATTTGATGTAGTAAAATTCGGAATTATGGGTGGTTTGTGTTTTTATTGTGTTTCAGGATAAAAATATGAAAAAGGAAGGAAACACGGGCTATCACGGGCTTTTATCGAAGAAAAAGACAAAAGACGAAGTCAAAAGGTCAAAAGTGCAAGAAGAACGGAAGTCAAAGGCCTATTCTTAAGATTTATCGAAGAAAAAGTCTAAAGACGGAAGTTTAATGAAGTTGAAGAACCAAGTCTACTAAAAGAAGAAAAATAGAAGACGAGTTCAAGCTATCATTCGACTAATCCCGAGACAAAGTCGAGAAAGACGAGTTAATTAAAAGTCGAGAAGACAAGAAGAAAGAGAGAAGACACAAGACCCTCCCCTTCTCCTATATATACCCTCCTAATCCTTCATTAGGAGGGTGTTAGTTAATTAGTTAATTAGTTAATTAGTTAATTAGTCTTTAGGAAATTAAGTGTGTTTTATTTTTATTCTCTCTAGTTTTTTCTTTCAAGCTTTTAAAACCTTCATCTTAATCTTGTAATCTTTGATATTAATCTTTAATATAATCAAGTTTATTTCATAATTCTCATTCTACCTTTCTTAATAATCTATTGTTTTTGCTTAATTAATCATGTGGTTGGTTTAATTTTGTTGATGATGTGATTGTTTTGCTTATTTGATTGTGCTAATTGAGTTGGTGTGTTTAGAGTTTTTAGATTGAGGTGCTTATTGCTTATTTTTTATGTTTAATAGTTTTTAAAATAAGTTGATTTTGGTAGTTTAATATTTTTATAAACAAAGTTGATTTTAAATTTTTGCTTATTTAGAGTTTTTAAAAGTTTTTAAATTATGTATTAATAGCTTTTTCTAAAAATTGATTTGGTAAAAGTTTTGGTAAGTGCTTATTTGGTTTTAGATTAATTTTTAGATTTTTCTTATTTTAGTTTTAGTTCGGAATGATTTAAAACCCTAGTAATCCGAACTAGGTGAGGTTTTTCAGTTTTTCCCGAACTACTAGCATTAACTTTTCCCGAATTAAGTATTTAACAGCTTTTCCCGAATTAAGTTTTATTTACTGATTCCGAATTAACTTTCCTCTTTGTATTCCGAATTATGTCCATGATTGCCATTCCGAATTACGTCCAAGACGCTTTATTCCGAACTATATGTGATCTGCATTCCGAACTACCTTCAGTATTGTATTCCGAACTAGTTTCAAACTTCATTTTCCCGAATTAGGTGGGAGGTAGGGATTCCGAGTTACGTTTAGGTTGTGTATTCCGAATTATGTCCAAACATCAAATTCCGAACTAGGTTGGATACCACAATATTCCGAACTAGGTTCTTGATTCACAGATTCCGAATTAGACCCTGGATTACGTTTCCCCAGTTGAGTGTGGGATTGTGTTTCCCGAATTGTATGTGCGATCTGTTTCCCGAATTAGGTAAGTGATTGGTTATTCCGAACTACGTCTTGCATCCACTATTCCGAATTAAGAGTTGGATTGGGATTCCGACTTATTTTCAGTATTTGTTTTCCGAATTAATTTCAAATCTTTCTTTTTCCCACCATTTTCTTAAGTGTTACTTTATTCGTTTTAACTTGCATTTATTTTAAAATTTTCATTTTTACTAAGCGAGATTTACATTTTCATTTTTACTTTTAGTTTAAAATAGATAATCACACCACTTTATTTTTCCACCAAGAACGACTAAGTCGCACTTTCAACTGGTAATCAACTCGAAAAGACTGGTTCAACGAACTTTATTTTTATACGAGGTCAATCCTTGTATTAAATGGCACCGCTGCCGACTCTTTTCGTAAAGATTAACGGTTTTTAGTGAGAGACGCGTTGGATTTTGGGATCCGTTCCCCGTGAACGTTACTTTCTAAGCATAAATTTTTTTTCAAAAATCCTAAAGAAATATTAAATTTTTAAAAATCCAAAAAAAATAGAAAACATAAAAAAAAACCAAAAATATTACTTGTCTATCTTTCTTTTCCTTTTGTAGGTGTGTATGCGTACCCGTGCTCGTAAGAAGAAAGCAACTCAAGCCGAAGTCAAAACTCAACCTATTGTCGCCATGGACAATCGACCAATGATCGAGCTTTTGCAATCGCACGTAGAGGGCAACACCGATGCTATTGTCATACCCGAGATCGGAGCCAACAACTTTGACCTCAAATCCGGCTTCACTCAAATGGTCTCTACTCAACCATTCTTGGGGCGTACACTTGATGATCCTCATGACCATACCAAAAGGTTCCTTCAACTCACTAATACGGTCAAGTATAATGGGTTTTCACAAGAGGTAATTAGCTTGCAACTTTTTCCTTTCTCCTTAGAGGTACAAGCCCGGCATTGGCTTACAAAGGAACCGCCACAAAGTATTCTTACGTGGTCGGATTTAGAGACCAAATTCATCAACTACTTTTTCCCACCCTCACGTACTACCGCTTTGCGGAATGAAATCATTAACTTTGAACAGAAGTACGGTGAGACATTTAGTGAATCTTGGGACCGTTTTAAGGAACTTTTAAGAAAGTGTCCATAACATGGTTTTACAAAAGTGCATCAAATTAATACTTTTTACAATGGTTTAAGCATTAATGACCAAGATTCACTAAATAGTGCCTCGGGGGGTAACATTTTGGTTAAGTCTTCTAATGCCGCGTGGGATATTATTGAGAATAAGTCTAGAGTGCAAACTAGGGCTGTTCGGGCTAATGTGGCTAGTGATAGTACTAGTACTAGTGAGACCGACAAGAGAATTGATAAGCTTACTTTGGTTGTTGAGGCACTTGCTTTAAAAGCCGCTAACAATGCCAAAAACAACAATGCTCAAGTTAATACCCTTAGTGAGTCTTGTGAAACTTGTGGTGAACCACACTCTTACTACAATTGTGATAAGGTCTATGACCCTCTCCCCAAGAAGTGTATGCCTATAACACCAATGAGAGGGTGCATATTAAGCCTAACGTGGATGCTAACAATCTTTCTTATAGATCTACTAATTATTTGGCTCCTCCTGGTTTTCAACCCCATAATAGACCACCACCACCTCAATTGAACAACACAAAATACCCACCAAGGAACCAAGGAAAGAAGTAACTACCAAGGGGGTTCTTCTAATAATCAAAGGAATTATAACTCAAATCAAGGGAATTTTCATGGTAAAAATCAAGGGAATTTTCATTGTCAAGATCAAGGAGCTTTTAATGGGCAAAACCAAGGGTTTCAAAATAACAACTTTAACCAAGTTTTTAATAACAACAACGCTTATCAACAACAAAATCCAAACCAAGGTTTTCAAAATCAAGGGCAAAACACGAATACACCTTCAATGGAATTGGTTCTTCAAAAGTTGAGTGATAAGTTGAGTGAACATGAGAAAATCATGTATGCTATGCAAGAATCGAGTGATAAGAAATTTATGCAAATGTATCAAGCCATTAATCCCCAAGGCCCACCCCAAGGTGCTCTTCCTTCTAACACCGTGACCAATCCTAGGGCCAACGTTAATGCCACTAGTACAAAAAATGGTATCCGTCACACTCAAAAAGAGTGACCGTAGGCATATAGTCACACGCGGTTTTTTAGGATTTGTGACCAAAGGTCCCGTGACCGTAGGTACCTTTTGGTCACAAGCTCGTCTTAGTGACCTTAGCTATAAAAAATGAGTGACCAATACTCAAAAATGTGTGACAAACTAGGTACAATATTTGGTGTTTTAGTGAATATGTGTGACGGTAAACACTCTACAGTTACACGAGTTTTGTTTAAGAGTGACTATTGTTTATAAGTTTGTCACATGAATATACGATATGTGTGACATTTACTATGTGATTAGTGTATTTTGTGTGACTATATGCATCCAATAGTCACATGAATTGTATGTTTGTGTGACCTTTTATGATATGTAGTCACACAAATCATGCTGGTATTGAGCTTGTCACATACAATTAACCAAAGAGTTACCAATAGTAGAAATAAGTGTGACTGTATGCTTTGTCAAGTCAAGCCAATTGTATTTTATGTGACTATATAGATCCAACAGTCACATGAATTGTCTGTTTGTGTGACCTTTTATAACATGTAGTCACACAAATCATGCTAATGACACTAAGTTTGTCACATACAATTAACTAAAGAGTTACCAATAGTAGAAATAAGTGTGACTGTATGCTTTGTCAAGTCAAGCAAATTGTATTTTGTGTGACTATATGCATCCAATAGTCACATGAATTGTATGTTTGTGTGAACTTTTATAACATGTAGTCACACAAATCATGCTAATGGCACTAAGTTTGTCACGTACAATTAACCAAAGAGTTACCAATAGTAGAAATAAGTGTGACTGTATGCTTTGTCAAGTCAAGCAAATTGTATTTTGTGTGACTATATGCATCCAATAGTCACATGAATTGTATGTTTGTGTGACCTTTTATAACATGTAGTCACATAAATCATGCTAATGGTACTGGTTTTGTCACATACAATTAACCAAAGAGTTACCAATAGTAGTAATAAGTGTCTTTGTATGGTTTGTCAAGTCAAGCCAATTGTATTTTATGTGACTATATGCATCCAATAGTCACATGAATTGTATTTTTGTGTGACCTTTTATAACATGTAGTCACACAAATCATGCTAATCGCACTAAGTTTGTCACATACAATTAACCAAAGAGTTACCAATAGTAGAAATAAGTGTAACTGTATGCTTTGTAATGTAGGAATTTTAGTCAAATTCTTTTTATCGTTTTCTCCTCGACTCGACTCGAATTGATATCGGACTAAACGTAAGATAAATTTGTTCTTGGTAACTAGAATTTTTTGGTATTTTTAAGAACTAAAAACTATTTAATTAACCATTTTAAAACTTATTTAAAGAAATTTGAAAACTAATTTTTAAAAATAAAACTTAAACCTAAATTTAAATCTAATTAATTTTAAACTAAAAACTTTAAGTGAAATCTATTTTTAAATAAAACTAAATTTAAAATTAATTTAAAATTTCTAAAAGTAATTAAAATAGTTTTTTATCTTTTTATTTTTAATAGAACTTTATATAAGAGAATTTAAAAAAACTACTTTGTATTAAAATTAAACTAACAAAAAAAATAATTTAAACAACTAAAACTGACAGCTAATTTTTAACCTATTTTAAATAAATGTTGTGTAATTAAACATAAAAAAAGATGTCTAGAGCAATTGGTAAAGCGTTGGGCTGTTGAACAATAGGTCGCAGGTTCGAGTCCTAGACCAGACGAAATTTTTGCTTATGTTTTTTTATTTTTGGAATTCTTTATATTGACACTCAGACCAAGTGGGTCTGAGTTTATGCAGTAAATCAGCAAATGAAAAGAGAACAAATAGAACTAAATCAACAAGCAAAAAAAACAAGACAAGCAAATAAACTAAACAATCCAAATAAGCAAACCCTAAATAAGCTAAGAATACTGAAAAGCAATAAGCAGAGAAGCTAAATAAGCAGTCAAAATAAAAAAAACAGATAAACTCTCTAACCAACTATAGCAACTAACCAAATAAGCCAAATAGCTCACAACTTAATACTGAAAACAAGCAGATCATCTTTAAACCGAAAATGAGCATAGCAGTCTTCAATAAGCCAAAACTGATCAAACTATTAAGCACACTAATAAGCAAAAATAAAATAAGCAAATCAAACACTACTTAAACAAACAGTAATCCAAACAAGAACTTATCTAACCAACCAGATACAAACTTAAACAAATCAAATACTAAGCAGATTTAAAACAAATGAATAAACTCACTCGATTTAAATAAACTCAAACCAGATTAATAAACAAAAAGCAGATAAAATAATAAACAGATCCAAACAGAACTACACAAGCATATTAATCAAACTTAAATTAAATAATAAACTTAACAAGAAAATATAAAAGAAAATCAAACCTGATGTAGATAACCTTTGGGAAGAAGGTGGGCGCTGAACCCCCTTGTGAACAAAACCGAAACCGAACAAACACCACCGTATTACCCAATCATCATCATCATCAATAATCGAACCAAGCAGTAACCAATCGAACCAATATATTTTTATAATTTCCCAGTAGGGGAAATTATTTCTACCTTTTTTACATTAATATTTATTTAATTAAAACAATTTCAAGATCTAAATTGCAAGTAAATTAAATAGAGACAAAATTTAACAGAATATAAATTTCATTAATAATAAAAATTCGATTACAATACGTTTTTGAAAGAAAAATTACAATAAACCTATCATCTATTTTTCATAAAATAAAAATTAAAAATAAAAAGAAGGCACCCTCAATTACAGATTTGTGGGGGTATTTATAGCCAACCCCCAAGGCTTCTTCATGAAGCTTCTTGAGTAAGAAATCGAATCTTGGCCGCTAAACACGTTTTTTCTTCTTTCTCTCTCTTCTCTTCTTGATCTTGCGGTTGAAAACACACTAAGGGGGCACATGGATCGCCAGCATGGCACTTTTGTGTTTGTTGTGCTAGTTTAATGCCTAGGTGGAGGATGTTTATTTGATGATTGGGGGTGGAGAGGTTTAAGAGCCAATCAAATACAAAGGAGAGGCCACGTAGATGATGGAGATGAGGACCACCATGGTGTGCACCTCCGATTTTATGGGGAATTAATTAAGATTCGTGTGAATCACATGAATCAGTAAAAACCCCCAATTTTTATGATGAATTTTTATTAGGGTTTTTTTTGGGTAACAGTAAAAATGGTGGTTGTGTATTGAGAGAGAAGGATGAAGGTGGGTGAATGGTCTTTGTTTGTAACGAAAGAAGTGAATGGGGTAATGGGTGGGTAAATAAACATGTGGGGGTGAGGGGTTGGGTAAATTGGTTTACGTTTGTTGTTGTGTGAGTTGAAGAGAGTTGACCAAAGTTTAATCTCGTTCATTTTTTTAACCGGCCCAAAAACAATCCCTCCTTCCTTTTATTTCATAAATTGGTAATGGGCTTGTCCCAATTATATACCCTCCGTGTAATTTAAATGGGAATTGGGCCATGTATTGGTCTTTTTACAAAAATGAATACTAATATATCTACTATTGGGCTTTTGGGCCCAATAAGTAAATGTGGGACCCACTAAGCTCGAATATCTTCAAAAATATTAAATCCGCTTAAAACGAACTTGATTTCGGCTTCCTTGATCGTTTCTTCAAAACCGTATCGATTTTGTCGGTTTTCGTGATCTTGAGCACACTTTTGGTCTTTTGACTTTGTCTTCGTCTTTTTCTTGGACTTTTCTTCAACATTTGACCTTGAAATCCCGAGTTTTCTTTCCTTTTGATCTTTTGTACCTATTTTAAACAAAAACACAAAACCACGCATAATTCCGACTTTTACGATATTAAACACATGATTAGGTCTTGTTTTTCCTTGATTTTAGTGGCAAAAGGATAAGTGTTTACACACTTATTACTTTCTCAAGTCAAACAAATTGTATTTTGGGTGACTATATGCATCCAATAGTCACATAGAATTGTATGTTTGTGTGACCTTTTATGACATGTAGTCACACAAATCATGCTAATAGCACTAAGTTTGTCACATACAATTAACCAAAAAGTTACCAATAGTAGTAATAAATGTGACTGTATGCTTTGTCAAGTCAAGCAAATTGTATTTTGTATGACTATATGCATCCAATAGTCACATAAATTATATGTTTGTGTGACCTTATATGACATGTAGTCACACATTGCAATGTGAATAAGTGTGACTATGTTTCATCTTCTACTAACCTTTCAGAATTCAATAAAAACAAAAAACAAAATTCTGGAAATCAAATTTCAATTGCATTAATATATAAAACTAAACGTACATAAGAAAATCAACAAATGTAATGTCGTATTATTCTCAAGTAACATACTTTTCACATAGAATCACATTTGTAACGACTTTGAATCACCGTATTGTAAAGTCTTTTGAGCCTTGTTATTCCTAGCTTGTTTTTGCATATGAGGAATAGTCGTAAATATACTACCTGCTGGAACGTTCATCAAGCGCTTAGATCCTATCTTTGGTGCACTTTCAACAACAGCGTTTATGGTATTTGGTGGTGTTTTTTCCGGTAGGGAAAAAAATGTCGTGTATTAAACATTGAACTAAATATGAAAAGCTATGTATATGTATACGTAGGATGATAAATCAAGTGTATGTACCTCTTGTAAAAAAATAACCTTTTCCTTTGGCCATGCCACAAAACTACCTTTTACATCCTTAACAGTTTGTAAACCATTATTTCCGTCATCAGGTATGGATGCTGCATCCACTAGGGATTCATCAACTAAAACTTTATAGCAATTTTTTGGTAGTAGTTGGTTATGAATCATTACATTGTCTCCATCCTTAGCCATGTGTACCCTACCAATACCAATGATAATTGTCCTAGATATGTTCCACAGTTTGCACTAAAATGTCTGAAGAAAATATGTTTACATGCGTTAATGAGAAATAAATTAAACAAGTAATTATATGAAAAAAGATGAAATACTTACATCTGGTAGTGATGGTGGAGACTGATTTACTTTGGATTTAGAAGGTGTACGCTTCTTTCGTAATGATGAAATAGGTAGGGAGACAGATTTTGTTGTGAACCGGAAGTTGGAGAAATATCTAACTGAGATTGGGAATTTTGAAGTGGAGACTTCTTTTCTAACGATCTAGTCTTTTTTTTTGCTCCCCTAGTTCTACCAGGTCCCTGCATATATACATAAGACAGTAAATAAGTCCTGTATAGTACAATTTAGAAACCAAACATGCTTTTTTTATAACTTACCTGGTTCGCAGTAGCAGTAGCAGTTGCAGCTGCAGTTGCAGTGTCCAAATCCTTGTTCAAAGTTGTAGTTGACTTTAACACACCGATCGACGTCCTTTGTTCTCCACTAGGTTTGGTAGTTAATGTATTACTTTTTAGTTGTAATACCTGCAATATATAAGTACGTTAATTGTTAATGGTATAACAGACTGAAAATCATCAAATCAAAATTAGAAAACTAGTCTTACATTTGACTGACTTGGCATTAACTCGGCTATATTAACCCCTTGTGAAGACATAACTTTCAACATTTTTCAATAGTTGCCTGTGTTTGTGACATCTTGGTGGTTAATTCAGCGACTGTATCCTCTTTTTCTTTACGCGCCTGTCTCTCCTTCTCAAGATCATTTTCAAGCAACGTAATCCTTACATTAGTTCCTTGTTTCCTTCTAGCTAGATCAAAGAACTTCCTGCACGTAACTCTGCCTCACACTCCTCGTTCATACCCTCCCTTTTCCTTTCCTAATACATGTGATAATGAATCTGAGCCACTATCAACCGTCAAGGTTCCATCTCTGATCTATTCCTCTGCTTCCAGCTGCACAAAAAAATGGTAAATAATTTATTATACGAATATAAACATTATATAAAAAAATTTGCAATAACACTTACAGTTTTAGTGCCAACTTTGATTGTTTCATCATCTGTCTCTTTTCCTTCTTGTCTAACCATTCCATTAAACCACAATACACCACGGAGGGGTTCTTGATCTGGTTTAATTTCTTTTTTTATGATCTTCCAAACATCAAATACATACAGATGAAAAGTTAAACCAACATGAACAACAGTGTTAGGATATTAAACCAATATAACCTTACCATTTGCTCTTTTATATATACATAACCACCACGTCCCATTGTATGCTGATAAAGAGACTTGGAACGCGCCAATTTATTAGCAGCTGATTTCACCTAGCAAAAGAGATTACTGGATGAGAAGTTTCTAGTACGTGACAGACTGTGTTTGTCATACGGAGTTTCCAAACAATACATACATACGGTGTTTATAAATGTAAAACGAAATATAAATTAACAACCTTAAATTCTTCTGTCGACGTGTGATTTACTAAAGCAACCCAGTGTTCGGCATTGACGATTGCTCTGTAATTATTTGGAACTACATTTAGTTTTTCAGGATTATCTAGGTTGGGAACTATGTGCTTAGCTGTCAATTTACTTCTGAAATTTCTTAGCAGTTCGCCTAGCTTATTCATTACCAAATTTTTGTAGGACACATCCAATTCAAAGTATTGCTGCACATGTTAACATAATGTTAAAGTAAATGTAGGAATAAGACTAATAGTTGGGTAAGAATTTTTGTATGCGTACCGTGGTTTCAGTCCAAAGTTTTTCTCTTGCTTCCGCCTTCACATCTTTCCACGATAGAATCTTCAATCCTATCTGCTCCCGAACCGTGTCTCCTAAACAACTGATAAACAATGATCTGTTTGGCCCTGATATTCTATTCAGTGCATCAAAATTTACATTTATCTTCATGACACCTGGTTTTCCATATTTTATCCGAAACTTGGATAACCTAGTTATACCCCTCTTATTAACAACCTTATGTTTACTGATGTCTTCATCCTCTTCTGATTGATCACCATAATCCTCTGATTCATAATCTCCTTGATTATCGTGATTTACATCATGATTATTAACCAAATAATCATCATCATTAACATTATAATCTTGATCATCGTTTTCAGTGTCCATGATTATTGACCACAAACCGATGTGTACAAGAACAATAAGTGGAAATGGTATGAAACTAGTGATGGCAGTAATTGAGATGGAGATGGAGTTAGAAAATTATGGTATATTTTGTGATTTTGGAGAAAAATCAGGATTTGAGATGGAGATGGAATTATAATATTATGGTAACTGCATATGCATTAACTTAGCATGGACATTCAAAATTTTCGTGAAAATTTTGGCTCCAAATACAAAAATTACACAACCAAATTTTTTGAAATCCAATTTGCCTCCAAATTAAACATTAGACTTTTCCCTTTGAGTTTCCTGGTAAAATTAAAGTTTGAACAAAATGTTATACTATTTTTCATATTTTAACATTCAACCAAAAACCCTTAGTTTACACTGCATAAAAACTTGAATTCATATATTATAAGAAAATGGATATAACATATAGTAAATTGTACATGGCCTTAAAATACTTATATTAAGTAATTAACAAACTCGTATTGTTGATTACAGATATAACTGATAATTGTTTCATAATGATAGTATTGCATCCAAATCTATTAAATTGTTGCAACCTGTAGGTTGAAAATGCAACAGGTGCCCAGCAATAACAGACCAACAAAACATAAAAAATTTGTTCATATTACACAGGGAGAACTGACATCATCCAACCTTCCAACATTCGTTTTTCCTTTGTTGTTGCTCCCCTCTACAGCATTCCTTGACCGAAACTTCTTACATTATGTATGCCTACAAACATTAGAGGGCGAATACATAGAGTACTTGAATAACTTGTGGTCAAACTCCGAATCGGACTTATATTGCTAACTTCTGCAAACATGTACATATTAATGTTAGTTATATGTCGACGAAGGTAGTGTTTGGCAGTATGTGTAGCATGGTTGTGGTTGTCCTAACAACATTTGGATTTGGTTATGCATATGTTTGTGTAGGGGACCAAATCCAACTAATTACAAAATACCTAAAACAATATCATACCAAAAAACCTGTAACTATAATATACCATGGGACCATATCCTGACACATATGGAAAAACCATAACCAAGATTGAAACATAGACCATATAAACACGTTAATTAAAAATGACATAGATTAAGAAGGGCTAGTCCTATAAATCGAATCACATTAATGAAAAATGAAATAGGTCCACATACATGCATATACCATAACAAACTTACACTATTCGTATGAACCCTAATATTTAAATAGAACAATACTGATTGTTGCATTACCTTTTTTCCTGATTCGTCATGTCGTTAATGATTGTGTAGATTGGTAACTATTGTGTATGAGGGTTTTATTTTTTATTGTGTATTGGATGAAGATTTAGGGTTTGTTCTTCATGTGCGTGATTCTGAAGATGGTGGCGGTTACAAGCTAGATGGTTGTTGGATATTATTTATGTTTAATGAAAATGTAAATATTATTTAAAATTACTTACTAATAAAATTATAGTAACTAACATTTAATTATGAAAAGTTAATAATAAATAAATAATAGTAAGTAAATAAAAAAACATATACGTTGTATTTTTATTAAAAACATTTTTGTCAAAATTAAGTAATTTTAAAAAGGTTATAATTTTAAACATAACATAAAAATATTACTTTAATTAATTTTAAACATAAAATTTTAGTTAAATAACTTAAATATGAATAATGTCGATTTTGAATGGTCGGTTTAATAAGGTTAGGGTGACAAAATTATAATTTAGTAATGTGTTAGGGTTTATGGTTTAGGGTTGAGGTTTATGGTTTAAGGTATAGGCTTGAGGGTTAAGGTTTAGGATTTATGATTTAAGGTTTATGGTTTAGGGTTAATGAAGTGGTTTATGTTTAATTAGGGTTTAAGTTTTAGGATTTATGGTTTATTTAGATAGTATGTTTTATTAAGGTTTAATTAGGATTTATGGTTTAATTAGCTAGGGTTTGTGGTTTAAGGATTAATTATGATTTAAGGTTTATATGGTTTAGGGCTTATAGGGTTTAGGGTTTAAGGTTCATTGGTTTATGGTTTAAGGATTAATTAGGTTTAGGATTTATGCTTTAATTAGCTAGGGTTTGTGGTTTAAGAATTAATTATGATTTAAGGTTTATAGTATTAAGGTGTATGATATAGTGTTTAGAGTGCATTGGTTTAGGGTTTAGGGTTTAAGGTTCATTGGTTTATGGTTTAAGGTTTAAGGTTTAGGATTTATGGTTTAATTAGCTAGGGTTTGTGGTTTTAAGGGTTAAATAGGATTTAAAGTCAAATGGTTTAAGGTGTATGATATAGTGTTTAATTAGGGTACATTAATTTAAAGGTTTAGGCTTAATTAGGGTTTAAGGTTTACTGGTTTAAGGTTTATGATTTATGGTTTAATTAGCTTGTGTTTGTGGTTTAAGGATTAAATATGATTTAAGGTTTATAGGGTTTAGGGCTTATAGGGTTTAGGGTTTAAGGTTCATTGGTTTATGGTTTAACGTTTAAGGTTTAGGATTTATGGTTTAATTAGCTAGGGTTTGTGGTTTTAAGGGTTAAATAGGATTTAAGGTTAAATGGTTTAAGGTGTATGATATAGTGTTTAGGGTGCATTGGTTTAAGGTTTAGGGCTTAGGGTTTAGGGTTTAAGGTTCATTGGTTTATGGTTTAAGGGTTAAATAGGATTTAAGGTTTATAGGTTTAAGGTGTATGATATAGTGTTTAGAGTGCATTAGTTTAGGGTTTAGGGTTTAGGGTTTAAGGTTCATTGGTTTATGGTTTAAGGTTTAAGGTTTAAGGTTTAGGATTTATGGTTTAATTAGCTAGGGTTTGTGGTTTTAAGGGTTAAATAGGATTTAAGGTTAAATGGTTTAAGGTGTATGATATAGTGTTTAATTAGGGTGCATTACTTTAAAGGTTTAGGCTTAACTAGGGTTTAAGGTTTACTGGTTTATGGTTTAAGGTTTATGATTTATGGTTTAATTAGCTAGGGTTTGTGGTTTAAGGGTTAAATAGGATTTAAGGTTTATAGGTTTAAGGTGTACTGTATGATATAGTGTTTAGGGTGCATCACTTTTAGGTTTAGGGCTTAATTAGGGTTTAAGGTTTATTGGTTTATGTTTTAAGGTTTATGATTTATGGTTTAGTTAGCTAGGGTTTATGGTTTAAGGGTTAAATAGGATTTAAGGTTTATATGTACCGGTTTATGATTTAGTGTTTAGGGTTCATTGGTTTAAGGTTTAGTGTTTATTGAGGTTTAATGTTTAGGGTTTAATGTTTTAGGATTAGGGATTATGGTATGTAGGATTATGAATTATGGTTTAATTAAGGTTTATGGTTTAAGGGTTATACGGTTTAGGGTTAAATTGTTTAACGTTTAGGTTTTAAATTAAGTAAGATAACAAATTACTCATCATTTATGTTACGTTCAGACGTGGTCTTGGTGAAATAAGTCATACAACCTTTTAAGCACCAACCTTTTAAAAGCGGTATAAAACGTTTGCATATATTATATATTACTTATTTAAAACATAATTAATGTATTTTCATTAACATAATTTTTATCAAGTTTTATATACTTCGTCTTTCATAATAATTGTCGTTTGTTGACTTTTTTTGTCTTAATATTGATACTATCACTTTTAACATATTTGTATGGTTACCTGATAATACAACTCCACCGCATTGGCCCGTCTAAAATAATAATTCCTTAAATATATTTCATGCATTATATTAATTTTTTAATAGATATAAACCACAAAATGTAAGCTTATGACACATAAGCCCATCTAGACTTATGTTTAATAAATCATAAATAACATATTTATAAAAGGGTATAAGTCATAAATACACAAATTCTTATGATGGTCAGATTTTGTTTTGTTGAATCTTCAAACTTTTAAAACCTTTTATTTTGTTGAATATTCATTTTCGGGTCAAATTTTTGGGTGAAATTTTCGGGTCAAATAACCTACATTTTCAGATAATAAATAACCTACATTTTCGAGTCAAATTTTAAAACCTTTTATTTTGTTGAATCTTCAAAATTTTATTGAGTGAAATTTAAAACATCCTTTCAAAATTTTATTTTGTTAAAAATTGAAAATTTGCCTCCAAAATGTTATTTATTGAACATTGAAAATAACTCCCAAAATTTTTAAACTCATCACATATTTTTTTTTCAATCCCTCATTTTCCATCCATCAACAACTATTCTGTCCGGCCATCTACACCAGTTTTAATTTCATTACTTTATAAATCAGGTAATGTTTTTATTAGGATTATGATCTGTAGTGTTCATATGCATTTGTTTAGATAATTAGTATATATGTGATTGGATTTTGGGGTTTTATATTATGCGTTATTGATTGATGCTATGTGCCTTAAACCTTTAAGAATGTTTTATCTTGGATATGATATATTGGTTTTTTTTAATTTGTAGGATATATACGGTACAATTTATCCTCAATACTATGATGGAAAAGTCTTGGATACGAAGTAATAGGACTAAAAAAGAATATTTTGACGGAGTAGAAGCGTTTATTGAATATGCCAAAAAAGGCGCAAGAGGATATTAACCGCCACCTAGAAAGTCATAATGGACCACTTACAATTCTATGTCCCTGTAACAACTGCTTAAACCATATAGAGGGTACAGTAGAATCTGTAGGATTCCATTTATTCAGACATGGGTCTAATACCAATTACAAAAATTGGATAAAACATGGAGAAAAGGACGAGCAATCATCAAATTCCCAAATATTAGTTGATGATACAACAGAGTATGTTGACAACACGAAGTTGACACAGATGCTGGTTCGGAAATTCCAACAAATGGACCAGCAACAATAGAGATGGTTAACGCTACAAAAGATGATTTTGATGAGTAAGACATTGCCAAGTTTCAACAACTAGTAGTAGACGCGGAGAAGCCACTCTATGAAGGATGTGTAGACTTCACAAAGTTGTATGCAATAGTTAAACTTCTCAACTTGAAGGGTAAGTATGGAGCTTGTGATAAGTTCTTTACTGAATTACTTGGTTTGATTAAAAAGATGCTACCTGCTGGTAACGAACTAGTTGAAAGAACTTATCAGGCCAAAAAAATGATGCGACTGATGGGATCAGGATACAAAAAAATACATGTATGTATCAACAACTGAATGATTTACTGGAAACCTAACTCAAAATTGACTGCTTGCTCAACATGTGGGACAACAAGATGGAAGGTCGACAATAAGACAAAGAAAGTTTACGAAAACATTCCAGCCAAAGTGATGTGATACTTCCCAATTTTACCAAGACTTAAACGATTGTTTAAGATACCAAGTATTGTAGAAAACATGAGATGGCATGCAACAAGGAGGAAAAAAGATGGTGTTTTACGTCACCCTACAGATTCACAGGCATGGCGTACCATAGATGAAATACCCTCAATTTGCAGAAGATCCAAGAAATATACGGATGGGAATATCGGCTGATGGGGTTGACGTCAACTCAGGTAATAGGAATCACAGTGTATGGCCAGTTTTATGTGTCATATACAACCTTCCTCCATGGTTGTGTATGAAATGAAAGTTTATCATGCTTTCGACCCTTATATCGGGATACCCGGGGAATGATATTGATGTTTTCTTAGAACCGTTAGTTGATGATCTGTATACCTTATTTGAACATGGTGTTGATACATATGATGCGTCAACAAAACAGAACTTTAAGCTTCATTCCGTTGTGTTATGGACGATAAAAGATTACCCAACACTGGGTACATTATGCGGCTGCCCATACAGTGGATTCAATGGTTGTGTGGTATGTGGGAAAGATACACATTGTGTAAGACTTTCGGCCTCAGCCAAGCAAAGTTATGCTGGTCACAGACGATATCTACCATACACCCATCCATTCAGAAAGCAAAGGAAATCGTTTAATGGACAACGAGAACTTGCACTTGCTCCAGTACCAAAGACAGGGGAAGAAATATACGACGAAGTTCGACATATTCAAAATAAGTGGGGAAAAGTAAAGAAAACTAACAATAACGCATCAGGAAACCAGGAGGATACAAGAGGCAGAGGTGGGAAAATTCAAAATAACAAAAGAAAAGCAACAGAGGAAGACGAGGGTAGTTCAAGCCAACCTACTGAATCGTATTGGAAGAAATTCAACATTTGGTATCGGAGGCTAAGGTATTGGAGGCATAATCCTGTTCCACATTGTATTGACTTTATGCATGTAGAAAAAAATTGTGGGGAGAGTTTTGTTAGAACTTTGCTAAATGTTCCTGGTAAGACGAAAGATGGATTGAAGGCACGATTAGATCTGGCAACTTTGGGTATAAAACCTGAGCTTTTTGCTAAGCTAGAACAAGACAAAACAACACTACCTCCAGCAGGCTACACGTTAACTAATGCTGAAAAAGACAAATTTTGTGAAACGTTAGCCAACCTCAGAGTACCATAGGGATATTGTTCAAATTTTGCTAGTTTGGTCAACGTAAAGGAAAGGAAGCTCATTGGCCTTAAGTCACATGACTATCACATGCTGATGCAAGAGTTTTTACCAATTGCAATACGTTCAATCATGTATCCACCCACACGATATGCTATTATCAGGTTTGCTTTTTCTTTAAATCTATATGTAGAAAAGAAATCAAATTGGAAGAACTAGATGCGATGCAACAAGAACTAGTTTTGAAACTGTGCCTACTTGAGAAGTTCTTTCCTCCGTCATTTTTTGATATTATGATACACTTGACTGTGCACCTAACTAGAGAGGTAAGATTGTGTGGTCCCATATGCTTTTGGTGGATGTACCCATTTGAAAGATGTATGAAGGTTATTAAAAACCATGTTAGAAACAGAAACAGACCAGAGGGATGCATTGCTGAGGAGACCATTGCGGAAGAAACAATAGAGTTTTTTAGCGAGTATCATAAAACAATGAAATATGTTGGTTTGCCACCTGATAAAGATGTAACCAATGAAAATGAGGACAGAATGCCATTGTCGGCCGGCACACCATTCGAAATGAATGGGGAACTATTTGCAAAAGCTCATTTGTATGTACTACAAAATACAGATGAACTTTTACCCTATATCAAGTAAGTATTACTAACACATGTCTATTTCATTGATATAAATATTCTAAAACAAAAAAATTAATCAAATACATTGTTTCGTTTCAGGCGACACAAGAATATTTTGAAAAAAAATAACCCGGGTAAACGAATAGCATTGCTGGAGGCTGAGCATTCTAAAACTTTTGTTAAGTGGTTACATGATGAGGTAATTACTTGTATGATGTTTATAATTGTTTGTTTTTTGCTAAATATTGGTTAACTTAACATCTCAAAAACCAATACTAAGCTAGTAGTATAGAATAATAAATAAGCACATACAACATAATGAGGCGATCTCCAACTCTCAGTAGCAATTAGAAGCGTTGTCATTAGCTAGGTAGAAGTCCACCAGCACACCATTTCTTTATCTGAAACACTATTCTTTAACTGTTGAAATTCAGGTTTTGAGAGAGTTAGCAATATCAAAAGATAACGTATCAGATACTGTTAGGTAGATATCATTTGGACCACGCGCCACAGTAGTGAAATACGATGCATATAACATCAATGGGTATACATTTCATACGAACATAAATGATGGCAAAGTTCACCAGAATAGTGGGGTTTGTGTTGAGGTAGAAGATACTCATATATCCAAAGAAGTTTAAACAAAAAAAAAACTATTTTATTATGGGGTTTTACAAGAGATATGGGTACTAGATTACCGTTTCAGGAGAATACCTCTTTTCAAGTGCGATTGGGTTAATCACAAGAAACATGCGGTCAAAAAATATAAGCTTCTTGGATATACATTGGTAGACCTGAATAACTTAGGCCACAAGGATGATCCGTTCATATTTGGCTCACAAGAAGGACAAGTGTTTAATGTCCAAGACCAGGTACACAAAAATATGTCTATTTTCTTCAGGACCCCTAGCAAGGCAAGATCATGAGATGGTTAAACGTTGTGATACTTTCCAAAGACAAGGCAAGATCACACATAAAGATGAGATGCCTCAAAATTTCATACAATAATGTGAAATCTTTGACGTATGGGGTATCGACTTTATGGGGCCATTTCCATCATCCAAAGGGAACAAGTACATCCTCGTAGCCGTTGACTACGTATCTAAATTGGTTGAAGCAAAGGCTCTCCCTATGAACGATGCGAGGGTGTTTGTGAACTTTTTGAAACAACTTTTTGCTCGATTCTGTGTTCCTCGTGCTATCATCAGTGACCGTGGGACTCATTTTTGCAATGCTCAATTTGCTCGAGTCATGGCTAAGTACGGTGTCAATCATCGTCTTTACACCGCTTATCATCCCCAAACAAATGGTCAAGCCGAGATTTCTAACCTTGGACTGAAGAGAATTTTAGAGCGAATTGTGGGAGAGCATCATGCCTCGTGGGCCGATAAGTTAGATGATGCTTTGTGGGCTTTCTGTACCGCATATAAGACACCTATTGGTTGCACTCCATATCGTCTTGTGTACGGGAAGGCATGCCACCTCCCTATTGAGTTGGAGCATAAGGCGTTTGGGCCTTGAAGTGGGCCAATTTTGATATCAATAAAGCCGGTGATCTTCGGAAGATTCAACTCAACGAGCTAAATGAACTAAGGAATGAAGCTTATGAGAATTCATTGATCTACAAGGAGAAAACCAAGCTCATTCATGATTCTAGGATTAAGAACCGAGAGTTTCACGTTGGTAATCAAGTTTTACTCTTTAACTCTCGGTTGAAAATCTTTACGGGCAAGTTTAAGAGCCGTTGGTCTGGTCCATTCACCGTCGCCAAAGTTTTCCCTATGGCACCATTGAGCTTTCTCAACCAAATGGTCCTAATTTTAAAGTGAATGGCCAGCGTGTGAAGTTTTACTTTGGTGAGGACATCTCTCCTGAGATGATTCCATCCCTCACCACGTTTCCCTTGAATTAGTTTTGGGTCGAGTCAGGCTCGTGATTCGCTTAACAAAAACAAGCGCTTCTCAGGAGGTAACCCGTTCATCTATCCTTTACCCATTTTCATAATAAGTGTAGGGGGAGCCACGTAGGTGTTTGTTGTCTTGTTTCTTATGATGTGCAGGGATTAAAGCTTCAAAGAGCACTTTTGATGACATTTGAAGACCCGTGATTCCGTGTACCCGTCTTCCCGGTTCTATCCTAAACTGTCGTGATTCAATATTTCATATCTTATATGTTCACATTGAAATCACTGTAGTTGTCCTTTCCTTAGCAAGATTTAAACAAAGTGCACAATGTCCAAAGTGTAGGGGAGTTTACTCCCACATGCTTAAACAATAAGGAAATGTTTATATCAAGTGTAGGGGGGACTTCTATCGAAGTAAGTGGGCTTTTCCATTACTCTATCCTCATTTTAACCGGAAAATTTGAATTTTCGACATTTTTTAAAATCTTTAATCTATTTTGTCCTAGTAGTTTTTTCTTTGTTATCGTTATTTACTTTCTTTGCTAAAATAAAGTTTAATAAAGTGGTTTCAAATTTTTCAACGTCATGAATCTTTTGACTCAACCCGAGTTTACTTATCTAAGTTTACTCTAGCTAGTATTCTTAACGTGTTTAAGTCAAGTTTTGCTAGGCTTTTATATAGGGAACTTTAAAACGTGAAAGTCTTAACTCTTACGGGTTAAGAATAAGAACTTTTCGCAAGTTCCTATAATTGATCCTAGAAAGTCGTTTATCAAGGGAACTTTAAAATTCAAATTCTAAACTTGAAAGAGTCTAAGAAGTTGCAAGATCCTATATATGACTTCAAACCCAAAACTTTGATTTAATTGGCTAAGCATCCACGAGTCTCATTCCTTGAGATTTTAAATTGTGGAGAACGAGAGATGATAGAGTCAATTATAAGTTTGGTATTCTTCCATGAATTTATGTGAGTTGATTATAAGATTTTTCTCCCATCGCTTGTTAATAAATATATTTGCAATAAATAAGGTTGTACGATTTGAAAATTTACTTAGCTTCTAGCCCAAGATCGTTTAAAAGTTGCTCGGTATTAATTAGAGTTCATAGCCAAGGCATAACTTATTGAAGCGGGATACGAAGATTAGCGAGTCCGAAAAGGCCCTAACAAGGCATGAGGGCTACATTTTGTTGCTAAAGATCCCAAGTGATGTGAAGAATCATTTATCAAAAATCAATATGAAGGATCGAGACACACGATGAAAAACAAATACTCCCCTAAAGATCATGGAGAAGTCTATCCAAAAAGACCCTGGCAAGGTATGAGGATAAATAGATCCAAGTCCTAAAAGGAGGCGGATCGTTGTATATCAAAATCCAAAATAAAGATTGGAGAAAAATGAAGAAGTCGTGGTCCAAGTATGAAGAATCTCTAAAAAACTTCAAGTGAATAAATTCCTATTATGAAGAGAATATCATAATTTCAAGAACGTCTCTCAAGATTTAAAGTATGAAGTCACTGCCAAATATCGGTACGAGAAAGGTCTCAAATCGTGAAGCGAGTTATGCCAAGATATGAACTTTATGAGGTCCCGAGAAGCAGTTTTAATAGATTTTGTCCTTTAGCTAACTATTGATTAAATCGTCCCACTTTATTTTCAGCCTAAATAAACTATCGAAATAAGTCAAACAATGCATCCTCGTGATCATTCAAGACAATCATAAAATATAAGAGATACACCTAGGAATAAGGGAGACTAAGTGAATAATTGGGCCACATGAGTTTGTGTTAGTTTACTAACTTATAATAACAATGATCTCGTTTATAAGCTTGGGTTGAGGAACGTGAAACTTGAGGGTGATAAACATTCATGACAACCAAAACCCCAATGTAAGTCTTAGATCTCTTTGCTTATTCTTCCTTTAAATATTTTGCAATTTTCTATATTTTTAGGTTTCCTTAATGTTTTGTATTTAATAAAGGCCAAGGTGGGTTAATTATGATGAGAAATGTAAACTGTGCTTTGAAATTAATGCATTGCATGAGGGCATTGCAATGGTCAAGTGTAGGGGATTTAATAAGTGTGAAAACACTTATCCTTTTACCACTTATTTCCAATAATAACAAGACCAAAACGTGTATTTTATGTAGTAAAATTCGGAATTATGCGTGGTTTGTGCTTTTATTGTGTTTCAGGATAAAAATATGAAAAAGGAAGAAAACACGGGCTATCACGGGCTTTTATCGAAGAAAAAGACAAAAGAGAAGTCAAAAGGTCAAAAGTGCAAGAAGAACGGAAGTCAAAGGCCCATTCTGAAGATTTATCGAAGAAAAAGTCTAAAGACGGAAGTTTAACGAAGTCAAAGAACCAATTCTACTAAAAGAAGAAAAATAGAAGACGAGTTCAAGCTATCATTCGACTAATCCCGAGACGAAGTCGAGAAAGACGAGTTAATTAAAAGTCGAGAAGACAAGAAGAAAGAGAGAAGACACAAGACCCTCCCCTTCTCCTATATATACCTTCCTAATCCTTCATTAGGAGGGTGTTAGTTAATTAGTCTTTAGGAAACTAAGTGTGTTTTATTTTTCTTCTCTCTAGTTTTTTCTTTCAAGCTTTTAAACCTTCATCTTAATCTTGTAATCTTTGATATTAATCTTTAATATAATCAAGTTTATTTCATAATTCTCATTCTACCTTTCTTAATAATCTATTTTTTTTGCTTAATTAATCATGTAGTTGGTTTAATTTTGTTGACGATGTGATTGTTTTGCTTATTTGATTGTGCTTATTGAGTTGGTGTGTTTAGAGTTTTTAGATTGAGGTGCTTATTGCTTAATTTTTTATGTTTAATAGTTTTTAAAATAAGTTGATTTTGGTAGTTTAATATTTTTATAAAAAAAGTTGATTTTAAATTTTTGCTTATTTAGAGTTTTTAAAAGTTTTTAAATTGTGTCTTAATAGCTTTTTCTAAAAATTGATTTGGTAAAAGTTTTGGTAAGTGTTTATTTGGTTTTAGCTTAATTTTTAGATTTTGCTTATTTTAGTTTTAGTTCGGAATGATTTAAAACCCTAGTAATCCGAACTAGGTGAGGTTTTCAGTTTTTCCCGAACTACTAGCATTAAATTTTCCCGAATTAAGTATTTAACAGCTTTTCCCGAATTAAGTTTTATTTTCTGATTCCGAATTAACTTTCCTCTTTGTATTCCGAATTATGTCCATGATTGCCATTCCGAATTACATCCAAGACGCTTTATTCCGAACTATATGTGATCTTCATTCCGAACTACATTCAGTATTGTATTCCGAACTAGCTTCAAACTTCATTTTCCCGAATTAGGTGGGAGGTAGGGATTCCGAGTTATGTTTAGGTTATGTATTCCGAATTACGTCCAAACATCAGATTCCGAACTAGGTTGGATACCACAATATTCCGAACTAGGTTCATGATTCACAGATTCCGAATTAGACCCTGGATTACGTTTCCCGAGTTGAGTGTGGGATTGTATTTCCCGAATTGTATGTGGGATCTGTTTCCCGAATTAGGTAAGTGATTGGTTATTCTGAACTACGTCTTGCATCCACTATTCCGAATTAAGAGTTGCATTGGGATTCCGACTTATTTTTAGTATTTGTTTTCCGAATTAATTTCAAATCTTTCTTTTTCCCGCCATTTTCTTAAGTGTTATTTTATTCGTTTTAACTTGGATTTATTTTAAAGTTTTCATTTTTACTAAGCGACTTTTATATTTTCATTTTTACTTTTAGTTTAAAATAGATAATCACACCACTTTATTTTTCCACCAAGAACGACTGAGTCGCACTTTCAACTGGTAATCAATTCGAAAAGACTGGTTCAACAAACTTTATTTTTATACGAGGTCAATCCTTGTATTACTTAACTCTGTATTTTTTTTGCTAAAAACCAAAAATACTAAAAAACCTAGACTATCTTCGAAAAGGCAACGATTTGTAGATTTTCCAATGAAACGGCTTGTACTTCCAAATAATATAACCTTTAAAGAAGTATAAAAATACAAACTTTTCCAAAATTTTGACGAAAAAAATTTAAATCAAGATTTGTACTTTTAATACAACTTTTTCACCAAAATTCAATCTAAACAAGGAAAAATTTTGTGGTTTTGTGCAAAATAAGAAGAAACAAGTCACTAAAAAGGTATGTAGATGATTTATATGATTATCAAAGCACAAAAACCACAAAAAATTGAGGCGTGTTGATATATGGATTACATTACACGAATCAAAATAAAGCAAACACAAAACTATATTTCATCCCATGGCTCTTGATACAGAATATTGGTAATCCTTAACCTAGAATGAGGTTGATGATTTTTAGAGAGAGAAAGCTAGAGAGAGAAAGCTAGAGAGAGAAAGTGAGAGAAAATGAGTGAAATATATTAGAAATAATGAACCAAGCAACACCCTCTCCATCAAAGGAGATAATATTTATATACAAGTCCATATTGGACTTGGGCCGCCGGCCCATGAACATGCTCATGGGTCGGTTTAGTTAAATAATGTATCACAACTTATACTACGAGCCCGTAACTATATTGTTGGAGTGACCTAGTCTTCTAACGGTAAAAACGCATTTCCAACACTTCCCCAACAAGTGATTAAACACAATCTTACAAACTCGATATACCAATCCACAAATCATTCAATTCTCACATTTTCCTATCTCTTTTCTTTTTTAATGCCAATGTGATTATTTACCGAAATCAATCCTTTGTTTTTACACTTATCATCATCATTTTCATACTTCTTCACAAACCATTTTCATATGAACTATCTCCAAGTGTATGCACATGCCAACTTGATGAGACTCTAATTATACATATTTTCGTACTAAATAACGGGCTTATAATGAGTTAAATATCGTCAAATGTGCATCATATATGCTTGTTTTCTTTGTTTGTGTATGTACATGCACGAATATCGAGAAATCACATAAAAAGACTCAAAACAAGACATAGACACGAGGAACGAAGTCGTACAAGAAAACCGAAGTCAGATGTCGTTTTACGGGTTTTGAAACCCTGAGTGATCAAAAGTAACAAAAGACCCTTAAAGAATTGCAGACATTACTCTTTTACCCCTCTATTTTCCCAAATGTTCACTTTATACCCTTGAGAAAGAAAAAATTACATCATGGTTCCCTAAAGTTTGGTTATATTTCAAAAATAGTCCTTTGAAGTCCTTTTTACCAAAGACAAGGACTGATATTTCCAAAAGAAGAAAGTTATCACAAAGGGGATTGGCTGCTAAGGACTTGAATAAAGAGATGGACCAACATTGTTATTTTCGAAATTTTAAATTACCATTTAATATTAAAACGAGGGAAACACATGGTGTAAGCCTAATATGGATCAAATTAGCACTAATCCGTTCATAAACTCTAACTCCCTCTCTAGATTTAAATAACCTAAAAACTAAGGGTTATCTTGATAAGAGGGTTTTGGGCAATAACTAACTACAAACACACCCATGTGTCTATCTCACATCTATCTCAGTTCAATAGACCTCACCAAGATTCTTTAAGTCATGGGTTGTGCATGTTTGCTAGAGAGTGAAGACCATTTGAAGGCTATGATCTATTGCCTTGCTCACCATACCATATGGACGCTTAAGATCATCTTCACACCCTGCTACATCACATGATCACTCAAAGGACAAATTCAAATAAGCATATTCTCATAGAATATGCAATGGCATTTCTGGTAGATCAGGACTTAGGTTTTAGGTTTTGTGTAAATTTGTGAAACCTCTCATGTTATATATATATATATATATATATATATATATATATATATATATATATATATATATATATAGTTGTTATAGTAGCAGCTAGCAATTGTTCCAAATTTTCGTTTTATTTTCTTATAGTTTTTATGTTTGAATGAATAGAAATTTTGAGTTCCATTTAAATATTTTCAATTTACTTTTACTGCTTTTTAAATTTATGTCCTTTATTTAATTGCAAATTTAAATCCTTGTTTTATCAAAATGAAATCAATTTTTGGTTTAAGTTTTGAGAACCAATTTTGAATAAGCTTTCTTATTAACCAGCTGACACCTAATTCATAAGCAAGACTTATTGTAAAGTGTTAAATACTTTGTCATCCTTTACTTTTTGCAAAGTCTTTAAATTTCTAAAAGTTTTTAATTAATCTTTTTACGTTTCAGCTTTTATTTAAGAAATAAGCTGACTTATTGAGCTTATTTAACAATTTAGCCCAATAAGTCACTTGTTCTTTCCATATCTTTATTTCTTGTTGATTGTTCCATGTTTACATCAAAGGAAGAAGATATTCACTCATTTCTTGTTCATTTAGGGTCTGTTGTAGACCATAGTAGATATAAGCTCTTCCTTTAAGCTATTCTATTGCAAAATAAGCTCAAAAGGACTTGAGTGGTGCTTATAGCAGGATTAGGTCGAGGAAAACCCTTAGACTCAATACAAGTACTTTCCATCCCTTTTTACCTTTTTCTGTCAATATATGAGCTTATTGGTTATCTGCTTATTTGATTGTTGCTATTTGCTAAATTGCTTTTCTTTTTTGCTTATTTAACTTTTCATGCTTCTACTTTACTGTCTCTTGTTTTAAATTTAAATTTTGTTTGTTATAAATTATTTGTTCTGCCCAAAAGGGGTGTTTGGCTTAAGCTAAAAACTCAAGCTAAGCACAACTCTGGGATTTAAGTGTTTGTGAGCACTTAGGGTAGGTTTAGAGTAGTCTAAAATCAACTTTATATTTCTGTCTTGTGAGATTAAAAATCAAATTCATGTGTCATGGTTTTTTGAGTTCATAGAAATCAAGAGTGTTGGATTTTCCTTTGGATACTTACTTGTTGTTAACTTCATTTGTGTTGCATCTATATCAGAGGTATAAATACCTCTGACATATCTTTGTAGTTTAGAAATCATTTAGGCTTGATTTGAAATTCAATACATCACTGTTTCTTGCCTTTTTGAGGTCAATTGCATCAGCAAGATTAGCTGCTTAGATTCTAGGTTATATGCTTTGATTTTTGTGTTACAAGTAGTTTATAGCATAAGCTTTGACTGTTTGTAGATGCTTGAGGAATTTAGTGCTTTTTAGTGGCTTAAAAATAAGATAGTAATTGCCTTGTTTGCCTCTAAGAACCTAAAACAAGTTTGCTTTAGCATAGTTGTAGTTTGCTTTGATTTTTGCCCTGATTTGATTCGTGTGTTGGTGATTGTGCTTAATTATTGTGTTTAAGACTTGTAGAAACACCTCAATAAGTCAACTTCTTATTAGGGCTTTTCCAAAAAATCAAACAAATAAAAAAGGTAACAAAAATGGTGGTTGGGACTCGAACCCACGCCACTCACCTCACACACATCACACTTATCGTTACCCTTGAGACTTTTTCAAGTTCCATTTACAAAGTTTTGATTTTGTAGAGTTTTGTAAAAAAAAGTGGCCAAATAAGTTGTCCTCAGCTTATTTGCCATTTCCAGCTTATTCTAGCCCGCAACAACTTTTCTTATACTTTAATCTTCATTTTCTCGTCTTATTTACTTGTTCAAGCCTTTGTTACGTTTGTATTTTAGGTTTTACTAGAAAACGTGACTTAGTTTATTTTTTAAAGTGCTTATTTGCAAGTTTAGCTTATTTCCAGTTAGCTTATTTGCATTGTTAGCATTTTGTTGTGTTCATAAGCTTGTAACAAGCCTTTTTGTCGATATTCAAACAAAATAGTCAAGGGATTTAATATCCTGGCTATTTTATCATTTTGTGAAAAGTACAAAGTGCTTATATCTTGCTTCTTAGTTAATATTTTTCAAAAAAAATTTTTACATTGTTTTTCTTATTCAAAATAAGTGAGGCCTGTTAAAAAATAACTGATTAGCTCTTTTTTCAGCTTATGGACCTTTTCAAATAAGCTTATAGCTTATTTTGATAAGCTCTCCTCAACTTATTTGGATTTTTCTTGTTAAAACAGCTCAATATTGTCAAAAGATAGAGTTTGGTTCAAAAAACCAACTAATAAGCTTAAGTTTTGGCTTATAGCTTATTTGAATGCCTTAGGAGCTTATTAAGCTTTTTTGTCAGTTATAAAAGTAGTCCAGATTTCAAGTTTAAGTTGGGTAGAACTTTTTATTTTCTGTTTTTGCAAAAAAAAAATGGGCTAAAAAGCCCAACAAGCCTAATCAGCCTTAAACCCATATTCGTTTTGGAAGGTTTGAGGCCCAATAAACATTTCTATTTAGTTTTAATTTAATTTACATTTTTATTTAGTTAATTTCAATTAGTTTTGAAATTTCTAAATTTTTTTAGTTTTTTATTATTTTAATATTATTTTATCTCGATTTACGTGATCGCGTAATTCATCTTAATTTTTTAATCGTCTTAGTGTAGAATCATATTTTATTTTAAACCCTTTGATTGCCAATCTTGTAACTAATCCAAAAACGTGTTTTTATTGTGCAAACAATCTCCTCGACTTACAACGAACTCACGGTTTTAATCTTTCATGTTTTTAATTAAACGTGATCTTATTTGTACCGCCATATATTACTCTTATCACAACTCAGATTTTCTTACACCTTGTATCTTGATGTACCTCATGTTCTCCAACATTTCAACACAAGCACATATACATCATATCAAAATATTCCCTACCATACATTCCTTTACACCTTGTATCTTAGCGCACTTGTTGTCCTCCAACATTTCAACATAAACTCATATGTATGATATATCACATCAAAACATTATCTACTACACATTTCCTATTCATTATCTTCTTTTCCTCTAGATATTAAACTATTTTTTATATCTATATCTAATTTTAGATTATCATAATTTAATTTACTCGTGCTTGCGTTTCTAAAAAAAAACTTACACGTGCTTACGATCAAGACGACATGCACATTTAAAAACATACAAAAACATGTTTAAGTTGGTTTTCGATGTGATTCATGATGGATTAATGTAAGAACTAATTCTAAATTCTTTAATGTATATATATTTTTTAGATGATAAGATTGTTAACACTTATTCTTGTCAATCATTAGTTGTCATGATTTGTCAATCATGTTGTGAGAACTCGTACTTTCTAGTAATTAAATTATATCCTTTTATTATTACTTATTGATTTTAATAGTATTTTACTTTTTCTTTTATCTTAACATATGTAAATCCTGAGATTTCGAGAATTTTAATTAAATTTTATTTTAATTATTTTTCTATCCATTTAAAACAATTTGTTTGGATTAATGGAAATTTTACTATATTTTTACATATTTATTTAAATCACGGATACTGATTTAAATCCCTCGCGAAGTTTTATTATCTAAACTATCTAATTTATCGAGCGAGAAGTCTACGAACGCCGCATTTTAGTCGTAAATAATTTTTACCTCCATATTAATTTTCGACTTAATTTTATACTTAATTTCGTATTTTATCGAAAACGAGTCGATAACGAGTCTTTTACAAGTTTGATGCGTGAGTTTGTTTAACGAGACGAAGTTTTAAATAACACATTTGTTTTTAGTAAATAAATCAGGTCGAAACCCTTTTCTTTTGTTTCTTAGCCGTGACAACACCCCTTTATTTTTTAACTAGCTACTACTAAACCAATTACCAAAACACACTCTTTTATATTTATCTCTAGCAAAATCTATTGCCAAACACCCTCTTAATCCTTTATCACTACAAAACAAAATACACACTACTTATATTTTTAAAAGTTAAAATTTGGTCCCTTGCTCTCTTTGCTCTATGTACGACACAACATCACCACCACCTACCATCATCATCAAATTTTCACTCAAAAATTACTTACATTACATCTAAAAACATTCATACACTAATCTTAAAAATAAATCCATCATTAAAATCTCACCATGTTCATGATTTTTGAAAAATAATAATTTTTCATCTTTTTGATTTAAGGCTTACAATCCGAAATTAATTTGTGAGGTTTATCAAGGAGAGTCAAATTAAAGTCTTGGAAGAGTTTGGTTGTACAAAATCAAATTTTGATCAGGTTTGGTCCCTTTTGGTGTTGTTTCCGATTATCTAAACCCACAAGGGTTGGATTTTTGATTTTTGGTTGCTTGGAAAATCCTTGTAAATCTCTTTTATTCATATCTAATTATTTCCTTGATGAGTTTTTATGCATACATGATTATTAAGAAAGTTCAAGAATCCATGAATGTTGATACATGTTAAGAATTATAAGTTTGATTAGGTTTAGGATTAGAAGTGAATGGAGATAGGTTAGCTAGTCGATGTTGTGATGGTTGAACATGGCGAAAATAATGTTTAGAGACGTTTTTGTAGTGGCCATTTAAGGACAGCGGGTTTAAATCTTATTTCGGCAAACATAAACTTTTCCAAACTGAGTTTTTAAGGTCTTGGTTGAAAGGTGTCTTCATAAGGATCATTTTATTATTATGTTCACTTTCTAATTCCTTAAAATAAGAAAGTTATGACCGATTAATGATTTGATTTTCATGTGGTAAATTTCTTCACGTTTAAAACTACTTGCTGTCTAGATTTTGAGTTTATGTTCGACCAGGTTAAAGTGTCGTGAACGGAGATTTTAAGGGTTGTAGTCATGGGGTTTGTCTTTGTGATCTTTTTGACATAAAATTTGGGTTATAACTCTTAAAAACGAATAAGTTATGGCCGATTTGTGATTTGGTTTTTCATTGGTAATTTTTGCACATAAACACTACTTGATGTCCATATTTTGAGTTTGTGTTTCGGCCGAGTTAAAATGTTGTAGATGGAGATTTTAAAGTTTGTAGTCGTGGGGTTTATCCTCGCGATCATTTTGATATAAAGTTCACCTTTGAACTATTAAAAACGAATTAGTTATGGTCAATTTACTATTTGATTTTCATAAGGTAAATTTTCTGCACGTGGTGAATTTGTGCAGAAATTTGAGTCACCTTGCGATAGCAATTACTTGATCATACTAAGGGATTTTGTTGATTTTTCTAATCCTATAACTAAGTACTTCGAGTCTACTTTCAAACGCAAGTGGTTGTGAGTATTAAAAATGAGTAAAAGTTAGTCAAATTAATTTTACAAGTTGGATTGTCAACCTGTCCGGAATTTCAATTATAGTAAAACAGAAAGCTGAGTGGTCTAAACTTAATATTTTTTCACGAAATTCGAACCTATCATAATGTTTGTGAGTTATCTGATTTTTTGTGAATTTAGGAGTTGTCTAAGTGGGTCAAAACAACAGAGACATTTGGTATGTTTCTACAGGTCCAATTTCGGGTACCTTTTATCATATAAAAATTGTAAAAATGGGTTTTACTTGTCTTAAGCTTTTGGGAAAACTTTGGGTAGTAAACCATTCATGGAGGGACATGAATTTCGAATTCGGTGAATCTTAGAGGTCGTTTGATATTTTATTTAGGAAGTCGCGTGAGAGCTCAGGAGGTGGTAGATTTTCAAAAATTCATACAATAAGTTAAAACTTTTAGGATGGATTCTTGAAGTATGCATATATATTACTTATCACAAGTATGTTTTGTGTCAATTTCTAGTAATAAAAATATTTTCCAGGTTCGAGTACATTTATAAAGTACTCGTTACTATTATAGGTCGCGGCTTGTGGTAAAGCGTTCGTTGTTGTAGACCTTCCGTTTCAAGACTTCTCGACCATTCGATACTACTACACTTACTAAGGTGAGTTCATAGCTCCTTTTGTTATATACTTGTTACAAATTGCGGGGTGAGAATGAAATGCGTGGAATACAATCATTTAAAACTTTTAGTATGCTATTCAAGAACGGTATGCTTTCACCATATTATACATTTACTTATTGAATTAGAACTTTAGTAAAAAAGCCCCTACATCATGAACCATTAATTCACATTTTGCAAGCGCGAATGTTATAGATGGATCCATCGGGATTAACAATCACCGTCCCGATTACATTGACGCACTTACATTTGATTACTTAAGTATTTTGACTAGATACTTACTAGGGGTAAAACAGTTATATTAAAGCTTCGGTGTCATGAGCTATCGTAATAAATAAATAAAAATGATTTTTTACGACGGTACTAAATCATATCATGTTGCTATTCTTATAAAATTAATGTTTGTATTTCACATCACTACCTATTAAACCTATAAATTTCACTCAACTTTATGTTGACTTTTTTTGACACGTTATTTCTCAGGTAATGCTAATACTTAGTTTTGCTTGGATGGGAGCCGACAGGATATTTTCGCAGCTTGGAGATTTCTGTGTTATTTTTTTAAACTTACGTTTTAGTAAAAGCTGTCAGAAGTTTATTCTGATTTTTTATAACTATATATTACAAAACCATGTTTAAATAATAGATTTATCTGCTTATAAAACTCTGGGACCCTTTTTTTTAAAACTCTGATGTTTATGATGTAATGCATATGTCTTTATTACGTCAATTTGTGTCAATAGTATTTTATTCTTTCTTGTACCATGACGTGGCACCCTGTTGCGCACGTGTTCCTTGCCTGATTTTGGGGGTCTCATAGATTGGTATCAGAGCAGTGGTTATAGGGAACTGAGTCGTTTTCTAAAACTTGGTCTATAACCGAAAATTTTAATGTTTCATGTTCCTAGTGTCAAACATAAAATCTGCGATTGTTGTTCGATGTATGCGCGGGTAACTCTCTCATCCTTATTATTTACATTTAATTATCATTGTTATATTTCATTTTTTGATTACATTTTGAAATATTACATTACCTTCATGACAATAATTACTATCTATTTTCAAATCCTTTGTGCTTAATGAATTATCATTAGATATCAATGTGATTACATCGACCCTTACTTTATTCTTGAATTCTTATTCTTGTTAATTTGATCTTGTTGCAATAATTTTAAATTGTTATGACTCTACATACTTTTATTCGGGGCGAGTATGTTTTCGACTTCTCATACTCACTTTTCTGAGTACTATTGCTATTTCGTTTATGCGTGAAATTACCGACCTCATATATTCATTCTTTTTGAAGCGTATGTTCTTCGCAACTCACTTTTATATGTTGCGCATACTCTCGTCATACCACTGTTTAGGATTAAGAAGTGTTGTATCCGATGAAACTTCCGATTATCATTTTACTACCGTACGTGTTACTTTCATTGTTTAACTCCTTTAAGATATCTAATTAGATATCCAAATTGTTTTCCGACCATTTGTGATTGGATGTCTTGAAAAAAAAATAGTCTATAGACTATTGTGTAGCTCAATGTGTCCCCAGAAAAGACTAAAGGCCATCGTATGAGTCACAACATCTTGAAAGGATTTCTTGAAATCGTGTTGAATGACATCATGGGTTTTCATAATCTTTGGTCGACTTTTACGTCACCGTTTTACACGGAATTCGAGTATCGATTGAACTTATTTTATTGACCATTTTACGTTTCGACTTTGAATTGCAACGTTCGTTTGTATCTTGGAAACACCATTGTCATCTTGTAATTCATATTTTATAATGTGGCGGTTGATCCGAATACGATTTTACTTGTATAAACTTCAATAATACTCTCTCACAATACCTTCTCGCTCCGGGAACACAACTAATTACAGATTCATTTTCCCCCTATATATTTTGTGTTTTGAGGAATCTTGCCACCAGAGAGACTTTCCTACCTTACATCTTGAAATCAAAGTCCTGGATGACATGCGCCGTTTTGACTTCCTAGATTCTCTTTGTATTTCTAGAACCATATTTCGATGTTATGTTTCTTTTTACACTCATTTATATGATCTATTTTTTTATGGAATCCACAAGTCATGTGTGTATATAAATTTTTGGTTGTTAGAAAATGTTGGTAAAATATATTAGATGACGTGAATTTGGAATTGAGTTGTAATCGATTAATTTTGATGAAGTTTGATTAAATTTCGAGGTATGTCGAAAAATATATTTTCTGCAGAAAATTTAAAGGTAATTTAGCGGTGTCGAGAAAATATTTTATTTTATTTTTTTATATTTTTATTTTTTTATTTTTATAGACTTTAGATTTAAAAATATGTTTCTACTTGTTGAGACCGTCATTTGGACATAAAATTCGAACTGTAACTCTTAAAAATGAGCAAATTGAGCTCATTTAAAATTTGTAAATTTAAAAATTAATTTTCTGCATATAACGAAATTTAGTGCTGATGCAAAATTGCAGGGGGTAAAATCGTCATTTCTGGTCTGTTTAATACGAAAGTTGTCTGGAATATCGTTTTACTTTTACCGCGTAGAAAACCATGTCCGAAAACTAGTATAGACGGGTCAAAATTTATAAGTCAAACATGTGCTTTTAAGGCAAAAAGTCAAGGTTGATAAAATTCGAAAATATAGTTTTTAGGGGTTTTTGAGTTCCTTTGAGCTCGTTAAACATTAACGATTGATATTTTACAAATAACAAAATTTGGGTACGTTTAAAAATGTCAAAAGATAATTTTTAGACCGAATTATACATATAATTATAATAAGCTTATGAACTTGAATGTTTGGATAAAACCGATGGTGAACTAGTCTTGTCGAAAAAGTGTACATTTTTATGAGCTAACCCTAACGTTTTAAATCTCCAAGCTTTCCAAAATCGGAAATTTCCTAATATAAAAACTTTCAAAAAATAGAAACTTTTCCGGTTAGTTGTATTATTCAAAAACCGATATTCTACTTTTTTATAAGCATATTTATGTTGAATTATTTACGATGTGCACACATATAGATTCCCTTATCTTTTATATACATGACTTATTTGTCATTACATTTTATCTTTCTTTTCTACTGCCATACCAACGACTTGGATCGAGATTTGAAGTTTTTATCTTCACATTTTGATAACGCGTGCCTCATGACGATTTCGGCTATTTTTTTTCTAAACTCTATCATCTTGTAACCATTCCAATCGATCTTCTTGTTAATTATTCTTTAATACTCTCATGCGAACCACTCGCTATTGTGTAAGTTATCATAATGTCGCCTTATAAATTTTCTGATATTGTTTTACGATTTATTTTCACAAATTGTTCTACTTTGGTCTTATAACTTAATTTTTGTAGCATTAAAGTTGCTTATGATAAATCTAGCAAATTACCTTACTTCCGAAAAGTTTCAAAATTTTATTTTTTTATTTTTTTATTTCCATTTTACAAACGGTATGAATTATATGTTTTTAATATACGACACATAATACTAGTTTGACGAAAATTGAGCATCGCATTGCTAGCCCTAAATTATGCATAGCTTGATCACCTATGTATAATTTAGAATGAGCCATGCGAGGCTGAATAGTAGTCACCTTAAATATTTTGACAAGAACCAACTTTTTACTCGTGTTTCTAAAAAAGTTAGATAAAATAAAATCAAATGAAATAAGGTGAAATAAAGTTTTGAAAACTTTTACATAGTATGCAAGTAACACCGTTCATGACATATGCATATGTTTCTTATCTTTTCTTGAACGAATTACGAGTCTGCGAGTACATTTTCTTTTACTCAACGTTCTTGTTCTACTTATTACTTCATTTTTTCTCATGATACAATTCTCCTTACCGCTCATCTAATTACTGACTATTGATATCGTTCTTGGAAGTTCTAGTGTTTCTATACTTTCTCTTTGACCAACTCTCTTTGAGTAAATTTTGGTAGACCTTCCAAATGTCTTCGGACGCGAATAACGATTTATGACTAGACGTGAATAATGATTTCGTATATCCCTCATGATGTGTGTCAGACTCTTTAGCCTCGAAATTCGCTCGTGTGAACCATGTGTTGATTTCGATCTCTCATTGCTAATGTTGTTCATTTCACTGTAATTATTCAGAAGTGACTTTTTAAGAATTTTCTTTGATTCGAAAATTTGTTGTGTGGCTTTTCTCTTTCGATCGTGTATCGACCACCGAGAACTTAATAAGCCGATGTTGGTGACACCAGCCACACTCAATAATTAATGACTTTCTAAATCCTTGGTTTCTATTTGTCTCATCATCGACGCATATATTTTGTCGCATCATTTGAAGAATTCTTACGACATTTGCTTTGTTCCCCACATTCCATTGCTTATATATCATTTGTTTACTATTTTGTCACCTTGAATACTGAATATGTCCCCTGTTTACCATTTGATGCATTAAACACCTTAATGGATTTCCATGGATTATTATAAAATTTTAAGAAAATTTTACATATTTTACCAAGCATTTAAATTACCAAAATAACCGTCTCAAGCTAAAATGTCGGATCCATAAATTTTCTTTGTTAAAAAATAAAAAAATAAAAATTGACTTATGTTTAAAATGACACCATGCATTACCTTTTGAACTATTTTGATTCTTCATTATATTTTAACTTCTAATTTAGTGAAATTACCGTCTTAAACTTCTTTCCTATTAATGATTTCAAATAATTTAGAAAATAGATTATATTTTTTTATTGTAAACAAAAGCTCGAGTTTCAAAAAAATTTCATACACTCATCCTAAGATTTCTTAAGACAATCAAAATAACTTTTGAACTTATTTTAATTCTATTTTGAACACCATTTTTATCAAGAAAAAAACTTAGCGATTGTTTACCCACAAAATATACAATTTTACCTTAATCTCTATATAACATAGTTAAAATTTTCCTTACTAGTAGTTTTGATCTCAAATCACCAAACACGTTGATAAACAACTATAACTATATTTTCACCATTTTGAAAGAGGTATAACATTTTAACACCATAATTGAAGGAACCTTACATTTTTGTAATCAAGAAAGTACATAAGTCTAGTTTTAAATTAATAACAAATCTAGGACAGATAATTGTGACAACCCGTATTTTTATTGTTTATGTGTAATTTTTTTTTCGCCATCATTTTCTTAGTAAAGTGGATTATTGTGTTATAAGGTTTGCGTGATTTGTGATTCCTTGTCGATTATTAATTTTAATCCGTTTTAGCGCATCTTGTCAGTCTAAGCACTTATTGTGTTCATTCTACCTCTAAATATCCTCTCATATTTAAGACCCGTTAAAAGCAAAATATCCCTATCTGTTCGCGTCTTCTCCCGTCTCTAGTTGAACTCTAAGGGACCATATTTCCTTTAGGGGGGTCGACTGTGAGAACTCATACTTTCCGGTAATTAAATTATATCCTTTTATTCTTACTTATCGATTTTAATAGTATTTTACTTTTTCTTTTATTTTAATGTATGTAAATCTTGAGATTTCGAGAATTTTAATTAAATTTTATTTTAATTATTTTTCTATCCATTTAAAATAATTTATTTGGATTTATGGAAATTTTACTATACTCTTCCAAATTTATTTAAATCACGGATACTAATTTAAATCCATCGCGAAGTTTTATTATCTAAACTATCCAATTTATCGAGCGAGAAGTCTACGAACGCCGCATTTTAGCCGTAAATAATTTTTACCTCCATATTATTATTTTGACTTAAAATTTATACTTAATTTTGTATTTTATCGAAAATGATTCGATAACGAGTCTTTTACAAGTTTGATGTGTGTGTTTTTTTAACGGGACAAAGTTTTAACTAACACATACGTTTTTAGTAAATAAATCGAGTCGAAACCCTTTTCTTTTGTTTCTTAGCCGTGACCCAACACCCCTTTATTTTTTAACTAGGTACTACTAAACCATTTACCAAAACACACTTTTTTATATTTACCTCTAGCAAAATCTATTGCCAAACACCCTCTTAATCCTCTATCACTAAAAAAATACACACTACTTAAATTTTTTACAGTTAAATTTTGGTCCATTCCTCTCTTTGCTCCCTGTACACACAACATCACCACCGCCTACCATCATTATCAATTTTTCACTCAAAAATTACTTGCATTACATCTAGAAACATTCATACACTAATCCTAAACATAAACCCATCATTAAAAACTCACCATGTTCATGATTTTTTAAAAATAATAATTTTCATCTTTTTTATTTAAGGCTTACAGTCTGAAATTAATTTGTGAGGTTTATCAAGGAGAGTCTAATTAAGGTCTTGGAAGAGTTTGGTTGTACAAAATCAAATTTTGATCAGGTTGGGTCCATTTTGGTGTTGCGTCCGATTACCTAAACCCACAAGGGTTTGATGTTTGATTTTTGGTTGCTTGGAAAATCCTTGTTAACATGTTTTATTCATCTCTAATTATTTCCTTGATAATTTTTTTATGCATGCATGATTATTAAGCAAGTTCAAGAATCCATGAATGTTGATACACGTTAAGATTTTTAAATTTGATTAGGCTTAGGATTAGAAGTGAATGGAGATAGGTTAGCTAGTGGATGTTGTGATGGTTGAACATGGCGAAAATAATGTTTAGAGGCATTTTTGTAGTGGCCATTTTAGGACAGCCGGTTTAAAGCTTATTTCGGCAAACTTAATCTTTTCCAAACTGAGTTTTTAAGGTCATGGTTGAAAGGTGTCGTAATAAGGATCGTTTTGATGTAAAGTTCACTTTATAATTCCTAATGAGAAAGTTATGACCGATTAATGATTTGGTTTTCATATGGTAAATTTCTGCATGTTTAAAACTACTTGCTGTCCAAATTTTGAGTTTATGTTTCGGCCAGGTTAAAGTGTCGTGAATAGAGATTTTAAGGGTTGTAGTCGTGGGGTTTGTCCTTATGATCTTTTGACATAAAATTTGGGTTATAACTCTTAAAAACGAATAAGTTATGGCCGATTTATGATTTGATTTTTCATTTGTAAATTACTGCACATAAACACTACTTGCTGTCCATATTTTGAGTTTGTGTTTCGGCCAAGTTAAATTGTCGTAGGCTGAGATTTTAAAGTTTGTAGTTGATGTGTTGTGGAAACGTCGGTGTATTTTGATTAGATACGATATAGGGTGAATTTAGGAAATTACCCTTAAGAAAAGGTAATAAGCCATAAATAAGCCAAAGACGAATTTAATTAAACACGTGAATGATCCAAGTTCGTTGTACACGAAGATCTTGTGAATTTGAGACGTTTTGTGTTAATTTGGACAATCGATTTGAATTGGTTTTCGGTTTTTAATCTAAAGATAATTCTACCAATTTTAAAACCTAAGTGAATGAATCGTATCCCAATATTTTAATCTAATAGACAATTACCTAAAATTTAAACTTTAAAACTATTTAAAAGAAACAATCTATTAAAAAACTATTTAAAATTAATCTATTTAATTAAAATCAATAACAAATCTATTAAAAATTTTAAACCAATAAATCTATTTTAGAAAAATATTTTAACAAAATCTATTTAAAACTATTTTTATTTAAAAACTAATTTAATTAAAGTTTATATTATTTAAAAAACTAATTTATTTAAAAACTAATTTTAAATTTCTAAAATAATAAAATATATTTTATTTTGATTTTATTTATTTATTTTTTTAAACTCTATAAAATGAATTAAAACAAATTATATAATTTTAATTAACGAAAACATGTATTTAAATCTACTAAATAAAACTAACAACTGACATTTAAGAAGCTATATTAATTTTAAGAGTTGTATTATAACACAAACAAGGTCTAGACCAGATGGTTATAGCGTTTGGCTGTTACCCGTGATGTCACAGGTTCGAGTCTTATGGGGACTCTTTTTGGTTAATTTTTTTTTGAACAATTTAGATAAAACTGGCAGAAGTCACAGGAGTGACAACTTATGATATTTCGTTTTGGACTGATAATATTTATATCAGTTTTAAAAGTTAAAACCCATTATGCATATGGGACACTGATGAATATCAGTCTACTTAAACACACTAAACAAATTCAGCATAACAAAATCTAATTACAACCTCAATCAGGCAAATGTAGATACAACAATTTAATAACCCAAATCAATATCAGTGAAAAGCCATTTTTATCAGAAATCAAAGGATTTAACAGCTTTAAAAGAGATCAATAAGTTATCTATGTAAAAACTCAGCTATTCCACTTAAATCATTCCATGATACTATAAGCGGAATCATTAGCTATATATATCAGACTAAAAATCAGTTTAAATCTAACTCAATTTGGAAAAACTAGTAACTTATATCAAATCAAATTCCTCAAAGTTGATCTTTCCAAACTCACAAGCCTTAACTGAAATCTCAGCTTAAAACATTACACAAAAACAGTTTAAACCAATAAGATACTCATTTCCTCCTAAATCAAACTTTCAACAGACTTTATCTTCTATATCAGCAACAGTTAACCAACAGTCTATTATTTATGAACAGATTATCACATCAGATTTACAACAGCTAAAAACTTGCATTCACAACTCACATACTAAAATTTATACTTTAGCTAATTCTTATAACAAAATTAAATCAAAGAGCTTAAATCTAAAACTCAGATTTGTATCAGCTTAAACAAGAGCAGATTCAACTTTCAGTCAACTAATACAATTATTCAAACAGATTTGCAACTCATATCAACTTAACCATTCAAACCTAATCCATCTATCATAAAACTTAATAAAACTCTTAAACAGCTTTATGTAAAAAATTAATAACATAAAATTAAGAGGATGAAACCTTTTGTAGATATCCTTTAAGAAGTAGAGCGGCGGTGAGCCGTCTATTAAACTGAATCAACTCCACCATTCACCATCATTTGAACCACCATAACTCGAACACCAGTCATCATCGAACCACCACTTATTATTCGAACTAGATGATTTATTTTTATGAAAACTTTCCGGTGGGAAAAGTTTTCTTCCCAAATTTACTCTTATTATTTAACTAAAGCTATCATTAAGCTTAATTAAATAATTTTAACATTATCATATCAGAAATAGATTAGAGAATAAATTGAAAAATTAATTTTAACAGAAAGTGAAATAAGAATTATTCAAATCCAAATCAACTTTTTATTAATAATCAAACTGATTACAATACTAGAAAAAGAAATTACAATTCATCCTAGAACTAGTTTAGCATAATAACTTTAAAAATAAAAATGGGATACCAAATATAGAATATTTGGGGGTTTTTATAGGCAACCCCCATGCCTTGCTGGTGGAATTTGTTGAAGAAGCCCTTTGATCTTGGCCATTCATCTATTCTTTCTCTTCCTTCTCTTTTGATCTACGATTGATAATATACACACTAGCACACGGATTGCCAACTTGGCAATCATGTGTGCTAGTTGTGGTTCTTTGAAGCCTATGTGGCATCTCCTTATTGGTAGATCTTTGATGATGAGGTGTGTAATCCAATCACATGAAAGAAAACTGCCACGTCATCTATTTATACCTCCATCTTCTTGCTCCAAATTAGAGGGGAATTAATTAAGGTGCGTGTGTGTTCACACGCCTTGAATTAAAAAGCCCCAATTTTATTTATTTGGATCTAGGGTTAAAGTCTGGTTATTTTGGGAGAGGTGAAAGAGAAGGGTGAAAATTTAGTTAATATCAAAAAGTTGTGTGTGTGAGTATATGGTTTGACTGAATAAGTATTAAAGTAAATAAACTTTTTACTTTAAATCAATTAACCCGTCCCATATTGATGCAAACCCTAATGGGCTTTTGGCTGACGCAATTTACTCCCATGTTTCATAATTAGTGAATTGATGTGGGCTTGTAGCCCATGTTTATTCAAACCATATCTTAATACTTGTGCATTGGGCCATGTTGGGTTTTTTTAACCAAAGGTAAATAATACTTGTTTTCACTAATAGACTTTTTGGCCCATTAATCTAATGTGGGACCCACAAGGCCCAAATAACCTCTATTAAGTTAAATCCACTAATAACGAACTCATATTTGGCTTTGTTGATCTTTTCTTCAAACTCGTGTCGATCTTGCCGGTATTCGTGAACTTCGGTATTTGATACAAATGATATGAGTGATTATGCGCATATCAAACTCCCCCTTGCTAAGCAATTACCGTGTCCTCACGCAATGATAAAATAATACTATTAACTACACTTTTATTTAACTTATGAGACTTTATTTTTCAAAGACATAATGTATTGCTTTCATTATTTGAAAAATAACTTTTACGATCTTAAAACTCAAATAGATTCATCGTCCTCGACTTTTCACTTTTCCATGCCAAGTTTAAAAACAAGATCATTGTCAATCATAAGCCCCAAAGTTAAGACCACTTATACAAGTAATTTGTGTTAAACTCAACCTCCTTTTATTCCTAATTGTATCTCAAGGTTTTAAATGTCATTCACCCAAAGGCTCATTTGACTTATTTGATATTTAATTAATCTAAAAATGAAGGCAAAAACGGTGCAAACTCAACACTTAAAACATAACCTCGACTTCAAAAACCGTTATCACTAAAGAAAGCCCACATCAAGGTTAACTTAACACGATTTGAGGGATAAATCCCCGTACCCAAAATTTGGCTAATAGGTCTACTTAAAGCAACAATAAATCCTCCAAAGTCAATTATGACTTTATTAATGGAGTTAGCAACAATTACATCATATCACCTTGTGGCTCTTTAAGATGTAAAAGTGCTCCTTATTTATAATCCACACCCGAAGGCTCCTTGGACAAAAAAAAGGGAATTGACATTCACCATCCCACCTTATGACTCATGATGATGAAGCAATTTTTATTAAACACGTCCCCATGCCATACACCCTAAGGCTCAAATGACAATGTTAGTGCTACATGACTCCCACCCGAAGGCGCATAGAGAACATGTTTTTATTTAATATTCTTATTATTATGATATTTATAGTAAGCCAAATTTCCGCAATCTTATGATCAAAAGTCCATGACGCTGACACCTTTAATATGTTCTCACTTTAATTACAAGGGAAGAAAAAGAAGGAGTTACGAGTTAAGATATTAAGCCTAAACCGCTAAAAACTTCATACATTAAGCAATTTATTATTCAAGCGTGAAAAATAAATACGAGGAGATTAAATCAAACACAAAAATACTTACATAAGGAAGAATTAACTTTAAAAACTTATGATTAAACTTTATCATCTCTTGTTCTCCATATTGTAAAATTTCAAAAATGTGAAATTAATGGATACTTATCCTATTAAATCAAAGTTTTGGGTTTTCAAGTCTTTGATACAAGAAATTTTAATTGGGGTTCAATTTTAATTCTCGGTATCTTCTCGAATTGATCATGGCTCAAAGTGGAATAGTTGTTCTTGGTCACTAAAAGGGGATTGGTTTTCTAATCTACTAAAAAGATTAAATGCGTAAAGTGATAAAAATTAAAAACCAAAACAGTTAATAAAATAAACCTTGAATTAAAATTAAACAATAAAATAGTAAACAGTAAAATACCACTTAACACTGATTCAGAATGCTCAAAAGAAAACTGATCCGGAATATTTATGACAAAAACTGCTCATTCGGAAGATTAGCTTCATTCGGAACATATGTTCATCCGGAACATTTTGGCTCATGCGGAATAAGTGCTTATTCAGAACATTTGCTTCATTCGGAACCTTTGCTTCATTCGGAAGAATTAATTGATTCGGAATAAATGATAAAAACCCTTGATCCGGAACAAACTGATTCGGAACAAACTGATTCGGAACAAATGCTTATCAAGAATATTTAATAAAATCCTTCATTCGGAACTTTCAAAATAAACTTGATTCGGAACTTTTAGAAAATAAACTGATTCGGAACTTTTAAAAATCTTTCATTCGGAACTTTCAAAAATACTCATTCAGAACTATTAAAATCCTTCATTCGGAACTTTCAAAAATAAACTTGATTCGGAACTTTTAATAAACAACTGATTCGGAACTTTTCAGAACCTTTCAAAAAATCTGATTCGGAACTTTTCAAAAAAATCTGATTCGGAAGTTTTCAAAACCTTTCATTCGGAACTTTCAAAAAATTTGATTCAGAACTTTTAAAGACCTTTCATTCGGAACTTTTAAAATCACTTGATTCGGAAGTTTTAAAATTGCTTGATTCAGAACTTTTAAAAACACTTCATTCTGAACTTTTAAAATTACTTCTCATTCGGAACTTTTGCTGTTGATTCAGAATCTGGGTAGGGATGGAGACGAAGAACAATAGCAATATAAGAACACAATTTTTACCAAAAATCCACCAAGTTTTTGACCAAAACTTAAACAATATTTAACCACGAATCATCTATTAATGGTAAACATCGAATCAAATCAACAAAAGCATAAAACCCACTTACTTTTAAAGATCAAACTCAACAAAATAAACTTTAAGACTTGGAATCAAAAAGAGAAAGATGAACAAGATTAAAATGGAAGATGATATTGATTGATTAATGTTAAACAAACAAAGGGAAATATTTAAACTTACAAATCTATGATGAAATCAAGAAAAATAAAAATCACCAACACCTTAGTGGTGTTGGTTCCCTACGAAAACAAGAAAAAGAAAAAGACTGGAATGAAAAACTAGCTCAAAATGTGTGAAGGGATCTCTTTATATAGGCCTTGTCTTTGGTTGGTGAGTGGGATGTCTCCCTTTCTTTTTGTTCTCTCGTCTTTTCAGAAAAGTTGACGTTTTCAATTTCGATTCGGGATTTGTCGACGAATAAATTTAACTCGTCTTTTAATTCCTTCGTTTAATAGACTTGAGTTCTTTCAACATATGTAAATCTTCCATCTTTGGTCCTTTTCTTCGATAAATCTTCAAATAGGCCCATTGACTACAAATCTTTTGCATCTCTTGGACAATAGACTTCGTCTTGAGTCTTTTTCTTCGATAAAACCCGTGCAATCCCATGTTTTCTTCAATATTTATCCGGTTGGCTCTGAAAACACAACAAACACACAAACCACGCATAATTCCAAACAAATGACATTAAATACGCATTTTGGTCTTGTTTTAGCAAGAAATAAGTGGTAAAATGATGGGTGTTTTCACACCTATCAAATCCCCTACACTTAACCATTCCATGCCCTCATGCAATGCTTAGTGATAAAGCAGTTTTACACTTTTCTCATAATCAATCAACCTTGGCCTTATTAACATACTACTAAACAAAAATTAAAGTACTAAGAGAAATTAAAAACTTAAAGTAAACAAAAGGATAGAAAACCATTTTCACTTGAAAATAGCTATATGGAAATAACTTGCAAAGAGATCTAAGACTTACATTAGGGCTTCGGTGCTACGAGGATTTATCACCCTCAAGTTTCACGTTCCCCAAACTAAGCTTAAAAACGAGATCATTGTTATTATAAGTTAGCAAAACAAACACTTACACACATGGCTTAATTATATGCTTAAACTCCCATATTCCTAGGTGTATCTCTTATATTTTATTTTTGTCTTAGAATGATCATGAAGATGCATTTTTGGACTTATTGCAATAGTTCATTTAGGCTGAAAGCAAAGTAGGACGATTTGATTAATAGTTAGCTAAAGGACAAAATCTCTTAAAACTGCTTCTCGGGATATCAAAAAGTTCCTATCTTGGCATAACTCGCTTCACTATTTGAGACCTTTCTCGGGCAGATATTTGGCATGTACTTCATACTTCATATCTTGAGAGACGTTCTTGAGATAATGGTCTTCTCTTCGTAATAGAGTTTCTTCACCTGGAGACTTTTGAGGGATACTCCAACTTTGTTGACCACAACTTCATCATTATTTATTCAATCGTTAATTGGGATTTTGAGATAAACGATCCGCCTCCTTTTCGGACTTGGATCTATTTATCCTCATACCTTGTTAGGGTCTTTTCGGATAGACTTCTCCATGATCTTTATGGGAGTTGATTGCTTTTCGTCGTGAGTCTTGATCCTTCATATTGATTTTGGGAATAATGCTTTTCACATCACCTTGGATCTTTAGCAATAAGATTGAATCCTCATGCCTTGTTAGGGCCTTTTCGGACTCGCCAATCTTCGCGCCCCGCTTCATAAGTTATGCCTTGGCTATGAACTCTTATCATTACCGAGCAACTTTTAAACGATCTTGGGCTAGAAGTTAAGTAACTTTTCAAATCGTACGACCTTACTTATTGCAGATAAATTATTAGCAAGTGATGGGAGAATAGGCAAATAATCACACCAAGTGAGCTTGTGCAAGAATACCGACTTATAATTGACTCTATCATTTCTCGTTCTCCACAATTTAAAATCTCAAGTAATGAGACTCGTGGATGCTTAGCCTAATAAACCAATTAAGGTCTACATGGTTAAGGATACTTGCTAGAATAAACTTGGATAAGTCTATTCGGGTTGAGTCAAAATAATCGCAACGGGCCTAATATGCCAAAGACTTCAAAACTAGCTACACCACTTTATTAATATTTTTGACTTTATTGTGGGATATATACATATGAAAGCAACGATAAAAATTTAAAAATTACGACTATATGGGCAAAGTTAATTAAAAATTTGAAAAATGCTGAAAAAGATGATTTTCCGGTTAAATGAAGGCATTTTAATGGAAAAGTCCACTTAAAACTTTGATAGAAGTCTCCCCTACACTTAATATAAACATTGTCCTCAATGTTTAAGCATGTGGGAAAAGTCTCCCCTACACTTATGACATTGTGCACGTTGGTTAAATCAAGCTAAGGAAGAGACGACTAAAGTGATCAAGTTCAAATGTGAGTATGAAGAAAATTGAATCACGATAGTTGAGAGATAGAACCGGATTTCGGATAACACGGGAGCACGGTTCTTCAAAGGTTCCAAAAGTGCATTCATCCCTGTAATCACATCACCACACAAACACAAACAACCTATATAGGTCCCCCTACACTTAGGAGGTAAAACGGAAAGGGATAGATACTCGGGTTGCCTCCCGAGGAGCGCTTGTTTTTTATAACCGAGTCACGAGCCTGACTCGACCCAAAATTAGTTTATGGGAAACGTGGTGAGGGATGGAATCATCTCATGAGAGATGTCCTCACCAAAGTACAACTTCACTCGTTGCCCATTCACCTTAGGTTGAGCGAGCTCGAGAGTACCATATGGAAAAATTTGGGGAATGGTGAATGGGCCGGACCAACGAGATTTCAGCTTGTCTGAAAAGATTTTCAACCGAGAGTTGAAGAGTAAAACTTTGTCTCCAACTTGGGACTCTCGATTTTTAATCTTAGAGTCGTGAATGAGCTTAGTATTTTCCTTATAGATCAAAGAATTTTCATAAGCCTTATTCCGGAGTTCATTGAGCTCATTGAGTTGGATTTTGCGTAGGTTACCGGCTTTGTTGATGTCGAAATTAGCCCACTTCAAGGCCCAGGAAGCCTTGTGCTCCAACTCAATGGGGAGGTGGCATGCTTTCCCGTACACGAGACGATATGGTGTACAACCAATCGGAGTCTTGTATGCGGTACGAAAAGCCCACAGAGCATCATCAAGTTTATCGGCCCATGAGGCACAATGCTCTCCCACGGTTCGTTCAAGAATTCGCTTTAACCCTCGGTTAGAGATTTCAGCCTGGCCATTAGTTTGTGGGTGGTATGCGGTGGAAAGACGATGATTGACACCATACTTAGCCATGAATCTTGCGAATTGGTCATTGCAAAAATGAGTCCCGCGATCACTAATAATGGCACGAGGCACATCGAATCTAGCGAATAGCGATTTCAAAAAGTTACAAACCACCCTTGCATCGTTAGTGGGTAAAGCTTTGGCTTCAACCCATTTAGAAACATAGTCAACGGCTACAAGAATGTATTTGTTTCCTTTAGATGAAGGGAATGGCCCCATAAAGTCGATACCCCAAACATCAAAGATTTCACATTCTTGTATGAAATTTTGAGGCATCGCATCTTTATGTGTGATCTTGCCTTGTTTTCGGCAAGCATCACAATGTTTAACCATCTCGTGAGCATCACGATAAATGGTGGGCCAATAAAATCCCGAGTCAAACACTTTTTTGGCGGTGAAGTTGGGACCAAAGTGACCACCGGTGGGTCCTTTGTGGCAAGCTTCGAGAATGTCTAAAGCTGCCGGTCCATCAACACATCGACGAATAATCAAATCAGCACATTGTTTGAAGAGATACGGGTCATCCCAAAAGTAAGTCTAATGTCTTTGAAGAACTTTTTCTTTTGTTGGGATGTTAACCCGTCAATGAGAATTCCACCCGCCAAGTAGTTTGCAATGTCCGCAAACCACGAGGTCTCATCTTGATTCGAATTGACAGACATTAAGGTCTCAAGGGGAAAAGAGTCATTGATCTCTTTGTTCGGATGATCCCCTTGATAAGGATCCTCAAGTCTACTGAGATGATCCGCGGCTAGGTTTTCGGCTCCCTTCTTGTCACGAATTTCGATTTTAAATTCTTGAAGTAGCAAAACCCAGCGAAGAAGTCTTGGTTTAGAATCTTGTTTAGTTAACAAGTTCTTCAACGCGGAATGATCGGTATACACGATGGTGGTAGAAAGGACAAGATAGGGGCGAAATTTTTCAAAAGCATAGACAACAGCTAAAAGCTCTTTTTCGGTTGTCGTGTAATGCAATTGAGCCCCCGTCATTGTCTTGCTAGCGTAATGGATCGGTTGGAGGTGTTTATTCACTCTTTGGCCCAAAACCGCTCCAATAGCAAAGTCGCTAGCATCGCACATCAACTCGAAAGGCAGCTCCCAATTAGGGGTAACCAAGACCGGTGCCTTAGTTAGCTTATCCTTAAGAAGGTTGAAGGCTTCAATACACTCTTTGGAAAAGATAAAAGGAGTATCTTTTTCCAAGAGGTGGGTCATCGGGCGAGCGATTTTAGAAAAATCTTTGATAAAGCGAGGGTAGAAGCCCGCATGACCCAGGAAACTTCTCACACCCTTCACGGTTAAAGGTGGAGGCAATTTAGCAATAACATCGACTTTAGCACGGTCCACTTCAAGACCGGCTTTGGAGATTTTGTGTCCTAGCACGATGCCCTCTTTTACCATGAAATGGCATTTTTCCCAATTAAGAACAAGGCGAGTGTCTTCACACCGCTTAAGCATACGTTCTAAATTGGCAAGGCAAGTAGAGAAAGAATCGCCATAAACCGAGAAATCATCCATGAAGACTTCCATAGTTTCTTCAACCATGTCATGGAAGATAGCCATCATACACCTTTGGAACGTCCCAGGAGCATTGCATAAATAAAAAGGCATGCGTTTGTAAGCAAATGTTCCATAGGGACAAGTGAATGTGGTCTTTTCTTGGTCTTTGGGATCGATGGGAATTTGAAAATACCCGGAGAAACCGTCTAAGAAGCAGTAATAGTCATTACCCGCTAGATGCTCGAGCATTTGATCCATGAAAGGAAGAGGAAAATGATCTTTTCTCGTGGCATCATTGAGTTTGTGATAGTCGATACAAATTCTCCACCCAGTAACGAGACGAGTAGGAATCAACTCGTTGTGTTCATTGGGAACAACGGTTATTCCTCCCTTCTTGGGCACACAATGGACGAGACTTACCCATGGCGAATCCGAAATAGGGTAAATCATTCCGACATCTAGAAGTTTGATAACCTCTTGTTTGATGACGTCATGAATTCGAGGATTAACCCTTCTTTGGCTTTGGATTGCGGGTTTAAAGTCATCTTCCATGAGAATTTTGTGAGTACAAAAGTTTAGATCAATTCCGCGGATATCGGAAATTTTCCAAGCAATTGCCTTCTTATGATCTTTAAGCACGGCGATAAGGCTAGATTTTTCTTCTTCTTTCAAGTCCTTAGCGATGATGACGGGCGACTTCTTCTTGTCTTCAAGGAACACATACACGAGATGGGACAGCAACTCCTTAAGTTCTAAATCCGGAGGATTTTTGATGGTAGGTGTAGTCGAATTCGGTTCATCAATAGCAATAGCTTTGGGAGATGGTGGAGAAATATGGTCCTCTTTGAGAAGTTTCTCAATGAGACGAATGTCTTCATCCCAATCGGTGGGAGAATCGTCATATTGTAAGTTCACATCTCCCATGGTTGCTTCAAAATCTTTCCAAAGGAAATCACTTTCTCCAAATAGAGTTAGTGATGAATCAATAGAGGAAACGGTCTCAACATCGGGAGGAGAGGTAGGAATACTTTTACAAGCATCATTAAAGTGTTCTTCACAAGCCTTATCAAGAACGTCGATGCAATTAACACTCTCGTAGGAATAAGGATGTTTAGAAATCTTACCCATGTTGAAGACGATTTTATCGTCACCAACACTCATGATAAGCTCACCCGCTTCTACATCGATGAGAGTGCGACCGGTCCTCAAGAAAGGACGTCCAACGATTAATGGAACACGAGGGTCCATCTCGTAGTCGACGACGACGAAATCAGTAGGAAAAGTGAATTTGTCGACTTCTACAAAAACGTCTTTGGCTATCCCCACTGGATAAGAAACCGTACGGTTAGCTAACTCCAAAGTCATTTTGGTGGGGACTAGCTCGGGGAGAGATAATTGCTTCCAAACACTTAAAGGCATTAAGTTAATACTGGCACCTAGATCGGCTAGGGCCATGCAATTCTCTACTCCCGGGAAGTTGCAAGGGATTAAGAAGCGACCCAGATCACCAAGTTTGGTTGGCAATTTCCTTAAGAGCACTGCGGAGAAATTCTCATTAAGTTGGGTATTAGCAATATCAAGAAGCTTCTCCTTGTCACTAAGAAGATCTTTGAACATTTTCTCATATTTAGGCATGTGAGCGAGAGCCTCAGCGAAGGAGATGTTGAAATTTAATTGTTTAAACATTTTGAGAAAGTTCGAAACTTGAATATCGTCCTTGCTTTTGAGCTTCTCTTTCCTCAACCTTGAAGGATAAGGTATATCGGAAGAAGAGGAAGGCTTTGGAATAGTAGGATCACTCACATCCTTGGGTGGAGGAGGGGTAGAAGTAAGAGGTGGAGGAATTGGGGAAGTAGAAGGTTGAGGAATATGAGTAGGTGACTCGTTTTCCTTAGTCACAATCACCAGTGGAGGTATAGGAAGCTCGGGTTCCTTGGTACCTTTGCCACTGCAAGTGGTGATTGCTTTCATCTGCCCTCTTGGATTAGCATCGGTGTTACTCGGAAGAGTACCCGAAGAAGAGGTTTGAGTACCTTGGAAGAAACCAGCCATCATGTCCCTTAGGTCATTCGTTTGACTACTCAAAGAATTTCGCATATCGGCTCTAAGATCATTCCCTTGTTTAACCATGTCGCCCTTCAAATTGATAATCTGGGTCTGCAGATTCTTCACCAACACATCATTCGTCCGCATGTACGTTTCGACCTCGTGGTTGAAAACAGTGGGTTGAGTAGGAGGAGGTGCTTGATAAACAGGTGGTTGGTAAGGAGCGGGTTGGTAAACTTGAGTAGGATTTTGAGGTGGATATGGTTGTCTTTGAGGTGGTTGGTATGGTGCTCGAGGTTGGTTTTGATTGGTTCGGTTAAGGTTTTGTTGTTGGTTTGGATTGGTTGGAGGAAAACCGGGTGGGGAAAGAAAATTGTTTGAGCGGTAGCTAAGCAAGTTGCGGTCTCCTTGAAGACGAGCTTGATAACCGGCCGGAGGATAGGTACCGTATGCGGCGTTAACATTCTCAGAAGGATAGTCTTGGGTGTAAGTACAAGTAGTGTAAGAGTGAGGACCCCCGCATATTTCACATGGTTGGCTTACAGCATTGACTTGAGCGTTTTGAGCGTTGATGCTTTTGGTGTTGCTAGCGGTTTGGGCAGCAAGCGATTCAAGAAGCGATGTAATTTTGTCAAATCTCTTGTCGTTGTCACTAGTACTAGCACTAGCGGCATTGGTCCGAACACTTTTGGTTTGCACTCTATACTTATTCTCAATAATATCCCAAGCGGTATTAGAACTCTTAACCAAAATATTACCCCCTGAAGGCACTATTTAGTGAATCTTGGTCATTCATGCTTAAACCATTGTAAAAGGTATTAATTTGGTGCACTTTGGTAAAACTATGTTGTGGGCACTTTCTTAAAAGGTCTTTAAAACGGTCCCAAGATTCACTAAAAGACTCATCGTACTTTTGTTCAAAATTAATAATTTCATTCCGCAAAGCGGTAGTACGAGAGGGTGGGAAAAAGTAGTTTATGAATTTGGTCTCCAAATCCGTACACGTCAGAATACTTTGTGGCGGTTCCTTTGAAAGCCAATGCCGGGCTTGTCCCACTAAGGAGAAAGGAAAAAGTTGTAAACGGATTACCTCTTGTGGAACACCATTGAATTTGACCGTATTTGTGAGTTGCAGGAACCTTTTGATGTGGTCATGAGGATCATCAATGGTACGCCCCAAGAATGGTTGAGCAGAGACCATTTGAATAAAGCCAGATTTGAGCTCAAAGTTGTTGGCTGCAATCGCGGGGATGACAATTAGGTCGTTGTTGCCCTCTACATGTGCTTGCAAAAGTTCGATCATAGGGCGATTGTCCGGTAGAGGTTCATTGTTGTTATTATTCATATTGTTTTGAGGTGGATTATTATTGTTGTTGTTGTGTACACCGGCCATGTCTAAATTATCGAGAGTCTCGGGCTCTTGATAAGACGTTGATTGAGTGCGCATACACCTGCAAAAGAACTAACAATGCAAGAAATATTTTTGTTTTTTTTGTGTTTTTTTAATTTTTTTGTATTTTTGAAAATTTTATATTTTTTAGGTTTTTTTGAAATTTTTTATGAAAAAGTAACGTTCACGGTGAACGGATCCCAAAATCCAATTTCTCACAAAAACTGTTAATCCTTACGAGAAGAGCCGGCAGCGGCGCCATTTGATACAAGAAATTTTTATTGGGGTTCAATTTTAATTCTCGGTATCTTCTCGAATTGATCAAGGCTCAAAGTGGAATAGTTGTTCTTGGTCACTAAAAGGGGATTGGTTTTCTAATCTACTAAAAAGATTAAATGCGTAAAGTGATAAAAATTTAAACCAAAACAGTTAATAAAATAAACCTTGAATTAAAATTAAACAATAAAACAGTAAACAGTAAAATACCACTTAACACTGATTCGGAATGCTCAAAAGAAAACTGATTCGGAATATTTATGACAAAAACTGCTCATTCGGAAGATTAGCTTCATTCGGAACATATGTTCATCCGGAACATTTTGGCTCATGCGGAATAAGTGCTTATTCGGAATATTTGCTTCATTCGGAACCTTTGCTTCATTCGGAAGAATTAATTGATTCGGAATAAATGATAAAAACCCTTGATCCGGAACAAACTGATTCGGAACAAACTGATTCGGAACAAATGCTTATCCGGAATATTTAATAAAATCCTTCATTCGGAACTTTCAAAAATAAACTTGATTCAGAACTTTTAAAAAATAAACTGATTCGGAACTATTAAAAATCTTTCATTCGGAACTTTCAAAAATACTCATTCGGAACTTTTAAAATCCTTCATTCGGAACTTTCAAAAATAAACTTGATTCGGAACTTCTAAAAAACAACTGATTCGGAACTTTTCAAAACCTAAAATTCGGAACTTTCAAAAAATCTGATTCAGAACTTTTCAAAAATCTGATTCGGAACTTTTCAAAAAAATCTGATTCGAAACTTTTCAAAACCTTTCATTCGGAACTTACAAAAAATCTGATTCGGAACTTTTAAAGACCTTTCATTTGGAACTTTTAAAATCACTTGATTCGGAACTTTTAAAATTGCTTTATTCGGAACTTTTAAAAACACTTCATTCGGAACTTTTAAAATTACTTCTCATTCGGAACTTTTGCTGTTGATTCGGAATCTGGGTAGGGATGGAGACGATGAACAGTAGCAATATAAGAACACGATTTTTACCAAAAATCCACCAAGTTTTTGACCAAAACTTAAACAATATTTAACCACGAATCATCTATTAATGGTAAACATCAAATCAAATCAACAAAAACATAAAACCCACTTACTTTTAAAGATCAAACTCAACAAAATCAACTTTAAGACTTGGAATCAAAAAGAGAAAGATGAACAAGATTAAAATGGAAGATGATATTGATTGATTAATGTTAAACAAACAAAGGGAAAGATTAAAACTTACAAATCTATGATGAAATCAAGAAAAATAAAAATCACCAACACCTTAGTGGTGTTGGTTCCCTACGAAAACAAGAAAAAGAAAAAGACTGGAATGAAAAACTAGCTCAAAATGTGTGAAGGGATCTCTTTATATAGGCCTTGTCTTTGGTTGGTGAGTGGGCTTTCTCCCGTTCTTTTTGTCTTCTCGTCTTTTCAGAAAAGTTGACGTTTTCGATTTCGATTCGGGATTTATCGACGAATAAATTCAACTCGTCTTTTAATTCCTTCGTTTAATAGACTTGAGTTCTTTCGACATATGTAAATCTTCCATCTTTGGTCCTTTTCTTCGATAAATATTCAAATAGGCCTGTAACACCCCCAAATTTATACAACTCAATACAGCGGAAGACTAGTTGGTGTTACGGGATAGCACATTACTCACATCATAGACAACGCATAAAAATCGCGTCGTTTATTAATAAAGCATTTCCATTCATAAATATCAAAGTTACATCGGTCCCAAGTCATATTATTTCATACAAAGTTTTACAAAGTATTTGAATGGAAAATATAGTTTAAGTGCGGGCCATGAATTCTTGTCGTCTTCCCGAGAATTACCTTCAAGTACCTGAGATAAAACATGTTAAAAGAAAAGGTCAGCGATAACGCCGAGTGAATTCATAGAGTTTCATAAAATCCATCAATATAATATATCAGTATAAAATTATTACTGAAAATCATTTTGTACAAATCATTTTAATAGGCCATAAAATAGCCAAAGTCATTTTATACAAATCCGTATCGAAAATCATAATATAGGCATTAGCCTTAAAAATCATTGTACAAGCCAATGTCGTAAAAACATCATACAATACGTTTTGCAACGTTGTATAGATTAAATAAAAACCGTTATAAGGATATGGTTACGAAAACCAAAACACAAACATAATGTCAATAGTATGACCCTGTATTGCTAGTCAGGCAATACATCGTAATCCGGAGCGTCTAGTAGTATTTCGTTAGTTTTGGATTATTATAAGCCGCATGACATTGTTACCTTACTAAACCAACAACGGGTAGCTAACCCGATACAAATTTTGCCCATCTAAAGTAGCGTGTCGTCACAAAGGTCACGCTATGGAAATCTTCTCATACATAAATTCGCTTACCAATCAATGTGGCACGACGGGGATCAACCGTCAAGGCGCGAACTGGGGTGATCGTCCCCAAATAGTACTATTAAATGCATAAGCGTCTACCAACTCCCGGTAGTTCACAATTCATGCTAATGGGACTTTTAGTGACATAACCTAACTTTAATAATCCATTTTATTTCATCTATCGGGTCCATTAATCATTTATCGGGTCATACAATCGGGTCATTCAATCATTCGGGTCCAAAATCAATAAACAAACAATCGGGACAAATGGTGTCCTATTTAATAAAAACTAACATGTTATCTCCCTCGCGGGTTTATAAAACATTTATAAAACATTTAAAAGAGTGCGAGGTTATGAACTCACGTTGATGTGGGAAGGCGGGTTATCGGCAATTCGGACGTACGGTACGTGCTTCAATCACGGAAACCTAGACAAATAATAATCAGTCTTAGACGTTTGTCCAATGACTTTATAAAAATAACAATTATGTATACATATGATGATTATATATATATGATGATCAAGTGGGTTTACATATCATTATTTACTCATTTTTGTGTTATGTGTTGATAACTTTTATACTAGTTTTCTCGTTTTACCTATTTACGTGTTTTAGGTCCAATAAGCCTATTATAAGTTCTTAACTTGTATTAATCCGTGTTATACTTACATTATCAGTATGTATACTTTCCATGTTGGGCCCAAATGGGTTAAGCCCAATAAGTTCTTTTTACAAGTTTTTATCTTATTTAGTCCAATTATTAGTCCAATATGCTTAATTAGCTTGTAATTGTCCGTATTTCTTATAGTTCGGGTTTTATCGGTTTTTACTTTTTATACATGTCTATATATCAGTATATAAGTTTTATAAAGTTTTCATTAGACGGGTCCAGCCATCTAAGTTTTATTTAACAAAAACGTTAATTTTTACGGTATTAGCCGAAAAAGTCGTAAAAACAATGTTTATAGTTTTATAACTTATAAGACTTAACAAGTTACAATTTTTATAAAATATCCACTTATTTAACCTTTTACATAATTATATAAATAAAATACATAAGTTAGCGGGTTTTAACTTTACATTTTATACAATATAATTTTGAGTGCTTATATAATAGTATTATTCTTTAATTTCCAAAAATCTGATTTTTATCTTCACTTTCACCAAAACTGCCATATCTTGAGTTCTATATGGAGATAGAAGCTCAAATTTTTATCACATAAACTACATGATATGTGCTACATTTAACTCTTCTATAGATACTGTTGAATCATCTTCTAAATATTTTCTAAAAATCGTCCAAAACAGTAACTTCAGATTTATACCCTAAACTTGTTTTGATCATATCTCACTCATTATTTTGATTCCATTGCATGACCAACTCTCACATGTGTACAAGACATATAGCTTACTGTAAATCCATTCTACTTCATCATTTTATAAGTCCATGACCTATTTCTTTACTGTTTTATACAGCCAACAAATTTAACCATGATTTTAACCTTGTTTCTTATGGTTTTTCACCTTTTTAATCATGTTTATCAACAACAAATCCCCACATAACATTTTTATCATCATATAATCATCATATACATATACAATAGGAAATAAAATACATGTTTACATAATCAAATTAACAAGAAGATGAGGAGGACAATCTTTATACCACCATGATGATGTAGGTTGTGATCAAAACATGGATTTTGATGGAAAAACTTGTGCTTAGCCAACACCATCTTCAAGACCATCAATCTTTATGATCACCTTGTGGAAAGTCAGCCCCAAGACACCATGAATACTCCTCCTTGGATGTTATAACTTGCACCAATCTTCATCTTTTTTAATGGAGATTAACATATGTTAATTATAACACATGTTTTGTTGTTAAATTTTGTATGAAAGGGTGTTTGAAGGTGAATATGGGACGGCAACAATGGAGTATGGGAGAGAGATTTGAGTTGTTTGCATGGTGAGAAATGAGTAGCTAGTTTTGGTTTGGTGGTTTTTGATGTAAGTAGCTTCACATTGAAGCTAAATGGACATGTGTAAGTAACATGTTAATAACTTGACAACAAGTTGTGGTGGTGTAGTGTTGTAGCCAGTTTTGAGTGAGGGTTGGACAAGTGTCCCACTTGTCTCATCCCCATTTATTTACGGGTACTCCTCGATTCTAGTTTCCTCGATTTGCGTGCCCTCGGGTCGTTTTACGAAAAACGTTTTTATAAATTATGAATCAACGGCACAAAACGAATCTAATAAAAATTGTTTCATCAAAAACGGAGTTCGAAAACGTAAATACGTAATCCTAAGGTTTTCGGTTTAGTCGTAAAGGACGTTAAAATAAAATTGTAAGTCCTAATCTCTTCTCGTAAATTTGTTAGTTTATGAACCAACACAAATTTAAAACTCCAAAATAATATTCACGAATAAATTTATTTTCTGAAATGCCAGACTGTCACCAAAGACGGTGTATGTAAACGTAAGCACGTAACGTTGAATCCTCCGGTTTAAACGTAGTCGACGCTACTTCAAGACGTAAATCCAAATTTCTTCCCAAAAATATGTGAGTTCATATTGTAACATTTAAAATAATATTTTCAAATAATATTTGAGAATAAAATATCAATCGTAAATTGACGGATTGTCACAGCATTTACCCCTAAACAGGATCTTTGTCCTCAAAGATCATCTTACTACTCGCTTCTTATAGAGTTAAAGCCATGTGGGTATTTCCTCCACACTCGGTCTTTTCTCACAAGTGTAATCCATTATAATACGCGAGTTTCATCTAACATAACTACGGGAATAAGATCAGGCTTAATGTTGACTTACTTTCTCTATCCATGATGTTCACGGGTTTCTGATGAATGCAACTTTTTGCCGATCTAAGCTTTACTAAGAACAATCAGATTTTCACTTGATAGATATTCCATCAAGTTTGATTTACGAAACATAATTCACGCATCTCTTGAATTCCTTGGGTAGATCCAGCTTATATGCCTTTCAAACCAAATCTTTTACATCATCTCAATCGTCCCAAACAACGGGGACTTATATCCCATGATTTGTCAGATCATGAATTTATTTTTCCAAGGTTAAAAATTGTGGCATAACTTCGCTACCCATTTGGCACTTCAAGATCTACATTCCACATTCACTTAACCTCCTGCCCACTACCGGCTGTCAATAATCAAATCCTAATTTCAACAATCATTTCAGATCTCGCGGGTTGGGTGCTTTGCAAGGATAGGTTCGCCATCATAGAAAACCTTAAATCTAAAAGACATGTCCAACTCACAAGGGGTGTATGTCGGGTGTCTTCATCTCAACTCTTGCTTACAGATGCTCTAATATTTAGATCCTAACAAGATTCGATCTCGATCCTAATACGATGATTATCAATGATAATCCTTTCAAAGGAAAACGATTATACGGTTTATTGCCAAAGGTCATTCATTCAAACATAAAACAGCACTTATATTACTTTGTATCATTATTTTACCTCGTCCCTTCGATTTGGGGTGGTATATAGTACTCTCGTCAAGGTTCGTTCTCAATGATTTCTGAGCAAATCTCTAGAAATTCGATGCGAAGCGAGGATCTTGATAAAGATGTTCGATACAGGCACACTATGTTTGCATAACTCTTTTGCATTTTTCATTTAACGGGAATGATATTAGCAGATTTGGTCAGTCTGTCGATGATGACCCAAATCGAATCAAATTCAAATGATGACCTTTGCAATAGCTAGACGTTAACTAATGTATGAGGCGATGTCTGCCTTCATAATTGCCAATAGTACAACTTCTTCAGACAAAGATACTTTTCGTCAAAAATGACATACATATAATACTTATACTTACAAATTCCAACACAACTATATCTCACAATCTCCATATTTATACAGCCACAAGTGGCCTTTAAAATATTTAATGCTATCGGCTTCTCAATTCTAATGGTTCACATTAGCTGCGAACCCCTTTTTATTATCTATATTAATCTTTTTACAAACATCGTTTATTTTTATATCGTTCGGCAATTTATTTTGCACCTTCATTATTAAGGAACATGTCCTAATTGTTCCTTTATTCTTTTTATATAATATGTCAGTATCTATATTATTCTCATGATGATGTAATTATCATGTCCACAATTCACTCAGATATTCTTTCTATATTATGCGTCAGTAATTACGTACACTTCCCTAATGAAATAAATATCATAATCGTATTTATTCAAAATTCTTTCTTCATATCTTCTATGTTTTAGTTTCGTCTTTACTATCATTTTTATCCGTTTTACTCAATCCGTCGTCTAAAGCGTCGATAATTATCATAATTAATTAAATAATTATTAGTTAATTTTTATGAAGCGTAAAAGTTTTAAATTTCTTAGTTCGACCAATTATATAAAATGTTCAAAAATAAATTTGAATTTAATTAACAAGAATTTTGGTTGATTTATCGAAAATAATTAATAAGATTCGTAAATGTTTGAAAATCTTTGTTTATACTTTGGTCAAAATTTCCTTAGTTAGAAAAGCGTAAATTATCGTTTCAAATTTCAAGTCATGTTTTAAATGGTTTCCTCAATCCCTCTTAAGTTGTCTTGAGGTATACAAAAACATTTACCCCTAAACAGGAGTTTAGTTAAATGGTTTGTGTATAAGGGAATAATCCCTTAAAATCCTTTGTTAAAACATTTGTCAAAACATATTTCCATTTCTTTTTGGTAAAATCCAAAGTCTTAAAAGGACTCTAATTCCTTAAAGAGTCAATATATATTCCATTATCCTTTGAATCACATAGTCCAATAATGTAAAGGTTTAAGTCTTTAATCACGTGTTAATTATTCAAGGTACAGGTTTTTATCGTTCGGCCAATTCAGGGCAATCTATAATTAATTATTAACTCGTTCTTATTCTTATAAACAAACATATAGTCCTTAATGATCACGAGCATGAATTTATCAAATTACAGCCTACACACGTGATTCACCAAATTTATGAATGCTACATGTGTATTAGTCAATCCAAACGACATCACGTGAAACTCATAATGTTCATTACAAGTTCTGGATGTAGTGATTGGAATAGATAATCCTTTTCGCAGATGCGAAGTTGATGATAACCATGCTGCGGATCAAACCTTTAAAACATACGATAGAACCTTGTAAATGATCGAACAAATCTTCCATTTCGAGTTATGGATATCGTTTTCGATTGTCAATTTACTCAGTCACAATAATCTATAAATATAAGGAATGATAACACCATAGCTCTTCATGATGACAGGCTTGGTATAATGATATCTTTCTCCGACAACTCTCTCAGTTGTACGGTAATTCCTTAAATTCAGTTGGTGGTGACGTACAGTGCACAAGCCACAAGTGCAGCACCGAGAATATAATCAATACCAATTTCAATCTGCCTAAATGGAAAAAGTCTAGGTAACTCACCAATAAATACCTCCTAAAGTTTTAGATAGCATAAACATCTTTTAGTATATTCATATTAAGTTCTTTCTAGGTTATAATATCTATAACTAATTCACAATCATTCACGGTATAATTTCAAGTCTTAATACAGGATATCGTCATCCACCAAGAATTATTTAGATCACTTTTGAAAATCAACATCTTATCGTTTAGGGGAATTCTACTCGAGTTCCCATCAATTAAGACAATGTCGTCATGTCATAATCAATCAATCCATTCTACTGGCACTATCAACCGTCCAATTTCATTACCGTCGATAAGATGTGAACTTCTCAAAAGACTAATAATAATTCATAATCCTTCACAGATTCAAGGATATCAGAAGACATAACTAACCTTAAAAGAGTATGGTCAACGCATAATCTATGCGAGAGAATTTCAAATCAGATACAGACGAAAACATTTAACGAATATGAAATATCCCATGTTTTCATAAATTGGAGTACGCATTCGAAAGCTCCTCGGATCGTTACCCAGGTCATTCAAATGAAATCAAATCATAAGAAATGATAGGAACGTCGATACATCCAGTCGGGTATCAACACTCGGTAATCAGATACTTTTCCTAAGAATCTCACTACAGGAGAATTGGACAAGAAAGAATTGTCAATTGTCAAATAAGACAATTTCCACAGATGAGTAAATTCGACTCAGAAGAATAGATTCTACAGGCACATATGTAGGTGTCCCTAACATTATGTCCTTATTTTTCACTTCTTGCAGATCTCATAAAATTTAATATTTCACAATCTTCAAAGAAAATGTAGTGTTTATTCATTGGTTTTATGGTGACTACTAATCAGTCTTGCATAGTCCATTCCAAATTGTATGTAGGCGCGCAACTATATACAATTTCAAGATTAACGATGCAATACTCAGTTCGTCAAAATTTTATCATCATGTTTATAATAAAAACATTTTCATGCTTAATTCTTAAATAAGAATCAAAATAAATTTACAAAGATTTTCCTTGTTATGAAAACAATTAAGTTTCCAAAGCGTTTTATAAACAACCTCATTTCAATAACAATCACTTATAAATCTCACTATGAATAATCCTTATAGTGATGAAAATTCAATTTTTCTCAAAGGATACCGTTTTAATTTTATAAAAACAAATAGTGATCTGCAAAAGAGTGATGAAGAGTTGTTCACCAAGAACTTAACTACGATATGATAGGAAATGGGCTTAGCCACTTTGTCATGAGGTTCATGAACTCGATGGTACTCAGGAAGAATAATCCACAACGTAACTCAATTCAAGATGAATACTTGTTAAATGGTTGCATCACTAATGCGAACATTAGGATGAAGCAATAAAGGATAGATAACATCGATACATGTAGAATTTAGCAATCAAAGGTAGTCTTTTCGTTAATCACAAACAAGTCAAAATTGTACCGTAACACATTACGTGTCACTATGTCATACAATTCTCAGAACTCATCCTACCAACTGATGTCTCAGTTAATTTAGGGATTTTTAAAAGAAACCACAATGAATACTAATCTACAAGAGTCATTAGGTGTTCCACATGTCCCAGAAGATCCATCGGTCTTAATTCAGAAGAAGATTTCTTCAATTTATTTCTTGGACACTGGGCATCCTCGTTAGTGGACCATGGCCTAGGAACAACCTTTAACACAAACCTACAATCAATTAAAACCTTATAATTCAATCACATGACTTAATAATTTCCTCTTATCAATCTCATATTCCATAATAGTTAAATTTTATTTTATTCAAGTTTCAATCAACTTATACTCAATTCGATATCCTACCTCATTCTCCAATACTTTCAATCTTATTCTTACACCTTGAAAGGGCAATAAAAGCTCGATATGATCAACACTTAATTTCCAATCCTATATCTCTTATAACAATAATTATCAAATGAGTCACAAGCATGAGATGACTCACACATTCAATCAGACTTCTCGGAAAGGTATTAGTGGCATGAGGCTTTTGGGTAATGGTTCCAATGACAGCCTCAAGTGCAACATTCCCCCTTTCGATTTCAATTTAAGAATTGGATGACAACGAATCAGATGACATCTTTCTAAGTGGTAACGTTTTATCAAACTCCACTCTATAAGGAAAGATCGTCATGACATCGATATCAGTTATAATCTTGCCAATTCTTTTTCAATATCATAATCAACTAATATCTACATTTCTACGAATATCAACCATTTGTTGGGATCATAAATATCCACAACTTGGTTTTAGATCTAGGATAGCTAGAATTCCTACGAGAATAGCTTCGATTAATTTACTAGGGGATTTAGTGTTACTTGTGACAATCGACGTCGTATAAATACCTCGTATAAAAATCAAAATAATCATCAAACAATCATGTAATAAAATTACATCATATATATATATAAGCCAAGTTATATATATATATTAAAATAACACTTCTCAGTCTGGCCTTGTCGGTAACTCGGGAATTCTTCGGCACCGTTATAGTCAAAAGATTTTTAGACATTTTGTGAAAAATGTTTTTAGTTAAAATATTTTGAAATGTTTTATTCAAAACCTTGGTTTTAAAAATCTTTCGTTCTCTATAACGAGAGCTGTGGTACCAAACTGTAACACCCCCAAATTTATACAACTCAATACAGCAGAAGACTAGTTGGTGTTACGGGATAGCACATTACTCACATCATAGACAACGCATAAAAATCGCGTTGTTTATTAATAAAGCATTTCCATTCATAAATATCAAAGTTACATCGGTCCCAAGTCATATTATTTCATACAAAGTTTTACAAAGTATTTGAATGGAAAATATTGTTTAAGTGCGGGCCATGAATTCTTGTCGTCTTCCCGAGAATTACCTTCAAGTACTTGAGATAAAACATGTTAAAAGAAAAGGTCAGCGATAACGCCGAGTGAATTCATAGAGTTTCATAAAATCCATCAATATAATATATCAGTATAAAATTATTACCGAAAATCATTTTGTACAAATCATTTTAATAGGCCATAAAATAGCCAAAGTCATTTTATACAAATCCGTATCGAAAATCATAATATAGGCATTAGCCTTAAAAATCATTGTACAAGCCAATGTCGTAAAAACATCATACAATACGTTTTGCAACGTTGTATAGATTAAATAAAAACCGTTATAAGGATATGGTTACGAAAACCAAAACACAAACATAATGTCAATAGTATGACCCTGTATTGCTAGTCAGGCAATACATCGTAATCCGGAGCGTCTAGTAGTATTTCGTTAGTTTTGGATTATTATAAGCCGCATGACATTGTTACCTTACTAAACCAACAACGGGTAGCTAACCCGATACCAATTTTGCCCATCTAAAGTAGCGTGTCGTCACAAAGGTCACGCTATGGAAATCTTCTCATACATAAATTCGCTTACCAATCAATGTGGCACGACGGGGATCAACCATCAAGGCGCGAACTAGGGTGATAGTCCCCAAATAGTACTATTAAATGCATAAGCGTCTACCAACTCCCGGTAGTTCACAATTCATGCTAATGGGACTTTTAGTGACATAACCTAACTTTAATAATCCATTTTATTTCATCTATCGGGTCCATTAATCATTTATCGGGTCATACAATCGGGTCATTCAATCATTCAGGTCCAAAATCAATAAACAAACAATCGGGACAAATGGTGTCCTATTTAATAAAAACTAACATGTTATCTCCCTCGCGGGTTTATAAAACATTTATAAAACATTTAAAAGAGTGCGAGGTTATGAACTCATGTTGATGTGGGAAGGCGGGTTATCGGCAATTCGGACGTACGGTACGTGCTTCAATCACGGAAACCTAGACAAATAATAATCGGTCTTAGACGTTTGTCCAATGACTTTATAAAAATAACAATTATGTATACATATGATGATTATATATATATGATGATCAAGTGGGTTTACATATCCTTATTTACTCATTTTTGTGTTATGTGTTGATAACTTTTATACTAGTTTTCTCGTTTTACCTATTTACGTGTTTTAGGTCCAATAAGCCTATTATAAGTTCTTAACTTGTATTAATCCGTGTTATACTTACATTATCAGTATGTATACTTTCCATTTTGGGCCCAAATGGGTTAAGCCCAATAAGTTCTTTTTACAAGTTTTTATCTTATTTAGTCCAATTATTAGTCCAATATGCTTAATTAGCTTGTAATTGTCCGTATTTCTTATAGTTCGGGTTTTATCGGTTTTTACTTTTTATACATGTCTATATATCAGTATATAAGTTTTATAAAGTTTTCATTAGACGGGTCCAACCATCTAAGTTTTATTTAACAAAAACGTTAATTTTTACGGTATTAGCCGAAAAAGTCGTAAAAACAATGTTTATAGTTTTATAACTTATAAGACTTAACAAGTTACAATTTTTATAAAATATCCACTTATTTAACCTTTTACATAATTATATAAATAAAATCCATAAGTTAGTGAGTTTTAACTTTAAATTTTATACAATATAATTTTGAGTGCTTATATAATAGTATTATTCTTTAATTTCCAAAAATCTGATTTTTATCTTCACTTTCACCAAAACTGCCATATCTTGAGTTCTATATGGAGATAAAAGCTCAACTTTTTATCACATAAACTAAATGATATGTGATACATTTAACTCTTCTATAGCTACTGTTGAATCGTCTTCTAAATATTTTCTAAAAATCGTCCAAAACAGTAACTTCAGATTTATACCCTAAACTTGTTTTGATCATATCTCACTCATTATTTTGATTCCATTGCATGGCCAACTCTCACATGTGTACAAGACATATAGCTTACTGTAAATCCATTCTACTTCATCATTTTATCAGTCCATGACCTATTTCTTTACTGTTTTATACAGCCAACAAATTTAACCATGATTTTAACCTTGTTTCTTATGGTTTTTCACCTTTTTAATCATGTTTATCAACAACAAATCCCCACATAACATTTTTATCATCATATAATCATCATATACATATACAATAGGAAATAAAATACATGTTTACATAATCAAATTAACAAGAAGATGAGGAGGACAATCTTTATACCACCATGATGATGTAGGTTGTGATCAAAACATGGATTTTGATGGAGAAACTTGTGCTTAGCCAACACCATCTTCAAGACCATCAATCTTTATGATCACATTATGGAAAATCAGCCCCAAGACACCATGAATACTCCTCCTTGGATGTTATAACTTGCACCAATCTTCATCTTTTTGAATGGAGATTAACATATGTTAATTATAACACATGTTTTGTTGTTAAATTTTGTATGAAATGGGTGTTTGAAGGTGAATATGGGACGGCAACAATGGAGGATGGGAGAGAGATTTGAGTTGTTTGCATGGTGAGAAATGAGTAGCTAGTTTTGGTTTGGTGGTTTTTGATGTAAGTAGCTTCACATTGAAGCTAAATGGACATGTGTAAGTAACATGTTAATAACTTGACAACAAGTTGTGGTGGTGTAGTGTTGTAGCCGGTTTTGAGTGGGGGTGGGACAAGTGTCCCACTTGTCTCATCCCCATTTATTTACGGGTACTCCTCGATTCTAGTTTCCTCGATTTGCGTGCCCTCGGGTCGTTTTATGAAAAACGTTTTTATAAATTATGAATCAACGGCACAAAACGAATCTAATAAAAATTGTTTCATCAAAAACGGAGTTCGAAAACGTAAATACGTAATCCTAAGGTTTTCGGTTTAGTCGTAAAGGACGTTAAAATAAAATTGTAAGTACTAATCTCGTCTCGTAAATTTGTTAGTTTATGAACCAACACAAATTTAAAACTCCAAAATAATATTCACGAATAAATTTATTTTCTGAAATGTCAGACTGTCACCAAAGACGGTGTATGTAAACGTAAGCACGTAACGTTGAATCCTCCGGTTTAAACGTAGTCGACGCTACTTCAAGACGTAAATCCAAATTTCTTCCCAAAAATATGTGAGTTCATATTGTAACATTTAAAATAATATTTTCAAATAATATTTGAGAATAAAATATCAATCGTAAATTGACGGATTGTCACAAGGCCCATTGAATTCAAATCTTTTGCATCTCTTGGACAATAGACTTCGTCTTGAGTCTTTTTCTTCGATAAAACCCGTGCAATCCCATGTTTTCTTCAATATTTATCCGGTTGGCTCTGAAAACACAACAAACACACAAACCACGCATAATTCCAAACAAATGACATTAAATTCGCGTTTTGGTCTTGTTTTAGCAAGAAATAAGTGGTAAAAGGATGGGTGTTTTCACACCTATTAGTCATCTATAGGATCTTGCATCTTCTCAAACTTTTTCAAGTTTTAGAATTTGCATTTTAAGGTTCCCTTGATAAACGACTTACTAGGATCATTTATAGGAACTTGCGAAAAGTTCTCGTTCTTAAACCCGTATGAGTTAAAACTTTCGCGTTTTAAAGTTCCCTATATAAAAGCCTATCAAAACTTGATTCACACACGTTAACGAAAAAGCTAAGGTAAAAACCGAGTCGAGTCAAAAACTATTTTTATTTTCACCAACGGAAAGCCTACATTTGTGTCAAAAGCACTTATTTGCTTTATTATTAAACACAAAATAACACTAAAAATTATAAAATTTTATGAAAAACGAGAAAAACGATTACATTTAGACACGACAAAAGCAATTGCAAGCGATTTTATCAATTGAATCCCCCATGCTAAAACCAAACATTGTCCTCAATGTTTCTTAGCTCAAGAGTAACACCCCCTTGCTAAAACACTAAGAGTATAATGTAAAAGTTCTAACATGGAAAGAGCACACAAATCTATAAGCCGTTTATTAATTATGCTTCAAGATAAAACATTAGTCGATAAAAATCAAAGGATAGAGAGTGTGCCCCTTTTGACAATCAAAGTAAAGAAGATCAAGTGGACAGACAAAAACCAAACACGAGAGTCTTCAATGATTAGGGACATACCTAAGATTCACAACACAACAAAACACGAGCACGAGCTTGAAAGATCAAGCCTTATTAGTGTTAGAAAATAGAGAGAAGATAGAATGTATGGGACTCCCCCACAAGGCACCTCGTTTTTGTTAACCGAGTCATGAGCTCGACTCGATCCCCGCATTCATTATCCTTAGGGAAAGTTTGAAGATCCGGAACAACCTCCGTAGGTATGTCCCCTCCAAAGTAATGTTTCACACGATGACCATTCACCTTAAAGTTAGGCCCGTCTTTTTGAGCAGGCTCAACGGTGTCGTAAGGGAAAACTTGTGAAATGGTGAATGGTCCGGACCAACGGGATTTAAGCTTGCCCGAGAAAATCTTAAGTCTAGAATTGAATAAGAGGACTTGATCACCAACATTGAAAATGCGGTTTTTGATCTTAGAGTCATGAATCCTCTTAGTCTTCTCTTTATAGATCAAAGAATTTTCATAAGCTTGATCCCTTAATTCACTTAGTTCATTCAATCGAACCTTGCGATGATCACCCGCGGTCCTTAAGTCAAAATTACAATGCTTAAGAGCCCAATACTCCTTATGTTCGGCTTCAATTGGCAAGTGGCATGCCTTTCCGTAGACCAACCGAAATGGTGTACAACCAATTGGCGTCTTGTAAGCCGTACGGAAAGCCCACAATGCATTATCCAATTTATCCGACCATGAAGTGCGATTTTCTCAAATACAACGCTCCAAAATCCTCTTAAGAGCTCGGTTTGAAACCTCCATTTGACCACTCGTTTGAGGGTGATAAGCCGTCGAAAGTCGATGAGTGACACCATATTTCTTTAGAACTTTTTCAAATTGTTCATTACGAAAATGGGTCCCACGATCACTTATTATAGCCCGTGGAGTTCCAAACCTAGCGAAGAGTTGTTTGAAAAATTTCACCACAACTCGAGCATTATTCGTCGGCAAAGCCTTAGCTTCAACCCATTTAGACAATAGTCCACAACTACAAGAATATACTTGTTTCCTTTCGATGATGGAAATGGCCCCATAAAATCGATCCCCCAAATGTCAAAGATTTCACATACTTGGATAATGTTTTGAGGCATTTCATCCCTTTGTGAATTATTTCCTTGACGTTGAAAAGCATCACAAGTCTTGAGCAAGTCTTGGGCATCACGATATATGGAAGGCCAAAAGAAGCCGACATCAAAGACTTTCTTCGCGGTGGCGTTGGCACCATGATGTCCCCTGGTGGGTCCTTCATGACAAGATTTAAGAATATCTTGAGCTTCCTTGCCAAACACGCACCTACGAATCACTTGATCCGCGCACACACGAAACAAATAGGGGTCGTCCCAAAAGTAATAGGATATATCCTTGAAAAACTTTCGTTTTTGTTGGGACGACATACCCTTGATCACAAACTTCCCCGCATGGTAATTTGAAATGTTCGCAAACCATGGGGTACTATCATCACCACGAAAAGCAATCATACCAAGCGTCTCGAGAGGAAATGTTTCATTGATTTCCTTGTTCTCTCGATCGCTTTGGTGAGGATTCTCAAGTCGAGATAAATGATCGGCCACGAGATTATCGGCTCCTCTTTTGTCTAGAATTTTGACATTAAATTCTTGAAGGAGGAGAATCCACCAGAGCAACCTCGACTTAACATCTTGTTTATTAAAAAGATTTTTGATAGCCGAGTGGTCCGTATACACTATGGTTTTAGACAAGACGAGATATGGTCTAAACTTTTCAAAAGCATACACAACGGCAAGTAACTCCTTTTCTGTTGTAGTGTACTTTGTTTGAGTATCCGTCATAGTCTTACTTGCATAGTATATAGGCAATAAATGTTTTGTTTTACATTGCTCCAAAACAGCACCTACCGTGTAATCACTAGCATCACACATAATTTCAAAAGGTAGGTACCAATCTGGAGCAACTAAAATTGGTGATTCGGTTAATTTCCTTTTAAGCATCTCAAAGGCTTTAATGCACTCATCCGAAAAGAGGAACGAGTCTCTTTTTCCAAAAGATGTTCATAGGCCGAGCTATCTTTGAGAAGTCTTGGATAAAACGTCTATAGAAGCCGGCATGGCCGATAACACCCCTAACTCCCTTAACGGTGGTGGGTGGAAGTAATTTGGCAATCACGTCGATTTTAGCCCTATCAACCTCAATATCGGCCTTAGAGATCTTATGTCCTAAAACAATTCCTTCTTTGCTAATGAAATGACATTTCTCATAATTAAGCACAAGATTTGTGATAGGTGTGTAAACACCCATCCTTTTACCACTTAATTCTGGCTAAAACAAGACCAAAACGCGTATTTAATATCATTTGTTTGGAATTATGCGTGGTTTTTGTGTTTATTGTGTTTTCAGAGCCAACCGGATGATTATTGAAGAAAACATGGGATTGTACGGGTTTTACCGAAGAAAAAGACTCAAGATAAAGTCTATTGTCCAAGAGATGCAAAAGGTTTAAAGTCACTGGGCCTATTCGAAGATTTATCGAAGAAAAGGACCAAAGATGGAAGATTTACATAAGTCAAAGAAACTCAAGTCTATTAAACGAAGAAATTAAAAGACGAGTTGAATTTAACCAACGACAAATCCCGAATCAGAATCGAAAACGTCAACTTTTCTGAAAAGACGAGAAGACAAGAAGAACGGGAGAAAGCCCACTCACCAACCAAAAGGAAGGCCTATATAAAGTCCACCCCTCACACAATAGTGCCAGTTTTTTAGTTTTTTCTTTCCCCACTTTTTTCTCTCTTCTTGTTCGTAGCATCACCAACACCACTAGGGTGTTTGGTGATTTTGATCTTTGATTTTCAATCTTGTAATTTCATCCTTTTTTAGTGATTGTTAAAACACTAATCATTCAATATAAGTTCTTGTTTAATCTTTCCATTTCATCTTGTTCATCATCATCTTTTATTTCAAGTTCTTAAGTTCTTATTTGATTGATTTGATCTTCAAAAGTTGTTGGGTTTCATGTTTTTATTGATGGGATTTGTAGTTATTGGTTAGTATATCATTTGTGTTTAATTTTATTTAAGTTTTGGTGAAAAACTTGGTGATTTTTGGCTTAAAATTGATTTCCCTGTTCTTTGGCTTAAGTTTCTGTTTTTGAGTTCCCCAGGTTCTGAATGAACTGCATCTTCCGAATGAACACAAAGTTCCGGATGAACCAATAGTTCCGGATGAACTAAAAGTTCCGAGTGAACAAAAAGTTCCGAATCAGTCTTTAAGTTCCGAATCAGTTTTATCTTTTAAACTTCCGAATGAACCAAAAGTTCCGGATGAGCAAAAGTTCCGAATGAACACGAAGTTCCGAATGAACAAAAAAGTTCCAGATGAGAAAAAGTTCCGAATGAGTTTCTTTTTGAAAAGTTCCGAATGAGTTTTTCCTTTAAAAGTTCCGAATGAGCTAAAAAGTTCCGAATGAGTTGATTGTTCCGAATAAACTTCCGAATCAAAGTTCCGAGTAAAGTTCCGAATCAAGCTTCCGAGTCAACTTCCGAGTGAAGGTTCCGAACGAAGTTCCGGATCAATAAACTTCCGAATCAAGGTTATTTCTGTTACTGTGTTATTGTGTTACTGTTTCTGTGTTTCTGTGTTACTGTTTCTTACTCTTTATTTTATTTGCATTTTAATTCTAGTTTTATTAATTGTCATTAAATTAATTATTTTTTATTTAAGTTCTCATTTAAATACATTTAAACTTTTTAGTAGATTAGAAAACTAAACCCCCTTTTTTAGTAACCAAGAACAATCATTCCACTTAGAACCAAGATCAATTCGAGAGGATATCGAGAGAATATAATTGAACCTAGAAAAATCATTGTATCAAATGGCGCCGCTGCCGGCTCTTCTCGTTAAGATCAAAAGTTTTTTGTGAGAACTTGGATTTTGGGATCCGTTCCCCGTGAACGTTACTTTTTCATAAAAATTTTCAAAAAAATCCTGAAAAATATAAAATTTTCAAAAATCCTAAAAATTAAAAAACATAAAAAACCAAAAATATTTTGCTTTGTTTTTCTCTTGTTAGTTCTTTTGCAGGTGTATGCGCACTCGATCCACGTCTTATCAAGAGCCCGAGCCTCTCGATAACTTAGACATGGCCGGTGTACAAAACAACAACAACATACCACCTCCAAACAACAATAATAACAACAACAACCCACCTTTCAACAACATGAATAATAACAACAACAATGAGCCTCTACCGGATAATTGCCCGATGATTGAACTGCTGCAAGCTCATGTAGATGGCAACACTGATCCAATTGTTATACCAATGATTGCAGCCAACAACTTTGAGCTAAAATCAGGCTTTATCCAGATGGTCTCTGCTCAACCATTCTTGGGGCGTACCATTGATGACCCACATGACCATATCAAGAGATTCTTGCAACTCACCAACACGGTGAAATTCAATGGTGTTCCACAAGAGGTAATCCGGTTACAACTTTTTCCCTTTTCTTTAGAGGGACAAGCCCGGCATTGGCTTGCTAAGGAACCGCCACAGAGTATTCTCTCGTGGACGGATTTGGAAACCAAGTTTATCAATTACTTTTTCCCACCCTCTCGTACTACCGCTTTGCGGAATGAAATCATAAATTTTGAACAAAAGTACGATGAGTCGTTTAGTGAATCTTGGGATCGTTTTAAAGATCTTTTAAGAAAATGCCCACAACATGGTTTTACCAAAGTACATCAAATTAATACTTTTTACAATGGTTTAAGCATGAGTGACCAAGATTCACTAAACAGTGCCTCGGGGGGTAATCTTTTGGCTAAGACTTCAATTGCTGCTTGGGATATCATTGAGAATAAGTCTCGTGTGCAAACCAAGAGTGTTCGGACCAATGTCGCTAGTGCTAGCACTAGTGACAGCGACAAGCGACTTGACAAAATCACTACGCTTCTTGAATCGCTTGTCACCCACACCGTTAACAACAACAACAGCAGCAACGCTAAAAACGCTCAAGTCAGTGCTGTTAACCAACCATGTGAAATATGCAGGGGTCCTCACTCTTACACCACTTGTACTGCCACCCAAGACTACCCTTCTGAGAATGTGAATGCAGCTTATGGCACCTATCCTCAACCTGCTTATCAAGCCAGACCTCAAGGTGACCGTAATTTGCTTAGCTACCGCTCCAACAACTACCTCTCACCACCCGGTTTTCCTCCAAACAACCCAAACCAACAACAAAACCTCAATCGCCCTCCTCAACAACAACAACAACCTCGTACACCATACATCCCTCCTCACAAGCAGCAACAACCACCTCAACAAAACAACCAAGTTTACCAGCAACCTGCTTATCAACAACCCGCATACAATGCTCCTTCCAACCAAACCCCCGCATTACATCAAGACATTGGAACCTACATGAGGACTAACGATGTGATCGTGGATAATCTCCAACAGGAAGTGCGCAACTTGAAAGCAGACTTGGTCAAACAAGGGAACGATCTGAGAGCTGACATGAGAAACACGTTGGATAGCCAAACAAATGACTTGAAGAACATGATGGCTAGTTTTTTCCAAGGTAATCAACCCTCTTCTTCGGGTACTCTTCCGAGTAACACCGTTGCGAATCCAAGAGGGAGATGAAAGCAATCACCACTCGAAGTGGCAAAGGTACCAAGGAACCCGAGCTTCCTATACCTCCACCGATGGTTGTGACTAAGGAGAACGAGTCACCTGCTCCTATTCCTCATCTTTCTCCTTCCCCAATTTCTCCGCCTCTTACTTCTACCCCTCCTCCACCCAAGGATGTGAGTGATCCTATTCTCCTAAAGCCTTCCTCTTCTTCCAATATACGTTATCCATCTAGGTTGAGGAAATAGAAGCTCAAAAGCAAGGAAGATATTCAGGTTTCGAACTTTCTTAAAATGTTTAAACAACTGAATTTCAATATCTCCTTCGCTGAGGCTCTCGCTCACATGCCTAAGTACGCGAAAATGTTTAAAGATCTTCTGGGCAACAAGGAAAAGCTTCTTGATATTGCCAACACCTAACTTAATGAGAACTGCTCTACAGTGCTCTTAAGGAAATTGCCAACCAAGCTTGGTGATCCGGGTCGTTTCTTAATCCCTTGCAATTTCCCGGGAGTAGAGAATTGCATGGCCCTAGCCGATCTAGGTGCCAGTATTAATCTAATGCCTCTAAGCGTTTGGAAGCAATTATCTCTCCCTGAGCTAGTCCCCACCAAAATGACTTTGGAATTAGCTAACCGTACGGTTGCTTATCCAGTGGGGATAGCCGAAGACGTCTTTTTAGGAGTCGACAAATTCACTTTTCCTGCCGATTTCGTCGTCGTCGACTACGAGATGGACCCTCATGTTCCCTTGATCGTGGGTCGTCCATTCCTGAGGACCGGTCGCACTCTCATCGATGTTGAAGCCGGTGAGCTTATCATGAGAGTGGGTGACGATAAAATCGTCTTCAACATGGGAAAGTTGTCTAAACAACCTTATTCATACGAGAATGTTAATTGTATTGACGTTCTTGATGAGGCTTGTGAAGAACACTTCAAAGATGCTTGTAAAAGTATTCCTCCCTCTCTTCCCAATGTTGAAACCGTTTCCTCTATTGATTCATCACTGTCTCTATTTGGAAATAGTGATTTGTTTTGGAACAATCTTGAAGCCACCATGGGAGATGTGAATTTAGCTAATGATGATTCTCCCACCGATGAGGATGAAGACATGAATTTCTTTGACAATCTTCTCAACGAAGACAATCCTTCTCCTCCATCTCCCACGGTCATTGCTATCGATACTCCGACTTTGAATACGCCTCCCGTCGAAAATCCTCCGGATTTAGAACTTAAGGAGTTGTCGCCTCATCTCGAGTACGTGTTTATTGAAGAAGAGAAGAAGTCGCCCGTCATTATCGCGAAGGACTTGAAGGAAGAAGAAAAAGCCCGACTTATCACCGTGTTGAAAGATCATAAGAAGGCTATTGCTTGGAAAATTTCTGATATTCGCGGAATTGATCCTCACTTCTGCACACACAAAATTCTCATGGAGGACGACTTTAAGTCGACAATTCAAAGCCAACGAAGGGTGAATCCAAAAATACATGAAGTCATCAATACAGAGGTTATCAAACTTCTTGATGCGGGTATGATTTACCCTATTTTGGATTCACCATGGGTTAGTCCAATCCATTGTGTGCCCAAGAAGGGCGGAATAACCGTTGTTCCCAATGAACACAACGAGTTGATTTCCACTCGTCTCGTTACTGGGTGGAGAGTTTGTATAGACTACCGCAAACTCAATGATGCCACGAGAAAGGATCATTTCCCTCTACCTTTTATGGACCAAATGCTTGAACGTTTAGCGGGCAATGAATATTACTGCTTTCTTGATGGTTTCTCGGGTTATTTCCAAATACCCATCGATCCCCAAGATCAAGAGAAGACAACATTCACTTGTCCCTATGGCACATTTGCGTATAAAAGAATGCCTTTTGGCTTATGCAATGCCCCCGGGACTTTCCAAAGGTGCATGTTAGCTATCTTCCATGACATGGTTGAACAAACCATGGAAGTCTTCATGGATGATTTCTCGGTCTTCGGGGATTCCTTCTCTTCTTGCCTTGCCAATTTGGAACGTATGCTTAAGCGGTGCGAAGACACTCGCCTTGTTCTAAATTGGGAAAAATGCCATTTTATGGTAAAAGAAGGCATCGTGCTAGGACACAAGATTTCAAAAGCCGGTCTTGAAGTGGATCATGCTAAAGTCAATGTTATCGCTAAGTTGCCTCCATCTTCAACTGTGAAGGGTGTGAGAAGTTTTCTGGGTCATGCGGGCTTTTACCGTCGATTCATCAAAGATTTTTCTCAAATCGCTCGCCCGATGACCCACCTCTTGGAAAAAGATACCCCTTTTATCTTTTCCAAAGAGTTTCTTGAAGCCTTCAACTCGCTTAAGGATAAGCTAACTAAGGCACCCGTCTTGGTTACCCCTAATTGGAAGCTTCCCTTTGAGTTGATGTGCGATGCTAGTGATTTTGCTATTGGAGCGGTTCTGGGACAAAGAGTGAACAAACACTTCCAACCAATCCATTACGCTAGCAAGACAATGACGGGGGCACAATTGCATTATACGACAACCAAAAAAGAGCTTTTAGCTGTTGTCTATGCCTTTGAAAAATTTCGCCCCTATCTTATCCTTTCCACCACAATCGTTTACACCGATCATTCCGCGTTGAAGTACTTGTTGACAAAGCAAGATTCCAAACCAAGACTTCTTCGCTGGGTTTTGCTGCTCTAGGAATTTAAAATCGAAATTCGCGATAAAAAAGGAGCTGAAAACCTAGCCGCGGATCTTCTCAGCAGACTTGAGGATCCTTACCAAGGGGATCATCCGAACAAAGAAATCAATGATTCTTTTCCCTTGGAGACCTTAATGTCTATAAATTCGAATTCTGATGAAACCCCGTGGTTAGCAGACTTTGAAAACAACTTGGCGGGTGGAATTCTCAAGGAAGGGTTGACGTCCCAACAAAAGAAAAAGTTCTTCACCGACATTAAGACTTACTTTTGGGACGACCCTTACCTATTCAAACAATGTGCCGACCTGATTATCCGCCGATGTGTTGATGGACCTGCAGCTTTAGAAATCCTTGATGCTTGCCACAAAGGACCCACCGGTGGTCACTTTGGTCCCAACTACACCGCCAAAAAAGTGTTTGATTCGGGATTTTATTGGCCCTCCATATATCGTGACGCTCACAATATGGTTAAACGATGTGATGTTTTCCAAAAACAAGGCACGATCACACATAAAGACGAGATGCCTCAGAATTTCATTCAAGAATGTGAAATCTTTGATGTTTGGGGTATCGACTTTATGGGGCCATTCCCTTCTTCTAAAGGAAACAAATACATCCTTGTAGCCGTTGACTACGTTTCAAAGTGGGTCGAAGCCAAAGCTTTACCTACTAATGACGCAAGGGTGGTTTGTAACTTTTTGAAAGCTCTATTCGCTAGATTCGGTGTGCCTCGTGCCATTATTAGTGATCGTGGGACTCATTTCTGCAATGACCAATTCGCAAGAGTCATGGCTAAGTATGGTGTAAATCATCGTCTTTCCACAGCCTACCACCCACAAACTAATGGCCAGGCTGAAATATCCAACTGAGGACTAAAGCGAATTCTGGAAAGAACCGTGGGAGAGCATCGTGCCTCATGGGCTGATAAACTTGATGATGCTTTGTGGGCTTTCCGTACTGCTTACAAGACTCCGATTGGTTGTACGCCATATCGTCTCGTGTACGGGAAAGCATGCCACCTTCCCATTGAGTTGGAGCACAAGGCTTACTGGGCCTTGAAGTGGGCTAATTTTGATATCAACAAAGCCGGTGACCTACGCAAGATCCAACTCAATGAGCTCAATGAACTCTGTAATGAGGCTTATGAAAATTCTTTGATCTATAAGGAAAGGACTAAGCTCATTCACGATTCTAAGAGTAAGAACCGAGAGTTCCAAGTTGGAGACAAAGTTTTGCTCTTTAACTCTCGGTTGAAAATCTTTTCGGGCAAGCTCAAATCTCGTTGGTCCGGCCCATTCACCATTGCCCAAATTTTTCCATATGGTACTCTCGAGCTCGCTCAACCTAATGGACCTAATTTTAAGGTGAATGGCCAACGAGTTAAGTTGTACTTTGGTGAGGACACCTCTCGAATTGTACTTTGGTTGGCCAACGAGTGAAGTTGTACTTTGGGTCGAGTCAGGCTCGTGACTCGGTTATCAAAAACAAGCGCTCCTCGGGAGGCAACCCGAGTATCTATCCTTTTATGTTTTTGCCTCCTAAGTGTAGGGGGACCTCTATAGGTGTTTGTATTTGTGTGGTGATGTGATTACAGGGATACGTGCACTCTTGGAAACTTTGAAGAACCGTGCTCCCGTGTTATCCGAAATCCGGTTCTATCTCTCAACTATCGTGATTCAATTTTCTTCATACTCACATTTGAAATTGATCACTTTAGTCGTCTCTTCCTTAACTTGAGTTAACCAACGTGCACAATGTCATAAGTGTAGGGGAGACTTTTCCCACATGCTTAAACATTGAGGACAATGTTTATCTTAAGTGTAGGGGGGACTTCTATCGAAGTTTTAAGTGGAATTTTCCATGAAAATGCCTTCATTTAACCAGAAAATCATATTTTTCAACATTTTTCAAATTTTTTATTAACTTTGGCCATTTAGTCGTAATTTTTAATTTTTTATCATTGCTTTCGTATGTATATATCCCGCAATAAAGTCAAATTTTAATAAAGTGGTGTAGCTAGTTTAGAAGTCTTTGACATATTAGGCCCGTTGCGTTTATTTTGACTCAACCCGAATAGACTTATCCAAGTTTATTCTAGCTAGTATCCTTAACCATGTAGACCTTAATTGGTTTATTAGGCTAAGTATCCACGAGTCTCATTACTTGAGATTTTAAATTGTGGAGGACGAGAAATGATAGAGTCAATTATAAGACGGTATTCTTGCACAAGCTCACTTGGTGTAATTATTTGCCTATTCTCCCATCACTTGCTAATAATTTATCTGCAATAAGTAAGGTCGTACGATTTGAAAAGTTACTTAGCTTCTAGCCCAAGATCGTTTAAAAGTTGCTCGGTAATGATAAGAGTTCATAGCCAAGGCATAACTTATGAAGCGGGGGTGCGAAGATTGGCGAGTCCGAAAAGGCCCTAACAAGGCATGAGGATTCCATTTTATTGCTAAAGATCCAAGATGATGTGAAAAGCATTGTTCCCAAAGTCAATATGAAGGATCAAGACTCACAACGAAAAGCAATCAACTCCCATAAAGATCATGGAGAAGTCTATCCGAAAAGACCCTAACAAGGTATGAGGATAAATAGATCCAAGTCCGAAAAGGAGGCGGATCGTTGTATCTAAAAATCCCAAATAGAGATTGAAGAAATAATCATGAAGTCGTGGTCAACAAAGTTGGAGTACCTCTCAAAAGTCTCCAAGTGAAGAAACTCTATGAACGATGAGAAGACCATTATCTCAAGCACGTCTCTCAAGATATGAAGTATGAAGTACATGCCAAATATCGGCCCGAGAAAGGTCTCAAATCGTGAACCGAGTTATGCCAAGATATGAACTTTTTGATATCCCGAGAAGCAGTTTTAAGAGATTTTGTCCTTTAGCTAACTATTGATCAAATCGTCTACTTTGCTTTCAGCCTTAATAAACTATCGAAATAAGTCCAAAAATGCATCTTCATGATCATTCTAAGGCAAAAATAAAATATAAGAGATACACCTAGGAATAAGGGAGTTTAAGCATATAATTAAGCCATGTGTGTAAGTTTTTGATTTACTAACCTATAATAACAATGATCTCGTTTTTATGCTTAGTTTGGGGAACGTGAAACTTGAGGGTGATAAATCTTCGCAGCACCAAAGCCCTAATGTAAGTCACTGATTTCTTTGCAAGTTATTTCCATGTAGCTATTTTCGAGTGAAAATAGTTTTCTATCCTTTTGTTTCCTTTTAAGCTTTAATTTCTTTTAGTACCTTAATTTTTGTTTAGTAGTATTTAATAAGGCCAAGGTTGATTAATTATGAGAAAAATGTAAAATTGCTTTATCACTAAGCATTGCATGAGGGCATGGCAATGGTTAAGTGTAGGGGATTTGGTAGGTGTGTAAACACCCATCCTTTTACCACTTAATTCTGGCTAAAACAAGACCAAAACGCGTATTTAATATTATTTGTTTGGAATTATGCGTGGTTTTTGTGTTTATTGTGTTTTCAGAGCCAACCGGATGATTATTGAAGAAAACATGGGATTGCACGGGTTTTACCGAAGAAAAAGACTCAAGATAAAGTCTATTGTCCAAGAGATGCAAAAGATTTGAAGTCACTGGGCCTATTCGAAGATTTATCGAAGAAAAGGACCAAAGATGGAAGATTTACATAAGTCAAAGAAACTCAAGTCTATTAAACGAAGAAATTAAAAGACGAGTTGAATTTAACCAACGACAAATCCCGAATCAAAATCGAAAACGTCAACTTTTCTGAAAAGACGAGAAGACAAGAAGAACGGGAGAAAGCCCACTCACCAACCAAAAGGAAGGCCTATATAAAGTCCACCCCTCACACAATAGTGCCAGTTTTTTAGTTTTTTCTTTCCCCACTTTTTTCTCTCTTCTTGTTCGTAGCATCACCAACACCACTAGGGTGTTTGGTGATTTTGATCTTTGATTTTCAATCTTGTAATTTCATCCTTGTTTAGTGATTGTTAAAACACTAATCATTCAATACAAGTTCTTGTTTAATCTTTCCATTTCATCTTGTTCATCATCATCTTTTATTTCAAGTTCTTAAGTTCTTATTTGATTGATTTGATCTTCAAAAGTTGTTGGGTTTCATGTTTTTATTGATGGGATTTGTAGTTATTGCTTATTATATCATTTGTGTTTAGTTTTATTTAAGTTTTGGTGAAAAACTTGGTGATTTTTGGCTTAAAATTGATTTCCCTGTTCTTCGGCTTAAGTTTCTGTTTTTGAGTTCCCCAGGTTCCGAATGAACCAAATGTTCCGGATGAACTGCATCTTCCGAATGAACAAAAAGTTCCGGATGAACCAATAGTTCCGGATGAACTAAAAGTTCCGAGTGAACAAAAAGTTCCGAATCAGTCTTTAAGTTCCGAATCAGTTTTATCTTTCAAACTTCCGAATGAACCAAAAGTTCCGGATGAGCAAAAGTTCCGAATGAACAAAAAGTTCCGAATGAACAAAAAAGTTCCGGATGAGCAAAAGTGCCGAATGAGTTTCTTTTTGAAAAGTTCCGAATGATTTTTTCCTTTAAAAGTTCCGAATGAGCTAAAAAGTTCCGAATGAGTTGATTGTTCCGAATAAACTTCCTAATCAAAGTTCCGAGTAAAGTTCCGAATCAAGCTTCCGAGTCAACTTCCGAGTGAAGGTTCCGAACGAAGTTCCGGATCAATAAACTTCCGAATCAAGGTTATTTCTGTACTGTGTTATTGTGTTACTGTTTCTGTGTTGTTGTGTTACTGTTTCTTACTCTTTATTTTATTTGCATTTTCATTCTAGTTTTATTAATTGTCATTAAATTAATTATTTTTTATTTAAGTTCTCATTTAAATACATTTAAACTTTTTAGTAGATTAGAAAACTAAACCCCCTTTTTTAGTAACCAAGAACAATCATTCCACTTAGAACCAAGATCAATTCGAGAGGATATCGAGAGAATATAATTGAACCTAGCAAAATCTTAGTATCAATTTGTTTCCTCACAACGTTGCAACATTCTTTCCAAGTTAGAGAGACATGAAGTGAAAGACTCCCCAAAAACAGAGAAATAATCTGTGACAAATCTAACATTTTCAGGTAGTGAAATATTTTCTCGTATAATATTTTGAAACTTATTTTTGTGTTGGTTGACGAACTCACAATTTACGGATTTAAATTTGGGCTTACGTGCATAATTTGGCGTCTTTTACGACTAAACCGGAAACCTTAGGATTACGTATTTACGTTTTTGAACTCCGTTTTTGATGAGACAATTTTTATTGGATTCATTTTGTGACGGTGATTCATAATTTATAAAAACGTTTTTCGTAAAACGACCCGAGGGCACGCAAATCGAGAAAACTAGAATCGAGAAATACCCGTAAACTAGTGAGATGGGACAAAACACTTTGTCCCACCCCACTAGCAAAAGTGGACGGCTAAGCTTGACACCACCACACATATGTGGCATCAAGTTAGCAAATTTACACAAGTGTAAGCTTGTGCTTACACATCAAGCTAACCATTACCACTTAACCTCCCAAACTAGCAAGTTGTTTTCATTTCTACCATTTTCTTCCATGCAAACCACTCTAAAACTCTCTCAATATCTCCCTCCTTGCCGTCCACTATAAGCTAACAAACACCATCATTGATCTTTTCTAGCCACAAACCACATGTTTACTAGTCCTATTAAGGTGTTTCCTTGAAGCCTTGATCGTTTGGTGGCCATATTAACATCTTTGGAGGTGATTTTCTTGTGTCCTAGGGCTGATTTTCCAACCTATGTTCTTGATATTTGATGGTCTTGGAGATACTTGTTGTGTTCATCAAGTTCTTGCCTTCCTAAAACAAGAAATCCACTTGGATTGGTAAAGAAGATCATCCTCTACATTTTTCTCTTATTATTTTGTAAAGAACAAATGTATTTTCTTTCATTTTGTATATGTATATGATGTATATATGATGATAAAAATGTCGTGTGAGGATCAAGTGTTGATAAACATGCTTAAAAATGATGATAACTATAAGAAATGAAGCTAAAATCTTGACTAATTAGTTGGCTGTATAAAAACAGTAGATAACTAAAAGATGAACTGATAAAAATGCATGGTTTGATCCATTTACAGTAAGTAGATGATGTTATACACATGTGAGAGTTGGCCATGCAATGGAATCAAAATAATGAGTGAGATATGATAAAAACAAGTTAGGTGGTGTAATCTGAATAAGCAGTTTTGTAGGGACTGTTAAGGCAACTTAGACTCACAATGGGCAGTAGCTATAACTAAGTTATATGTAGCACATGTTATGAAGAAGTTGTCATCCAAAAATGAGCTTCTAATTCATTGTAGAACTCTAGATATGATAAAAATGGTGAATATGAAGTTAAAAATCAGATTTTGGAAATAATGTTTATTATTATTATATAAGCACTCACAATATAATTTATAAAATGTAAAATATAAACCCACTAACTTATAGAACTTATTTATATAAATGTATAAAAGGTTAATCAAATGGTTAAATTAGATAAATGGTGGTAAAAATAATATTTATAAGTAATAAAAACTATAAACTTGATTTTTACGACTTTTTCGGCTATCGCCGTGAAATTAACGTTTTTCGCCAAATAAAACTTAGACGACCAAACCCGTCTAATATAAAGTTTATAAAAGTTGTATACTGATGTATAAGTAACTAATACAAGTAAAAACCGATAAAACCCGAACTATAAGAATTACGGACATTTACGAGCTAACTAAACCTATTGGAATAATAATTAGACTTAATAAGATAAATACTTGTAAAAAGAGCTTATTGGGCTTAACCCATTTGGGCCCAACATGAAAAGTATATATACTGATCATATAGGTATAAAATGGATAAAAATAAGTTAAAGAACTTATAAAAGAATTAATGGACTTAAAATAGGTAAAATCGATAAAACTAGTGAACTAGTAAGACGTTACCAAAACGTAAACACTAAAATGGATAAACGAGGATTTATAAACCCACTTGATCATCATCATATGTACAAAATCATCATATGAATATTGTTATTTTGATAAAAGTCATTGGACCGAGTCTAAGACCGATTATTATTTATATAGGTTTCCGTGACCGAAGCACGCCCGTAGCCGATAATCCGCCTTTCATTAACAACGTGAGTTCATAGCCTCGCACTCTTTTAAATGTTTTATAAAATGATTTGTAAACCCGCGAGGGAGATAACATGCTAGATTTTTACAAAAATAGAACACAAGTAGTCCCGATTGTATGCTAAATGATATGGACCCGAATGATGCTATGACCCTATATTCGAGACTAAAAGGATTATTAGTAGTTAGGTTATGTCACTTAAAGTCCCATTAGCATGAATTGTGAACTACCGGGATTTGGTAGACGCTTATGCATTTGATAGTACTATTTTGGGACGATCACCCCAGTTCGCGCCTTGACGGTTGATCCCCGTCGTACCACATTGATTGGTAAGCGAATTTATGTATGAGAAGATTCCATAGCGTGATTTTTGTGACGACACGCTAACTTAGATGGGTAAATTGTTTGTCGGGTTCGCGGCCCGCTGTTTTCACAGTAAGGTAACAATGTCATGCGGCTAATAATAATCCTAATACAATATAAGACATAAATAATAAACGATAATGACGCTATTACGATGAATATATTACCTATCATGGTAATATAGAGACTACGGTCTCATGGACGGTTTCAGATGTATGCTTGATTTATATATTGCCTGACTAGCAATATGTGGACTTACTTCCGGTATTATACTTGTGTTCTGATTTTAAATGATTGTAAATGATTGTTTTATATAACGGTTTTCATTAAACTCTATGAATTCACTCGGCATTCGCTGATATGATTTTTGCATGTTTTCTATCTCAGGTGCTTGAAGGTAATCCGGATGGAGATCGACTCTGATGGCCCACACTTAATATTAAAAATGTTCATTCGATCTGTGTTTTGTAAACTTAATGACCTGTATAATTTGGGACATGTTGTACGCTTTTAAACCTTTTTATCGAATGAATGTTTGTTAAACCTTGTACAACCATTTTTATGTGTTGTCTATGATTGGAGTTATTGTGCTATCCCGTAACACTCTGAAAGACCCTTCCGCTGTACCGATACAAAAAATGAGAGTGTTACAGTTTGGTACCAGAGCTCTCGTTGTAGAGAACAAAAGATTTTAAAAACCAAGGTTTTGAACAAAACTTTTCAAAATCTTTTGACAATGAACATTTGAGAAAATATTTGAAAAATCTTTTGACTATAACGGTGCCAGAGATCTCCGACGTTACCAACAAGCCCTATTGAGAAGATATATATTTTGATATATATAATATAATTTATATATATGTATATATCGTGATTTCATTATGTAATTGTTTAACTAGTATGTTATCCTAATACGAGATAAATATATATAAATGCAAATTGTCATGGCTGACCCTAATATTCCTGTAGAAAACCATGCTATTCCCGAACCTAATATAGAAGATGATCCTTATTTAGACTTAGTAGATTATGATATTGATGACGAGGAGGAACCATTTGAGGATCCCGAGCCCGAGTTAGGACTAGGAGATCAGATTGCCCCTCAGGTAGACTTAGTAGAGAATGAGATTGAGAATGTGGATATTGAGAACGTGGATATTGAGAATGTGGAGATTGAGAATGTTGATATTGAGAATGATGATGAGATTGGGTTAGATGAGTTAGATGACGAGATTGACGACGAGGATGTCGAGGAGGACGTAGGTATAGATGTTGAGGTTGATGACGATGAGGAAGCTGAGCTTATTTATCCGTATGATGTTCCAGAGGGCGAGCCTTTGCCCCCACCAGTTTGTTTGTCTGATTCTGAGGACGAGTTACCTAGGGATGAAATGTCTGAATCGTCTGAATCTGATTCTGAATCAGAGGAGGATGAGGATGACGATGCACCTGACGGTACTGATGGTATTGATACTCGTAGACGTGAGATAGGAGAGTCGTCTAGTACTCGAGAGGCTACTCATATTGATGGTCTTGCACCATGGGCCTTGAGACGTGATCTAGATGCTTCCCGTGTTAAGAGTTGTGTGACAGAGGTTGGATTAGGTGTTTTTCAGACTCAGGTTGCTTATTTGGAGTCGAAGACTAAGATTGGCGAGAAAGAGCGAGAATTGCTTAGTTTGGATTTGAGCGATGTAGAGCATGGATTGAATGAGGCATTTAGGAGGTTATCAGTGTTGGAAAGTGGTGAGTATGCTGCCATGAAGAGAAAGGTGAATTCTATGGAGATTCAGTTGAGTGTGGCTCGTGCGATGCGTGAGAAAGCCGAAAAGGAGTTGAATATATCCCACGGATGGAACAGTAGATTTTATGCCGACATGGTTGAAAGAGGAGTAATCCGTAAGCGCCCAGCTGAAGATATGTCTAGTGATCGTCCGGCGAAGATCCAGAAGACGATGGATGATGGACCATCTGGCGGTTCTCAGTAGACCAGTCTGTATTTAGTAGTGACCTTTATATCTTTTGTGTTTGTAGCTTTGACTGAACCGATTTGTTAGTAGTAGACTTGGCACGAATTTTGAGTGTATATAGTGTTAGAACTTTGATATGGATGTACTAAGACAATACTTTTGTTTCAGATCGAATGAAATATGTATCTTGTCTTGAATTCCATATTGTGCCTTATTTGTATCTTGACTATGAATTCGATCCATATTATATGAATCCTTTGTTGGGTGAATGCTTAATACTTTGAAATTGTGGAATTATAGAACTATGCCGCCCAAGAAGGCTGTGACTGAGGATGATGTACGTAGGATTATTACAGAGCAAGTTACCGCATCTATGACTGAATTTATGGCTAATGCTAGAAATGGAGCTGGCGGTAGTGGAGCTGGCGGTAGTGAAATTGGCGGTACTAATGTGAATGTGAATGCTAATAATGTGAATGCTAATGCTGGAGGAAATGTAGGAGGACTTGGAACGAATGCACCTGAAGTTGGTGGCTGTACTTATGTGACGTTCATGAAGTGTGAACCTCTACCTTTTAATGGAACTGAAGGTGCTGTAGGACTAAGCCAGTGGATCGAGAAGATTGAATCGGTGTTTAGGATTAGTAAGTGTAAAGAGGAAGATAAGGTGACTTTTGCTATGGCTACTCTTAAAGGTCGTGCGTTGACTTGGTGGAACGGGAGAATTGCTTTCATGGGTCTTGATGCTGCTAATGCTACTCCTTGGGCTGAAATTAAGAAGTGGATGACTTTGGAGTTTTGTCCTCGTAGTGTGATCATTAGGTTAGAACAAGAGTTGATTCATCTGAGAATGAAAGGTGTGGACATTGATAGTTACACGAATCGATTCCATGAGTTGGCCTTGCTATGTCCTCGATTGGTTGAACCCGAAGAGATCCGAATTGAGCAATATGTGAAAGGGTTGACCAGGAATATCCGGGGGGACGTGACATCATCGAAATCACTGACCATTGATGATGCTGTTCGAATGGCTTACCAACTCATTGGACAGATAAATCAGGATAAGGAAGATGAAGCCCGTGTTGGTGAGAAAAGGAAGGGAGACGGTGATCGTGTAGATAGAGGTGATAATAGGAAGAATTTCAATCGCCGTCAGAACCAGAGAAAGGGGAATGCAAATGCTCTTACCAACAATACACCGCGCAACGATGATAGATGTCCTAAGTGTGGCAACAAGAGGCATCCTGGCGACTGCTGGAAATGCCGAAATTGCGGAAAGCTTGGACACAAGGTTGAAAGGTGTAAGAAGGGAACCATTTGCTTCAACTGTAATGAAGAAGGTCATAGGAAATCGGAATGCCCCAAGTTGAAAGCGATTGTACCTGGAAGAAACCCCCAGGGTAGTATCTACCAACTTGGAACAATTGAGGTGAAGAAAGAGGATCTGAATGTCGTTACCGGTACGTTTTTACTCAACAATCATTATGTTGTTGCTTTATTCGATTCGGGTGCCGATAGGAGCTTTGTATCCACTAAATTTAGTGCCCTTATTGATATTGAACCTGTTGAGATAAGTTCCAGTTACGAGGTGGAATTGGCTGATGGTAAATTAGTGAAAACTAATAAGCTATTAGAAGGATGCTCTCTAAATCTCTTGAACCATTCCTTTCCGATTGATTTGATGTTGATAGAATTAGGTAGTTTTGATATTATTATTGGTATGGATTGGTTGTCGTTGAACAATGCTACTATTTTATGTGGAGAGAAGAAGGTTAAGATTCCTCTTAGGAATAGGACGTTAGTAATTGATGGTAGTCGAGGTGAATCCCGTTTAAAAATCTTTCATGTATTAAAGTCCAAAAGTACATCAGGAACGGTTGTGAGTTATTCTTAGCTCAAGTGACCGGGAATGAGTCTAGGGAGAAACGATTGGAAGATGTACCTATTATTTGTGAATTTCCTGAGGTATTTCCTAAATATTTACCCGGACTTCCGCCGATAAGGCAAGTAGAGTTTCGAATCGATTTAATTCCTGGTGCTGCACCGGTGGCACGTGCGCCTTACCGATTAGCCCCTTCTGAATTAAAGGAGTTATCTGAGCAACTTAAGGAGTTGTCTGATAAAGGTTTTATTCGACCGAGCTCGTCGCCTTGGGGAGCTCCAGTCTTGTTCGTTAAGAAGAAGGATGGATCTTTTCGTATGTGCATTGATTATAGGGAACTGAATAAGTTGACAATTAAGAATCGATATCCTTTACCTAGGATTGATGATTTGTTTGATCAACTGCAAGGATCTAGTGTGTATTCTAAGATAGATTTGCGGTCAGGATATCACCAACTTCGCGTCCGTGAAGAAGATATTCCTATAACTGCATTTAGAACTCGTTATGGACACTATGAATTTCAAGTAATGCCATTTGGGTTAACTAACGCACCTGCGGTTTTCATGGATTTAATGAATCGAGTGTGCAAGCCCTACTTGGATAAATTTGTGATTGTGTTTATTGACGATATTCTAATCTATTCTAAGAATGAAGATGAGCATAGAGAACATTTAAGGATTGTTTTAAATTTGTTGAAGGATGAAAGGTTGTATGCTAAGTTTTCGAAGTGTGATTTCTGGTTAGATTCTATGCAATTTCTTGGTCATGTGATTAACAGAGATGGAATTCATGTTGATCCTGCAAAGGTTGAAGCTATTAAGAATTGGTCTGCACCGACAACGCCAACGGAAGTGCGACAGTTCTTAGGATTAGCTGGCTATTATAGGCGATTCATTAAAGAATTTTCTTTGATAGCTAAACCCTTGACTAAGCTTACTCAGAAGAATAAACCTTTTGTTTGGGGAAGTGATGAAGATGGAGCATTTCAGACATTGAAGCAAAAATTATGTAGTGCACCAATCTTATCATTACCCGACGGGAGTGAAGATTTTGTAGTATATTGTGATGCATCTCTTAGAGGTTATGAAGATGTTTTGATGCAGAGAGAGAAAGTGATAGCTTATGCTTCTAGGCAATTAAGGAAGAATGAGGAGAATTATGCTACTCATGATCTTGAGCTAGGAGCGGTGGTCTTTGCTCTTAGGTTGTGGATACATTATCTGTATGGCACCAAGTGTACGGTATTCACCGATCACAAAATCCTACAGTATATTCTCGACCAGAAGGAATTGAACATGGGGAAACGAAGATGGATAGAGTTGTTAAGTGATTATGACTGTGATATAAAATATCACCCAGGAAAAGCCAATGTTGTTGCTGATGCGTTAAGTAGGAAAGATAGAGAGCCTATCAGGGTGCGTTCTCTAGTCTTGACCGTGCACAATAATTTGCCTGAGCAAATTAGAAATGCGCAAATAGAAGCCTGTAAGAAGGAGAATTTTGTTAATGAAGGGTTCCGAGGAGAAGGAGATTCTTTAGAGGTTAGAGCTGATGGAGTGAAATGCTTAAGAGGTCATATGTGGATACCTAAGTTTGGAGGCTTAAGAGATTTGATTATGTTAGAATCCCATAAATCTAAGTATTCCATTCATCCGGGATCTGATAAGATGTACCATGATTTGAAGAAGTTGTACTGGTGGCCGAATATGAATGTTGACATAGCTATGTATGTTCTTCAATGCTTGACTTGTGCTAGAGTTAAAGCCGAACATCAAAAGCCATCAGGACTACTTCAACAACCAAAGATTCCTGAATGGAAGTGGGAGCGAATTACAATGGACTTTATCACCAAGCTTCCTAGAACATCATCTGGAAACAATTCGATTTGGGTTATTGTCGATAGACTGACCAAATCAGCACACTTCATTCCGGTTAAGGAGCAGTTCTCACTGGAGAAGCTGACTCGAATATACCTTGATAATGTTGTATGCAAGCATGGAGTGCCTGTATCGATCATTTCAGATCGAGATCCTAGATTCGCATCGAATTTTTGGAAATCTCTCCAAAGATCTTTGGGAACGAATCTCGACATGAGCACTGCTTATCACCCCCAGACTGATGGGCAGAGTGAAAGGACGATACAAACACTGGAAGATATGTTGAGAGCTTGTGTGTTAGACTTTGGTAAGAATTGGGATAAACATTTGTTGTTAGCAGAGTTTTCGTATAACAATAGTTACCATTCTAGTATTAAGGCTGCACCGTTTGAAGCTTTGTATGGTAGGAAGTGTAGATCTCCTGTATGTTGGAGTGAAGTTGGGGATACCCAGCTCACGGGACCGGAATTGATCCGGGAGACTACGGAGATGATAGTTCAGATTAAGAAGAGGTTGTTGACTGCCCGAAGTAGACAGAAAAGTTACGCAGATGTGCGGCGGAAGCCAATGGAGTTTGAAGTGGGTGACCGAGTAATGTTGAAAGTATCGCCATGGAAAGGCGTTATAAGATTTGGAAAACGAGGAAAATTGAATCCCCTTTATATTTGACCCTTTAAGATTTTATCTAGAGTAGGTCCAGTGGCTTACAAACTAGAGTTACCCCCAGAACTTCATGGTGTTCACAACACATTCCATGTATCTAATCTGAAGAAATGTCTAGCAGTGAGTGATGAGAAAATTCCGTTAGGTAAGGTTCGAATAGATGGGAAGTTGCATTTTATCGAAGAGACCGTAGAAGTTATGGACCGTGAGGTAAAGCAACTGAAACAAAGTCGGATACCTATTGTCAAGATCCGATGGAATTCAAAGCATGGACCGGAGTATACTTGGGAACGAGAGGATGAAATGTGGAAGAAATATCCGCACCTCTTCGATTTCAATAAGAAACGGACATCCAAATGAAATGGATCACGAGGACGTTGATCCCTTTTAGGAGGAAAAGCTGTGACAAATCTAACATTTTCAGGTAGTGAAGTATTTTCTCGTATAATATTTTGAAACTTATTTTTGTGTTGGTTGACGAACTCACAATTTACGGATTTAAATTTGGGCTTACGTGCATAATTTGGCGTCTTTTACGACTAAACCGGAAACCTTAGGATTACGTATTTACGTTTTTGAACTCCGTTTTTGATGAGACAATTTTTATTGGATTCGTTTTGTGACGGTGATTCATAATTTATAAAAACGTTTTTCGTAAAACGACCCGAGGGCACGCAAATCGAGAAAACTAGAATCGAGAAATACCCGTAAACTAGTGAGATGGGACAAAACACTTTGTCCCACCCCACTAGCAAAAGTGGACGGCTAAGCTTGACACCACCACACATATGTGGCATCAAGTTAGCAAATTTACACAAGTGTAAGCTTGTGCTTACACATCAAGCTAACCATTACCACTTAACCTCCCAAACTAGCAAGTTGTTTTCATTTCTACCATTTTCTTCCATGCAAACCACTCTAAAACTCTCTCAATCTCTCCCTCCTTGCCGTCCACTATAAGCTAACAAACACCATCATTGATCTTTTCTAGCCACAAACCACATGTTTACTAGTCCTATTAAGGTGTTTCCTTGAAGCCTTGATCGTTTGGTGGCCATATTAACATCTTTGGAGGTGATTTGCTTGTGTCCTAGGGCTGATTTTCCAATCTATGTTCTTGATATTTGATGGTCTTGGAGATACTTGTTGTGTTCATCAAGTTCTTGCCTTCCTAAAACAAGAAATCCACTTGGATTGGTAAAGAAGATCATCCTCTACATTTTTCTCTTATTATTTTGTAAAGAACAAATGTATTTTCTTTCATTTTGTATATGTATATGATGTATATATGATGATAAAAATGTTGTGTGGGGATCAAGTATTGATAAACATGCTTAAAAATGATGATAACTATAAGAAATGAAGCTAAAATCTTGACTAATTAGTTGGCTGTATAAAAACAGTAGATAACTAACAGATGAACTGATAAAAATGCATGGTTTGATCCATTTACAGTAAGTAGATGATGTTATACACATGTGAGAGTTGGCCATGCAATGGAATCAAAATAATGAGTGAGATATGATAAAAACAAGTTAGGTGGTGTAATCTGAATAAGCAGTTTTGTAGGGACTGTTAAGGCAACTTAGACTCAAAATGGGCAGTAGCTATAACTAAGTTATATGTAGCACATGTTATGAAGAAGTTGTCATCCAAAAATGAGCTTCTAAGTCATTGTAGAACTCTAGATATGATAAAAATGGTGAATATGAAGTTAAAAATCAGATTTTGGAAATAATGTTTATTATTATTATATAAGCACTCACAATATAATTTATAAAATGTAAAATATAAACCCACTAACTTATAGAACTTATTTATATAAATGTATAAAAGGTTAATCAAATGGGTAAATTAGATAAATGGTGGTAAAAATAATATTTATAAGTAATAAAAACTATAAACTTGATTTTTACGACTTTTTCGGCTATCGCCGTGAAATTAACGTTTTTCGCCAAATAAAACTTAGACGACCAAACCCGTCTAATATAAAGTTTATAAAAGTTGTATACTGATGTATAAGTAACTAATACAAGTAAAAACCGATAAAACCCGAACTATAAGAATTACGGACATTTACGAGCTAACTAAACCTATTGGAATAATAATTAGACTTAATAAGATAAATACTTGTAAAAAGAGCTTATTGGGCTTAACCCATTTGGGCCCAACATGAAAAGTATATATACTGATCATATAGGTATAAAATTGATAAAAACAAGTTAAAGAACTTATAAAAGAATTAATGGACTTAAAATAGGTAAAATCGATAAAACTAGTGAACTAGTAAGACGTTACCAAAACATAAACACTAAAATGGATAAACGAGGATTTATAAACCCACTTGATCATCATCATATGTACAAAATCATCATATGAATATTGTTATTTTGATAAAAGTCATTGGACCGAGTCTAAGACGGATTATTATTTATATAGGTTTCCGTGACCGAAGCACGTCCGTAGCCGATAATCCGCCTTTCATTAACAACGTGAGTTCATAGCCTCGCACTCTTTTAAATGTTTTATAAAATGATTTGTAAACCCGCGAGGGAGATAACATGCTAGATTTTTACAAAAATAGAACACAAGTAGTCCCGATTGTATGCTAAATGATATGGACCCGAATGATGCTATGACCCTATATTCGAGACTAAAAGGATTATTAGTAGTTAGGTTATGTCACTTAAAGTCCCATTAGCATGAATTGTGAACTACCGGGATTTGGTAGACGCTTATGCATTTGATAGTACTATTTTGGGACGATCACCCCAGTTCGCGCCTTGACGGTTGATCCCCGTCGTACCACATTGATTGGTAAGCGAATTTATGTATGAGAAGATTCCATAGCGTGATTTTTGTGACGACACGCTAACTTAGATGGGCAAATTGTTTGTCGGGTTCGCGGCCCGCTGTTTTCACAGTAAGGTAACAATGTCATGCGGCTAATAATAATCCTAATACAATATAAGACATAAATAATAAACGATAATGACGCTATTACGATGAATATATTACCTATCATGGTAATATAGAGACTATGGTCTCATGGACGGTTTCAGATGTATGCTTGATTTATATATTGCCTGACTAGCAATATGTGGACTTACTTCCGATATTATACTTGTGTTCTGATTTTAAATGATTGTAAATGATTGTTTTATATAACGGTTTTCATTAAACTCTATGAATTCACTCGGCATTCGCTGATATGATTTTTGCATGTTTTCTATCTCAGGTGCTTGAAGGTAATCCGGATGGAGATCGACTCTGATGGCCCACACTTAATATTAAAAATGTTCATTCGATCTGTGTTTTGTAAACTTAATGACCTGTATAATTTGGGACCTGTTGTACGCTTTTAAACCTTTTTATCGAATGAATGTTTGTTAAACCTTGTACAACCATTTTTATGTGTTGTCTATGATTGGAGTTATTGTGCTATCCCGTAACACTCTGAAAGACCCTTCCGCTGTACCGATACGAAAAATGAGAGTGTTACATAATCCATGAAGACTTCCATGGTTTTTTCGATCATATCATGGAAAATAGCCATCATACACGTTTGGAACGTCCCCGGAGCGTTGCATAATCCAAAAGGCATTCTACAATAAGCAAATGTTCCATAAAGACAAGTGAATGTGGTATTTTCTTGATCACGAGGGTCAATGAGAATTTGGAAATAGCAGTAAAATCAATCCAAAAAGCAATAGAATTAATTTCCCGCTAGTCTCTCTAACATTTGATCCATAAAAGGTAATGGAAAATGATCCTTCCTAATGGCATCATTAAGCTTCCTATAGTTGATACAAACACGCCAACCGGTCACAAGTCTAGTAGGAATCAATTCATTATCCTCATTAGTAAAAACCGTCATTCCTCCTTTCTTTGGAACATAATGCACGGGACTAACCCATGGGCTATCGGAGATAGGGTATATCATTCCACCATCTAGAATTTTCATAACTTCCTTTTTGATCATCTCATGAATCTTTGGATTGACCCTTCTTTGATTTTTGATAGCGGGTTTATAATCATCCTCCATCAAAATTTTATGAGTACAAAAATTTGGATCTATACCCTTAATGTCGGAGATTTTCCATGTAATGGCCCGTTTATGTTTCTTAAGCACCTTAATAACTTCATCCTTTTCATTATCCTTCAATCTCTGAGCAATAATTACCGGTAACTTATCCGTTCCTTCAAGAAAATCATACTCCAAATGAGTGGAAAGTTCCTTAAGTTCTAATTCGGGTGCTTCTTCAATAGATGTTTTCACTTTAGTCTCATTTTCATTTACAACTTTTAAATCCATAGGTAGTGATTCAAAAGGATCTTTATTAAAAAAGGCTTCAAGCAAATCGATATCTCCCTCCATATCATGATAATCCTCATCATATGTAGATGGCAAATCCGGTGTGCTAAGAAAACCATCCACCTCCTCCAAGATAAAATCACTAGCCCCAAATGGAGTAAGGGGTGGAGACGAAAGGGCAATAATATGATCCGATAAAGAAGGATTGCCACTTTCGGAATTAGTCGAGAATCCAAGCACTTCTTGAGAATATTCTTCACAAGCAACATCAATCACATAGATTTGATTAATTGATTCCTCGTAATACTTGGAAGAATATTTAGAGATATGACCAATATCAAAAGTGATATTTTTATCATCAACTCATAAAGTCAATTTCCCCACTTTCATGTCAACTAAATCGCTAGCCGTCATAAAAAACGGTCTTCCCAAAATAAGTGGTACACAAGAATCTTTGGGATAATCGCAAACTACAAAATCCGTTGGAAAGACGAGTTTCCCTACTTCAACAAACACATCCTCGGCTATACCTTTTGGAAAGGCGGTCGATCGATCCGCTAGCTCGAGAGTCATCTTAGTAGGTGTAAGCTCGGGAAGTGATAACATTTTCCACACGGAAAGAGGCATCAAATTAATGCTAACGCCAAGATCGGCTAATGCTAAGCATTCTTCCATATTAGGGAAATCACATGGTATCAAAAACTTGCCCGGGTCTCCAAGCTTTTTGGGAAGCTTTTGTGTAAGAACCGCGGAACAATTATCATCTAAAGATGTAGACACTTCAACCAATTTCCCTTTATCGTTCATCAATTTCTTAATAGTCGAAGCAAACTTTGGCATGTAAAGCAATGCATCCACGAAACTAACATTGATATAAAGATTCTTAAACATCTCTAGAAAAGTAGTCATTTGAGCATTGGAATTTTCGCGGAGCTTCTCTTGGTTAAGTCTCGAAGGGTAGAGTAGTGTGGGTTTAGTCTTCGGAAGCTTGGTGTAAAACCCGCATGCTTTTACCATGAACAATACACTTATGATCGTACGTACAAGATTAAAACTTTCCTTGTTATAACATGAATACATTCACGGATATAAATTACGAGAATTACGTACGTGTTATTACACGATAAGTATTAAATACGTGTTAGTACACGATAATTATTAACAATAATAATTATAATCACGAACATAAAATCATGAACATGAAATCACGAAGAAATAATTATGTACTTACGTATATAATTAATATTATGCGATTAATATCGTTATATACAAGTGTTTAAAATATAACATGAACATTTAATTATAACACGAAAACATGAAAACATGAGCATGCACGATATACGTTAACACACGAAACAATAACGAAAACGAAATAAACACACAAGGTATGTGGGCTGGCGTGTAAGAAAGACAAAGGAAGAAAAGGGGATTTTAAGCCCAACCCATTTAGCAAAACTGATTTAACCAGGGAAACAAGTCATACACATTCATTTTTCTGAAAACTAACAAACAAGATGAAACCCTAATTGGTGTATATGGCCGACGTCCTTAAGGAGGAAGAAAAGAAAAAGTGTTTGATCCTTGTCTTATGAACAAGCATGATTCGTACTCTAAATCCTAGATCATTATATATATAAGGTATTCCATGAACCCTTAATCTTTTCTTATTTAATTATTTGTTATGAAACTGTTAAAGCAATAAGAACATGTGATAATTGGTATACATAAACATGAATTAAGCAAGCCAAGATGAATTTTAGTTCGGGTATACACGGGCACCGAGACCACTTGAGGTCTCGGTGGGAATTACCAACAGCCGGTGGGCTGTTTGGTTAGTCTGCCGCAATCTGAAACCCCAAACAGGGGTACGGTTGGCTTAGCAGTGGTAACGACAACCAAGCAGGGGAAACTACTGGCTGCGGCCAGTGGTCTGTTTGTTCATGCAGTGGGAACCGAGAGTCATTGACTCTCGGTGGGGATTTTAGACGCAGCACGGGGAACTGGCTACTGCTAGTGGCTGCGCAGCTGCGACGCCAGGGGTGTTGGATGCTGGTTTTAGACGGGGCGTTTGGTAAACAGTTTTACAAACTTAAAAGGGGTGTTTGGTTATCATTTTCAAGCTAGTTTAATTAATTTAATTTAATTAGAATATTAAATTAATCATGCAATATTAAATTTAATTAATCTATTTAATATTGATTTTTAATCTTGTCAAGTTAAGTTATATTATTTAAAACCTTAGTTATACAAGAATTACTAAATTTGTTGGACCGGTTCACGGGTCCAGTTAACGGGTCCGGTTCACGGGTTCACGAGCACGGTTCAAGACTTAATTAATTTACAAGTTAGTTATTTTTACAAGACTAATTTTTACAAGGTTAATTAAATTAATTTGACATGTTACGTAATTAATTTAATTACATCATGACTTAGGTTATTATTATTATTAATAATACATGGATTTAACCTAAGTATTTATTATTTAAATTAGACTAGATGATTAATTAATTATTAAACAAGCCTTTTCATTAATTAATTTACATGACTTAGGTTATATTAATAACAAATATTAATACATGTTTTAACCTAAGTACTTTTACTTTTAATTAATTAAATACTTTAACCTATAGTTTATTTATTTTACATGTAATAATTAATAAACTATACTATATATCACATCACTTAGAAACTAAATCAGTAAACACTTACGCTTATATTATTAGCTTAATAATCCAGCTTATTTCTATTTATGGAAACTTTCTATTTTTAGACACTTATTTAATTAAGGCAGCTAATCTATTTATGGAAACTTTCTATTTTTAGAAACTTATATATCTTAAACAGTAAATCTATTTTTGGCAACTTCCGATTTTTTGGAAACTTTCTATTTTTGGAACTTTCTATTTTTTGGAAACTTTCTATTTTAGGAAACCTGTTATTTTTAGAAAGTTACTTATTATTACACAACAAGTATAATAATATAAGAAATACAAGTAATACTTAATCAGAATAGACAGAATACATGATAAACGCAATATAAAACTTAAATCAGTGAAACATGACATGAACATATAAAAGAAGCTAAGACATGATATAAAATCAGTTACGTACTCAGTAATCAGAATACTTATACACGTATATTATTTATGTAGCATTAGTGATATCGAAGTAGGACTCTCTTCCGTTCGTTCTTCTTCGTTCACTGGACACAAGGTACGGATTCTCCGTCCTTTCAGTATGGACATTCTTCCTTATTAGGATTCCCTGTACGCAGCCAACTTTTTTCCCCAGTATATGTTTTATATGTTTTTGAATTGCTTATGTTTAATTAGATACCTAAATCCATTATTATCACGTAGGGTGTATGGGTGCATCCTAGTTTACATATTTTCAGCAGATTATTCAGGTGAATGTGGTGTGTGCCTTGCATCCTTCACAAGGAGCTGATCCCTCCTACCCAAACAGTATATTAAATTAGAGGCACCCCATCTAATTTACATGAAGAGGTCACCCCTCCAAGTATTCATGCACGTTGATATTTCATGACCTATATTGGCTAAATGGTAAACATGTTAAACAATTTTTATAAGATAAACATAAGGTTTTTCAAACTATAAAACCGGTTTTACTAAGATATACCAGGTTATCCAGGATTTAATCTATTCTGCTGCTATATGTTGTATATGATTATGTTATTCATGCTATGCTTGTATATCCGTGCACTGAGCGTTATGCTCAGCCGTTGTCCTTTCATGTTTCCAAAACGGAAGGTACCCAGGACTCGAGCATTTGGAGGACGTGAATAGGATGGAATCTTCCATAGACTTCTTCCTTTGCCTTCATATACCTATGATTGTTTAGTCATTTCTCATTTCTTTTACTTTATTATGTTTTGGGATTATGTTTGGGAACCGATGTTTGATTCCAATTTTCCCTATGGTCATGTTTTTTTTACTACATATTACCTTGCATGCTTTGATGACACGCTATAATCACGCATGACATTCCATTTATCAAAATGGGGTGTTACAATTATGGTATCAGAGCCAAGGATTCGACTTGTAGGCTCTAAAACTTGACCTGTGACTAGTGGGTAGTCACCAGGAGCTTCTTAAGCCAACGCTTGTTATTCCACGTATTGATGTGACATTGTATTGTTGTTTTAACCATGATGTTTTCAGCACCCTGATGTTTTAACCTTGATGTTTTCATCGATATGTTTTACTAATATGGATGGACAACCGTTATTCATATTTAGTTATGTGTCGTTGTTTCATGTATGATGTTCCTCGTGAACTGTAGCTATGTGGACTGAACCCAGTAGTTCATAATTAGTCACATAAAATTTTTTCTGATAAGTTTTGACAGATGATTTTTAATTACTTATGTTTCATGTATCATTGTTGCAGGAATTTTGACTAAGTAATGGTTGGTACAGGACTGGCCCTATTTAGTCGCATGTGCTTTTATCGAAACTTTTAACTTTAGGACCGACCCATAGGCGTCCCCTCGCCAAGTCTTTTGTTTTGGGTAAACTGACCATTGGCGTTTACCCTCGCGCAAATAAAGGTTTTTATAAACTGCATCATGCATTCATGCATAAAATGTTTCTCATGATTTATTGGCATAAATTCTTTTTTCATGTCCCCTCATAAGTTACGATGTCTTTTATGTCAAGTATGCTTTCATACTATCATGGTTAACTTCGTTTTGATGTTGAGGATGTCGTATACTCCTTCATGTTAAGTTGTTCATGTTTCTTCATGATAATTCCGCCTTCATGTTGATTACGTCTTACGCCTCTTTTGGCTATTTATGCTTTCATGCAAGACATTGTTGGATTTCATTGAATTATGCTTCCTTATAGTCATGGTTGTTTTTCATTAATCATGCTTTTAGGAAAATCATCGTTGAAATTTGTTTAACCACACGTTAGCATTTCTCTATGCAACCAGAATGACGTATATACTGGCATTGCCGGGTTATCATGATGCATTTTCTAACTGTTTAACCAATTATTTTCTTTTAAAATCATGACAAATGATCGACCCCATACCGATCATTTCATGTGCATTCCATGTGTACTCCATGTACCGTATTCCACGTGTAGAACACGTACCTTAATCCATGTGTATTTCACTTGCAATACTTCACGAGTATTCGCTAGTCGATCCTGAATCATATCAGGTGTACTCCACTTGCTGATACTCTACAAGATTGTTAATGCCGCTCATAGCTTGGAGATGTTACTAAGGGTTAATGCCGCGGATGTTGAAGACGCTACGAGATGCTGATGTTTTTCACAACCTGGATATCTTACAAGAAGAAGACAAAGGCGTTAGATCAAAGCAGTTGGACGAGAAGATGCTTCACTATCAGACGATTTCAATCAATCATTCTCCCTAATTCTTAGTTACATGTCACACGTTATTCAGTTGTCGTTTCAGTTATATGAGTGCAAACTGGTACCAGCCGGCCACTCAGTTGAATAGTTACATGAATCACAGTCACGAGAATGACTGTCATGGAACTGACAGACAAGGCGATAATAACAGCTACTATGACAGCAACTATCCTAGCAATCGCAACCGAAGCTCCAGCCGCGGACGTGATCAGAAACAAAAAAGATCAGTAGTTCAACTGATCTGTCAATTCTGGCATAATAAACTAATATTTGTAGTTCTATTTGTTTCATATTTCGAGACACATGTCAAGACATTAGTCGAGACACATGTCTCATGAGTACTTTCCGAAGACACATGTCAAGACACCAGTCATGACACATGTCATGCTTATACTTCCAAGACACGAGTCAAGACACATGACTCACGTTAAATTCTGGAGCATCCCTAAGAAAATCAAGGTACCCTCCAAATGGTATATCCATTTTGTTATGTCATGTATTAATCAGGACACAAGAATTTCAGTACCATCAGCGGCGTATTAGTAAGATCTGTGACGATTGCTCGATTACACTTTCATCTCTTGCACCCAGATTTCATATATTCATGACCATAACGGACGCCATTCGTATTTCCCCATGTATACGAAGGTTTTTCTTCAGCCTAATGATAAGATCCAAACTGCTAACGCATTACCTCGGACATATGCGAGTTGAATTTAATCCTATTTATGGACTACGAATAGCACACCATGCTATGATACATGATTATGTACAGTAATGTTCAGGCTCCTGAATACATTCAGCATGGTTTTCCATCTAGAAAATCTGTACAAATTATCTATGCTTTCCAAGCACGTGCTTTGTTAGCCATGACTGCTAAAAATTTTCTAGCTGTCAGTTAAGACATGATCACTGAAATTCCTTTTACGCATAACCAGTCGATTATTCCAAAATCTTCCCATACATTCCAGAAGAACCTTCAAGGAGAAGGACGGTACCATGAGATTATGTGTCGACTACCGTCAATTTAAACAAATCACCATTCATGACCGTTATCCTCCTCCACGTATTGACAAGATCGGATTTAATTAGAGTGTTAAGAACGTTTCCAAGATCGGATTCATGATAATACTGCCAACAGTGACGAGTGATAGAGCAGGACATTTTTCGTGACTACTATTCGTACACGACTCAGTCATGCTAAATTCGTGAATTTGTATTAGTCTCATAAATGCTCCAACAGCCTTATAGACTTAATAAATTAAGTTTCCATGAACTCATAAACAAATTCATCAGTGTTTTTATCTATGACAACTTATCCTTCTCTAAAGTATAGAGAAGAGCAGGAAGACTATATTTGCACTATGTTACAAATTCTACGACAGGAGAAATTTCACCCTGAAATTTTTCAATATAAATTCTGGTTGATAACAGTGACACGCTGAATCACGTAGATTCTCAAGAATTAATCTTACCATGACTCAGCTTATGCGTAAAGTTGAGAACCCTACACTACATTAGGTATTCCAGAAAATCTACGCTAAGAGAAGTCTAATTTCGGAGACTTATAGTTCCGCAAATTTCTATGTATCAGGTTTCTACGAAGCAAGATATGGTTACGTTTTATATCTAAGTACCTGGCATACCAACAAGCTAAGATAGAACACCAACTGACTAGGATGTTTTCCATCATCAGAAAAAGGTGAACATAAATAGGACAAGATCTCCATGGATTTTGGTTACCAGATTAACGTAAACTTGGAAGAAGCATGATGCTATCTGGGTTATTGCCGACAGTTCGATCAAGTCTGCAAAATCCATACATTTGCAAGGATTTCAGAACCAACAGATTGATCATACATATTCCAGCCAAGGCTCATCAGATCACTTGGTAATCTCTCAGCTATCATGCAAGACAAAGGATCGCATTTGTGCTCCTTATTTACATCCACGTCCTCGTTCTAATTGTACGACTTGCTTTCGCACTCACTATTTACGTTCATGATCGTATCCTAACTTACGATTTTACGTTCATCTTTGTTCTGGGAAAGTTTTACAAGAACTTGAGAGCCCAGACTCAAGTTTGGTATAAATCCCTATCCTCAGATAGACGTTTCACGTCACATTCCACGTCTCACCTAATAGCATTTGGCGATACCGCCGCCGTATTCCATGTTCACGACATGTTTCACATGTCATGTTCATTCCACGTTCCTCATATCACGTTCACGATATGTTACACGTATCATGGATCACGATGTGTTTGCTCATACTACACTCACCATATCTCCACGTATCACGTTCAAAATTTTTCACGTATCACGTTCAAAATTTTTCAAGTACTACGTTTCAATATGTCTCGCGCATCGTTGCTAATTATCAGTTAGGTTAGATTATTTTTTATCGTAATATTTCAGTTCCCCTTGCATGTTAATTCTTATTCCCTCGATCAAATTCAGGGGATCTATCTTACGTTGATAACCATGAACTTTTAAGTATGTTCAAGTCAAGGTCAGGAGGACCAAGATTTATCATTTGTGTCAAGATCTTGTGAAGGAACCGTTCCAAGCGGGAAGCCACTTGGAAACGGACAAGTTCATCCGGACTTCTTATCTGTTTTTCTCTTATGGATTAGTTAGTACCCTTTCAGTCACGTCACGTTCCATGTCCTTTCAAGACATGTCACGTTTCACGTTGCTTCTACCATGTCACCTTCATGTCCCTTTTATCTTACACACCCTCTCAGTTAGATTCGGGTATGTTCCCCTTTCAGCTTACCTTATCTATAATTCGGGGACGAATTATTCTTTTAGGAGGGAAGCGTTGTAAAACCCGCATGTTTTTACCATGAATATTACACTTTTGATCGTACGTACAAGATTATAACTTTCCTTGTTATAACATGAATACGTTCACGGATATAAATTACGAGAATTACGTACGTGTTATTACACGATAAGTATTAAATACATGTTAGTACACGATAATTATTAAAAATAATAATTATAATCACGAACATAAAATCATGAACATGAAATCACGAACAAATAATTTTGTACTTACGTATATAATTAATATTATGCGATTAATATCGTTACATACAAGTATTTAAAATATAACATGAACATTTAATTTTAACACGAAAACATGAAAACACGAGCACACACGATATACGTTAACATACAAAATGATAACGAAAACGAAATAAACACACAAGTTGTGTGGGCTGGCGTGTAAGAAAGACAAAGAAAGAAAAGGGGCTTTTAAGCCCAACCCATTTAGCAAAACTAATTTAACCAGGGAAACAAGTCTTACACATTCATTTTTCCAAAAACTAACAAACACGATGAAACCCTAATTGGTGTATATGGCCACCGGCCTTAAGGAGGTAGAAAAGAGAAAGTGTTTGATCCTTGTCTTATGTACAAGCATGATTCGTACTCTAAATCCTAGATCATTATATATATAAGGTATCCCATGAACCCTTAATCTTTTCTTATTTAATTGTTTGTTATGAAACTGTTAAAGCAATAAGAACACGTGATAATTGGTATACATAAACATGAATTAAGCAAGCCAAGATGAATTTTAGTTCGGGTATACACGGGCACCGAGACCACTTGAGGTCTCGGTGGGAATTACCAACAACCGGTGGGCTGTTTGGTTAGTCTGCCGCAATCTGAAACCCCAAACAGGGGTACGGTTGGCTTAACAGTTGCAACGGCAGCCAAGCAGGGGAAACCACTGGCTGCGACCAGTGGTCTATTTGTTCAAGAAGTGGGCACCGAGAGTCTATGACTCTCGGTGGGGATTTTAGACGTAGCAGGGGGAACTGGCTACTGCCAGTGGCTACTGCGCAGCCAGTAGCAACACCAGGGGTGTTTGGCTACTGGTTTTAGACAGGGCCTTTGGTAAACAGTTTTAGAAACTTAAAAGGGGTGTTTGGTTATCATTTTCGAGCTAGTTTAATTAATTTAATTTAATTAGAATATTAAATTAATCATGTAATATTAAACTTATTTAATATATTTAATATTGATTTTTAATCTTGTCAAGTTAAGTTATATTATTTAAAACCTTAGTTATACAAAAATTACTAAATTTGTTGGACCGGTTCACGGGTCCGGTTCACGGGTTCACGAGCACGGTTCACGACTTAATTAATTTACAAGTTAGTTATTTTTACAAGACTAATTTTTACAAGGTTAATTAAATTAATTTGACATGTTACGTAATGAATTTAATTACATCATGACTTAGGTTATTATTATTATTAATAATACATGGATTTTAACGTAAGTATTTATTATTTAAATTAGACTAGATAATTAATTAATTATTAAACAAGCCTTTTTATTAATTAATTTACATGACTTAGGTTATATCAATAACAAATATTAATACATGTTTTAACCTAATTACTTTTACTTTTATTTAGTTAAATCATGTTATATTTAATTAAATCCTTTAACCTATAGTTTATTTAATTTACATGTAATAATTAATAAACTATACTATATATCACATGACTTAGAATGTAAATTAGCAAACACTTAAGCTTATATTATTAGCTTAATAATCCAGCTTATTTCTATTTATGGAAACTTTCTATTTTTAGAAACTTATTTAATTAAGGCAGCTAATCTATTTATGGAAATTTTCTATTTTTAGAAACATATCTATTTTAAGCAGTAAATCTATTTTTGGAAACATTCGATTTTTTTGAAACTTTCTCTTTTTGGAACTTTTTATTTTTTGGAAACTTTCTATTTTTGGAAACCTGCTATTTTTAGAAAGTTACTTATTATTACACAACAAGTATAATAATACAAGAAATACAAGTAATACTTAATCAGAATAGACAGAATACATGATAAACGCAGTATAAAACTTAAATCAGTGAAACATGACATGAACATATCAAACAAGCTAAGACATGATATAAAATCAGTTACGTACTCAGTAATCACAATACTTATACATGTATATTATTTATGTAGCATTAGTGATATCGAAGTAGGACTCTCTTCCGTTCGTTCTTCTTCGTTCACTGGACACAAGGTACGGATTCTCCGTCCTTTCAGTATGGACATTCTTCCTTATTAGGATTCCCCGTATGCAGCTAACTGTTTTCCCCAGTATATGTTTTATATGTATTTGAATTGCTTATGTTTAATTAGATACCTAAATCCATATACATGCATGACCAGTTTCACTTAGTTATGGAGGTACCATAACCATAACACTGGAGGCACCGGTGTTATGACTCCACCACGGCGGAGTGATAGCTCGTGGCGTCCCTTCAGCTTTTGGCCATATTATTATTATTATCATGTGCGGCGTATGGGTGCATCCTAGTTTACATATTTTCAGTAGCTTATTCAGGTGAATGTGGTGTGTGCCTTGCATCCTTCACAAGGAGCTGATCCCACCTACCCAAACAATATATTAAATTAGAGGCAGCCCCTCTAATTTGCATGACGAGGTCACCCATCCAAGTATTCATGCACGTTGATATTTCATGACCTATATTGGCTAAATGGTAAACATTTTAAACAGTTTTTATAAGATAAACATAAGGCTTTTTAAACTATGAAACCAGTTTTACTAAGATATACCAGGTTATTCAGGACTTAATCTATTCCGCTGCTATATGTTGTATATGATTATGTTATTCATGCTATGCTTGTATAACGGTGCACTAAGCGTTATGCTCAACCGTTTTCCTTTCATGTTCCCAATACGGCAGGTACCCAGGACTCGAGCATTTGGAGGACGTGCATAGGATGGAAGCTGCCATAGACTTCTTCCTTTGCCTTCATATACCTATGCTTGTTAAGTCATTTGATAGTCGTAAAATTACCCCTTTAGGAAAAGGAAGGCAAAATAGGGTAAGCACGACGATTTAGGAAAACCGTGTGTAAATGACCCTAAAGTGAGTTCGTTCTCAAGGCGGCTAGTGTGTTATGTGTGTAATGACTTGGATTAGATTTGTGATTATATTGTTGAGAAAAAAAATAGAAATGAGATTAGAAGAGAATGACGGTTACGAAGACGGATTAAACTAAGTCGTAAAAGGTGCACACGTAGAATCGTAAAAAGTACCAAAATTAAAATTTTACCCTAAAAATTACTAAAAATTACCAAAATTCCACAATAATATTCTAAGAGTTTACAAAAAATCCAAACTTGCCAAAACCTTTTAATTAATTAGATAATGACTTTTAATGCTAATTAAAGCCCTAAAAATCAACATTAATTATTAAAGAGTCCCAAACAAGATCTTAAAGTTTGTAAACCTCAAAATAACCTAATTAAGCTAAAAAGTATTTTTCAAAATTTTAAAACCACTAAAAACTATTTTTAAACAATTAAAAACTACTAAAATCAATTAAAACTTAAATTAATTCTAGAAAACAATTAAAAGACTCTAAAAATATTTGGAAAGTTACAAAATTCCTAATTAAGTATTTAGTACCTAAGAAAAATATAAAAACTTAGAAAATCAGACTTTTAATTTTTAACAATAAAATAATATTAAAAATCCAAAAATCATAAGAAATTCTAAAAACTTCTAAACTAGCTTAATTTAACCTAAATAACTCAGAAATGAAAGTGAAATTACCTAAATACCCTTAATGGGCCTAGAAAATGGGCTAAACCCAAAACAGTTTCTTATTGGGCCAAATTTGGGCCCAATAACAAAAAGTGTTCAAAATAAGCCCAAAAAGCACTGGTTGACTCAAAATTTGATTTTAAACAACTTTTTCCAAAGGCCCAAAAGCTGAAAGTGTGAAATAAGCTAGCTTATACCAAACAACTTATTCTTAATGGGCTTTTTGGCCCATTAAGCTATAAGCCAATGCCATAAGCTAAAATTTGACATACAAGCTTCTTTTGACCTAAATAAGACTTCTGCAAAAAGAAATTTGAAATAAGCCCAAGGAATAAGCCTGAAAATGTAATAAGCAATCTACAGAAAACGACAAAATAGTCGTTTTTGAGTTCTAGGCCACCCCAAGTGCTGATTCAAGTTCCTAAAGCTTTTAAATGACTTAATTAAGCAAAATCAACAAAGAGTTTTCAAATAAGCTGACTCAATAAATTGGAAAAAGCAAATAAGCACTAATGTAAAAGTCAAATAAGTTGGTTTTCTAGTAAAAAGTAAAAGTCAAAGTCCAATAAGCTCCAGTCTACTTAAATGGATCAAATAATGAAGACCTATCACAAAAAATAAGTTGTTGCAAGTCTGGATAAGCTAGAATAGCTTATTGATAAGCTGAGTTCAATTTTACACTAGCAGGGGCTAGTTTTGAGTGTTGAGCAGTGGAAACTTTTTCCACTGCTTGACTTGTTTGACTTTTTGTCTTTAGTGACTTTTTTGGAGATTCAGATTACACAAAGGCACCCAAATGATCTTTGGATCAAAAGGAGTCAAGAACAATCAAAATATCACAATCACAAACACCCAATTGATACAGTTTAATCAATAAATCACCAGATGTTGCATAGACATGAACAAATAAGCAGTTAAGCACTTATGAGCAGTTTTAGCACAAATCAGCCAGCCAAATTCAACCAAATGCATACACAAGCTATTATAAACTCCAATAAGCAAGTCTAAACAGGTTTCATGCAATGATTCAAAGAATTAAGCAAGATTCAAGCCAATGAATGTTACTGATGAACACTAACACATGCAGTTTTACACTTTGCTGATGTATTTGACCAATAAGCCAGATTCAACACCTCAAATCTCTCAAACAGGTTACAATTACTTTGTTTAAACCACTTTTAGCCCTAAGCATGCATACACACTAAGTGTTCCCAAAATCCTAGGTCAAAACAAAGATTCTATAGCAGATTGTTTGATTCAAGGCTTCAAACCCAAAAACTTGCAGCAAAACACTCTCAACAAGGCATATATCTGATACCAAGCATAAACAATACCTTCTAACAACACAATACCAAGATGCAATCACAAACATGTAGACCCAAACACCCCTTTATCTTTTCAACTCCAAATTTTTCAAAGGAAAGGTGAGATTTAAGACCACCCAAGCTCAGATAAACACAATAACAAGTAAGATTAATAGATTCAAGCAGATTTAAGCCATAAAATTCACAAGAACACAAGCCACATACAAATATCACCAAAAATCAAGATTTTAAGCAGATTTTAGGATTGAGTATGCAAACCTCATGGATGTACATCCACACCCACGAATTTATGAGCTTATGTACTAGCAAGAACAAGTACAATCTTCCAATAACACCCCTGCTAAGAATCAACAAGGTTAGAAGCACAAGTATAAAATCAGAAACTTGAAAAATCTTGATTAATGCAACCTTGTTACCCCACACTTGATTATCCCCAAGTTATAAGCCTCACCACACCTTAATCAACACAATTAGGATGCTATGATCAGCCCTATAACCCAAGAATTCCAAGGTTGAAACAAGAACTTAGCAAAATATCAAGAAAATGAAGAAAATGTGAAAACTTTTGCACACTCCTCTTTTGAAAACAGGTTTTTAACTTCAAAATCAGTAAACTAAGAACATAAACAAGCAATAATAAGATGGCACTTGGTCTTTCTTCAAAACACTTAACTCAAATTTCATAAAACTGAAAAGGGATTTACAAGTGCTTGAACAAGGAAAAACCAAAAGCAACTGCTAATGTTGGGTCCTAAGGCCTTTATATAGGCTACATTGAACTACTAGAAAGCATAAAAACGTAGCCCTAATGTTGATGAAGTCCCCAAAATGCCCTTTGAAAGTTTGAATATCTTGAGGATCATGTGATGTTTTCTTGGCTGGTTGTGTGAGTTGGCAAGGATGAATTGAATCCAAAGGCTCAAATTGAGCTTAGAAAGTAAGCAGCAATCCTACACGTTGGATGGCTTGCAAGTTTTTGTCTTCTTCCCTTTTGACGTAGCAGGGGAGGCCCCATGCAGCATGTGGGTTTGTGGGGTGCCAAGTTTAAGGGTTGGGTTGTGATTAGGAGACTACTAATCAAGATTCTGGAGGTTTTTAGGGTTTAATTACAAGTAATTAAGAAGTCCCTAATTATGTTCATATGATGAACAGTCCATGTTTTGATTTGTTTTTGGGTTTAAAAATGGTGCTAAGCGTCAAATATTAAACTAATCAAAGATTAGTTTAAACCAGTGTAAGTGGGAAATGACATGGAGGAATGGTGGGATTTCATTGGTGGAGAGAGTGAGTGGGGCACGTGTCACCCCCTCACTGGCCTAGGTAAGTATCTTTTCTTGGCAGCTTTGGTCCTTCACCTTCCTTTCTTCTTTCACTTTGTAAATTAAACCCAAAAATCTGATTCCCTTTGTATTTAAACTTTCACTTTTCACACTTTTGCCCCAAATACTTTTCCAAAGTATTTTCAGGGGTATTTCTTGCCATATTTGAATTCTTCAATGGCTGATTTGGCATTTTGATGATGGATAATGGTCTTGACTTGTATGTTGAGCATTTTGGAGGACTGAAATTGCCAAGTCTTGTTTGATGAGGGACCATTCTTGGCAAATATTGAAAGTTAAGGGTCCTTTTTGTAATTTTGGGATTTTCAAAGGACCAAAATTGTAATTTCTTGTACTTTGAAGGACTTCATGATGTGTTTTGACTTTGTGGAGGACAATGGTTGACAATTTAGCTTTGTTGAGGGCTAAACTTGCAAATTCTTCAAAGTTGAGGGCCCTTTTTGTAATTTTGACAAACTTTAGGGACCAAACTTGTAATTATGAGGATACAAGGGTATAAAGTGTCAATTCTTCCATATTGGAGGTCTCTTCTTCATAATTCTTCAAATCTTCAAGGGTTGATCTTGGGAAAGTCTTCATTAGGGCTTGGTTCATTGTGCGGCTTCGTTTCCCGTGTTCGTTTTTGTATGATTCTTGTGATCTTTTGTCATTTTCTCAATATCCGTACCTAAAATACACAAGTAACAAACACAAGCATATATATGGGTATTTTGATGATATTTAATGCATTTTAAGCCCTATTTGGAAGATGAGACTATGTATAAAAGCAGTCTCATCACTCCCTCATACTAAACCATTGCCGTGCCCTCACGCAATGCTAGAATAAAGTATCGTAGCATCTCCAAAATTCATTTTTATTCACTTTATTGAATGATAAACTAGCTACACTACTACTATTACTACTACTTGCGTTTTAGACATAATGTATGATTTTCATCGCAAAATCAGACGTTTAGGTTCACAGAAAAAAAACACGTGAATGCTTTATTAGAAATAATTTCATCATCCTCGATTTTCACCCCAATTCCATGCCAAGCGTGCAACGAGATCATTGTCATTATAAGTTAGTAATGCTAACACTACTCATATGCCCTAATCACGTACTTATCCTCCCATTTTCCTAAGTTGTATCTCTTATATTTTATTATGTCTTGAATGTTTCACGAGGATACATTGTTTGACTTATGCGATAATAGAGATTTAGGTCTAAAAATAGAGTCCTAACGGTGTAACCAAGACCATCAAATCAATAACCCCTCCCAATAGACAACGATGTCAAAAAATTAAGTCAACAAGAAGGATCGATAAACACGGTTTTATAACGGTTTTGAACATGAGACTTATTACCAAGACTTTTATACGCCCCCTAACGGAAGGGCCTTATTATCTTTGGTTTACCTCCATCTTTTATTCAACTTCGCCATGAAGCTTTTATTATGACTTCGGTCTTGCCTTGCCTTTTATTATCCGCCTTATCGGTGGTTTTATTAGCCAAAGACGTATATCCTCACGTTAAGGCGAATTTTGGATCTTTAAAGCTTCAAAGATTAAGGCTTGATTCACTTTCAATTTTACATAGATTTTTCGGCCTTGTGGGGCTTCAAATTGTTTGCTTGAGTTAGGTGAGCACTTGAAATCTTATTACTGGGTGAAGCTTTTGATTATTCGGGTGCCAATACTTCACAACCGTGACGCTGGCGATACCTTAATGTCTTCCCAATTTAATTACACGGAAGCTACTAGAAAAGACTAGAAACCCAACAATCCCAACTAAACCGCTAAGTCAATATTTATTAAGCAAAAAATATTTACATGCGAAGGGAGAATAAGCAAATAACGAGAACACATGAGTTTTTGAAAGAATACGAGTACTCTACGTTTAGCATAGTAACTTATAATTATCCCTATCATTTCTCGTCCTCATTTAAGAGACTTAGCCTAATGTGTAGTTAAGGAATCAAAGCTAAGTGCTCAACACGCACGGTCGAGTCAAAAATTACTCTTATTCTCGCCATCGGAAAACCTACATTCGTGTCTTCAAACACTTATAAAACATGAGAAAAATTTTAAAATTTGGCCATTTTTAGCCTTATTTTGCAACAAAACGATAATCAAAAAGATAAACTTTGGAAAGCGCGAAGGTTTGGTAAGGCAAGTATCTATTCACCCCCCCCCCCCCCATACTAAAGTTAAACATTGTCCTCAATGTTTCGAGTCTAGGGGTGCAAACACCCCCATGCTAGAGACGTAGTCGAATGCCTAATCTAGCATGGAAAGGGTGTAACCAATAAATTAATAGCCGTTTATGAAGTGTGCTAAAAACCTAAGGTTAGAACATCAAAAGGATATATCATGGATATTTGAGAAAGTCTTCAAAGCAAACGATCGAGTGCTCCCATAAAACGAACACGAGAGGCTCCAATCGTGAAGATCATGATCATCTAAAGTCCACAATTTACAAACAACCACGAAACAAAGGTTGGAAGGGCACAAATCCCCACACGTTAACTACATTAGAAAGCGATAATATGTACATAGGATAAGCATGAGACTCCCCCACGAGGCTCCTCGTTTTTGATTACCAAGTCATGAGCTCGACTCGATCCCCTCAATACTAATTATCATTAGGGAAGGTGACTTGGTCGAGGTAGTTCAAGGATGGAACTTCCCCGCCAAAGTAGTGCTTCAACCTATGTCCATTCACCTTGAAGTTAGGACCATCATCTTGAGCTAGCTCGATGGTCCCATACGGAAACACTTGATTCACGGTGAATGGACCGGACCAACGGGATTTCAACTTACCGGAAAAGATTTTCAAGCGAGAATTAAAAAGCAAAACTTGATCCCCAATGTTAAAAACCCGGTTTTTAATTTTAGAATCATGCAACTTTTTAGTTTTTTCCTTATAAATCAATGAATTTTCATAAGCAATGTCTCTCAATTCATCCAATTCATTTAATTGCATTTTCTGGTGTTTTCCCGCGGTCTCCATATCATCATTACAATGCTTTAGGGCCCAATAAGCCTTCTGTTCTAACTCGATAGGCAAATGACAATTATTTCCATACACAAGCTTATAGGGAGTGCACCCAATGGGCGTCATATGAGCGGTCCTAAAGGCCCATAAAGCATCGTCCAACTTATCCGACCAAGATTGTCGGTTTTCCCCAACGGACCTCTCCAAGATCCTCTTCAAAGCTCGGTTTGAAACCTCGAATTACCCACTGGTTTGTGGGTGATAAGCCGTAGAAAGCCGATGTGTAACCCCATATTTCCTTAGGACCCTTTCGAATTGGTCGTTACAAAAATGGGTTCCACGATCGCTTATGATAGCACGAGGGGTTCCAAACCGAGAAAACAAGCTTTTCAAAAACTTGACTACCACACGAGCATCATTGGTGGGCAAGTTTTTGGCCTCCACCCACTTAGATAGGTAGTCAACCGCAACGAGAATGTACTTATTACCACGAGATGATGGGAACGGCCTCATAAAGTCTATACCCCAAACGTCAAAGATCTCGCACACTTGGATGATATTTTGTGGCATTTCATCTTTTTGTGAGGCTTTTCCTTGTTGTTGGCATGCATCACACGACTTCACAAGATCTTGTGCATCTCGGTAAATAGTAGGCCAAAAGAAGCCGGTATCAAACACCTTCTTAGCCGTGAGATTAGCACCGTGGTGACCACCCGTGGGTCCCTCATGACAAGATCTAAGGATGTTAGAAGCTTCGGTGCCAAATAGACAACGTCGGATGATTTGATCCGCACAAGTTTGAAACAAGTAAGGGTCGTTCCAAAAGTAGAACTTGACTTCACGAAAGAATTTTCGTTTTTCTTGAGTCGTCATACCCTTAATGATGAAGTTACCCGCATGGTAATGTGCAAAATCCGCAAACCATGGGGTGGAAGGATCAAGCTTAGAATTCACTACACCAAGTGTCTCGAGCGGAAATGTTTCGGTGATTTCCTTGGGCTCGTAAACACTTTGGTGAGGATCTTCCAAACGAGAAAGATGATCGGCCGCTAGATTCTCGGATCCTTTTTTGTCAACGATTTTGTGATCAAATTCTTGAAGGAGAAGAATCCAACGAAGTAATCTAGGCTTAGCATCTTTCTTTGCCATGAGATACTTGATAGCCGAATGGTCCGTATACACTATTCATTTAGCTAAGACGAGATAAGGTTGGAACTTCTTAAATGCATACACCACGGCAAGGGACTCTTTTTCCGTTGTAGTGTATTTTAGTTGAGCCTCGGTCATCGTCTTGCTAGCATAGTGAATAGGCAAGAAGTGCTTCTCATGACGTTGCCCCAAAACGGCCCCAATAGCGTAATCACTAGCATCACACATGAGCTCAAAGGGGAGGTTCCAATTGGGAGCAACAAGAATGGGAGCTTCGGTAAGTTTCCTCTTAAGGATTTGAAAGGCTCGTACACAATCTTTGTCAAAGACAAAACGTGCCTCTTTTTCAAGAAGATGTGTAATGGGTCGAGAAATATTCGAAAAATCCTTGATGAATCGACGATAAAAGCCCGCGTGGCCTAGGAAACTCCTAACTCCCTTAACGGTTTTGGGATGAGGTAATTTGGCGATGACGTCTACCTTAGCTTGATCTACCTCAATCCCCGCTTTCGAGACCTTGTGCCCTAAGACGATTCCACTCTTAACCATAAAATGACACTTTTCCCAATTGAGCACAAGGTTGGTTTCCTCACAACGTTTCAACATTCTCTCAAGGTTCGACAAACACGAAGTGAACAAATTACCAAACACGGAAAGTCATCCATGAAGACTTCCATCGTCTTCTCGATCATGTCATGAAAAATAGCCATCATGCACCTTTGAAAAGTTCCCGGTGCATTGAAAAGTCCGAATGGCATTCTACGATAGGCAAACGTTCCATATGGACACGTAAACTTTCTTGATCACGAGGATCGATAGAATTTGGAAATAACCGGAAAAACCATCTAAAAAGCAATAGAAATCGTTTCCCGCAAGACGCTCCAACATTTGGTCCATGAAGGGCAAGGGAAAATGGTCTTTTCGAGTGGCTTCATTCAACTTACGATAGTCAATGCACACTCTCCATCCGGTCACGAGTCTAGTGGGAATTAACTCGTTGGCATCGTTTGGCACAACAGTCATTCCTCCCTTTTTAGGGACACAATGAATAAGACTCACCCAAGGGCTATCGGAAATAGGGTAAATCATTCCCGCGTCAACGAGTTTAAGTACCTCCTTTTTGATGACGTCGTGAATTTTGGGGTTCACCCTCCTTTGACTTTGGATTGCGGGCTTGTAATCCTCCTCCATTAAGATTTTTTGGGTACAAAACTTGGGATCGATTCCCTTAATGTCGGATAACTTCCACGCAATTGTCCTTTTGTGGTCCTTTAGAACATCTACAAGTGCGGTTTTTTCATCATTCGAAAGTTCCTTCACAATAATAACCGGCAAATTTTCGTCCTCTTCTAAATAGACATATTCGAGATGAGGAGGTAAATCTTTCAATTCAAGGATTGGTGGTTCCTCAAGTAAAGATTTGGGCTCGATACTCATAACCTCCTTTGGTGGAGGAAACGGGAAATCGTTAAGAAAATCCTTGATAATCGAGAAGTCCTCATCGTTGTCGAGGTCTTCGTTACAAGTACGTGGAACATCGAATTTTTCCAACGTAAAACCACCACCTTCAAATGGAGTGAAGGTTGGTGTCGAATTATCAAGAATTGGATCTAACATAGTGGGATTGCCACTAGTTTCTTCATCACCAAAACCTAGAACTTGTGAAAATTCCTCGCAAACCACGTCAATCATATCAACGAGGTTTATGGTTGCAACAGAATAAACATGAGAAATTTGAGAGTTTTGAGTTGCGTTTATAACAAGTTCCTCGTCGTTGAAACGTAAGGTGATCTTTCTAGCATGAACATCGATCAAAGCCATAGACGTATCTAAAAACGAACGACCTAAAATGAGAGGAACTTGAGGATCCGTGTGGATATCAACAACGATAAAGTCTACGGGATAGTAGAACTTCCCCACTTTCACAAAAACGTCTTCCGCCAAACCACATGCGGGAATCGTGGAATGGTCAGCCAAATCGATAGACATTAGTGAAGGAGTAAGATTAGGAAGATTGAGTGACTTGAAGATTGCAAGTGGCATCAAGTTAATGATAGCACCAAGATCGGCCAAGGCGAAGCATTCCTCCATATCTTGGATTGCACATCGAATCAAGAATTTACTGGGATCACCGACTTTTTGAGGTATGCGATTAAGATAAACCGACGAACAACTAGACGATTGGTGCAATTTCTCCTTGTTGTTCAACATACTCTTAAAGTTAGCGGCAAATCGAGGCATCATGACCAAAGCATCGGCGAAACTCACATTAAAGTGCAAATCACGAAACATTTTCATAAAAGCTCAAATTGATAATTGTCGCGCTCTTGACGTTTCTCCTTCCTAAGTCTTGATGGATAGGGCAAAGGTGGTGTGGGTTGAGGCATAGTAGGCATAGCCTTTGGAATCTCGGGTTCCAATGATGGTAATGGGTCAACTGTAGGTGTGGCATGAGCGGTACTTCGTGGGATTGGGACATGCTCCTTTTGGACCACCACCTCGGGTTCTTCCTCAATTGCTTCCTCCGTAGGAGCAATTGGTTGAGGAGTCGGTTCCTTAAGTGTCTTACCACTACGTGTGGTAATCACTTTCATGTCACCCTTAGGGTTGGATACAGTGTTGATAGGAAGACTACTCGAAGACGGTTTACACATTATTGCCTCAAACATAGACGAGATTTTATCTTCAAACACGGATTTCCTCTTCTGGCTTTAATCATTTCTTGTTTAATCTCGTGTTGCCCTTGTTCCATTTTTTGTTGGTTTTGTTCTAACCTAGTGACATTTCCTTCAATCTTGTTGGTGTGGATTTTAAGTTCATTAGCTAACTCATTTTTCAACTCTTTCTTCAAGTCGTTCTTAAACTAAGATCTTAGGCTAATGATTTCTCTTTGAATATTGTCAAACCTAGCATCATTCCCACTAGCGTATTCAACAAACTCACATGGGAGATCTTTCAATGTTTGCAAACCTTTGTTGTTTTGAAAATCATTTTGATTCTTGTTTGAAACTTGATTATTAGCCCCTTGATTCCCATAGTTTCCTTGTTGTAATTGTTTTTGAAACCAACTTGATTGTTGCGATAGTTGTTGTTAGCATTTTGATTTGAACCAAAACCCGGTGGAGTCAATTGATTATAGCGGGAAACTTGACCGTTTTGGTTGTAATTTCCCGTGGCCGCGAAGGCATTCGAAGTGTTACCACCGTTGGTAATGCACTCGGAGAAATCATGACCTCCACCACAATACATGCAAGAAACCTCAACCGCTTTAGCCGTAGCGGGAGCACTTTGTTCACCAACTTTAAACTCAATCAAAAGTCCTTTTAGCTTATCAAAAATCTTGTTTTCCAAGTTCGCCTCAATTTGGCAGGCATCGATGGTAGTAGACAAAGAAGGTGAAGCCGAAGACGAAGCCTTACGAACTCTAGACGTGCTACGAGGACTATACACCTTAGATCTATTCTCAATTATCACCAAAGCTTCCTCAACCGTTTTACACAAAAAATTACCACCCACGGCGGCATTCTAATCCCTTTCATGATCATTAAGTCCATTGTAAAACGTGTCAATTTGATGCAAGTCGGAAAAACCGTGATGAGGACATTCATGTAACATTTCCTTAAACCTATTCCAAGCCGTTGAAAAACTTTCATTAAACTCTTGTGAAAACTTTGAAATCTCGTTTTTCAAGTGCGTAGTCTTAGAGGGCGGAAAAAATTGGTTCACAAACTTAGACACGAGATCCTTCCACGTCAATATAGAATTGGGTGGCTCTTTCTCTAACCAAATTTTAGCGGGCCCGCTGAGGAATACGGAAAAAGCATCATCTTAATCGAGTCATTCGAGACATCCTTAAATTTGCAAGTGGCGGTAAGACGATTGAATTTGCGGATATGGTTGTGTGGATTGTCCTTCTCATCACCACAGAATTTGTTGTTTTGGATCATCGACAACAAACCCGTTTTCACCTCAAAATTCTCCGCAAGGATAGCGGGAATCATAATAGCCTCTCCATAAGCCTCGGTGGGTGCTTGAAGTAACTCCATCATAGTTCGATTCGCCATGGTTGGTGCTTCTCTTACAATGGGTTCGTCAATAGGAGACTCCTCACTAGAAAGATTGGGACTGGGAGTTTTGTTCTTTCGTTTACGTGCACGTCTTGCTTGATTACGAGTTAGCATAAACGTCACGTACAACGAGGGACGAGCAAAGAAGATTCTTTTTGGTGTTTTGTATTTTTCAAATTTTTTTTTTGTTTTTGATTGTATTAACCTTTTTTGATCTTGGTGAATGTATTAAGTAGACACAAATCTACAAATCTCCTCCTTAATCAAATCTCTTGATTAAAGAAGCCTCAATGAATGAAAACGATCACGTGAAGTGAACGCCTTCGATGACTTTAGAACGTTGGTGGAACACCAAAACGATCAAGAGGTTTTAATCAATGGAAACCAAGAAAATATATATGATACTTAGTAATATTTTGGGCGGCAAAACCCTCGATTAGCTCTCAAAATCAAATACTCACAAGCAAGCGGGGAAACGAGGCGGCGCGAAGAACTTAAGAGCCTTTTTCCTTAGGATATATTTTATAATATCCGCCTTATACCCACCTTATAGTTTGTATTTACAAAATTAAGTTTCACGAAAGTATTTATCTATTTTTGCCTTTTTCTTTGGTTTGAGATTCGAATACAATGATTGGGTAATGACCTCCCAAGTCAAGGTTGTGATTTCTCACGTATTTGGAGTACTTGTGAATTTATTGTTCTACGTATACACTATAGTAATAGTATTCACACAAAAACCGAAAACAGATAATACGTATTAGTAGAGTGCTACTAATACAAATACTATTTATGGTTAGTATATAAAAAAAAAAATACCAAATCAAAACACTACACGCCTCCCCGGCACCGGCGCTAAAATGATGTTCGTAAAATTACCCCTTTAGGAAAAGGAAGGCAAAATAGGGTAAGCACGACGATTTAAGAAAACCGTGTGTAAATGACCCTAAAGTGAGTTCGTTCTCAAGGAGGCTAGTGTGTTATGTGTGTAATGAATTGGATTAGATTTGTGATTATATTGTTGAGAAAGAAAAATAGAAATGAGATTAGAAGAGAATGACGGTTACGAAGACGGATTAAACTAAGTCAAAAAAGGTGCACACGTAGAATCGTAAAAAGTACCAAAATTAAAATTTTACCCTAAAAATTACCAAAAATCCACAATAATATTCTAAGAGTTTACAAAAAATCCAAACTTGCCAAAACCTTTTAATTAATAAGATAATGACTTTTTAATGCTAATTAAAGCCCTAAAAATCAAAATTAATTATTAAAAAGTCCCAAACAAGATCTTAAAGTTTGTAAACCTAAAAAATAACCTAATTAAGCCAAAAAGTATTTTTCAAAATTTTAAAACCACTAAAAACTATTTTTAAACAATTAAAAACTACTAAAATCAATTAAAACTTAAAATAATTCTAGAAAATAATTAAAAGACTCTAAAAATATTTGGAAAGTTACAAAATTCCTAATTAAGTATTTAGTACCTAGGAAAAATATAAAAACTTAGAAAATCAGACTTTTAATTTTTAACAATAAAATAATATTAAAATATTATTAAAAATCCAAAAATCATAAAAAATTCTAAAAACTTACAAACTAGCTTAATTTATCCTAAATAACTAAGAAATGAAAGGGAAATTACCTAAATACCCTTAATGGGCCTAGAAAATGGGCTAAACCTAAAACAGTACCTTATTGGGCCAAATTTGGGCCCAATAACAAAAAGTGTTCAAAATAAGCCCAAAAAGCACTGGTTGACTCAAAATTTGATTTTAAACAACTTTTTCCAAAGGCCCAAAAGCTGAAAGTGTGAAATAAGCTAGCTTATACCAAACAGCTTATTCTTAATGGGCTTTTTGGCCCATTAAGCTATAAGCCAATGCCATAAGCTAAAATTTGACACACAAGCTTCTTTTCACCTAAATAAAACTTCTGCAAAAAGAAATCTGAAATAAGCCCAAGGAATAAGCCTGAAAATGTAATAAGCAATCTACAAAAAACGACAAAATAGTCGTTTTTGAGTTCTAGGCCACCCCAAGTGCTAATTCAAGTTCGTAAAGCTTTTAAATGACTTAATTAAGCAAAATCAACAAAGAGTTTTCAAATAAGATGACTCAATAAGCTAGAAAAAGCAAATAAGCACTTATGTAAAAGTCAAATAAGTTGGTTTTCTAGTAAAAAGTAAAAGTCAAAGTCCAATAAGCTCCAGTCTACTTAAATGGGTCAAATAATGAAGACCTATCACAAAAATAAGTTGTTGCAAGTCTGGATAAGCTAGAATAGCTTATTGATAAGCTGAGTTCAATTTTACACTAGCAGGGGCTAGTTTTGAGTGTTGAGCAGTGGAAACTTTTTCCACTACTTGACTTGTTTGACTTTTTGTCTTTAGTGACTTTTTTGAAGATTCAGATTACACAAAGGCACCCAAATGATCTTTGGATCAAAAGGAGTCAAGAACAATCAAAATATCACAATCACAAACACCCAATTGATATAGTTTAATCAATAAATCACCAGATGTTGCACAGACATAAACAAATAAGCAGTTAAGCACTTATGAGCAGTTTTAGCACAAATCAGCCAGCCAAATTCAACCAAATGCATACACAAGCTACTATAAACTCCAATAAGCAAGTCTAAACAGGTTTCATGCAATGATTCAAAGAATTAAGCAAGATTCAAGCCAATGAATGTTACTGATGAACACTAACACATGCAGTTTTACACTTTGCTGATGTATTTGACCAATAAGCCAGATTCAACACCTCAAATCTCTCAAATAGGTTACAATTACTTTGTTTAAACCACTTTTAGCCCTAAGCATGCATACACACTAAGTGTTCCCAAAATCCTAGGTCAAAAAACAGGCAATAACAAAGATTCTATAGCAGATTGTTTGATTCAAGGCTTCAAACCCAAAAACTTGCAGCAAAACACTCTCAACAAGGCATATATCAGATACCAAGCATTAACAATACCTTCTAACAACACAATACCAAGATGCAATTACAAATAGGTTGACCCAAACACCCCTTTATCTTTTGAAATCCAATTTTTTCAAAGGAAAGGTGAGATTTAAGACCACCCAAGCTCAGATAAACACAATAACAAGTAAGATTAACAGATTCAAGCAGATTTAAGCCATAAAATTCACAAGAACACAAGCCACATACAAATATCACCAAAAATCAAGATTTTAAGCAGATTTTAGGATTGAGTATGCAAACCTCATGGATGTACATCCACACCCACGAACTTATGAGCTTATGTACTAGCAAGAACAAGTACAATCTTCCAATAACACCCCTGCTAAGAATCAACAAGGTTAGAAGCACAAGTATAAAATCAGAAACTTGAAAAATCTTGATTAATGCAAACTTGTTACCCCACACTTGATTATCCCCAAGTTATAAGCCTCACCACACCTTAATCAACACAATTAGGATGCTATGATCAGCCCTATAACCCAAGAATTCCAAGGTTGAAACAAGAACTTAGCAAAATATCAAGAAAATGAAGAAAATGTGAAAACTTTTGCACACTCCTCTTTTGAAAACAGGTTTTTAACTTCAAAATCAGTAAACTAAGAACATAAACAAGCAATAATAAGATGGCACTTGGTCTTTCTTCAAAACACTTAACTCAAATTTCATAAAACTGAAAAGGGATTTACAAGTGCTTGAACAAGGAAAAACCAAAAGCAACTGCTAATGTTGGGTCCTAAGGCCTTTATATAGGCTACATTGAACTACTAGAAAGCATAAAAACGTAGCCCTAATGTTGATGAAGTCCCCAAAATGCCATTTGAAAGTTTGAATATCTTGAGGATCATGTGATGTTTTCTTGGCTGGTTGTGTGAGTTGGCAAGGATGAATTGCATCCAAAGGCTCAAATTGAGCTTAGAAAGTAAGCAGCAATCCTACACGTTGGATGGCTAGCAATTTTTTGTCTTCTTCCCTTTTGATGTAGCAGGGGAGGCCCCATGCAGCATGTGGGTTTGTGGGGTGCCAAGTTTAAGGGTTGGGTTGTGATTAGGAGACTACTAATCAAGATTCTGGAGGTTTTTAGGGTTTAATTACAAGTAATTAAGAAGTCCCTAATTATGTTCATATGATGAACAGTCCATGTTTTGATTTTTTTTTGGGTTTAAAAATGGTGTTAAGCGCCAAATATTAAACTAATCAAAGATTAGTTTAAACCAGTGTAAGTGGGAAATGACATGGAGGAATGGTGGGATTTCATTGGTGGAGAGAGTGAGTGGGGCACGTGTCACCCCCTCACTGGCCTAGGTAAGTATCTTTTCTTGGCAGCTTTGGTCCTTCACCTTCCTTTCTTCTTTCACTTTGTAAATTAAACCCAAAAATTTGATTCCCTTTGTATTTAAACTTTCACTTTTCACACTTTTGCCCCAAATACTTTTCCAAAGTATTTTCAGGGGTATTTCTTGTCATATTTGAATTCTTCAAGGGCTGATTTTGCATTTTGATGATGGATAATGTTCTTGACTTGTATGTTGAGTATTTTGGAGGACTGAAATTGCCAAGTCTTGTTTGATGAGGGACCATTCTTGCCAAATATTGAAAGTTAAGGGTCCTTTTTGTAATTTTGGGATTTTCAAAGGACCAAAATTGTAATTTCTTGTACTTTGAAGGACTTCATGATGTGTTTTGACTTTGTGGAGGACAATGGTTGACAATTTAGCTTTGTTGAGGGCTAAACTTGCAAATTCTTCAAAGTTGAGGGCCCTTTTTGTAATTTTGACAAACTTTAGGGACCAAACTTGTAATTATGAGGATACAAGGGTATAAAGTGTCAATTCTTCCATATTGGAGGTCTCTTCTTCAAAATTCTTCAAATCTTCATGGGTTGATCCTGGGAAAGTCTTCATTAGGGCTTGGTTCATTGTGCGGCTTCGTTTCCCGTGTTTGTTTTTGTATGATTCTTGTGATCTTTTGTCATTTTCTCAATATCCGTACCTAAAATACACAAGTAACAAACACAAGCATATATATGGGTATTTTGATGATATTTAATGCATTTTAAGCCCTATTTGGAAGATGAGACTATGTATAAAAGCAGTCTCATCATCATTTCTCAATTCTTTTACTTTATTATGTTTTGGGCTTATGTTTGGGAACCGATGTTTGATTCCGGTTTTCCCTATGGTCATGTATGTTTTACTACATATTACCTTGCATGATTTGATGACACGCCATAATCACGCGTGACATTCCATTTATCAAAATGGGGTGTTACACTCGGGTTCTGGAATAGGCAATTGGTCTACCTTTGGTGGATTAGGAATTTCCTTTTCTTTAACCACCTCGGTTCTTGCTCCATTTCCCTCACCGGAGAGGTACTCACATGTGGAAGAAAGGTCCGTCTAAAGCCTTCCCACTACGTGTGGTAATAGCTTTCATCTCACCCTTCGGGTTTGGAATTGTGTTGCTAGGTAAGCCACCCGAAGATGAGGAAGGTTTGTTCATTATTGCCTCAAACATCGAAAGTATTTTGTTCTCAAACTTAGCTTGATTCCCCTCAATACGGTTTTGGTTTTTTTCCAATCTTTGTTGATTAAGCTCAATCTTGTTATTTTGCCCTTTGATCGAATTTTGAAAATCAAGTTTCAAAGTGTTCATTTGTCCTTGAATATTGTTTTGAAAAGCTTTCAAATTTTCCTCATTCGTTTTGATGTAGCTTGACGAATCATTTTGATTATTGTGAAAACCTTGATTATTTTGATTAACATGTGTACCTATTTTGAACCGATGGAAAACCAGGTGGGGCAACATGATTTTGACGAGGAACTTGACCGTTAGGGCCGTAACTTCCCATCGTGGCAAAAGCACTAGCTTGATCAAACCCTGTGGTTGAACAAGCATAATTCAGATATGCTCTACCACATGATACGCAAAAATTCTCAACCATATTAATCGGTCCATGAGGATTCTTTCTAATCTCATTCAAAATCGTGTCAATCTACGGCGGCATTTAAAGAATCTTGTTCAACCATATTAAGTCCATTATAAAATGTATTGATTTGGTGTAATTCTGAGAAACGGTGGTATGGAAATTGTCTTAACAAATCTTTAAACCTTTCCCAAGCATCTCCAAACGATTCATGCACTTTTTATTCAAATCTAGTGATCTCATTCTTAAAGTGGGTTGTTTTAGATGGTGGAAATAAGTAATTCATGAACTTAGACACTAAATCATCCCATGTCAAAATCGAACCCGGTGGTTCTTTCTCATACCAACGTTTAGCATTCCCCTCGAGCGAGTACGTAAAAAGCATGAGATTAATCGCGTCATTCGACACATCTCTAAACTTGAGAGTCTAGGTCATACGAAGAAAATTCCAAATGTGAGAGTGCGGGTTATCGGTCTCATTGCCACGAAATTGGTCGGCACGAATGAGTGATAAAAGACCCGTCTTAATATCATAATGATCCGCCAAAATAGCCGGCAAAACGATTGCTTCCCCATACCCTTTGGTGGGTGCACGGAGCAATTCCTCCGTTGTTCGGTTATCGGCCATCTCTACAACAATAGGTGGAAACTCGGGTTCCACTATTTGTTGTTGACGATTTCTATTTCTACGAGGAATGTTTTCAGGCCTATCGTGATTAGTAAAAAGTCGAGTAGATCGTAATTGCATAAACCAACGTGACGAGAATTTTAGAGGGTTGAAGAAAAGAAATTAGATAAGAAGAAGATTATTTTTGGTACTTTTGTTTGGTATTGCTAATAAGTGTGAAAACACTTATCCTTTTACCACTTATTTCCAATAATAACAAGACCAAAATGTGTATTTTATTTCGTAAAAGTCGGAATTATGCGTGGTTTGTGTTTTTATTGTGTTTTAGGACCAAAAGATGAAAAAGGAAGAAAACATGGGCTATCACGGGCTTTTATCGAAGAAAAAGACAAAAGACGAAGTCAAAAGATCGAAAATGCAAAAAGAATGGATGTCAATGGACCTATTTGAAGATTTATCAAATAAAAGGGCCAAAGACGGAAGATTTATATATGTCGAAGAACTCAAGTCTATTTAACGAGAGATTAAAAGACGTGTTGGAAATATTCACCGACAAACCTCAAATTCAAAGTTGGAAACGTTTATTTACTTATGTAACGAGAAGACTAAGAAGAAAGAAGAAGCCCGCTCACAAGCCCACAACAAAACAAGCCCACATCCAACTACTATATATAGCTCTTTCCATCACAAAATTTGTCTAGTCTTTATTTTTCTTTTATCTGTAGTTTTTAAATTCTAGAGAGAGAAAGCTTAACTTTCTCTCACTAGATAACTTTCAATCCTTGTTTTAAATTCTTGTTTTCAAATTTAATCTTCACATGTTTTAGCTTAATCTTTGAGTTCATCTAAATCTTCTCTTAATCTTTGTTTAAGTTCGTGTTCATCTCCTTCCTAATCTTAAAATACTCACGTTTCATTCTCTAGCAAAATCTTGATTTTGATTTCGTGTTTTCTAGTTTTATGAGTTCTTAAATCCGTTTAATATGTTTGGTTAGATTAATCTCGTTTGCATTGGTTTGATCTTGGTGATTTTCGTGTCTTAAGTTGCTAAAAATCGTCCTTGATTCGTTTCCTAAAAAACAGGAAAACGGTTATTGCGGATTCTAGCTATTGCGGATTTACACTTTTGTTAATTGCGAAATCTTCATCTGGTTACTATTGCGAAATCTTTTATCTCCTGAATTGAGAATTCATTCTGCCTAGCTCATTGCGAAATCATGGTTTCTGTTATTGCGGAATTAATTCCGCAATAGTATTGCGGAATTGTGTTTTATTTATTACGAATTCTTCACCTTTGTCAATTGCGAAATCTTAATTCAGTAATTGCGATTTGTAGTTGAGAATTGCGGAATTATGCAAACCTAGTATTGCGAAATTAATGTTTTTAACATTGCGGAATCTTCATCTTTTCAGCATTGCGGAATTATGTCAATTTTGACATAATTGCGAAATCTTGGTTTTAAAGTTGCGAAATTAATTCAGTTTTTTTTATTTGCGAAATTAATTTCTTTTTATTCAAATTTAATTTTCAAACTTATTTTTCCCGCCATTTTCTTAAGTCTTTTTTTACTTATTTCGTTTTAATTTTCGTAAACTTTATTTTAACTTACCTTTCTTAGTTTCTATTTTAAAGTGTTTAATTTTTAAGTTTTCATTTATTTACGTTTTAACTTAGCGTCACTTAATTTTTAAGTCACTTAATTTTAGTTTAATCTTTTCTCGCTTTATTTTTACTTTAATCAATCAAGGACACCTTTTCTTTTAATTAGTTTTAGATAACCAAACCTTTCTTACTTTTCCACCAAGAACGATTGAGTCGCACTTTTAACCGGTAATCAATTCGAAAAGATCGGAACAACGAACTTTTTGATACTTAGTGGAAATCTTTGTATTAAATGGCGGTGCTGCCGGCTCTTTTCGTTAAGATTAACAGTTTTAAGTGAGAGACGCGTTGGATGTTGGGATCCGTTCATTTTTTAACGTTATTTTCCTTGCATTAAAATTTTCAAAAATCCAAAAAAAATATAAATTTTCAAAAATACAAAAAAATAGAAAAACATAAAAAACCAAAAATATTTCTTGTATATTTTTCTTTTCCTTTTGTAGGTGTACATGCGTACTCGTGCTCGTAAGAAGAAAGCACCTCAAGCCGAAGTCATTACTCCACCTATTGTCACCATGGACAATCAACCAATGATCGAGCTTTTGCAATCGCACGTAGAGGGCAACACTGATGCTATTGTCATACCTGAGATTGGAGCCAACAACTTTAAACTCAAATCCGGCTTCATTCAAATGGTCTCTGCTCAACCTTTCTTGGGGCGTTCAATTGATGATCCTCATGACCATATAAAAAGGTTTCTTCAACTAACTAATACGGTTAAGTATAATGGGGTTTCACAAGAGGTCATTCGCTTGCAACTTTTTCCTTTCTCCTTAGAGGGACAAGCCTGGCATTGGCTTGATAAGGAACCGCCACAAAGTATTCTTACGTGGACGGGTTTAGAGACTAAAATCATCAACTACTTTTTCCCACCCTCACGTACTACCGCTTTGCGGAATGAAATCATTACTTTTGAACAAAAGTACGGTGAGACATTTAGTGAATCTTGGGACCGTTTTAAGGAACTTTTAAGAAAGTGTCCACAACATGGTTTAACAAAAGTACATCAAATTAATACTTTTTACAATGGTTTAAGCATGAATGACCAAGATTCACTAAATAGTGCCTCGGGGGGTAATATTTTTGTTAAGTCTTCTAATGCCGCCTGGGATATTATTGAGAACAAGTCTAGAGTACAAACCAAGAATGTTCAGACTAATGTGGCTAGTGCTAGCACTAATGAGAGCGACAAGAGAATTGATAAGCTTACTACACCTGTTGACTCGCTTGCTCTCCAAACCTCTAACAACACCAAAACTATCAATGCCCAAATTAATGCTATGACTCAATCATGTGAAATATGCGGGGGATCTCACTCATACACCGACTGTCCTTCGACTCATGACAATCCGGAAAATGTGTATGCCGCCAACGATAACTATTCCACGGGAGGCTATCAAGCACGTCCTCAAGGTGACCGCAATTTGCTCAGCTATCGCTCAAACAACTTTCTTTCACCACCCGGTTTTCCACCTCAAAACCCAAACAACCTCAATCGCAAAAATCAAAACCAACCACGAGCTCCAAATCAATATCAAAACCAAAGAAACCCATATCCACCTCAAAGAAACAACCAAGTTTACCAACAACCCGCTTATCAACCACCTGCCTACCATGCTCCTCCTCCCAACCAACCCACCGCATTACATCAAGACGTTGAAACTTACATGAGGACTAATGATGTGATTGTGCAAAATCTTCAGCGAGAAATGGCCAACATGAAAGCAGATATGATGAAACAAGGAAATGATCTTCGAGCCGATATGCGAAACACTTTGGCAAGTCAAACGAATGACTTAAGGAACATGATGGCTAGTTTCTTCCCAAGTAATTATGCCTTTGGTCGGGTTCTCTTCCGAGTAACATCGTTGCTAATCCAAGAGGGGAGATGAAAGCAATCACCACTCGCAGTGGAAAAGGTTTAAAGGAACCCGAGCTTCCTACACCTACACCGGTGATTGTGATAAAGGAAAACGAGTCTACTTCTCCAATTCCTCCACCTTCTATTCCACCAACTTCTACTTCATCCCCTCCACCACCCAAGGATGTGAGTGAGAATTCCATTCCAAAGCCTTCATCTCAACCTGATATACCTTATCCTTCGAGGTTGAGGAAAGAGAAATTGAAGAACAAGGATGATATTCAGGTTTCTAACTTTCTTAAAATGTTTAAACAACTGAATTTCAATATCTCCTTTGCTGAGGCTCTCACTCACATGCCGAAATATGCTAAAATGTTTAAAGATCTTCTCAGTGATAAGGAGAAACTTCTTGACATCGCTCAGAGCCAACTTAATGAGAATTTCTCTGCAGTGCTCTTAAGGAAATTACCCACCAAACTTGGTGATCCGGGTCGTTTCTTGATTCCTTGCAACTTCCCTGGGATAGAGAATTGTATGGCCCTAGCCGATCTAGGTGCTAGTATAAACTTAATGCCATTAAGTGTCTGGAAACAATTATCTCTACCCGAGCTAGTCCCCACACGAATGACTTTGGAATTAGCTAACCGTACGGTTGCTTATCCGGTGGGGATAGCCGAAGACGTCTTCGTTGGTGTCGACAAATTTACCTTTCCGGCGGATTTTTTTGTCGTTGACTACGAGATGGACCCCCGTGTTCCATTAATCGTTGGACGTCCATTCTTGAGGACCGGTCGCACTCTCATCGATGTAGCCACGGGCAAATTAATCCTGAGAGTTGGTGACAATAAAATCGTCTTCAACATGGGTAAACTTTCTAAGCAGCCTTCTGAAAACGAGAGTGTTAATTTCATTGACGTTCTTGATGAGGCTTGTGAAGAACATTTCAAAGACGCATGTAAAAGTGGTTCTTCTTCTCTACCCATTGTTGAGACCTTGCCTCTATTGCTCCATCACTAACTCCATTTGGAGAAAGTGATTTCATCTTGAAAGAATTTGAAGCAACTTTGGGAGATGTGGACTTGCAATATGATGATTCTCCCTCCAATTGGGATGAAGACATTCGTACCATTGAGAAACTTCTCAATGAGGACCATATTTCTCCACCATCTCCTAAGGATATCTCTATCGATGAACCGAATTTGACTATGCCTTCCATCAAAAATCCTCCGGATTTAGAGCTTAAGGACCTACCGTCTCATCTCGAGTACGTTTTCCTTGAAGACAACAAGAAGTCACCCGTCATTATCGCAAAGGACTTGAAAGAGGAAGAAAAATCTCGACTTATCGCCGTGCTGAAGAATCACAAGAAAGCGATTGCTTGGAAAATCTCCAATATTCGTGGAATTGATCCTCACTTTTGCACACATAAAATTCTCATGGAGGACGACTTTAAACTCACTATTCAAAGCCAAAGAAGGGTAAATCCTAAGATCCATGACGTTATCAAAAAAGAGGTTATCAAACTTCTTGATGCGGGAATGATCTACCCTATCTCGGATTCACCATGGGTTAGTCCCGTCCATTGTGTGCCTAAGAAAGGCGGAATCACCGTTGTAGCCAATGAAACAACGAGTTGATTCCTACTCGTCTCGTTACAGGGTGGATAGTTTGCATAGACAATCGCAAACTCAATGATGCTACGAGAAAGGATCATTTTCCCCTTCCTTTCATGGACCAAATGCTTGAACGTCTAGCGGGTAATGATTATTACTGCTTCTTAGACGGTTTCTCCGGTTATTTTCAAATTCCCATCGATCCCAAAGACCAAGAGAAAACCACATTCACTTGTCCTTATGGAACATTTGCTTATAAAAGAATGCCTTTCGGCTTATGCAATGCTCCTAGGACATTCCAAAGGTGTATGATGGCTATCTTCCATGACATGGTTGAAGAAACTATGGAAGTCTTCATGGATGATTTCTCGGTTTATGGTGATTCTTTCTCTCATTGCCTTGCCAATTTGGAACTCATGCTTAAGCGGTGTGAAGACACTCGCCTTGTTCTAAATTGGGAAAAATGCCATTTCATGGTAAAAGAAGGCATTGTTCTTGGACATAAAATCTCCAAATCCGGTCTTGAAGTCGACCATGCTAAAGTCGATGTTATTGCTAAATTGCCTCCACCTTCAACCGTGAAGGGTGTGAGAAGTTTCCTCGGTCATGCGGGCTTTTATCGTCGATTCATTCAGGATTTCTCTAAAATCGCTCGCCCGATGACCCACCTCTTGGAAAAAGATACTCCTTTTATCTTTTCTAAAGAGTGTCTTGAATCCTTCAATCTTCTTAAGGACAAGCTAACTAAGGCACCGGTCTTGGTTACCCCTAATTGGGAGCTACCTTTTGAATTGATGTGTGATGCTAGCGACTTTGCTATTGGAGCGGTTTTGGGCCAAAGAGTGAACAAACACTTCCAACCAATCCATTACGCTAGCAAGACAATGACGGGGGCTCAATTGCATTATACCACTACCGAAAAAGAGCTTTTAGCTGTAGTGTATGCCTTTGAAAAATTCCGCCCCTATCTTGTCCTTTCTACCACCATCGTGTACACCGATCATTCCGCGTTGAAGTACTTGTTAACTAAGCAAGATTCTAAGCCAAGACTTCTTCGTTGGGTTTTGCTCCTTCAAGAATTCAACATTGAAATTCGTGACAAGAAAGGGAGCCGAAAACCTAGCCGCGGATCATCTAAGTAGACTTGAGGATCCTTATCAAGGGGATCATCCGAATCAAGAGATCAGTGACTCTTTTCCCCATGAGGCCTTAATGTCTATCAATCCAAATCTTGATGACACCCCGTGGTTTGCGGACATTACAAACTACTTAGCGGGTGGAATTCTCAAGGAAGGGTTAACGTCCCAACAAAAGAAGAAGTTCTTTAAAGATATTGAACATTATTTCTCGGACGACCCTTACCTTTTCAAACAATATGCCGATCTTGTCATTCGTCGATGTGTTGATGGGCCGGCAGCGGTACAAATCCTTGATGCTTGCCATAAAGGACCCACCGGTGGTCACTTTGGTCCCAATTACACCGCGAAGAAAGTATTCGACTCTGGATTCTATTGGCCCACCATTTATCGTGACGCTCACGAAATGGTTAAACATTGTGATGCTTGCCAAAGACAAGGCAAGATCACACATAAAGATGAGATGCCTCAAAATTTCATACAAGAATGTGAAATCTTTGATGTATGGGGTATCAACTTTATGGGGCCATTTCCATCATCTAAAGGGAACAAGTACATCCTCGTAGCCGTTGACTACGTTTCTAAATGGGTTGAAGCTAAAGCTCTACCTATGAACGATGCGAGGGTGGTTGTGAACTTTCTGAAGCAACTTTTTGCTCGATTCAGTGTTCCTCGTGCTATTATCAGTGACCGCGGGACTCATTTTTGCAATGATCAATTCGCAAGAGTCATGGCTAAGTACGGTGTCAATCACCATCTTTCCACCGCTTATCATCCCCAAACTAATGGGCAAGCCGAGATATCTAACCGCGGATTGAAGTGAATTATGGAACGTACTGTGGGAGAGCATCGTGCCTCTTGGGCCGATAAATTAGATGATGCTTTGTGGGCTTTCCGTACCGCTTATAAGACCCCGATTGGTTGTACACCTTATCGTCTTGTGTACGGGAAAGCATGCCACCTCCCTATTGAGCTGGAACATAAGGCATACTGGGCCTTGAAGTGGGCTAACTTCGACATCAACAAAGCCAGCGATCTTCGAAAGATTCAACTCAACGAGCTCAACGAACTAAGGAATGAAGCTTATGAGAACTCGTTGATCTACAAAGAGAAGACCAAGATCATCCATGATGCAAGGATTCAGAACCGAGAGTTCCACGTTGGTGATCAAGTTTTACTCTTTAACTCTCGGTTGAAGATCTTCTCGAGAAAGTTGAAGAGCCGCTGGTCTGGTCCATTCACCGTCGCCAAATTCTTCCCATATGGCACCATTGAGCTTTCTCAGCCAAATGGGCCCAATTTTAAGGTGAATGGCCAGCGTGTGAAGTTGTACTTTGGTGAGGACATCTCTCATGAGATGATTCCATCCCTCACCACGTTTCCCTTGAACTAGTTCTGGGTCGAGTCAGGCTCGTGACTCGTTTAACAAAAACAAGCGCTTCTCGGGAGGCAACCCGTGATCTATCCTTTACCGTTTTCATAATAAGTGTAGGGGGGAGCCCCGTATGTGTTTGTTGTCTTGTTTCTTGTGCTGTGCAGGGATTAAAGCTTCAAAGATCCATTCTCGATGACTTTTGACGAACCGTGATCCCGTGTTCCCGTCTTCCCGGTTCTATCCTAAACTATCGTGATTCAGTATTTCATATCTTATATGTTCACATTGAAATCACTATAGTTGTCCTTTCCTTAGCAAAATTTAAACAACGTGCACAATGTCATAAGTGTAGGAGAGTTTACTCCCATATGCTTAAACATTAAGGACAATGTTTATATCAAGTGTAGGGGGACTTCTATCGAAGTAAGTGGTCTTTTCCATGAATTTTCCCTCATTTTAACTGGAAAACTTGATTTTTCGACATTTTTCAAAATTTTTAATCTATTTTGGCCTTGTAGTTTTTCCCTTGTTAGCGTTATTTAGTTTCTTTGCTAAAATAAAGTTTAATAAAGCGGTTTTAAATTTTTCAAAGTTGTGAATATTTTGACTCAACCCGAGTTTACTTATCTAAGTTTACTCTAGCTAGTATCCTTAACGTGTTTAAGTCAAGTTTTGCTAGGCTTTTATATAAGGAACTTTAAAACGCGAAAGTCTTAACTCTCACGGGTTAAGAACAAGAACTTTTCGCAAGTTCCTATAATTGATCCTAGAGAGTTGTTTATCAAGGGAACTTTAAAATGCGATTTCTAAACTTGAAAAATTCTAAGAATTTGCAAGATCCTATAGATGACTCGAAAACCCAAAACTTTGATTTAATTGGCTAAGCGTCCACGAGTCTCATTCCCTGAGATTTTAAATTGTGGAGAACGAGAGATGATAGAGTCAATTATAAGTTTGGTATTCTTTCGTGAATTTATGTGAGTTGATTATAAGCCTATTCTCCCATCACTTGCTAATAAATTTATCTACAATAAATAAGGTTGTACGATTTGAAAAGTTACTTAGCTTCTAGTAAAAGATCGTTTAAAAGTTGCTAGGTATTAATTAGAGTTCATAGCCAATGCATAACTTATTGAAGCGGGATGCGAAGATTGGCGAGTCCGAAAAGGCCCTAACAAGGCATGAGGGCTACAATTTGTTGCTAAAGATCCAAAAGTGATGTGAAGAATCATTTATCGAAAATCAATATGAAGGATCAAGACACGCGACGAAAAGCAAAAACTCCCCTAAAGATCATGGAGAAGTCTATCCGAAAAGACCCTAACAAGGTATCAGGATAAATAGATCCAAGTCCTAAAAGGAGGCGGATTGTTGTATATCAAAGTCCAAGATAAAGATTGGAGAAAAATGAAGAAGTCGTGGTCCAAAGATGAAGAATCTCTCAAAACTTCAAGTGAAGAAATTCCTATTATGAAGAGAAGACCATAATTTCATGAACGTCTCTCAAAGGTTTGAAGTATGAAGTCGCTGCCAAATATCGGTCCGAGAAAGGTCTCAAATCGTGAAGCGAGTTATGCCAAGATATGAACTTTATGAGGTCCCGAGAAGCAGTTTTAAAAGATTTTGTCCTTTAGCTAACTATTGATTAAATCGTCCCACTTTATTTTCAGCCTAAATAACTATCGAAATAAGTCAAACAATGCATCCTCGTGATCATTCAAGACAAAATTAAAATATAAGAGATACACCTAGGAATAAGGGAGTCTAAGTAAATAATTGGGCCACATGAGTTCGTGTTAGTCTACTAACTTATCATAACAATGATCTCGTTTTTAAGCTTTGTATGGGGAACGTGAAACTTGAGGATGATGAACATTCATGACTGCCAAAACCCCAATGTAAGTCTTTAATTTCTTTACTTGTTTTGTACATATTTCTATCTTTTTAGTTTCCCTAAAGTTTAGTATTTAATAAAGGCCAAGGTGGGTTATTTATGATGGAAAATGTAAACCGTGCTTTAAAATTAATGCATTGCATGAGGGCATTGCAATGGTCAAGTGTAGGGGATTTAATAAGTGTGAAAACACTTATCCTTTTACCACTTATTTCCAATAATAACAAGACAAAAACGTGTATTTTATGTCGTAAAAGTCGGAATTATGCGTGGTTTATCTTTTTATTGTGTTTTAGGACCAAAAGATGAAAAAGGAAGAAAACATGGGCTATCACGGGATTTTATCGAAGAAAAAGACAAAAGACGAAGTCAAAAGATCGAGAATGCAAAAAGAATGGAAGTCAATGGACCTATTTGAAGATTTATCGAAGAAAAGGGCCAAAGACGGAAGATTTATATATGTAGAAGAACTCAAGTCTATTTAACGAGAGATTAAAAGACGAGTTGGAAATATTCACCGACAAATCTCAAATTCAAAGTCGGAATGTTTATTTACTTAAGTAACGAGAAGACTAAGAAGAAAGAAGAAGCCCGCTCACAAGCCCACAACAAAACAAGCCCACATCCAACTACTATATATAGCTCTTTCCATCACAAAATTTGTCTAGTCTTTATTTTTCTTTCATTTGTAGTTTTTAAATTCTAGAGAGAGAAAGCTTAACTTTCTCTCACTAGATAACTTTTAATCCTTGTTTTAAATTCTTGTTTTCAAATTTAATCTTTACATGTTTTAGCTTAATCTTTGAGTTCATCTAAATCTTCTCTTAATCTTTGTTTAAGTTCGTGTTCATCTCCTTCCTAATCTTAAAATACTCACGTTTCATTTTCTAGCAAAATCTTGATTTTGATTTCGTTTTTTCTAGTTTTATGATTAAATCCGTTTAATATGTTTGGTTAGATTAATCTCCTTTGCATTGGTTTGATCTTGGTGATTTTCATGTCTTAAGTTGCTAAAACTCGTCCTTGATTCGTTTCCTAAAAATAGGAAAACGGTTATTGCGGATTCTAGCTATTGCAGATTTACACTTCTGTTAATTGCGAAATCTTCATCTGGTTATTGCGAAATCCTTTATCTCCTGAATTGCGAATTCATTCTGCCTAGCTCATTGCGAAATCATAGTTTCTGTTATTGTGGAATTAATTCCGCAATAGTATTGCGGAATTGTGTTTTATTTATTGAGAATTCTTCACCCTTGTCAATTGCAAAATCTTAATTCAGTAATTGCGGATTTGTATGTTGAGAATTGCGGAATTATGCAAACCTAGTATTGCGAAATTAATGTTTTTAACATTGCGGAATCTTCATCTTTTCAGCATTGCGGAATTATGTCAATTTTGACATAATTGCGAAATCTTGGTTTTAAAGATGCGAAATTAATTCAGTTTTTTTTAATTGCGAAATTAATTACTTTTTATTCAAATTTAATTTTCAAACTTATTTTTCCCTCCATTTTCTTAAGTCTTGTTTTACTTATTTCGTTTTAATTTTCGTAAACTTTATTTTAACTTATCTTTTCTTAGTTTCTATTTTAAAGTGTTTAATTTTTAAGTTTTCATTTATTTACGTTTTAACTTAGCGTCACTTAATTTTTAAGTCACTTAATTTTAGTTTAATCTTTTCTCGCTTTATTTTTACTTTAACCACTCAACGACACCTTTTCTTTTAGTTAGTTTTAGATAACCAAACCTTTCTCACTTTTCCACCAAGAACGACTGAGTCGCACTTTTAACCGGTAATCAATTCGAAAAGATCGGAACAACGAACTTTTTGATACTTAGTGAAAATCTTTGTATTAATTGCTCAATAAAAAAGATTGATAAAAACAAGGATTAAGGATAATTACTATTGAAGTAATCTACCCTCGGTCTACTTTGAAACGTAGGTGAAAACCTAACCGTGTCGAGTTTCAATAAGTAAACAACAAAAGTAAGATATAATACTACATGAGTCGGCAAACAAATAATCGGTTGTCCCTCTCAATATACGCACAAACAAGCGGGGAAACGAGGTGGCACAAAGTACTTAAAAACCTTTTTCCTTAGACGGCCTTTTATAGCTCGTCGCCTTATACCCACCTTATAGTTTGTATAAATCGAGTTCAAACTTTTTATTAGTATTTATCTATTTTGACTTTAATTTTTATTTTGGATTCGAATACAATAGCTAGGTGATGAAATCCCAACTAAGGTCTTATTTGGAAGTAGGTAAATTTATTGTTCTACGTAATATAATATAATAATCACAAAAAACACGAAAGACGATACATACTATATATACTAGAAAAATAACAAAACTTTCCGAGGACGGAAAGGGTCTTCAAATCAACGATTTACAAATCTCCACGAAATGAATCGTACACAAGATCCCCGGCAGCGGCGCCAAAATTTTTTATGTGTTGTGGAAACGTTGGTGTATTTTGATTAGATACGATATAGGGCGAATTTAGGAAATTACCCTTAGGAAAAGGTAATAAGCCATAAATAAGCCAAAGACGAATTTAATTAAACACGTGAATGATCGAAGTTCGTTGTACACGAGGATCTTGTAAATTTGAGACATTTTGTGTTAATTTGGACAATCGATTTGAATTGGTTTTTGGTTTTTAATCTAAAGATAATTATACCATTTTTAAAACCTAAGTGCATGAATCGTATCCTAATATTTAATCTAATAGACAATCACCTAAAATTTAAACTTTAAAACTATTTAAAATAAACAATCTATTATAATCTATTTAAAATCAATAACAAATCTATTAAAAATCTTAAACCAATAAATCTACTTTAGAAAATTATTTTAACAAAATCTATTTAAAAGTATTTTTATTTAAAAACTAAACTAATTAAAGTTTATATTATTTAAAAAACTAATTTATTTAAAAACTAATTTATTTATAAACTAATTTATTTATAAACTAGTTTTAAATTCTAATTTTAAATTTCTAAAATAATAAAATATATTTTATTTTGAATTTTTTTATTTATTTTTTCAAACTCTATAAAATGAATTAAAACAAATTATATAATTTTAATTAACAAAAACTTGTATTTAAATCTACTAAATAAAACTAACAGCTAACATTTAAGAAGCTATATTAATTTAAGAGCTGTATTATAACACAAACAAGGTCTAGACCAGATGGTTAAAGCGTTTGGCTGTTACCCGTGAGGTCACAGGTTCGAGTCCTATGGGGACTCTTTTTGGTTAATTTTGTTTTGAACAATTAAGATAAAACTGGCAGAAGTCACAGGAGTGACAACTTGTGATAATTCGTTTTAGACTGATAATATTTATATCAGTTTTAAAAATTAAAACCCACTATGCATATGGGACACTGATGAATATCAGTCTACTTAAACATACTAAACGAATTCAGCATAACAAAATCCAATTGCAACCTCAATCAGGCAAATGCAAATACAACAACTTAATAACCCAAATCAATATCAGTGAAAAGCCATTTTTATCAAAAATCAAAGGATTTAACAGCTTTAAAATAGATCAATCAGTTATCTATGTAAAAAATCAGCTATTCCACTTAAATCATCCCATGATACTATAAGCAGAATCATAAGCTATATATATCAGACAAAATGCAGTTTAAATCAAACTCAATTTGGAAAAACTTAGTAACTTATATCAAATCAAATTCCTTAAAGTTAATCTGTCCAAACTCACAAGCCTAAACTGAAATCTCAGCTTAAAACATTACACAAAAACAGTTTAAACCAATAAGATACTCATTCCCGCCTAAATCAAAGTTTCAGCAGACTTTATCTTCTATATCAGCAACAGTGAACCAACAGTCTATTATTTATGAACAGATTATCACATCAGATTTACAACAACTAAAAACTTGCATTCACAACTCACATACTCAAATTTATACTTTAGCTAATTCTTAAAACAAAACAAAATCAAAATAGCTTAAATCTAAAACTCAGATTTGTATCGGCTTAAAGAAGAGAAGATTCAACTTTCAGTCAACTAATACAATTATTCAAACAGATTTGGAACTCATATCAACTTAACCATTCAGACCTAATCCATCTATCATACAATTTAATAAAACTCTTAAACAGCTTTATGTAAAAATTAAATAACATAAAATTAAGAGGATGAAACCTTTTGTAGATATCCTTTGAGAAGTAGAGCGGCGGTTAGCCGTCTATTAAACTGAATCAACTCCACCATTCACCATCATTTGAACCACCATAACTCGAACACCAATCATCATCAAACCACCACTTATTATTCGAACTAGATGATTTTTTTATGAAAACTTTCCAGTGGGAAAAGTTTTCTTCCCAAATTTACTCTTATTATTTAACTAAAGCTATGATTAAGCTTAATTAAATAATTTTAACATTATCATATCAGAAATAGATTAAAGAATAAATTTCAAAATTAATTCTAGCGGAAAGTGAAATAAGAATTATCCAAATCCAAATCAACTTTTTATTAATAATCAAACTGATTACAATACTAGAAAAAGAAATTACAATTCATCCTATAACTATTTTAGCATAATAACTTTAAAAATAAAAATGGGATACCAAATAAAGAATATTTGGGGGTTTTATAGGCAACCCCATGCCTTGCTGGTGGAATTTGTTGAAGAAGCCCTTTGATCTTGGCCATTCATCTCTTCTTTCTCTTCCTTCTCTTTCGATCTACGGCTGATAATATACACACTAGCACACGGATTGCCAACTTGGCAATCATGTGTGCTAGTTGTGCTTCTTTGAAGCTTATGTGGCATCTCCTTATTGGTAGATCTTTGATGATGAGGTGTGTAATCCAATCACAGGAAAGACAACTGTCACGTCATCTATTTATACCTCCATCTTCTTGCTCCGAATTAGAGGGGAATTAATTCAGGTGCGTGTGTGTTCACGCGCCTTGAATTAAAAAGCCCCAATTTTATTTATTTGGATCTAGAGTTAAAGTGTGGTTATTTTGGGAGAGGTGAAAGAGAAGGGTGAAAACTTTGTTAATATCGGAAAGTTGTGTGTATGATTATATGGTTTGACTGAATAAGTACTAAAGTAAATAAACTTTTCACTTTAAATCAATTAACCCGTCCCATATTGATGCAAACCCTAATGGGCTTTTGGCTGACCCAATTTACTCCCATGTTTCATAATTAGTGAATTGATGTGGGCTTGTAGCCCATGTTTATTCAAACCGTATCTTAATACTTGTGCATTGGGCCATGTTGGGTTTTTTTAACCAAAGGTAAATAATACTTGTTTTCACTAATGGTCTTTTTGGCCCATTAATCCAATGTGGGACCCACAAGGCCTAAATAACCTCTATTAAGTTAAATCCACTAAAAAATAACTCATATTTGGCTTTGTTGACCTTTTCTTCAAACTCGTGTCGATCTTGCCGGTTTTCGTGAACTTCGGTACCTACACACATTAAACAACAAAAACACATATACAAGGCAATATTCATTGGTTTTATGCATTTATTGATTGTTATTTGATACAAATGATATGAGTAATTATACTCATATCAGTAGTCGTGGGGTTTATCCTCGCGATCGTTTTGATATAAATCCACCTTTTAACTCCTAAAAACGAATTAGATATGGTCGATTTACTATTTGATTTTCATAAGGTAATTTTTCTGCACGTGGTGAATTTGTGTAGAAATTTGAGTCACCTTGCGATAGCAATTACATGACCATATTAAGGGCTTTTGTTGATTTTTTAAATCTTAGAACTAAGTACTTCGAGTCTACTTTCAAACGCAAGTGGTTGTGAGTATTAAAAATAAGTAGAAGTTAGTCAAAATAATTTTACAAGTTGGATTATCAAAGTGTCTGGAATTTCAATTGTTGTAAAACAGAAAGCTGAGTGGTCTAAACTTAATATCTTTCCACGGAATTCGAACCGTAGCTTATTCATAATGTGTGTGAGTTCCCTAATTTGTTTCGTGAATTTAGGAGTTGTCTAAGTGGGTCAAAACAATAGAAAAATTTGGTATGTTCCTGCATGTCTAATTTCGGGTACCTTTTATCAAATAAAAATTCTAAAAATGGGTTTTACTTTTCTTAAGCTTTCAGAAAATTTTTGGGGAGTAAACCATTCATGGAGGGACCTGAATTTCGAATTCGGTGAATTTTAGAGGTCGTTTGATATTTTATTTAGGATGCCGCGTGAGAGCTTATGAAGTGGTAGATTTTCATACATTCATACAGTAAGTTAAAACTTATAACTTTTAGGATGGATTCTTGAATTATGCATATATATTACTTATCACAAGTATGTTTTGTGTCAATTTCTAGTAATATAAATATTTTCCGGGTTCGATTACGTTTATAAAGTACTCGTTACTATTATAGGTCGCGGCTTGTGGTAAAGCGTTCGTTGTTGTAATCCTTTCATTTCAAGACTTCTCGACCGATCATACTATTACACTTACTAAGGTAAGTTCATATCCCCTTTTCTTACATACTTGTTACAAATTGTGGAGTGAGAATAACATGCGTGGAATACAATCATTTAAAACTTATAGTATGATATTCAAGAACGGTATGCTTTCCCCAGATTATACATTTACTTACTATATTAGTACCTTAGTAAAAAAGCTCATACATCATGAACCGTTAATTCACATTTTGTAAGCGCGAATGTTGTGGATGGATCCATCGGAATTTACAATCCCCGTCCCGATTACCTTGACGCACATACATTTGATTATTTAAGTATTTTGACTAGATACTTACTAGGGGTAAAATAGTTATGTTAAAGCTTCCGTGTAGTGAGCTATTGCAATAAATAAATAGAAATGATTTTGTACGACGGTACTAAATCATATCTTGTTGATATTCTTATAAAATTAATATTTGTATTTCACATCACTACTTATTAAACCTATGAATTCCACTCAACTTTATGTTGACTTTTTTACACGTTATTTCTCAGGTAATGCTATTACTTAGTTTTGCTTGGATGGGAGCCCGCAGGATATTTTCGCAGCTTGGAGATTTCTATGTTATTTTTTTAAAGTTAGGTTTAAGTAAAAGCTGGCAGAAGTTTATTCTGTATTTTTGGTAATTATATGCTACAAAACCATGTTTAAATAATAGTTTTATCCGCTTATAAAACTCTGTGACCCTTTGTTTAAAAACTCTGATATTTATGATGTAATGTATATGTCTTTATTACGTCAATTTGTATCAACAATATTTTATTGTTTCTTATACCATGACGTGGCAACCCCATGTTGCCTATGTGTTCCTTGCCTGATTTTGGGGGTCACACACATGTACTTATCCATATGTATCTATAATATCCCACATTTAGGTAGAACAATAACACACACATTTACAATTTAGTTTTACGGGTTTATTATCATTTTGACAATATTAATTTGTATATTTTAGTAAACATCAGTTTTGGTGCTTATTTTACCAGTGAGTCCCTTTTACCTAAAAACTGTAGACTTTAGTGCTACATGAATCTCTATTTTTCTTTTTTTTTTCTTTTTTTAACAAGGATTTCGTTATCACTCCTCACAAATAGAGGTAAATTGAAGACAACAAGTTGCATCGAACACAAAGGGGTAAAATTGAATCTGATTTGTGAAACAAAATACACGAGGCAACAAGTTAAGCCAAGCCAAGACATACATCGTAAAGGTTGTGACACGGGACAACAACACATTACATTATTCAAGGACTAGCGCAACATGCATTATCCAAGGTATTCAAAGCTTTAAAATGATTTTTTAATCCTTTTGTCTTTAAAGACGGTGTTGCTAAGGCCCACCACAGGTTGTGTTGATCTAACTAGAAATCGGATGGATATTTCCAAAGGGTTGCTCATCGTTGTTAGAACCGATTTATATGGGATATATTCAACACTTAGTGGCAGCAGAAAAGGTTAGCGTTCCATTCGTTGTCATATTCAAATCGCTTAGTTTACGACAAAGATGCCATTGAGAGGGCAGACCCACCCATACTTGGCGTTACAAACACGAACAAAAAATACCGCGGCGAAGCACGGGCACTATTCCTAGTGTATCTAATGAAGCAGTTATAAGTTGTTAATTATCATATTGCTACCAAAATATCTGACCATTGATATTTCATCTAATTGTTGGAATCATTTCTTATATATATATTTTTTAAGAGTAAAATGCAAATATGCTCCTTCAAAGTTTTGAATTAATTTATATGACTAATAAGACATCATTAAGAGAACTATTTCACAATTGATAATGGATTTGATTGCAAAAAAGCTGATTATGAACTTTATTACCATTATGAAGCTAATTGTTATACTACAAATATATTGAAGTCACTAATCTAATTCCTCGATGCATCAGATATAATTTGGTGATCAAACCAATACCACCATTCGGGTAAAACCCACTTGCAACACTTTATTTTCTGGTTCCATACATAATTCTTAGTATTTCTCGTGGTGTCCGGCCATATGCCAATGAATCTTTATCGTCTTCTAGTACGTTCCCTTCAATCTTCCCTTTGACCCCTAGCTCAAGTGGCACACTGAGCCCTTCATCCTTTAAGCCATTGTTTCCTAACTTGTTTCGTAATTCAGATATTGTGTTTGTGAAATCAGTTATAGTTCTATCGTAAAGAAACCACCTTTTCTTTTGCCTGTTCATAAAGAATGCTTCTAATGACCGCGTCTTGACCTGATGCTACTACCAATAAGCCGGCTACAAGCTGATCATCGTTGTATTTAAAAATGTCATGATACATCAGAAATGAATTAGTAAACTATGAGTTAAAAAAAAAATTATATTCATATATTACAAAGATTTATTCATTTAAGCAGCATAGTTATTTCTTGTGACAGTCAAATAAATACCTTTCTTGAATCCAGGCTATGGAGTTTAGGATAAGGCCGACGTAAAGGATCACATAGCATGAAATAAGAAAATTGATGTCATTAACATAAGGATCAAAAGGTGGAGATAAATGCTCCTATTGGTCCCTTTTAACACAATACTACTTATTAACCTTAAGTAATATCTTGTTTATAGGATTCAAGTGAGTTGTTTTAACAAATCAATAACAAACTTGAACGATTAAAACAACAATACCAAATACTTTTCAACGTATAGACATTTTATTAAAAACTTAATAAAGAATCTATAACCTACTTTGCTTGCGGAATAGCAAAGTGGTTGAATGACAATGTTGGGTGATCTCCTCTACTTAAACTTCAAACCTAGGTTATGAGTTTAAGTCTCAACCAATATGTTCATAAGCTTTTCGCCTTATGGTTTGGTTGATGTTAGGAGAGAATGGCTCTTGGAAGAGTTCTATCTTTCGAGTACAAGAGTTAGCCGATTCTCTCCTAGATTCATCCCATTTATAGGCAATGCATATTAGGGTTTACATACCACAAGTTATCATGCAAATGTTTATCTAGTGGGTGGTTGAATGCCCATGCTAGATAAAGAGTGCAAAATACAATTAAACTAATATAGGAAAAGATAAAGGTTTTACTTATAGCTAACTTTACAAGCAACCTTTTCCTAATGCGATTTGTTGTGACTTAAAACAGAACTTTTCCTACCTAATGTAACCCTTTAGGATGATTGAAGTATCTTCAGTATCCTAAAGGAGATCAACATCATTCAGTTTGGTATTGTCAAGCCAAACTGAACTGAAAGCTATTCTTCAGGACTTGTTCTTCAGTAACTAGACTGTAAAACCCGTAAAAATAAGGTCATAATTTAATTCTATTTTCAATTATTTTGAAGTATTTTATAACGTTAAATATTATTATGTTTAACGGTTTAAGTTGAAACCAATATTAAATATTATATTTTAATATTTTGACGAGCAACGAGGACTACTAGTGATCGCGATACCGAAGGATGCCAAAAATTTTATATTTTATTATCGATAGTTTCGATATTTAATACGTTAGACAATATCGTTTCAATTACGTATCGAGTCGTTATATTATTATTTTTCGTGTGCGTTTAAACTTTTAAAAAGTACAATCTAACATTTTCAGGTAGTGAAATATTTTCTCGTATAATATTTTGAAACTTATTTTTGTGTTGGTTGACGAACTCACAATTTACGGATTTAAATTTGGGCCTACGTGCATAATTTAGCGTCCCTTACGACTAAACCGGAAACCTTAGGATTACGTATTTACGTTTTTGAACTCCGTTTTTGATGAGACAATTTTTATTGGATTCGTTTTGTGTCGTTGATTCATAATTTATAAAAACGTTTTTCGTAAAACGACCCGAGGGCACGTAAATCGAGAAAACTAGAATCGAGGATTACCCGTAAATTAGTGAGGTGGGACAAAATACATTATCCCACCCCACTACCTAACATGGGATGGCACACATGACACCACATCTAAGGATGTGGCATCATGTTAACTAACTAGCTACAAGTGTAAGCATTAGCTTACACCTTAAGCTTACACTTTCCACTTCCTAGTCAAAACCATTAGCTACTACACACACCACCATTTCCATACATGCAAACAACCTCAAATCCTCTCAACCACATCACCCCTTGCCGTTCACTTTCAAGCTACAAACACCCCTTTTGATCTTTTCTAGCCATGAAATACATGTTAACTAGCTCTATCATGGAGTTATCTTGAAGCCTTGATCATTTGGTGGCCATATTAACAACATTGGAGGTGATTTGCTTGTGTCCTAGGGCTGATTTCTCAACTATTGTTCTTGGTGTTTGATGATCTTGGAGTTACTTTTGGTGTTCATCAAGTTCTTGTCTTCCAAAAATAAGAAATACACTAGGTTGGTAAAGAAGATCATCCCCTCCATTTTCTCTTGTTATTTTTGTAAAGAACAAATGTATTTTCTTTATTTTTGTATATGTATATGATGTATATATGATGATAAAAATGTTGTGTGGGGATCAAGTGTTGATAAATATGCTTAAAAATGTTAATAACCATGAGAAATAAGGCTAAAATCATGCTTACTTAGTTGGCTGTATAAAAACAGTATATAACTAAAACTTGAACTGATAAAATTGCATGGTATGATCCATTTACAGTAAGTACAAGATGTTATACACATGTGAGAGTTGACCATTCAATGGAATCAATATAATGAGTGAGATATGATCAAAACAAGTTGGATGTTCTAATTTGAATAAGCAGTTTTGTAGGGACTGTTAAGGCAAGATGAACTTAAAATGAGCAGTAGCTATAGCTAAGATAAATGTAGCACATAATATGAAGATCATGCCACCCAAAAATGAGCTTCTAATTCATTATAGAACTCTAGATATGATAAAAATGGTGAACATGAAGATAAAAATCAGATTTTGAGAATTAATGTTTATTATTATTATATAAGCACTCAAATTTTATTGTATAAAATGTAAAATAAAAACCCACTAACTTATGAAACTTATTTATATAAATATGTAAAAGGTTAATCAAATGGATAATTTATATAAATGGTTATGGAATAATACTTATAAGTAATAAAAACTATAAACTTGATTTTTACGACTTTTTCAGCTATTACCGTAAAATTAACGTTTTTCGCCAAATAAAACTTAGACGATCAAACCCGTCTAATGTAAAGTTTTTAAAAGTCATATACTGATATATAAGTAACTAATACAAGTAAAAACTGATAAAACCCGAACTATAGGACATACGGACATTAACGAGCTAACTAAGCATATTGGACTAACAATTGGACTAAATAAGATAAAAACTTATAAAAAGAACTTATTGGGCTTAACCCATTTGGGCCCAACATAGAAAGTATAGATACTGATAATATAGGTATAAAATGGATTAAAACAAGTTAAAGAACTTATACTAAGCTTATTGGACTTAAAATAGGTAAGTAGGTAAAACTAGTAAACTAGTAAAAAGTTACCAAAACGTAAACACTAAAATGAGTAAACAAGGATATATAAACCCACTTGATCATCATCATATGTACAAAATCATCATATGTATATTGTTATTTTGATAAAAGTCATTAGACAAGAGTCTAAGACCGATTATTATTTATATAGGTTTCCGTGACCGAAGCATGCCCGTAGCCGAAAATCCGCCTTTCATTATCAACGTGAGTCTATAGCCTCGCTTTATACTAGTTATTAAATGATTTTAAACCCGCGAGGGGGAATACATGTTTTATAAACTTAGAACACAAGATTTTTATCGTATGCTTTGTCCCTCTATGAATGGACCCGTGGTTGCCTTTAAATTGCATTAAGTTATTGCCTTTGTTAAAACCTCAATTATGAACCGTTAATTAACCTATGATGGATTAACCGCTAGTACAATTAATAGATCTATGGGAGAAGCCGCCCCGGTTCAGTTTTTGTGGACTTGTCATAGAAGCTTAGGCCCGACCTCCACACTGTTTGAACATATTGTATTGAGAAGTCAGGTATACGGCAATGTACCAATAATCTGGAGGTAACCGACAATTAATAAATCTCTCGTCTTATTAGACTTATATGGGAGTGTCTAAGGGCTCGGTTCCATGAGCTTATTGCAATTTATGCTATATAAAATTATCATTGTTGATGCAAATTATTATTTGATGCTTATAAGCATGCCACAAACTTATAATCTTTGCTTGTGTTCAAATTGATTTCATAAACCTATAGATTCACTCGGCATTTTTGCTGATTGTTTTAGTCACATGTATTTCAGGTAATCAAGAAATGGAAGCTTGGAGGTCACGGGGAATGAAGTTGTGCACTACTTTTGTTGTTCAAACTCTTTGATTTATTTATCGTTCCATTTTTAAAACAAACCAATATGTTGTTTTAACTTATCTTTTGGTAACGATTACTTGGGACTACGCTACTTTGACAAATGTTTTAGGAACGATAAATCTAAAACATCTCTTTTTGAGTCGTTGTTTATAAATTATGTGTTGTATCATTGTTTCGCACCCAAAGATGTATTCCGCTGCGTGTAAATTTGGGGGTGTTAAAGATTGGTACCAGAGCCATGAGCTATAGAGAACTAGGTCTTTATTTTAAAAACCTAAACTATAACTGTCAGTTTTTATTTTTCAAAGAGTCGGTGCACATAATTTCGCGTGACTTCAGGTTCAAGCTACTTCTGAGATTACAATTTTAGTATACGTTATTACGTATACCTAATTGCCAAGTAATTATAAATAAATACTATGATCCATTTACGGATATATATTTATATCTAGGATCCCTTTTATCGATATATATTTATGTCGTTAAACTTTTCGATAAAAGTTTATCATTTATTAATGATTAACTCAAATAAATACAATGAATTTTTAAAATCTTTCTGTATTTATTTTTGAAGTATTTAAATTGCTTTTATTGCAAAAATTTTATATTATGACCTTACATACCTTCATCTGCGCGCGTTACTTTTATTGCTTAACCCTTTGAGATATCTATATAGATATCCAAATCGTCTTCCGACTGTTTGTGTTTAGACGTCTTGAAACGTAATTTCTAGACCATTGTGTAGCTCAATGTGTCCTTGGAATAGACTAACCGCTATTTATTGACATTTATATGTATCGACTCCGAAGTGTATTGTTCATTTATATCTCGGTAACGTCATCGTCATTTTATAAATCATCGCCTAGATTATGGCGCTAGAATTGGAATATGATTTTACTTATATAAAATTGTATCATTTGTTTTTCATTAACCTTCTCGCTCCCGGAGTGTAGCATGTTAATGTTCCATTCTTTTCTTGCTATGTTTTGTGTTTTTGACAATCGTGGCACCAAGGAGATTTGCCTACATTGCATTTTGGAATCTAAATTACGAACGTCTTTCACCGTCTTGCTTCCTAAATTTCGTGTTGAATACCTTGAAGCATTTTCTGTCGTTCATCATGCTATATTTTATTTGATGCTCATTACGAGATTTATTTTTCGTTGTTATAAAATCCACAAGACATGTGTGTATATATATGTATATATTTTGAGCCGTTAAGAAGTGTCAAAAAATACACTTTATGCAGAAACTGTAGGGGCAGTATAAATAGGTCAAAACTTAAAAGTAAAACTTGCGTTTTTAAAATAAAATAGTCAAACCTGCACAGAACTTGCAGGGGTATTTTGGTTATTTTACATTGGTTTTCAGGTCTCGGGTAAAACTAGAAAGTCGTCTGAAACGTCGTTTTCATCAAAATGCTTTAGACTCCGAGTCTTGGAGATGTCGTTTATCGGGTCAATTAATCGGCTCATATTTAAAAGTTAAATCTGATAGAAAATTCAGAACATGAGTTTTAAAAGTTTCTAAGCAGTTTTGATTTCATTTGAGATTTTAATTTTTTTTAACAAATATTATTTTAAAACTAACGAATACTAGTTGCATGTGAAAATATTTAAAAATGGAAACAGTACAGGATTAGCAATTACCGGATTAATGGTGTAATTTAAAAACGAATAACATACTTTCTTAAAAGCATGTTGTGTCGAGTATCTTACAAAGAATACACATGTGGATTGTTTTATTCTTTTCATATATATGACTCATTTGTCATTCGATGTTATTTTATTTTCGTTTTCTTCTAACCTTCAACTGATTTGGGTTGAGTTTTGAAGTTTTGACTTCACATTCTTCGTCGATATTCTCATCACGTGTCTCATGGCGTTTTCGTCTAAACCTTATAACCTTTTGAAACCTTAACAACTTGTAACAATTTCATTGGTTGTTTTATGAGCTACTATTTGCGACTTTTGCAAACCTTTGGCTACTTTATACGTTGTCATACTGTCACCTTATTAATAAATCTGATATTGTTTTACGATTATTTTCACCAATTGTTTTTACTTTGGTCTTATAAAATACTTTTCGTAACATTAAAAGTTGCTTATTGAGTATCTCACAAATTACTTGTATCCTATAAATTTATAAACTATTTTTAAATTCCATTTTACAGATGGCATGGTTTATATATAAACATAAGAAACGTAATACTTTTCGACGAAACTGAGCACTGCATTGCTATTCCTAAATTATACATGGCCTGATCACCTATGTCTAATTTAGAAGGAGCCATGCTAGGCTAAATAGTAGTCAACTTAAAAATCCTGATAATAATCAATTTTTTACTTGTATTTATGATAAAGATAAATAAAATGAAATAAAATAAAAAGTAGTTTTAAAAACCTTCATATCTTATGCAAGTAGCGCAATTTCCATGCACCCGCATACGTTTTCTTGCCTTTCTTGAACGAATTACGTGATTATAAGTATGTTTTTACTCGATGATTGTTTTCCCACTTGTTACTTCATTTTGTCTTATAACTGATTTCTTTTGATTGTTCGTCTAATTACTGACTGTTGGTAAAAGACTTGAAGGTCTCGATGTTTTATCCTTCCTTCTTGTCCAATCTTCTTTATACGACTGGGTAGATCTTTGGAATGTCTCTGCACGTGAATAATGAATTATCACTAGAGTGATTTCCGTGTATCCGGGATGACGTCCGTCACTCTCGTTTGTCTCGAAATCCACTCTTGTGAACCGTGCTTTGACTTCTGTCTTTAAACACTAACATCGTTCATTTGATTTGTTTTAATTACAAGTGATTATTAGGAATTTTATTTTATTAATTTTTTTATGGATCTTATTTCCGATCATGTATCGACCATCGCTAAGTTAACGAGCTGATACTGGTGAACCATCGACCGCACTAACAAAATTGACAACTTGTTTAATATATTATTTCTTATCGTAATACCATCGACGCCTTTATTTTATTATTCTCTTTAAGAATTCATACGACATTTGCTTCGTTCTCTTTTGTACCGTTGATTTCGTACTAATTGTTGACTATTATTTCCATTCGTATTCGTTGTTATCTTGTCACCTTTTGAAACCCGAATATATCCCATATTTATTTTTAAATAATAAACACCTTTATGTATTTCTACAACGTATTATAAAATTTTATGGAACTTTTATACATTTTCCAATGATTTTCAATTATCGAAATAACTACCATAAGAAAAAGGTCAAATTTATACATCATATTTTGTATAACTAAAACTAATGTTTAAAATGAAATTATGCTCTATATTTTGAACTAATTGACTTATCATACTTTACTTTTAATGTAATAAAAATTACCGGTTTAATTTATATTCCTAACAATGATTTAATTTGAAAATTATATTTTCTAAATTGTAACCATCAATACGAGTTTAAGTAATAAATTCGTGTTATTCTTTCAAAGTTTCTTAAGACAACCAAAATAAATTATGATGCTATTTAACTTCTATTTTTAATATATCATCTTTATCAAGAAGGTACCTCAACTAAGTTTTAAGGTAATACAAATCCGGGACGGATAACTGTGACAAACGTTATTCTAATATTAATATTTAATTCATTCTTCGTCCTCATTTTTATAGTATTGTGAATTATTATGTTTTACAGTTACGTGATTCGAGATCCCTCGTCGATCGTTAACCTTAAATCATTTTACCACATCTTGTCCGTTTATGCGTTTATTGAATTTAGTTTTATCTCGTTCTGTTCCTCGTATTGAATATCACTATTTTATTCTGAGTTTAAAATAAATCTCGGGAAGCAGTGTATAAGAAGAAACGATAAGTGTCACCAGGATTTATGCGTGTACTTGTGGAATGATTGAGGACCGAATCTCTTAATGAATGGAGTTAATAAATTTGTTACAACCTCGAGGAGCATGTTGAAGCCGACACCGCAAGTGGAAAGACTCTTGTGATCAAGTGGTTATTATCAAGGGTTCGTTCAAGGTTTTCTCGATGATTAACGATGGAAATCTATACTTGATGTTATTGTTCGACCTTTTATTTTTATGTACTTATGTGGTATGTGATCTAGTCAAATGATCGTAAGTTGTGAGAACTTGAGACGGCATCATCCGATGACGTCCGATCATGTAGAACATATATTATGTAATATCTTTTTGACTTTCAACGACGATGTTTATTGAGACTTTAATGCGCGTTGGCGAAAGTGAGGCGAGTTGAGCGCCGGGACGTCGCTCCCTTAAGGTGGTGAGGATGTAAAAACCGTAAAAATAAGGTCATAATTTAATTCTATTTTCAATTATTTTGAAGTATTTTATAACGTTAAATATTATTATGTTTAACGGTTTAAGTTGAAACCAATATTAAATATTATATTTTAATATTTTGACAAGCAACGAGGACTACTAGTGATCGCGATACCGACGGATGCCAAAAATTTTATATTTTATTATCGATAGTTTCGATATTTAATACTTTCGACGATATCGTTTCAATTACGTATCGAGTCGTTATATTATTATTTTTCGTGTGCGTTTAAACTTTTAAAAAGTACAATCTAACATTTTCAGGTAGTGAAATATTTTCTCGTATAATATTTTGAAACTTATTTTTTTGTTGGTTGACGAACTCACAATTTACGGATTTAAATTTGGGCTTACGTGCATAATTTAGCGTCCCTTACGACTAAACCGGAAACCTTAGGATTACGTATTTACGTTTTTGAACTCCGTTTTTGATGAGAACATTTTTATTGGATTCGTTTTGTGTCGTTGATTCATAATTTATAAAAACGTTTTTCGTAAAACGACCCGAGGGCACGCAAATCGAGAAAACTAGAATCGAGGAATACACGTAAATTAGTGAGGTGGGACAAAATACATTATCCCACCCCACTAGCTAACATGGGATGGCACACATGACACCACATCTAAGGATGTGGCATCATGTTAACTAACTAGCTACAAGTGTAAGCATTAGCTTACACCTTAAGCTTACACTTTCCACTTCCTAGTCAAAACCATTAACTACTAAACACACCACCATTTCCATACATGCAAACAACCTCAAATCCTCTCAACCACATCACCCCTTTCCGTCCACATTCAAGCTACAAACACCCCTTTTGATCTTTTCTATCCATGAAATACATGTTAACTAGCTCTATCATGGAGTTATCTTGAAGCCTTGATCATTTGGTGGCCATATTAACAACATTGGAGGTGATTTGCTTGTGTCCTAGGGCTGATTTCTCAACTATTGTTCTTGGTGTTTGATGATCTTGGAGTTACTTTTGGTGTTCATCAAGTTCTTGTCTTCCAAAAACAAGAAATACACTTGGTTGGTAAAGAAGATCATCCTCTCCATTTTCTCTTGTTATTTTTGTAAAGAACAAATGTATTTTCTTTATTTTTGTATATGTATATGATGTATATATGATGATAAAAATATTGTGTGAGGATCAAGTGTTGATAAATATGCTTAAAAATGTTAATAACCATGAGAAATAAGGCTAAAATCATGCATATTTAGTTGGCTGTATAAAAACAGTATATAACTAAAACTTGAACTGATAAAATTGCATGGTATGATCCATTTATAGTAAGTACATGATGTTATACACATGTGAGAATTGGCCATGCAATGGAATCAATATAATGAGTGAGATATGATCAAAACAAGTTGGATGTTCTAATCTGAATAAGCAGTTTTGTAGGGACTGTTAAGGCAAGATGAACTTAAAATGAGCAGTAGCTATAACTAAGTTAAATGTAGCACATAATATGAAGATCATGCCACCCAAAATTGAGCTTCTAATTCATTATAGAACTCTAGATATGATAAAAATGGTGAACATGAAGATAAAAATCAGATTTTGAGAATTAATGTTTATTATTATTATATAAGCACTCAAATTTTATTGTATAAAATGTAAAATAAAAACCCACTAACTTATGAAACATATTTATATAAATATGTAAAAGGTTAATTAAATGGATAAATTATATAAATGGTTATGGAATAATACTTATAAGTAATAAAAACTATAAACTTGATTTTTACGACTTTTTCAGCTATTACCGTAAAATTAACGTTTTTCGCCAAATAAAACATAGACGATCAAACCCGTCTAGTGTAAAGATTGTAAAAGTCATATACTGATATATAAGTAACTAATACAAGTAAAAACTGATAAAACCCGAACTATAGGACATACGGACATTAACGAGCTAACTAAGCATATTGGACTAACAATTGGACTAAATAAGATAAAAACTTATAAAAAGAACTTATTGGGCTTAACCCATTTGGGCCCAACATGGAAAGTATAGATACTGATAATATAGGTATAAAATGGATTAAAACAAGTTAAAGAACTTATACTAAGCTTATTGGACTTAAAATAGGTAAGTAGGTAAAACTAGTAAAAAGTTACCAAAACGTAAACACTAAAATGAGTAAACAAGGATATATAAACCCACTTGATCATCATCATATGTACAAACTCATCATATGTATATTGTTATTTTGATAAAAGTCATTAGACAAGAGTCTAAGACCGATTATTATTTATATAGGTTTCCGTGACCGAAGCACGCCCGTAGACGATAATCCGCCTTTCATTATCAACGTGAGTCTATAGCCTCGCTTTATACTAGTTATTAAATGATTTTAAACCCGCGAGGGGGAATACATGTTTTATAAACTTAGAACACAATATTTTTATGGTATGCTTTGTCCCTCTATGAATGGACCCGTAGTTGCCTTTAAATTGCATTAAGTGATTGCCTTTGTTAAAACCTAAATTATGGACCATTAATTAACCTATGATGGGTTAACCGCTAGTACAATTAATAGATCTATGGGGGAAGCCGCCCCGGTTCAGTTTTTGTGGACTTGTCATAGAAGCTTAGGCCCGACCTCCACACTGTTTGAACATATTGTATTGAGAAGTCAGGTATACGGCAATGTACCAATAATCTGGAGGTAACCGACAATTAATAAATCTCTCGTCTTATTAGACTGATATGGGAGTGTCTAAGGGCTCGGTTCCATGAGCTTATTGCAATTTATGCTATATACAATTATCATTGTTGATGCAAATTATTATTTGATGCTTATAAGCATGCCACAAACTTATAATCTTTGCTTGTGTTCAAATTGATTTCATAAACCTATAGATTCACTCGGCATTTTTGCTGATTGTTTTACTCACATGTATTTCAGGTAATCAAGAAGTGGAAGCTTGGAGGTCACGGCGAATGAAGTTGTGCACTGCTTTTGTTGTTCAAACTCTTTGATTTATTTATCGTTCCATTTTTAAAACAAACCAATATGTTGTTTTAACTTATCTTTTGGTAACTATTACTTGGGACTACGCTACTCTGACAAATATTTTAGGAACGATAAATCTAAAACGTCTCTTTTCGAGTCGTTCTTTATAAATTATGTGTTGTTGTATCATTGTTTAGCACCCAAAGATGTATTCCGCTGCGTGTAAATTTGGGGGTGTTAAATAGACCACCTAGCCAATAAAGCAAAGACTTCTTGTCTTATAACTTCTCTAGAAGAGGAAGGATGAACTTTCTTTAGCAAAACATTCTTTAGTAGGAATCTTTGTTCCTCTGGTCATGCTTCAGCAGAGCCACCTTTCTATTGAACATGAAACACTTGGGGAATTTTATGTTGATCCCAAACTTAGATCGATTTAGCTTTATGTATACGAGATTAGATCAAGTAATACACGTAGAGAGACCTTTGTATATGTATATGATAATCTAAGTGTTATGCGGAATTAACACTTAAACAAGAAACAAACAAAGTAAACAAAACTTTCACTTTCATTAATAATATCAATGAATGATTACAATGAAAGTGTTATGAGATATGTGGAAGAGATGTGTGAAAAAGATATATCTTATGTCTAACCCTAAGGCCTCCTTTTATAGGTTTAAGGAGCCTTGTACAAAAAGCTAAGATCAACTATTTTAGGAAGAGACATAAGATAAACATACTCAAATAACTTATTGACTAAATCTTTTAAACATTTAAGAATATATTCTGAATTCTTATCTTCATATTATGTCCACCAGCTTGAAGAATTCATCATTGGCAGATTTAGTCCTTGTCATTGTGTTAAGATTCTTCTTGTCAGCGCCTTGATAATTCTTATCAGCGTCTCATCTGTCAGCGCCTCGTTTACTCTTGTCAGCGTCTAAGTTCCTCTTGTCAGCATCTAGGGACTTGGTCAATTTTATTCCCAACAATCCTCCCCTAAACTTGATATCTACTCTAGTAATCAAGTTTTTGAATAAAATAAAACATATAGAGAGGATTCTTACAAATATACTTATCCCTGAATTTGAGTAACAATAAATCTCAAAAATTCAATCACTCAAATCACATGTATAGTCAGCCTTCACTTGGTCTTAATCATCTTCAGCACCTGTAGAGTCTTTGGAGCTTTCTTTATTCCTTTTGTCACTCAAATTCGATTGCTCCTCCCCTTTTTAAGACTCCTCTCCAAGATCAACATACAAGGACGGAACCAAGAACATCCTCCTTGCATCAGCTTCCAAAATAACAAGTCTATCAGTTCAAAACTGTGATCCTTGACAATTTGTACCATTTCTATATTATGCTTTTACAAGCTAATACAGATTTTCGTCAATTCCATTAATGTCAAAGGTTTCATACTGTCCTCATCTACATTCGGGAAATGAATCCTCAATGTTGATTCATAGGACATGGGGATGGACTTACTGATGATAAGACTGACTTGACCTGCATTAAAGCTAGTGCCAATAGTCTCAGCCATCTCCATAACACTATACACCCTTGTGAAAGTGATCGCTGCTGCTACTAGATGTCAATCACTAGGAAAAACATCTCAATGATCATTAGGCTTCCAGATATCCAAAAATTTGAAAAATGAAAGGGTGATGAAACATTTTGGGACTATAAAGAAGTTTATAAATCACACCAGCTAAGATGTCATAGCATAAAATGGACTTGAGAATGGAAAACTTTAGTTAGAACATAAACAAAGGTAATAATCCTAAGGAAATTAACTAGTCTCAAATAAGCAAGAGTGACAAACACTGTTCATGCATGCACTCATGCAAAAGCATGATAGACACACATGAAGTCTAGAGTCCTTTGTTCACAAATGCCCCAAAGAGAAAGTTAACTCATATAAAACCTTTGCAACTCCCCAAGTAACCCAAAAATAATAACTACCCCAAGTCACCCATACGACCACACCCAATTCTAGGTCAAAAGTCTTGGCAATATGCATGCAAAATATAGCCAGTCTACTTGAGCGCTGACAAGAGTAAAACAAGCGTTGATAGAAAGAAAACAAACGCTGACAGATCAAGCATTGACAAGAAGAAGTGAAGCGTTGATACATTAAAGACAAGCACTGATGGAAAGATTTAGTCTACGTATATATTGTTTCTAGTTTGTTTCTATTAAGGATAAGTTCAACATTATATTTTCTATAATTATCTTTACCTAGAATAGTTGATACGTAGACTCTTGTACAAGGCTTCTTATATCTATAAAAGAAGACCTTTTGGTTATTGTTCAATATAAGTTTTCATACGTTAAACACTTTCATTGTAAGCAAGTTTGTTATCATTGATCAAGTGAAAGTTTGTTTACATCTTGTGTGTTCTTGTTTAAGTGTTAATTCCGCATAACACTTATATTATCATATACATATACAAAGGTATATCCTGCATGTTTATCTAAATAGAAGCTTCCAAAGGCTTCTTGTCTACGTTTCTGTCAATGCTTAGTTTGTACATGACAATGCTTGGATTGTACATGACAATGCTTGCTTCTGTCAACACCAGATTTGTTCTTGACAACGCCTGGATTACACTTGTCAACGCTTAGATGAATGCCTTCATGTTTTCTTCATTTTTGAGTTTTTGCCCCATCAACTTTTTGACCCAACAATCTTCCCCTAGTTGATGTAGGCAAAACTCTATGTGTATCTCTTGTAAGTTGTACATGATCTTCAAATTGCTTCCCCTCAAATGTAGCATGTATGTAATTGTGGAAACATTGGTTTCACGGATCTTTAAGCTACAAGGAATGCATCATGTTCATATGATTAGACAATCAAAGCGGAAATAGAACATACCACATTAACAAGGTGTTTAGGGCAAAAAGAACATGAATTAAAACAAATGGATTGCTAATTATATTAATAATCAAAATCACTAGACGTGTATACATTGAATCCCACGTCTAGTCGACACACGCTTTAGGTTTACATTGTGAATGAACTTGTGAAAAAACTAATAACCCTTGGTTCCTTTTATAGTGTAAGGACTAGGGTTTTACAAGAGATAAAATGAATAAACATGTGAATCTTCTATTTAAATAACTATATACAGAATATATCCTGCATATAATCTAAATAGAAGCTTCTAAAGGCTCTTGTATATGTTTCTATCAATGCTTACATTGTAAATGACAATGCTTGGATTGTACATGACAATGCTTGCTTCTGTCAACGCTTGTTTTGTTCTTGACAATGCTTGGAATACACTTGTCAACGATTGGACAAATGCCTTAATGTTTTCTTCGTTTTTGAGTTTCTGCCACATCAACTTTTTGACCCAACAATATTCCCCTAGTTGATGTCGGCAAAACTCTTTGTATATCTCTTGTAAGTTGTACATGATCTTCAAATTGCTTCCCCTCAAATGTAGCATGTATGTCTTCCCCTTTTTGTCACATCAACAGGGAAGTAAACTATGTATGAAATATTGAAGATTATCTAAATGTAGCTCTATGTAATGATCTTGAAGAAAAATAAATAAAGTAATCTTGATGTAGAAGTAGAATAACCCAACCTTGTGTTCCATGTCTTGCACTATCCATGTGATGAAGAACTTATAATGATGATTAAATATAAGTAGACCTCGATCCCTTGTCAATATTCTCATCCTTTGTGAGACATTGAGCACTATAATGTAACTCCTTCAAGTGTTATGACAAGTCTTCGTCACCAAACATTTAAAGCACAAACAAGTTACCTTTAAACCAATGGATGGATCCCATGATTTAAAGATATGATAAAACACAAACTCGCGAAAATCTTCTTCAATCATCAAACTTACCATAAGAGTTCTTCCCCTTAAGCCAACACCTTTTCATGACGAATTTTAATGGAATAACATCTTCATACCATATGTAAAAGCCACTCACAAGGCTATCCCGATTACATAGTTTAAAATATCCATCAAATTCCCACGAATAGTTGCTAACTCGCATTAAGATCATTAATCACTTTAAAAATATCCGAGCCATAAATATCAACTTGATACTCTATATGAAAACAGAGATTCCATGTACCTTCGTGTGTAAACTCCTCCTTTTTGTGTGCTAACAACGTACCATTTTTCTCAAACAGCAGCTATTCCTTTTGTTGTCCAATATCCTTCACTGTACAAGATATCAACACTATGTGTTGTCCAATATCAGACAACACTTGTCAGCGTTTGAAAATGTATATATCGGACAACAAGTGTCAGCGCTTCCCAACAGCGCTTAACTTATTCCTGTCAGCGCCAACTTTGTACCTGTCAGCGCCTGGCCATCAGCGTCTCATCCATGCCTTGTCAGCGTCACACCAACATCTATCAGCGTCACACCAACATCTATCAGCGTCTAAATAACACATGTCAGCGGATAATAGATCTAGGGTTTTATAAACCCTAAATCATGATTTTATGTGAAAACCATAAACTGCAGTGAACTTTGACATTGAATATCTTCTTCATGAGAGCTCAGATCGAAGATCCCTTCCTTGAGATTCTAGACACAAGTGTCAAGAACCTACAGATAGAATTTCATGACGATCCAACAGTTAACGAAGGAGAAATCACGATTTTACTATTACTGTTCACAGAAAACAGCATATGACCCCTACTGACTTTTACGCTTAATAACTTTTTCTTGGGGATAGATCTCAATAATCCCTCCGGTGGATATCTAGATATATGTGTGTAGAACACCCACAAAAAAATTCGTGGCGATCCAACGGTTCAATAAAACGTTATGGCCTTCTGAATGCTGCTGCGCACACAAAAACGTCCAGAAAAACCCTAGACAGATTTTTCTTCTTTTCACCATACACGAACAACTTGTTGGTCCTAGCATCACGACCAACCAGGCTCTGATACCAATTGTGGAAACCTTGGTTTCATGGATCTTTAAGCTTCTAGGAATGCATCATGTTCATATGATTAGACAATCAAAGCGGAATTAGAACATGACACATTAACAAGGTGTTTAAGGCACAAAGAACATGAATTAAAACAAATGGATTGCTAATTATATTAATAATAAACAATCACTAGACGTGTATACATTGAATCCCACGTCTAGTCGACACACGCTTTAGGTTTACATTGTGAATGAACTTGTGAAAAACCTAATAACCCTTGGTTCCTTTTATAGTGTAAGGACTAGTGTTTTACAAGAGATAAGAATGAATAAACATGTGAATCTTCTATTTAAATAACTATATACATAATATATGCTGCATATATATCCAAATAGAAGCTTCTAAAGGCTTCTTGTCTACGTTTCTATCAATGCTTACATTGTACATGATAATGCTTGGATTGTACATGACAATGCTTGCTTCTGTCAACGCTTGTTTTGTTCTTGACAATGCTTGGAATACACTTGTCAACGCTTGGACAAATGCCTTCATGTTTTCTTCGTTTTTGAGTTTCTGCCACATCAACTTTTTGACCCAACATTTTATATTCAAATTATAGAGTTGCTTCAGTGTCAGTAAATACTAACCCAACAATCTCCCCCTATTTGGATATACAAATAGCCTAAGTTAAAGTTAGTATTAAGTGAGCATAACAACTTCTTCTTACTTGCACTAAACAATATATATACTTATAAACATTTGATAATCATTCATTCATAACAGTTACAAAATACATGAAAGTAATATAAATGATTATCCTATTGCTTTTCAGCTCTAATTTCTTCAATCACTTGAGTTTACACTAGTGGATTGATGTTTCTTACATCCACCACTCCTAGTAAACACAAGTTGAAGGTCCTTGAAGCTTTAGTCAAACCTGGACCTCTATGGTGAAGGAAGAAGTCTCTCTAGACATTCCATAGAAGTTCATTGTTCATATCATCCAAGTCACTGATGCCCACAAAGTCTTGTCTTTCAGGATGATTAAACAATATCATCCCCAGTTTAGGTTCTTCAATTACATGTCCAGGGAGATGATCCTGAAACTGAACAAATCCTTTGTATTTCTTTGTGGTGACAAAGATATCACCAACTCCAGGTTTAATTTGATTTTCCAATTTGTTCAGTTCTAGTATAGGGTCTTGACCCTCTAGTGAAATTTCAACATTAATGTTGAGGAACTCACCCATCTTGTCATGATTTCGCTTGGAATGAGCAATGTTGATCCCAAACTTAGATCGATTTAGCTTTGTGTATACGAGATTAGATCAAGTTATACACGTAGAGAAACCTTTGTATATGTATAAAGTAATCTAAGTGTTATGCGGAATTAACACTTAAACAAGAACACACAAAGATGTAAACAAACTTTCACTTGATTGAATATAACAAACTTTCTTACAATGAAAGTGTTTTTAACATATGAAAAACTTATTTGAACAATAACCTAAAGGTCTTCTTTTATAGACATAAGAAGCCTTGTACAAGAGTCTATGTATCAACTATTCTAGGTAATGATAATTATAGAAAATACAAAGTTGAACTTATCTTTACTAGAAACAAACTAGAAACAACATACGCGTAGACTAAATCTTTCCATCAGTGCTTGTCTTCAACCTATCAACGCTTGACTTCTTCTTGTCAACGCTCAAGTGAACTGGCTACATTTTATTCCCAACAATCCTCCCCTAAACTTGATATCTACTCTAGTAATCAAGTTTCTGAATAAAAATTAAGAACTAGGAGGAATCTTACAACACTTATCATATTGGTAATAAATATGTCTGATCAAATCTTTGGCCACGTCACTTGAATAATCAATCTCCAGCTGTGTTGTCTTCATCATCTCCAAGACTTCCTTGGACATGGAATACTGACCATCTACAAGTAGATACTCAGCAAACTTTGTAGAGCTCAAATAATATACACCAGTAGCTGAATACAAATGCCATTAAAGACCACTGAGGTCATCTTCAAGATCCTTCCAAACAGCAGGATCTTCATCTCTTGGTCCATACATTCTCTTGAATGTTGACCACAGTTTTATTGCATTGACTGAAGTAGGAGCTTTAGTCTCATACTTGGCTTCTAACAACTTCCAAAGGTCGACCAAGTCTTCTCTATCAAAGCTTGCAAAGAGAGATATAAGTGTAGTAAAAGTGTGAACCTCTTTCCCATACCTGCCAATCTTCCAAAACCCACATTCATCTTCTTCATAGCTTATAATAGGGTTTCTGGAATCAAGAGGTAACACTTGTACCATATCTGAAGCTTCCAATGGTGAGAGCTTGATGCTCCTTCTTATAACAGCTTCACTAGGCACCAATCTATCCATATCTGTAGAAAACTCGAGAGGGACTCCCTTCTTCAAAGGTCTTGGAACAATCATTGCCTTCTTAAGTTCCATCTCTTCTGCAAGTTCTTCTTTACTTTCATCAGAAAGAAGTCTTAGAGTGTTTTCTTCCTGCACTCTTGCCCAAATGGGATAAGCTTTGAACTCCAACTCTTCAAAGGATAATCCAATCAATTTCTTATAGGTCCATCATGTTCCATGACATCTGAGTAGCATGTAGTACAACTCCCTTCTATCCCTTTTCAACATTGAGAGAATATTGCTAGCTTTGTGTTTCAGAATAACCTTGCAGTCTTTTTGTACTCTTAGAAGAATCTCCAAACCCCATATCTGGTCTGAAATAGTCAAATGTGGATTCTCCATACACCTATCTTCCCAAGCATGGTACATCTGAACAACTTCTGGCATATCAAAATCTACTTGCAATTTCAACTCATTCAACTTCTCTCTTGCCAACTCATCACCATACTCAAGTCTTTTTGGTTGTTCTATAATCATCACACTTGAGTCTGAACTGGCTTCATCACTTCCTTCTTGTTCTTCTGAAGTGACAACAAAAGGTGATTCACCAACCTTCTTTCTTTCTTGTTCCATAATTTGTGCAGCCAACCTTCTATCAAACTCAACCTATGCTGCACCCTTTAGAACTTCTACTTCTACCATTTTTCCTTTACCCTTATCTAATGGATCAATGGTGGGTAAGGATGATGGTAATACCTGTGAAGAAACTTCTTTGATGATGGATGATGACTGGAATACATAAAACTCATCTGCAGGTCTGTCAACACTCAAATTTCCTTTATCAGCGCCCAATTTGCTCATGTCAGCGCTTGGTGTGTCAGAGTTTAAATTTTTCTTGTCAACGCCCAAATTACCTGTCTCAGCGCCTCTTGTAATTTGCTCCAACATAGCTGTAAAATACAAGCCTAAATTTGTAGGAGTTACCAGAGATCTAACAAAACCCGGTTGCTTCTTCAAACTAGTTAGGGCTTCAGCAACACCCAAAGATTCACCATCATGTGAGCCCTTATCACACACATTTATCTGCTCATCCTCCCCTTTGGAAGATTCCTCCATCCCACGCCTTGTGCTAGCATTTTACAAAACAACAATCCTCTCCCTCAATTGCTTGAGATCAAGGCCTTGTGTACTGACAATTTGTACCAAGTCTGCATTTTACTTTTGCAAGCTAATGCAGACAACCGTCGATTCCATTAATGTCATTGGTTCCAATCTGCCCTCCTCTAAAATGGGTATTTGACCTCCCAAGTTAGATTCATGAGGCATGGATGAGGTCTTAAAGATGTTAGGACTGTCTTGGCCAGCATCTAAGCCAGAACCAATAGTCCCAGCCTCATCCATAGAACCAACCACACTTGTGGTGGTGGTTCTCTCTGCTACATGGCTAGGACCACTAGAGGAGAACACTCCAATAGTCCTTTGGCGTTTTTGCAACCTATATTGTGGTGGGGTAGAAGATGATGTGGATTGGGTGGATGTGGGTTGGTTAAGGGGTGTTTGGGGCTGTGAAGGATTGGTGTCAACGTTTGGATTAGGTGTATCAACGCCAACATTTAATGTGTCAGCGTCAAAGGGTTCTTGGTCAATTTGCATGTGTTGTGGTGAAGGTAAAGGTTCAAGTATTGGGTCAAGTTGGGGTTGTGGGTCTGGTTGGGGTTGTGCTGCTACAATAAAAACAAGCATAGCTTGGGTGAGAGGTAAGTCACGGTGAGGGGGTGAGTTCATCTTTATAAAAATAGCTTTCTTTTGCACAGGGATCTCATAAAAATCATCATGATCCCTTGTGCAGTAATTTTGGACATCAAAAACCATTTGTAAAAATCTGGGATAAGCTAAAGTCATTTTACTCCCTTTGTTTTTACACATGCCCTCAAAAATCATTTTTGAATAATTAAACTTTTACCCAGTAGCAATGCACACAATAGCACTAGCAATGGATCTATTAATCTTATTGTGTGTAGTACACTTGGGACTCAAACATTGTAAGAGGACATGTATTAGGTACTTCCAGGCTGGGGGAAACTCCTATTTATGATATTTGTTTAAAGTTCCCTCATCAGGGAAAGGATAACCCAAAGCCCTTAGTCCTTGTTCTATTTCATGAATGGGGAGGGTGGTTATACCATCTGCATCATCAAGATGTAAAGCCTGGTGAACCAAGGCTTCAGTAACCACCCATGTACGCCCATGAACAATAGATGATAATGTAGTCACTCTATTAACTGTTAAGGAACTAACAGTGTTCTAAAACTGCTTAATATGTGTGACAGAGATTAGAGGAGCATTAGAAAGAACATACCTAATTGGGGATGCATTCAAATACGCCACCATCTGTATGTATTGGGGAAACAGAGTATCATCAGCGTCCAAATATGCTATCATGTTGTGTTGACTCCTGAATCCCAATACCAAATCACTTGGTTTAAATTTTGGTGCCATTGTTGAAAGTTGTTTGAATAATTGATAAAGATAAAGTATAGGAGAAAATTTGTTAGACAAGAATGATAGGTACCCTGTTTAAAAATAGGAGCCAAATATATAGGAGAGAAATATGCATGTGATTGGTCAAAAATGAGGCAACTATTTTCCAAATACAATCATGAAAATATTGAAAAGAAAATAAGTTATCTCATGCATTAATTGAAAGTTATCTGCTCCCAAAATTACGGCCCCAAAATTCGTCAAAAAGTAACAACTGGGTAGGTCCCAATGAGTGTCAACGGTCAAAAATAACACATCAAAGCCCAACGGCTATATTCTTGTCAACGTTTGCCAAGGCCATGTCAGCGTCTAAATTGGTCACAACAACGCTTGGAAAAATACTTGTCAGCGTCCAAAAATAAAAATATTAAAAATGAAAAAGGACCTTAACAAAGTAATTTATCCTAGTGAAGATAACCTATAAGTTGATAATTAGTATAGGGCGGCAAGCACTGTCTAGTTATGCACACTTGCTTATGCAAGATAGACATAACAGTCCTCTAGTGTCCCTTGCTAACCAAAACTCTTAACAACTAAGTTATCTCTTAAAATTCCTTGTTACTCCCAGGTAAAATCCATGATAAAATTATTCCCAAGTCTCCCAACAGACCATAACCAACTCTAGGCCAAAAATGTCTTGGCAGCATGCATAGTATATCAACTTTGCATGCTACAGTGCCTCATGATTTAGTAAAACTAACTCATACTCACCTGTGGACACAATCTAAAATTATGATAAGAGTATCATAAGGATACCCAAAAGTCCTAAAGGTTCCTAAAACCTCCCCTTAAACTATGATACATATGTTGCCAAAAATATGCATGAACATAAAAAATTTATGTCAAGATAGGAATAGAAAATTCCAACCATCATCCATAAATAAAAACATGCTCAAATTATTCTCCAAGGATCCATAAGCAACTATGTATCCAATGATATAATCCTAACACCACCTGCACATTTAGATTAAAAACCACAAAACTAACATTGTTGCTGACAACGTCCCGATAACACTTGTCAGCGTTAAGGAAACATTTGTCAGCGTTAGACAAATATATTACTGTCAATGTCACAATAACACTTATCAGCGTTAAAGTAACCTTTGTCAGTGTTAGTAAAATATAGTGGAAAATCTAAATCCTCAAAAAGACCAATAACAATGCATTATCCTGTACATACTTTTACAAAAAGACCCCAAAACACATATTATGTGAGCCAAAACACATATTATGTGAGATTGATCATTCCAATACTTGTTACCAAGTATTGAAACCTTCCATCATCAAAAGGTTTAGTTAATAAATCAGACACATTTTCTTCTGTGTCAACCCTATCTGGTTGTATAAAAACTTTTCAAAACAATCCCTTATAAAATGGTGTCTAATTTCTATGTGTTTAGTTTTAGAATGATGTACAGGATTCTTAATAATGCATAAAGTGATGTTATTGTCAACAAATATCTTGGTATGCATGAAATTATACCCATAATCCAACAGCTGGTTCTGAATCCATAAGACTTGTCCACAACAAGCAGCTGCCGCAACATACTCTGCTTCAGTTGTAGAATTGGCCACCACTGTTTGTTTCTTGCATTGCCAAGATATCAACCTGCTCCCAAGAAACTGACATCCACCAGTTGTGGATTTTCTATCAAACTTATCACCTCCATAGTCACTGTCTGAATATGGAATAAGTTCCAAATGTGAATCTTTTGGATACCACAAGCCAAGATCTGGATAACATCTAAGGTACCTAAAAATCTCTTGACAGCATAAAGGTGACATTCTTTGGGAGTCACTTGATGGCGTGCACAAGCACACACAGCAAACATGATGTCAGGTCTGGAGGCTGTGAGATACATCAATTCACCAATCATTGATCTATAGTGCATGACATCCACATCTTTTCCATCTCCAACCTTTCCCCAAGGGTGTTCTCTATCCATAGGAGTAGTAGCCCTCTTTTCATGTGGAGAAAAGCCAAACTTCTTCAAGATCTCTGCTATTACTTATCCTGAGAGATGAAGATACCATCTTCTTTCTGCTAAACTTGTAACCCAAGAAAGAAGTTCATCTCCCCCATGGAAATCATCTTGAATTTGGCTGTCATAAGCTTGGAAAAGTCTTCACTCATCTTTGGATTGGTGGATCCAAAGATGACATCATCAACATAAACCTGAACAAGTAAGACATCCTTACCAGCCTTCTTTGTAAACAATGTCTGGTCTATGGTGCCCCTCTTGAATCCATTTTCCACCAAATAAGTAGACAATGTACCATACCATGCTCTTGGGGCTTGATGAAGTCCATACATAGCCTTCTTGACTTTATACACCTTGTCTGGATTTTCTGGATCTTCAAAACCAGGAGGCTGCATCACATACACCTCCTCAACAATTGTTCCATAGAGGAAGGCACTCTTCAGATCCATTTGATAGACAGTGAAGCCCATGCAAGAAGCATAGGCTAGAAATATTCTTATAGCTTCAATCCTTGCAACTAGTGCAAAGACCTCCTCATAGTCTATCCCTTCCTCTTATGTATATCCCTGAGCCACTAAACGTGCCTTGTTTCTGACCACAATACCTATTTCATCTCTCTTGTTTCTAAGAACCCATCTTGTCCCAATAGGGCTGACATATCTTGGACAATGAACCAGCTCCCAAACATCCTGAATTGCAAATTGGTGAAGCTCATCTTGCATTGCTTCCACCCAACTTGGTTCTTTGAGAGCATCAAAGATCTTCTTGGGTTCCTGTTGTGACAGAAAACAGGCAAACAAACATGCTTGAACAAGAGGGGTATCAACCTTCTTGTGTATATTGGCAATGAATCCACCAAGATTCTGATGAGATCTTCTAGTCTGAACAGGAGTAATAACATCCCCAATAATTTGTGATGGGGGATGATTCTTCATAGTAGAAGTGAGAACTCCTCCTTCAAAAAGTCTGTTGTCTTCAATCTCATTCTCCAAGTTGCCAATATCTTCTTCTTCAGACTCTCTTCCATCAATATTAGGATGAACCTCTTCATGTAAAATGGAAGGTTCACCTTGTTCAAAATTAGAAGAGAAAAGATGCTCAAAATTGTTGTCAACGCCTGAACCTTGGTTGTCAGCGTTTGGGTTATCAACGCCTGAAATGTTGTTGTCAACGTTTGAGCCATCAACGCCTGAATTTGTCCTGTCAGCGCCAGATTTGCCTTTGTCAGCGCCTGAAGGACCATGCATGTTGTTAATTGGTGATACTTGGGGACCACCATTTTCCTTCCCAGCAGCAGCAGCAACAGCAAAATCATCTGTCCATATGGGAATAGTAACATACTCTTGCATAGGAGGTGCCTTGTCTGCTTGTGATCCAACCTCTTCATTAACCTGTGTACCTGAAACATCAACAACTTGTTCTTCCACAACATTTGAAGTTACCTTCACAATGTCTGGATTAGTAACAGGCATATAATTTAAAGTTCTAGATAGAGGTTCCAAGTCAAACAACCAATTTGGACCACTTTCAGGATCACTAGGTTTACTCTCTAAAAACCTAACATGTACTCTTTCAAGTATAGGTTTTTCCTTCTTGAGGTAAACCCTATATCCCTTGCTCTGCACTGAATAACCCATGAAATAGCCTTCATCACCTTTTGCACTAAATTTACCTAAGGCATCACTAGTATAAAGTACAACTACATGACAACCAAAAGGTTTAAGAAAACCAATATTAGGTTTCCTTCCCCAAAGTAACTCATAAGGTGTTTTTTTCTGTATCTTGTTGACCAATGCTCTATTCTGAACATAGCATGCTGTATTCACAGCCTCAGCCCAAAAAGCTATGGGAAAGTGAGCATCAGCCAACATGGTTCTGGCTGCTTCAATTAGGGTTCTATTCTTTCTCTCAGCAACCCTATTTTGCTGTGGGGTTCTGGCAACACTAAACTGCCTAGTAATCCCTTTCTTGGCACAAAAATCATCTAAAATCTTGTTTCTAAACTCACCACCATTGTCACTTCTAAGCATTTTAACTTCATTACCAGTTTTCTTCTCTATCTAAGTAATAAAGTCAATTAAAGTGTCAGCAGTGTCACTTTTCATAGCTAAAAAGAAAGTCCAAGTAAACCTAGAAAAGTCATCTGTGATGACAAAGCAGTATGATTTACCATTCAAACTCTCTATATTAGTTGGTCCAAATAGGTCCATATGCAGCAAGTGAAGTGGTTTAGAACTAGATTGCACCTGTTTATACTTAAATGAGATATTGTGCTGCTTGCCTTTAAGGCATGCAACACAAGAGTGGTCATTTTGGAAAGCCTTTTCAGGCAAACCATCAACCAATCTAAGTCTCACAAGCCTGTTTATATTCTTAAAGTTTATGTGCCCTAGACTCCTGTGCCATAGATTACTCTCATCTACTGAAGCTTTAGCATAAAAACATGACATATTATTATTCATACTAATTCCATTAAGATTCACATTATAGATGTCTTTATGTCTAGGTGTTCTATAGTCAATATATTTCTCATCTGGGATTTTATAATCCTTGCTTAACACCAAGCATTCAATATCAGTAAACAGAACTTTATTTTTGTTATCACAATCTTGTGATACACTAAAAATATTGTAATCAAGTTCCTTTACCAGAAACATGTTTTCAAAACGCAAGTTCTTGGTGAGAAGTGTTCCTTTGCCTGTGATAGTTCCATATCCGCCTCTAAAGTAAACCTTATCACCATCCTTAATGGGAGTGAAGTTAGTTAAATAATCTTCCTTCCCTGTCATGTGCCTGGAGCATCCACTGTCCCAATATCCATAATCATTGACCTGTTTTTGAATGCCCTGCACATAAAGAAAACAAGTTTGTTTTCTTTGGGAACCCAAGCCTTAGTAGACTTGGATTCATCTGGTTGTTCAATAAGAACAGACTTAGTTCTCATAACAACCCCTTGTTCATCCCTCTTTGGATGAAATACCCAGTTAACCCCAATAGGTTTTGTAATCACCTTTGAAATATAATTAAATCTGTTGCAGGTCATAAAGAGTCCATTAGAATTAGGGTTTTGATCTTGCTTAGGTCTCCATGTCAAGCTTGAAGAAGCTTTAGACCCCTTACCATGTGGTTGCAAATATTTAGGTCTGGCAACATTTCTGTCAGCGTTGGATTTGGTCTTGTCAACGCTGAAATTAACCTTGTCAGCGTTGAACCTAGGGTTTGCTATAGAAACCCATTTCCTATTAGACCAAGTATTGGTCTTGTGAAATGGTCTTTGTCCATGAGTGTTAGACCATCTAGTGAAGAAAGGGGCTGGTCTAACAACTTGTGGACTTTGCTCCACACAAGTTTTGGGTCTGACAACGTTTGACTTTTTAACAGCGTTGACCTTGGAAGCGTTGACACACTTATATGCTAAATGTGAAAAGCTACCACAAGTGTAACAGGATTTTCTAGACACAACCCTAGGTCTAGAAGAGAAGAAGCTTGTTCCATCATTACTAACTTGGCTTTTAGGTGACCTAGTGTTCCTATACATTTCTGCATACTTGATGCTAGGTTTTCTAACAGTGTTTGAGCCAAGGTCAACAGTCTTACCAGTGATTGGGTTTGTTACCTTAATAGGGGTTGACTCATTTGGACTTTCACATAACAAGCCACCCTTAACAAAAAATGTAGGGTTGGCTTTCTTCCATTCATTCAAGTCAATCAACTTTTGTCTATACTCTTCAACTGGGGTAATGATTCTTGGTGGAGGAATAAATTCCTCCTCTTGGAGTTCTGGTAAACCAGTCCAAGATAAGTCCTTTCTTTGGACACCATAGAAGTCCCCAGCTGGTGGTGGAACCACAGTATAGTCTTTCATCCCAATCCCAGTCATGTCCTTAGGATCCCTTTGTTTATTTACACATTCTCCTAGGGTTTTTGAGGCCTTATCAAATCTCTGAATTTTAAGGTCAACATTATCCTTATTCTTGATGGCCTCATCTAACTTAGCATGTATATCAGCATTGACCCTTTCCATGATGTTTCTAATATCATTACTAGTATTTAAATCATGTTTTAAGATATTAATTTTATCTTTTAGATCAAATTCCATTTTCTTGTACTCCTCAACTGTCTGTTCAGTTTGAGTGAGAGCAATTTGGTAGTTAGAAAACTTGCGTCTCTCAGTACTCACATCACTTAACAATCTTAAAACCTCTTTGTTAAGTTTCTCAGTATTTAACCTACAACCCTTACTACAAAAAGCATCATCGTATACCTCATTATCTGATGAAGAGGAGGAGTGTGCCATGAGAGCTTATTGAACATGTTCTTTTTTTTCTATCTCAGCAACCAAAGCTTTATCCTCTTCCCCATCCTTAGCCAAATAGGTCCAATCCCATCCAATAAAATCAATTTCTTGCCCTGCAACCATGGCCTTAGGATCTTGAGCCTTAACAATTTGGCTTGAGGGTTTGCCAGCATCAGATCTTCTTGGAGATCTGCATTCCCTCATGAAGTGCCTCATACGATGTCAATTGTAGCACTCAACCTTAGATTTGTCAAATCCAGCAGTATCCTTTGCATTAAAGGTCATCTTCTTCTTAAACCTTCTATTCCACCTGTTTGCTCTTATACTAGCAAGAGCCATGTTCCACTTAATATCCATCTCCTCCAAGTGCTCATCACTTATTTGCTCAAGGTCCTCATATGTGATCACTGAACCATTGGGCAAAGAAGCAATGTATGCACACACAGTATCCAGATCCAAACCAGCAGGCTTAACTCTTGGAGAATCACTTTCGTATGTGTCAGCGTCTGAATGTGAGGCGTTGACAGGATATGTTCCAGCGTTGACACATGTTGATCCAGTAACTGGGTGCATGTAAGAATCCTTCTGATCAAATTGGCCTTCACTATGTGAGAAGAAGGCCATGTTGCTATTAGTAGACTTACTTCCATGCTCTAAAAGAGTTTCATCCTCCAACAGCCTCAGTTTGTTGTAGATATCATCAAAAGTAGAACTTTTGTGAGTGTTATTGGCAAGAATAGATCTTACCTCAATCTTCCACACATCACCAAGGCTTTTAAGAAAAGTGGCAATAATGTCAACATCACTAACTTGTGTCCCCATGAAGGACATCTTGCTTGTAATGTCAAGCAGTCTGCTTCTCACACTGCTAAGCTTCTCATTAGGTTGTGCCTTGAAAACAGCATACTCATGCATGAGTTGCTTCTTCTTCTCTTCCTTAGTATCATCATTGCCACCATATGCAACTTCAAGAGCTGCCCAAAGGTCTTTTGCAAATTCATAACCTCTGTACTTATGCTGGTTCTCTTGTCCCGAAGAGAGTTTCAGAATGTTTAGGGTTTTCATATCAACTCTTCTCTTTGCTATGTCTTCAGCAGACACAGCTCTACCATCACCAGGTTTTTCTTTCTTATCAGCTTCTGGACATCCAGCAATAGCAATTCTTGCAGCAATGGCATTAGCAATCTTTTCAGCTTAATTGAATGTGTTTCCATATTCAATAATCTCCCAGAGAGTGTAGTCATAGATTCCCAGATATTGCTCAAAGTTGAACTTCCATAGCTCAAAGTTGTTTGCATCAAGCATGGGAATCTTGATGCTAGGGTTTGAGGAGGAGGGGTTCAATAATGTGTCGTGTTCTATTTCTAGATTGGACATGATGTTTTTAGGGTTTTGTGAAAATTTCGGTTTTGGTGATTTTAGGGTTCTTATGTTCTTTAAGATCAAAAGTTTCTCAACAAGCTCTGATACCACTTGTTGATCCCAAACTTAGATCAATTTAGCTTTGTGTATACGAGATTAGATCAAGTTATACACGTAGAGAAACCTTTGTATATGTATAAAGTAATCTAAGTGTTATGCGGAATTAACACTTAAACAAGAACACACAAAGATGTAAACAAACTTTCACTTGATTGAATATAACAAACTTGCTTACAATGAAAGTGTTTTTAACATATGAAAAACTTATTTGAACAATAACCTAATGGTCTTCTTTTATAGACATAAGAAGCCTTGTACAAGAGTCTACGTATCAACTATTCTAGGTAAAGATAATTATAGAAAATACAAAGTTGAACTTATCTTTACTAGAAACAAACTAGAAACAATATACGCGTAGACTAAATCTTTCCATCAGTGCTTGTGTTCAACCTATCAACGCTTGACTTCTTCTTGTCAACGCTCAAGTGAACTGGCTACATTTTATTCCCAACAAACAATTCTTTAGCACTTCATCGCATCTCTTTGTCTTTTTCTTGGCTAGCTTGTTTTCCATCTCTATCCATTCAGTAAGAGAAAGTTCTTTTGCTTGGAAGTCATCCGGAACCTTATTAGTGTTATCAGCTCTATAAAAGTTGAGATCAATGTTGCCTCTAGTAGTGAGCATATCAATATTTGTAATTTCTGAAGGACTTCGTTTGTTTAATCTGACCAAACAGAACTTCTCAAAAGCATCTTCCTTTTATATAAGTTCTCCACCACTGATTCTCCTATCTCGTGATACAGAGCTTGCTTCAGGGTTTTGACTTTATTAGCTTCATTGATTCTAATCACCTTGTTAATGTATTCTTGGGTGACCACACCAGACTTGATCAGTCTTTGGTGGAGAGTGTGATCACCTTTATCTTTAGGTTGAATCACTGGGGAACCTTCTTCAGATGAGTCATCACTGGTGGTTAACCCATCTATATGACCTTCTTTTACTGAAGACTCCCCCTTAGACTTAGTAGGGATATCTTCAGCAAATGGTGATATTGGCACTGGCTGCCTTTGAGCTTTCTTTCTTGCATGCCTTTGAAATAATGCTTGAATTGTAGTGGTTTTCTCCCCCTCAGCAAAAGAAAGCATAACAACTTCTACTGAAGCACCACTAGGTAGAGAGTAGGGTTGGAACACTATCAAGAGCAGCAAGCTTGTGTTGGACTTCTTTAGTGATAGTCAGTTTTTGTTGCTCCAGCCTAGCAACCCTATCCTTAATTTTTGAAATAGAATCACACAGCTCATTTACCTGGCTAGGTACTGTTGATCCCAAACTTAGATCGATTAGCTTTGTATTAAACGAGATTGAATCAAGATTAATACTTAGAGAAACTTTGTTGTACTAAACAATTAAAGTGTTATGCGGAATTAACACTTAGAATAAAGAACAAACAAACAAAGTAAACCAAACTTTCGCTTTAGATTGATAAACGAACTTGCTTACAATGAATGTTGTAAAACTGAATAATGTGTATAAACTATGAACCCTACAACCTCCTTTTATATCACAAGGAGTCGTTTACAAAGGTTTACCTATCAACTATTCTAGGTAAATATAAATATAGAAAAAACAATATTGAACATATCTTTACCTCAAATATAAAACGTGTTGACTAAGTATTCCTATCAGTGGTTGGACTTCTTTTGGCAGCGCTTGAATATTTCTTGACAGTGCTTGATCTGTCAGCGCTTCATTTCCTCTTGTCAACATCCAAATTACTCTTGTCAGCGTCTCAGTGACTTAGCTCATTTTAATCCCAACAATCCTCCCCTAAACATGATATCTACTCTAGCAATCAAGTTTCTGAATAAAAACTAAGTACAAGAAGGATTCTTACAAATACAAACTACTTGTTAATTAGAAAATAAACAAATCTAATCAAATCCTTGCTAACATCACTAGTATAATCAACTTCTAACTGTGTAGACACCATCTTCTTCAAAACATCCTTAGACATAGGATATTGAGCATCAACCAAAAGATACTCTGAAAACTTTGAGGTGCTTAGATGGTATAAACCAGCAGCTGAATGTAGACGCCACTTTAAACCACTAATATTATCCAGATCCAACCATATTAGATCAGATTCATCTGGTGCAATCATTCTCTTGAATGTTGTCCAGATCTCTATTCCATTTGCTGAAGTAGGCTCTTCAGCATCATACTTGGTCTTCATCAAGTTCCATAGATCTACCAAGTCTTCTCTATTCATTCTTGCAAACAATGAGATCAAGGAAGTAAAAGTATGTACCTTTTTGCTATATCTGGTGATTACCCAAAAACCACTTGCATCTTCTTCATAATTGATTATTGGGTTTCTGAAATCCAAAGGCAATACCTCTACAACATCTAAAGCCTCCATAGGTGAAAGCTTTATATTCTTTCTGATCACTGCTTCGATAGGATTAAATTTATCAAGGACTGGAAATTCAATTGGAATTCCCTTCTTCGCTGGCCTTGGTACAATAGAAGCCCTCTTGATCTGCATATTTTCCTCAATTTCTTCTCTCCTTTCATCTGAGAGAAGCCTCATAGTGTTTGCCTCACAAACACATTCCCAAATTGGATAAGCATGAAATTCCAATTCTTCAAAGGATAACCTCCTCAATCTCTCATAAGTCCATCCACCTTGATAACACCTAAGCAGCATATAATAGAGCTCTCTCCTATCCCTTTTGATCTTAGAAAGCACCTTACTAGCCTTGTGCTTTAAGATCACCTTACAATATTCTTGAACTCTTAGTAGAATCTCCAAACCCCAAATTTGCCCAGTGATTGACATGTCTGGATTTTCTTCAATTGTATATTCCCATGCAAAATACATATCCATAACTTTAGGCATATCAAAATCTACTTTCATCTTCAACTCTCTCAGCTTTTCCCTAGCTAACTCATCCTCTCCATACTCCAACCTTTCTGGTTCTTCAATTATCATAACACTTGAACCAGAGCTCTCATCATCACCACTACCATCCTTAACCTTCTCTATGGTAGTCTCTATCCTAAAACGTTCCTCTAATTGTGCAGCCAAAACAGAATCAAAATGTACCTGTGTCGCATTCTTAGGTACATGAACCTCTTCCAAAATCCCTTTACCCTTATCCTTACCTCCAATAGCTGGTTAAGTAATGGTTGGTGCCTGTGTAGCAACATCCTTGATGATAACTGGTGGTTGGGATACACCAATCATACCTTTAAGTCTGTCAGCGTTTGATTTGCTCTTGTCAGTGCTTAAACTCTGAATGTCAATGGTTGACTTAGAAATTTACATCATCATCTCTACAAACGATAGCTTCTTAGGAGTAATTGAAGAAACATCAAGGACTGGTTTCTCCTTTAAACTAGTCAGTACCTTAGCTATCTCCACATTTTTACTTCCAATAGAACCACCTTCTTCTTGTGAGTCCTTGTCACTCAAATTTACTGGCTCAGTAGGTGCATCCTCCTCCCATTTGTAAGAATCCTCCCCTGAAGAAAGGACTCTAGCCTGCCTTCTCCTAGCATTGACAGCTTCTAAAACAACGATCATCTCCCTCAATGACTTGAGTTCAAGGCCCTGACTTGTGATAACTTGTACAAGGTCTGCATTATGCTTTTACAAGCGCATGCAAACCGCCGTCAATTCCAAAATAGATAAAGGTTCCAATCTGCCCTCCTCTATGATGGGGATTTGACCTCCCAAAAGAGATTCATCGGGCATGGATGGGGTCTTAATGATGTTGGGACTGCCTTGACCTGCTTTTAAGCCAGAGTCAATACTCCCAGCCCCACCCATTTCACCAACCACACTTGTGGTGGTGGTTCTCTCTACGACATGGCTAGGACCACTAGAGGAGAACACTCCAGCAGTCCTTTGGCATTTCTCAAACTTATAATCTGGTTGTTCTGAAGAGGAAGTGGAATGAGGGTCTATTTGGGTGTGGGGGTCTGTTTGGATATGTGGAATACTAGTGTCAGCGTTTGGGTTTGATGAGTCAGCGCCCACATTTTGAGTGTCAGCGCCTGACGGTTGAGGGTCAAGGTCCATGTGTTGGGGTGATGGAGGTTGTTCTGGCAGTGGGTCTAGTTGTTGGTGAGGTTGTGCTGCTGCCTCAATGACAGAAAGCATAGTTGGGTTAAGGGGTAAGTCTCTATAAGGAGGTGAATTTATATTGCCAAACACAGTTTTCTTTTGAGTAGGGAACTCATAAAAGTTGTCATGGTCCCTATTGCTATATCCTTGCATATCAAACACCATTTGTAAAAGCCTAGGGTAAGCAAGAGTCATCTTGTTACCCTTGTTGTGACACATGCCATCAACAATCAATTTTTAAAAATTATATCTTTGCCTAGTTGCAATATAAACAATGGCACTCCCGATTGAACGGTTGATTTCATTGAAAGAAGAGCACTTGGGACTCAAACATTGTAGGATGACATGTATAAGGAACTTCCAGGCTAGGGGAAATTGTTGTTTGGTATATTTGTTTAAATGGCCCACTGGGGGCAAAGCATATCCAAAGTCTTAGAGTCCTAACTCTAGCTCTGCTAAGGGAAGGGTAGCTTAGCGAACCAAAGCTTCAGTAACTACCCATGGAACCCATGAACAGTAGCAGTCAATGTAATCACTCCATCAATTATTCTAGAACTTACAATATTCCAAAACTGCTTGATGTGTGTGATAGGGACGAGTGGAGTATGAGAAAGTTACCAACTCGCTAAAATTACGGCCCATATTTTCGTCAAAAATAACAACTGGTGAAGAAACCTGTAGTGACCACTGGTGAAGAAACCTGATATTCCAAATTTGAAACTGAAGTACAATCCCCTTAATTTGTTACTTACGCTTAGCACTTTTGTTGACTGACGAACGATGCAGAGAAAAGTCTCTTAGTACCTTATACATAAAAGAAGAGAGAAGTATAAGATGTAAAACACCTCTTGAAGTACCCATGATGTTTGTATTTTTTACCCCTTTAGGAAAAGGAAGGCAAAAGCGGTAAGTATTAAGCGTACATTTAGGAAAACGTAAACACTTATGACCCTTAATGGGGAATCGTTCTCTCGAGCAGGCACGTGTGTTGTGTAATGAATTGATTTGATTGATGATTTTATTAAAAAGAAAAGAGAAGAGAAAATGACGAAGACGTAAAAATAAAAATTGACAAAAACACTACTAGAAAGTTAAGACGTAGAATCGTAAAAACGACAAAAATTAAAATTTTAACCTAAAAATTCCTAAAAATTACTAAAAATCCACAATAAAATTCTAAGAGTTTACAAAAAATCCAAACTTGCTAAAACCTTTTAATTAATTAAATAATGACTTTTTAATGCTAATTAAAGCCCTAAAAATCACTTATAATTATTAAAAAGCCCTAAACAAGATTTTATAGTTTGTAAACCTCAAAAATGACCTAATTAAGCTAAAAACTATTTTTAAAAATTCTAAAATCAAATTAAACTATTTTTAAACTCCTAAAAACTATTAAAATCTATTAAATCTTAAATTAAATCTAGAAAATAAATGAAAAGCTCTAAAAAGATTTAGAAAGTGACAAAGTTCCTAATTTAATGTCCCTAACCTAGGAAAAATGAAAAAAAGTTAAAAATTAAACTTTGAATTTTTACTAATAAAATAATATTAAAATATTCTAAAAATTAAAAGTTTTTAAATAAATTCTAAAAAATTTCCAAAAAAAATCCTAAATATTCTAACTAAGATAAAAATTCAAATTAAAGTTCCTAAAACCTTTTAATTAATTTTAAATTAATTTCTAGAGTTTATAAAAAACCCTAAAATCAAATAAAATTAAAAATTAAAGTTTTTGAAAATGTTTTGGGCTGTAAACCTCAAGTATATTAATTAAAAACTAAAAGTTATTTTTCTAAAAATTAAAACCCATTTTAAGTATTTTTTTATCTATTTAAAGAAAACCGGCTAAATAAAAATGGATAAAAAATAATAAAATAATGAGAAAAATCAAAACAAAGTTGAGAAGAATCCTAAGCAACGCTCTAATCCTAGGAAAATTAATCACTGGTTATAAAGCTTAATGGATAAGCCCCAAAATCCCAAAATAAGCTACGGCTTGTATTTATAAACCCAAGTTAAAAAGTGGTTAAATAGAATTGCTTTGCACCCTTGGTCAGTAAAAGACCCAAGGGCGCAGTGGTAGTGTGTGAGTGTTTTGAGCGTGATGGTGTGGGTTCGAGGCTGGTGAACCCCTTTTTGTTCTTTATTTTTTTTTCTTTTTTAAACTTCACAAACCAACCCTGTTAACTCTTTTAACCATAAAAACTCAATCCAATTCCATTAGTTCACAAGATTAAGCAAATTTGAAACCCAAAAACGTGTTCAGTTCTTGCTGTTAAGAACAAAAGCAAAGTAAAATTTTTCACTTGTGCAGATATGATCCAAGAGGACTTGGATGTGGTCTTTGTGATGTTTTTTGATGGACAATGGCACCCCTATACTCTTTGGAGTATAGGGAGTCACAAATAAATAGAAAACACCAAGCACTTAGCACAAAAAATTAGCAAACAAAGCACCTAAAGGTTGCTGTAATGCAATCTAGGGGTCTGTGGGGGTTTTATGCCAAAGACTTGCACAAAGATGATTTTCCAAAGCCCACAACATGCATACACTCTCACCACAAATCATACAAACAATCTACAACCCTATAACTACCTATAATCTAACAGATTACAAGATCCAAGAACAAAATTCACCAAAACTAAGCAGAAAAAGTGACCTAGAGAGATTTAAGCTATATTTCACTTTTTAAAACACTCAACCTGCTTCAAAACTACACTAAACTGTCAAATGAGCTAGCAAACAACTTAACACAAACCTATGAATTGAACCTAAGCAGATTTCAAGCACACTTAATGATTTTTTTAACCTACTTAAACCATTATCCAAACACACCTTTAAATTTTAAACATGAAATTTTTCAAAGTAAAACTTTTCCAGTCAACACCAAACTGATTTCTAGTTACTCTAACATGCACAACAAACACAAATGAGCTAATTCTAACAGCTTAAACAACAACTTAGCAAATTTCAAGCAAGATCACTCTAACCACTTAAAATCTGAAAATGGAAAAGTGAAAAGGAAAACAAGGGATTTTTTTACCAAAAGGGACCTACATCCAGGTCCCTTTGTGACAGCTTTGTCACCTCAAATAGGCCCGGGCCTATGCAGTCTCTTGATCAACAACAATCAACCAACATGTTTTAAGAAAAAAAACAAAAAAAACAAGCAATAGATACTATACTATATTCTTCTTTCTTCTTAAAACCTTATAAAACTTTCTCAAAACGTTTTCGTTTCTAAATACTCACAAAATCACTAAACTTAATCTGGAAATCCAACTCTCAAAGATTTCACCAAGAAATCTCCCAATATTTAGTAAATCTTTTGTTTTTCCTGAAATTTTCAAAACACTATGTCTTACACGATTTCAATGGAACTCAGCCTTAGCATTTTCAACACACACCAACTTTTAATATCTATAAAAAGGAATTACAATTGTTTTAAAACAAATACCAACTTTTATATTTAAGAAAAAGGAATTACAAAATGCAAAATGCTAAAACTGGAACAAGTAAAAAATAAAACCTATGTTGCCTTATATACTGGCTACAAGAAGATTCTAGGTACTGGAATAAAAAAATGAAAGGCTAAAACCCTAATGTTGGAAATGCCCTAAAAGCCCTTTGAAGTCTTCTTGATTCTTGGTCAAAAAACGCCCATGTGAGGTTGCCAACTTGTAAATTTAATCTTGGACGTTGGATTGAACTTGGGGACAAAGGAATCGCATCTAAACGTTAAACTGGTCGGGTCTTGGGATTGTGGGAAAGAGATGGGTGCAGGGGAGGTACGGGGTGGGTCCCACAGCGCATGTGATGATGTTTGGTGAGGTGGGATAAGGTGAGGTGGAGGGGAATTAGAGATCTGGACAAGATTAGGGCAAAACCCTTTGATTTTGGTCTAATTGAATCTGGGGGTGTTAGGGTTTAAAGGGTTAATTAGTGGGTAATTAGATCCGTTTTGGGAAATTGATTTTTTAAATATCTGTTTTAGTGGGAAAGGTGGAAAATTTTGACTTTTTGACTATTTAAAAACGGGGTGGGTAATGGGCTTGTGGGTTTGTTGGGCTTGTGTGGGGAAATATCATTACCAGTCCAAAAGTGTAACCCCGTTTGTTTTTGTTTGCAAGCCAAGTCCAAAAAGCTAACACCTGGTTAACTCTTTTGCATAGCCAGTCCACATGCATTTGCAAAATTAGTCCTTTGATAACATTTGACTAACTTTTGCAAATTTAAACAATTTCCAAGGGCTAATATTGACATGTCTTCAAATTTTATGGATGTTTCTTGTACAAATGACATTTTGAGGGTCAATTGTGACAAGTTCTTCAAAGATGAGGCGCCATTTTTGCCAATTCTTCAAACTTGAGGGGTCTTTTTGCAAAATTCCAATCTTGGGCTTGCTTCATTGTGCGTCTTCGTTTCCCGTGTTCGTTTTTGAATGATTCTTGTGATCTTTTGTCAATTCCTTAATATCCGTACCTAAAAACACACAAGTAACAAACACGAGCATATATTTGGTGTATTTGATGATATTTAATGCAATTAAAGTCCGTTTTGGACGATGAGACCATGTATAAAAGCAGTCTCATCACTCCCCCATACTAAACCATTGTCGTGCCCTCACGCAATGCTAGAATTAAGTATCATAGCACCTCCAAAATTCAATTTTATTCACTTTATTGAAATGATAAACTAGCTACACTACCACTATTACTACTACTTGTCTTATAGACATAATGTATGATTTTCATCGCAAAATGGGACGTTTAGGTTCATAGAATAAGAACACGTGAATGCTTCGTTAGATATAATTTCATCGTCCTCGATTTTCACCTTAATTCCATGCCAAGCGTGCAACGAGATCATTGTCATTATAAGTTAGTAATGCTAACACTACTCATATGCCCTAATCACGTACTTATTCTCCCATTATTCCTAAGTTGTATCTCTTATATTTTATTATGTCTTAATGCTCACGAGGATACATTGTTGACTTATGCGATAATAGAGATTTAGGTCTAAAAATAGAGTCCTAACGGTGTAACTAAGACCATCAAATCAATAACCCCTCCTAATAGACAACGATGTTAAAAAATTAAGTTGACAAGAAGAATCGATAAACACGGTTTTATAACGGTTTTGAACATGAGACTTATTACCAAGACTTTTATACGCCCCCTAACGGAAGGGCCTTATTATCTTTGGTTTACCTCCATCTTTTATTCAACTTCGCCATGAAGCTTTTATTATGACTTCGGTCTTGCCTTGCCTTTTATTATCCGCCTCATCGGTGGTTTTATTAGCCAAAGACGTATATCCTCACGCTAAAGCGAATTTTGGATCTTTAAAGCTTCGAAGATTAAGGCTTGATTCACTTTCAATTTTGCATAGATTTTAGGCCTTGTGGGGCTTCAATTTGTTTGCTAGATTTAGGTGAGCACTTGAAATCTTATTATTGGGTGAAGCTTTCGATTATTGGGGTGCCAATACTTCAAAACCGTGACGCTGGCGATACCTTAATGTCTTCCCAATTTAATTACACGGAAGCTACTAGAAAAGACTAGAAACCCAACAATCCTAACTAAACCGCTAAGTCAATATTTATTAAGCAAAAAATATTTACAAGCGAAGGGAGAATAAGCAAACAACGAGAACACATGAGTTTTTGAAAGAATACGAGTACTCTACGTTTAGCATAGTAACTTATAATTAACTCTATCATTTCTCGCCCTCATTTAAGAGACTTAGCCTAATGTGTAGTTAAGGAATCGAAGCTAAGTGCTCAAGACGCACGGTCGAGTCAAAAATTACTCTTATTCTCGCCATCGGAAAATCTACATTCGTGTCTTCAAACACTTATAAAACATGAGAATTTTTTTTTAAATTTGGCCATTTTTAGCCTTATTTTGCAAGAAAACGATAAACTTTGGAAAGCGTGAAGGTTTGGCAAGGCAAGTATCTATTCACCCCCCATACTAAAGTTAAACATTATCCTCAATGTTTCGAGTCTAGGGGTGCAAACACCCCCATACTAGAGACGTAGTCGAATGCCTAATCTAGCATGGAAAGGGTGTAACCAATAAGTAATAGCCGTTTATGAAGTGTGCTATAAACCTAAGGTTAGAACATAAAAGGATATATCATATGGATATTGGTAAAGGCCTCCAAAGCAAACGATCGAGTGCTCCCATAAAACGAACACGAGAGGCTCCAATCGTGAAGATCATGATCTAAAAACCACAATTCACAAACAACCACGGAACAAAGGTTGGAAGGGCACAAATCCCCTCACATTAAACTAATTAGAAAGCAATAATATGTACATGGATAAGCATGGGTCTCCCCCACGAGGCACCTTGTTTTTGATAACCGAGTCAAAAGCTCAACTCGAATCCCCATAAATGTGATCATTTAGGGATAATCATGGTATGGTCAATTTTTGGTGGGGCTTACATGATAAACAAGTCCCAAAAGCACGTGGAGTACTTTAAAAACCCGATTAACGTATACCGGGGTCAAAGATAGCGTCCTCGTTTTCGGATGAAAGACGAATCAACGCTACTTCAACACAAACCCCAATGGGGTAGAAGAAAATAGGAGAGAATAAATAGAAGGGTGGGACAATGGGTAAGTCTCTAAAAACATGAGCTACTCGAGGTAGACTCGCACCAATCAAATGAAAAGATTTTCCATTTATTGCATCGGTGGAAGACCGAGATTTCCCTATATAAGCAATTCCAGGATCAAATATCTCGTCCTCGGTGGAGAAAGGGAAGGTAACATAAGGGGATTCCCCCACGCTAAGTCCACACAAAGCATCGTCAAAAGGAGAAGACGATCTTGTAGTACTAAATATACGCGGTGATGACGGAGTTAGAATTGTAGAAAAATCTTTTAAATCCAAGTTAAAATCTTTTCCTTTTGCATTTTTTACACTCTCCTTGTGAAAACCCGATTTGATTATGTCAAAAATATTTGGTGTATCTAGAACAATGTTAGTCACACTAAAAATTCTCACATTTTGAAATCTTTTTGGTTTAGGTGGTGGCAAGTTTTCAAATCTTTTGTCAACAAAGAAAACCTCCCCATCGGGATCAACGTATTCATCATCCGAAGAATCACTCGAGATTGGATTCATAGGCTTAACACTCTTAACCTCCACCGGCGAAGGGGACGGAACTTCATTTTTCTCAACAACTCCTAAAACTCTATTTGAAATTTTTTTTGCAAATGTTTTTGATGGGATTGACATTGTACAAAGATGTGATAGAATACACATGAGAAAGAGTGGAGTTTTGGGTTGCATTAATGACGAGTTCTTCCTCATTGAAACGAAGAGTGATTTTTCTTGCATGCACATCGATAAGTGCTCTCGAGGTATCCAAAAAAGATCGACCTAAAATTAACGGAACTTTAGGATCGATAGGAATGTCAACAACAATAAAGTCTACAGGATAGTAGAACTTTCCAACTTTCACGAAGACGTCCTCAGAAACTCCACAAGCTAGAATCGTAGAATGATCGGCCATTTCGATTGACATTCTTGAAGGAGTGAGATTTGGAAGATTGAGCGATTTAAAAATCTCAAGAGGCATCAAATTAATACTATCACCAAGATCGGCCAAGGCGTAGCATTCTTCCATGTCTTGGATAGCACATGGGATTAAAAACTTTCCAGGATCACCGACTTTTTGAGGTATGCGGCTTAGAAAAACCGATGAACAACTAGACGATTTTTGCAATTTCTCTTTGTTATTCAACATACTTTTGAAGTTCGCGGTAAATCGAGGCATCATGACTAAGGCGTCGGCAAAACTTATATTGAAATGCAAGTCACGAAACATTTTCATAAAAAGTTCAAATTTATAATTATTTCGTTCTTGTGCCTTTTGCTTGTCTCGTCTTGAAGGGTAGGGTAAAGGTGGTGTGGGTTGGGGCAAATTAGGCATAGGCATCGGCCTTGGAATCTCGGGTTCCATGGTTGGTATGGGTTCAACCGTAGGTGTGGTTTGAGCGGTACTTCGTGGACTTGTAATTTGCTCCTTTTCAACCACAACCTCGGGTTCTTTCTCTTTTTCCTTCTCCATAGAAGTACTTGGACGAGAAATGGGTTCTTTGAAAGTTTTACCACTACGAGTAGTAATAACCTTCAATTCTCCTTTCGGGTTTACGATGGTATCACTAGGAAGACCACCCGAAGAAGAGGGCTTACACATGATAGCTTCAAACATTTTAGCCATTCGGTCTTCAAACTTAGATTGTCTAGCATCCGCTTTTAACAACTCTTGCTTAATCTCATGTTGTCCTTGCTCCATTTTTTGTTGATTTTATTGGAGACGTGTGACATTTCCTTCCATTTTATTAGCATGAGTTTTAAGTTCATTAGCAAGTTCGTTTTTAAGCTCGTTTTTCAACTCGGACCTTAAGCTAACCATTTCACGTTGCATATTGTCAAACTTAGCATCATTAGCCTTAGCATAATTCAAAAATTCTCCTTGAAGATTTTTGGTGTGATCATTTTGAAAACCTTGGGCATTGTTTTGAAAATCACGGTTTTGGTTTTGGTTAGAAATTTGCCCATTTCCACTTTGGTAATTACCTTTGTTATAATTCCTTTGATTTCCTTGGTAATTTCCACCTTGGTTGTTGTTTCGATAATTATTAGCATTTTGATTTGGTGGAGCTTGATTTGAACGAGAACCTTGACCGATTTGGTTATAAGTTCCCGTGGCTACAAAAGCATTCGAAGTGTTACCATCCGCGGTAATGCACTCGGAAAGATCATGAGCTCCACCACACGACAAACAACTCTTAGAAACCGCTTTAACCGAAGCGGAGTTCGAAGCTTCTTGAGCTTTCCAATGGGACATAAGGTTAGCAAATCTATCAAAAAATCGATTTTCTTCATTTGCCTCATCATGTAATGCATTGATACTACGAGACGATGATGAGCCCATTTTGGCAACACTTGGTGTGTGACGAGGGCTATAAACCTTAGACCTATTCTCAATTATGACCAAAGCTTCTTCAACCGTTTTACACAAAAAATTACCACCCGCGGCGGCATTCAAATAATCTCTTTCATGATCGTTAAGTCCATTGTAAAACGTGTCTATTTGGTGCAAGTCGGAAAAACCGTGATGAGGACATTCATGTAACATCTCCTTAAACCTATTCCAAGCCGTAGAAAAACTTTCATTTGATTCTTGTGAAAATTTAGAAATCTCATTTTTCAAATGCGTAGTCTTAGAGGGCGGAAAAAATTGGTTCACAAATTTCGAAACGAGATCCTTCCACGTCAATATAGAATTGGGTGGCTCTTTCTCTAACCAAATTTTAGCGGGCCCCGCTAAGGAATACGGAAATAACATCATCTTAATCGAGTCATTCGAGACATCCTTAAATTTGTACGTGGCGGTAAGACGATTAAATTGGCGGATATGGTTGTGAGGATTGCCCTTCTCATCACCACGGAATTTGTTGTTTTGGATCATGGACAACAAACCCGTTTTCACCTCAAAATTCTCCGCAAGGATTGCGGGAATCACAATAGCTTCTCCATAACCCTCGGTGGGTGCTTGAAGTAACTCCATCATAGTTCGATTCGCCATGGTAGGTGCTTCTCGTACAATGGGTTCGTCAATAGGAGACTCCTCACTAGAATGAGTTGGAGTGGGAGTTTTGTTCTTTCGTTTACGTGCACGTTTTGCTTGATTAAGAGTGAGCATAAACGTCACGTACAACGTGGAGACGAGCAAAGAAGTTTCTTTTTGGTATTTTTAATTTTTCAATTTTTTGGTTTTTGATTGTATTAACTTTTTTTTTGGGAATTGGTGAAATGTATTAAGTAGACACAAAGTCCACAAATCTCCTCCTTAATCAAATCTCTTTGATTAAAGAAGCCTCAAGGAATGAAAACGATCACGTGGAGTGAACGCCTTCGATGACTTTAGAACGATGGTGGAACACCAAATCGTTCAAGAGGGTTTAATCAAATAGAAACCAAGAAAATATATATGATATGTAATAATACTTTGGGCGGCAAAACCCTCGATTCACTCTCAAAATCAAATACGCACAAGCAAGTGGAGGAAACGAGGCGGCACGAAGCACTTAAGAGCCTTTTTCCTTTAGGTCGTGAAATACAACCGCCTTATACCCACCTTATAGTTTGTATTATCAAGATTAAGCTTCACGAAAGTATTTATCTATTTTTGCCTTTTTCTTTGGTTTGAGATTCGAATACAATGATCGAGTGAGGAAATCCCGAATCAAGGTTGTGATTGCTCACGTATTTGGAGTACTTGTGTATTTATTGTTCTACGTATACAATATACTGATAATATTCACACAAAAACCAAAAAACGATAATACGTATTAGTAGAGTGCTACTAATACAAATACTATTATGGCTAATATAGAAAACAACAATGTTCAATCAAAACTCAACACGCCTCCCCGGCAGCGGCGCCAAAAATGATGTTTGTATTTTTTACCCCTTTAGGAAAAGGAAGGCAAAAGCGGTAAGTATTAAGCGTACGTTTAGGAAAACGTAAACACTTATGACCCTTAATGGGGAATCGTTCTCTCGAGGAGGCACGTGTGTTGTGTAATGAATTGATTTGATTGATGATTTTATTAAAAAGAAAAGAGAAGAGAAAATGACGAAGACGTAAAAATAAAAATTGACAAAAACACTACTAGAAAGTTAAGACGTAGAATCGTAAAAACGACAAAAATTAAAATTTTAACCTAAAAATTCCTAAAAATTACTAAAAATCCACAATAAAATTCTAAGAGTTTACAAAAAATCCAAACTTGCTAAAACCTTTTAATTAATTAAATAATGACTTTTTAATGCTAATTAAAGCCCTAAAAATCACTTATAATTATTAAAAAGCCCTAAACAAGATTTTATAGTTTGTAAACCTCAAAAATGACCTAATTAAGCTAAAAACTATTTTTAAAAATTCTAAAATCAAATTAAACTATTTTTAAACTCCTAAAAACTATTAAAATCTATTAAATCTTAAATTAAATCTAGAAAATAAATGAAAAGCTCTAAAAAGATTTAGAAAGTGACAAAGTTCCTAATTTAATGTCCCTAACCTAGGAAAAATGAAAAAAAGTTAAAAATTAAACTTTGTATTTTTACTAATAAAATAATATTAGAATATTCTAAAAAATTAAAAGTTTTTAAATAAATTCTAAAAAATTTACAAAAAAAATCCTAAATATTCTAACTAAGATAAAAATGCAAATTAAAGTTCCTAAAACCTTTTAATTAATTTTAAATTAATTTCTAAAGTTTATAAAAAAACCCTAAAATCAAATAAAATTAAAAATTAAAGTTTTTGAAAATGTTTTGGGCTGTAAACCTCAAGTATATTAATTAAAAACTAAAAGTTATTTTTCTAAAAATTAAAACCCATTTTAAGTATTTTTATCTATTTAAAGAAAACCGGCTAAACAAAAATGGATAAAAAATAATAAAATAATGAGAAAAATCAAAACAAAGTTGAGAAAAATCCTAAGCAACGCTCTAATCCTAGGAAAATTAATCACTGGTTATAAAGCTTAATGGATAAGCCCCAAAATCCCAAAATAAGCTACGGCTTGTATTTATAAACCCAAGTTAAAAAGTGGTTAAATAAAATTGCTTTGCACCCTTGGTCAGTAAAAGACCCAAGGACGCAGTGGTAGTGTGTGAGTGTTTTGAGCGTGATGGTGTGGGTTCGAGGCTGGTGAACCCCTTTTTGTTCTTTATTTTTTTTTATTTTTTAAACTTCACAAACCAACCCTGTTAACTCTTTTAACCATAAAAACTCAATCCAATTCCAATAGTTCACAAGATTAAGCAAATTTGAAACCCAAAAACGTGTTCAGTTCTTGCTGTTAAGAACAAAAGCAAAGTGAAAATTTTCACTTGTGCAGATATGATCCAAGAGGACTTGGATTGTGGTCTTTGTGATGTTTTTTTATGGACAATGGCACCCCTATACTCTTTGGAGTATATGGAGTCACAAATAAACAGAAAACACCAAGCACTTAGCACAAAGAATTAGCAAACAAAGCACCTAAAGGTTGCTGTAATGCAATCTAGGGGTCTGTGGGGGTTTTATGCCAAAGACTTGCACAAAGATGATTTTCCAAAGCCCACAACTTGCATACACTCTCACCACAAAGCATACAAACAATCTACAACCCTATAACTACCTATAATCTAACAGATTACAAGATCCAAGAACAAAATTCACCAAAACTAAGCAGAAAAAGTGACCTAGAAAAATTTAAGCTATATTTCACTTTTTAAAACACTCAACTTGCTTCAAAACTACACTAAACTGTCAAATGAGCTAGCAAACAACTTAACACAAACCTATGAAGTGAACCTAAGCAGATTTCAAGCACACTTAATGATTTTTTTAACCTACTTAAACCATTATCCAAACACACCTTTAAATTTTAAACATGAAATTTTTCAAAGTAAAACTTTTCCAGTCAACACCAAACTGATTTCTAGTTACTCTAACATGCACAACAAACACAAATGAGCTAATTCTAACAGCTTAAACAACAACTTAGCAAATTTCAAGCAAGATCACTCTAACCACTTAAAATCTGAAAATGGAAAAGTGAAAATGAAAACAAGGGATTTTTTTACCAAAAGGGACCTACATCCAGGTCCCTTTGTGACAGCTTTGTCACCTCCAATAGGCCCGGGCCTATGCAGTCTATTGATCAACAACAATCAACCAACCTGTTTTAAGAAAAAAAACAAAAAAAAACAAGCAATAGATACTATACTGTATTCTTCTTTCTTCTTAAAACCTTATAAAACTTTCTCAAAACGTTTTCCTTTCTAAATACTCACAAAATCACTAAACTTAATCTGGAAATCCAACTCTCAAAGATTTCACCAAGAAATCTCCCAATATTCAGTAAATCTTTTGTTTTTCCTGAAATTTTCAAAACACTATGTCTTACACGATTTCAATGGAACTCAGCCTTAGCATTTTCAACACACACCAACTTTTAATATCTATAAAAAGGAATTACATTGTTTTAAAACAAATACCAACTTTTATATTTAAGAAAAAGGAATTACAAAATGCAAAATGCTAAAACTGGAACAAGTAAAAAATAAAACCTATGTTGCCTTATATACTGGCTACAAGAAGATTCTAGGTACTGGAATAAAAAAATGAAAGGCTAAAACCCTAATGTTGGAAATGCCCTAAAAGCCCTTTGAAGTCTTCTTGATTCTTGGTCAAAAAACGCCCATGTGAGGTTGCCAGCTTGTAAATTCAATCTTGGACGTTGGATTGAACTTGGGGACAAAGGAATCGCATCCAAACGTTAAACTGGTCGGGTCTTGGGATTGTGGGAAAGAGATGGGTGTAGGGGAGGTACGGGGTGGGTCCCACAGCGCATGTGATGATGTTTGGTGAGGTGGGATAAGGTGAGGTGGAGGGGAATTAGAGATCTGGACAAGATTAGGGAAAAACCCTTTGATTTTGGTCTAATTGAATCTGGGGGTGTTAGGGTTTAAAGGGTTAATTAGTGGGTAATTAGATCCGTTTTGGGAAATTGATTTTTTAAATATCTGTTTTAGTGGGAAAGGTGGAAAATTTTGACTTTTTGACTATTTAAAAACGGGGTGGGTAATGGGCTTGTGGGTTTGTTGGGCTTGTGTGGGGAAATATCATTACCAGTCCAAAAGTGTAACCCCGTTTGTTTTTGTTTGCAAGCCAAGTCCAAAAAGCTAACAGCTGGTTAACTCTTTTGCATAGCCAGTCCACATGCATTTGCAAAATTAGTCCTTTGATAACATTTGACTAACTTTTGCAAATTTAAACAATTTCCAAGGGCTAATCTTGACATTTCTTCAAATTGTATGGATGTTTCTTGTACAAATGACATTTTGAGGGTCAATTGTGACAAGTTCTTCAAAGATGAGGGGCTATTTTTGCCAATTCTTCAAACTTGAGGGGTCTTTTTGCAAAATTCCAATCTTGGGCTTGGTTAATTGTGCGTCTTCATTTCCCGTGTTCGTTTTTGAATGATTCTTGTGATCTTTTGTCAATTCCTTAATATCCGTACCTAGAAACACACAAGTAACAAACACGAGCATATATTTGGTGTATTTGATGATATTTAATGCAATTAAAGTCCGTTTTGGACGATGAGACCATGTATAAAAGCAGTCTCATCAACCCACAACTACAGGTGAGTGTGACACTGAGCACTAAAACGTAACTCCTTAAGTGATAGTTGTCCATGTCGTCGACCATCCACCCCTTGACATTAGAAACTAGATAAATCAAGTCTCAATCATAAATGCTCAAGAGAACCATCAATCGATATAAGGGTTTGGAGAAAACGGGTAGAAGGGGGTGAGAAGGCTCGATGATGAAATAAGTAAACGCCTTCGTGAAATTCCACTTCAACTTCAAATAACGAATACCAAATCCACTTCTGAATCACTTGACATTCTTTGCTCGAATACTAGCCATTTTGACAATTTCAGTGAATCTTAAACGATCGTTTTGCTGTTTATTTGTTTTTGTCGTGTTTGTCGTGTTTGTTGTGTTTGTTTGAGAGTCGTTAACTATGAAACAAACGATGACTAAAAAGATGAGAAGCCGTCAACGTCGTCAAGCTAACTTTACTTTGAAGCCCAAATCAATGATATACCCAACTGATTCGTGGATCGTCCTCCGCACAGACACCATATGCTCATTATCCGCACATCATCATACTCGGTTCTGACCCGTATACACTTGGTCCAATATAACAAAAAACCAAATCCAATATATTAACCATGATTTTACCTTTGAATATCCGGCCCAAAAAAAAAATTCAAAAACAAACACAACATTTTACAAAAATGTGCATTCTGTTAACAGAAATGTAGCGAGCCGACTTTCAAAACCCAAAGAGGCTTATAAACGTTTTGAAACAAAGTTTTGAAACATGAAATTGAAGAAAACAAAGAGGCTAATAAACGTCTGAAGAAATCAAATACATCCTTAGCCGAGGAGATAAACAGACTTAAAGAGTGTGATTATGTAATAGAAGCTGATCGACGAGTTTCAATAGCTAATGGTTTGGTATATGAACGTAAGGTGCTCAACGAACAATATTGTTCTGAAGTAACACATGAAATTCGTATGTCAAAACAAAAGATATCGGAACTTGAAGAACAATTGCTGCTACATAAACTCCAGATTACTGATTTAGAGTCGGTTAACAAAGATCAAACTGAGCTTTATAAAACTCGTGAAGGAAAGGATATTGAAAAAATTCTTGCTTTGGAAAGAGAGTCGAAACGATAAACAACTTTGTTTACAAAACGGGTCAGTCTATTCAAACCATGAATATGCTGAATAGAAATATGAAAACATTTTTGTCAAGCCTGAATATCTCAAGAAATGTGATCCCCCGAACCCAACGCCATGTATTTTACCCTAATTTACGAATATTTTTGAAATTTTTAAGAATTTTTATCGTGGATTTATTTGACGGTTTAAAATGAAACCAATAAATGAGGTCATAATTTTAGCGTTTGATGACTTGAGAAGAGCCGATAACGACTACGATACCGACGAATGCCCAAAATTTATCTTTTATTATCGATTGATCGATATTTGAGTTTTTCGAAGTTTTTATTTTTATTACGTTTTAAGTCGAGTCGGAACCATATGAATATTCGTTTTGTGTGCGTTTGAACCATTTAAAAATTATTTTGTGGTAGCCGGGACGAAACCCGACTCCCGTAAATTTTCAAAACCAACTACTAGTCATAATCTCGCTCTTTAGCACATGTTTTATTAATAAGGCCAAAAGAAAGCCATATTTGCACAAAGGTCCTCCCACCTTTTACAAAAACATTCACCACACACACACACTTCATTTCAACTAATAAAAATTTTCACCCTCCCTCCCTTTCTCTCTCAAAACTCACGGCAACACAACCACCACCTCAATCCACCATCAAAAATTGTTTTCTCAAAAATCTAATCAATGACCCATGTTTCTAACATCAAGTTAAATAAATCTCACCACAAAAATCAAACATGCAACAACATTTTTTCAAGATTTAATTTTGAAATATTTTGATAAAAAAAAATGATTTGATCTAATTAATTTCGTGGGTTTGTGTTTGATTGTGTTTAGGAACTGATGAGATGGCATTTATACATGATCTCATCGTTCTTTTCGGGCTTTAAATGCATAAAAATGTCATAAAATACCATATATATGCTTGTGTTTGTTTACTTGTGTATTTTAGGTACGGATATCGTGAAAAAGACAAAAGATCACAAGTTACAAGGAAAAACGGACACGAGAAACGAAGCCGTGCAAAGAACCGGGCCCTAATCATGGAATTCTCAACAAATACCCTTGAAGACTTGAAGACAATCAAGATTGATCCTCATTTATTGAAGAAATGACACTTAAAACCCTTGTATATTCATAATTACAAGTTTGGTCCCTTAAGTTTGTCAAAATTACACAAAAGGTCCTTCAAACTTTGAAGAAATGGCAAGATTAGTCCCTCAACAAATCAAAATTGCCAATAATGGTCCCTCATGAAGTCAAAGATACAATGAAGACCTTTGAAGATCAAGAATGTCCAAGATGAGCCCTTGAAATATCTCAAAATGGCAAAAATAACCCTTGAAATCCTTTTTCCAAAGTTTTGTGCCAAAACTACCAATGTGTGAAACTTATTTACAAAGGAGAATACGTTTTAGGGCTGAAATACTTTGTTTACCAAAATTTCCAAAACACAAGGGCTAAACATGGGCAAAGGAAACATTTGAAACGAATTTGCGCCAAACACATCCATTTCCCCCAAAATCGGATCTAAATTACCACTATTCACCCTTCTTCACCTCCAGATTTTACATCACTTAAACTTGGGGTAAAAACCAATTCCTTTTGCACACACTTGATTCACATGTGCAGAAACCTATCCCACACCAAAAACCCTTAATCCCACTCACTATGGACCCCAGCCCCAATTCCCGTTTAGCCAATCACAATGCAACTTACTCTCCAAGTTATGTGACGTGTCAAGATCAACAGCCCACATCATTTGCTTCATTCCAAAGCTAAAATGAACAGCCTTGATCAAATTGGACAGCTCAAATTCAGAAAACGTCTAGAAGACTCAAGGGCATAATAGGGAATTCAGTTCTAGGGTTTGTGAATAGTGTTTAGCCAGGCATTTGCCTATAAAAGGAGACCTCAACATGTGAGAGTCCCTTTGTTCCAGTTTTAGGCTATCAATCTTTGTAATTCCTTTTTAAGTAATAAAATTTGATTTTCTGAATTTTGAGAAAACTTGTTCTTGTTTATTAAAAGTTGGTGTTAGAATAGCCTAATTCTGAGTTCCATTTATATGTTTGAAGGTTTTTGAGGCAAGGTTTTAGTTGATAAAGCTTGGGTTTCAAAAATCAGAAAGTGCTTGTTTATTTGATCTCACCTTATTGTTTGTTCATCTTAGCAGCATTGGAAGCTGGTACTTGTTTTGCTAGTACCTCAGCTCAAACAATCCAGGGCCTGGATGTAGGTCTTGGAGGTTTGCACCTTCTTCCCTTTTCATTTTCTCTTTAAGTTTCTGAATGTTTGTGATTTTTGTGGATTTATGCTTAAATCTGTGTTATTGTGGTTGATTATTGTTTATTTGGTTTGGTTGATGTTATTGAGGTGTTAGTGATTTGATTTGTGGGTTGAATCTTCATAAGCCTTTGAAAATTTGTGAAAATAGGTTTTTAAGGGGTGTTTGGGATTACTGCATAAGTTGGATTTGTGGCTTGTTAAGTGTTTGTTTGTTGTGAGCAAGTATTGGTATCTGTTATTTGGGTGCATATGTTCATCTGTTTGCAGGTTTTGTGGGTTTGAACACATAGATTCTTGATTAGGCTATAAAATCTTCATAACTTGGTAAAATTGGCTAGGATTTTGAGGACACCTAGATCTAAGCATAGGTTAGGGTTAACAAGTGCTAAATCATAGTTAAACACATCAGGGTAGAAGGATTTGAGGCTTGAAATTGGATCAAGTGTCAAGTATATCAGCAAAACCTGTTTCTGCATATTGTTCATTGTTCATCAGTAACTTCTAGTGCTTTGATCTTGTTGATTTCTTTGATTCAGTGTTTGATTCTTGTTGCTTTGTGTTTATTGCTAGTTTATATAGCTTGTGTGTGCATCTGGTTAAGTTTGGTTGGCTTATTTTGCTTAAATCTGCTTATTAAGTGCTTAACTGCTTATTTGCATATCTGGAGCATATCTGTGGACTGTTTGGCTTATTGTGGCTTATTGTGTGGATCATTTTGTGATTTTATTGTTGCTATTGACTCCTTGTGGTTCACTGATCACAAGGGTGCCTTTGTTCCAATTGAATCAACCCAGAACTCTCAAATAAGCTTGGTCAATTAGTCAAAGCAGTGGGAACTCCTTTCCCCTGCTGGTTACCACTGCTAGTGCAATTTTGGTGCCAGCTTATCAATAAGCTATAACAGCTTATTCCAACCTGCAACAACTTTGTTTTTGTAATAGGTGCTCATATTTTGACCCATTTGTTCATACTGGAGCATTTGGGTGGTTGACTTTTTGGTTTGACTAGAAAACCAACTCCTTTGACTTTTACATAAGTTCATTTGTGCTTATTCTGGCTTATTGGTTGAGCTTATTGGATTTTTGTTGATTGATATTGCTTATTGAGTCCATTTGAAAGCTTTTGCAACTTGAAACAGCTTCTGAGGTGCATTATTTCTCAAAAACGACTATTTTGTCGTTTTGTGGATTTTTGCTTTTCTATTTTCTGGCTTATTGAGTGTGCTTATTGGAAATTTCTTTTGACAGATCTCTTAAGCATCCTAAAAGAGGGTTGTGTGTCAAATTAGAGCTTATGGCATTAGCTTATGGCTTAATGGGCTGAAAAGCCCAATAAGAATAAGCTTTATGTTCAATAAGCTATGATAAGCACATTTTCAGCTTTTGGGCCTTCAGAGTTTTGTTCTTAGAATTGAATTTTAAGTCAGATAGGGCTTTTCCAAGTCAATTGGGCCAAGTTTGACTTTTTGGGCCCAAAAGCCCATTTAGGTTGACTGTTTTTGGATTTGGCCCATTTGAGGGCCCATTAGGGGTATTTTGGTAATTTCACTTTGGTTTTCTGATTATTTAGGTTAAAATAAACTAGTTTGCAAGTTTTTAGAATTTTTTATAATTTTTGGATTTTTAATATTATTTTAATATTATTTTATTATTATTTTTAAAATTTCACATTTTCCAACTTTTTACATTTTTCTTAGGTTTAATACATTAAAATAGGAATTTAGCAACTTTTAGAATAATTTTATCTCTTTTAGATTAATTTTTATAATTATTTTAAGTTTTAATAGTTTTTAAATCATTTTAAACAGTTTTTATAGGTTTTAAAATTTCTAAAAAATAGTTTTTAATCTTTTTAGGTCATTTTAGAGTTTTACCAATTGAAAAATCTTTACTTGGGCTTTTTGATAATTTATTTTATTTTTAGGGCTTTAATTAGCATTCAAAAATTGAATACTTAATTATTTAAATGGTTTGAAAAAGTTTTGATCATTGGTAAACTCTTAGTTTATTATATTTGATTTTTGGTGAATTTTTGGTAATTTTTAGAATTTATTTTTATTTTGGTGATTTTTAAGGTTCTACGTTTTAACTTTCTAATAGTGATTTTTCTTGGTAATTTTTATTTTTACGTTTTCGTCATTTTCTTTTCTAATCCCCTTCTAAACCAATCATTAATCACAAACATTTAACAAATTTCTCACACACATATACCTCCTTGGGAAACGAACTTTCACACCATTAAGGGTCATTAGTGTTGATTTTCCTAAATCATCACTCGATACTTACCGCTCTTACGCCTTTTCCCTAAAAGGTGTAATTTACCACAATCAACTTTGGCGCCGCTGCCGGGGAGGTGTGTCATGATTAATTTGCATTGTTGTTTTTAATATTAACCAAATAGTATTTGTATTGGTAGAACTCTACTAATACGTATTATCGGTTTTCTTGGTTTTTCTTGTACAAATATTATTACTATATTGTATTAAGTATCACAATAAATTTACAATATCTCCAAAAGTGTGAAAACACAACCTTAATTGGAATTTCATCACTCAATTATTGAATTCGAATCTCAAACAAAAAGAAAAAGGCAAAAATAGATAAATACTTTCGTGAAGCTCGATTTTGAAAGATACAAACTATAAGGTGGGTATAAGGCGGGTATTATAAAATATACCCTAAGGAAAAAGGCTCTTAAGTGCTTCGCGCCGGGTCGTTTCCCCGCTTGCTTGTGAGTATTTAGAGATTGAAGGCTAATCGAGGGTTTTGCCGCCCAAAGTATTATTACGTATAATATATTTGCTTGGTTTCTTTGTGATTAAACCCTCTTGAACAATTTGGTTTTCACCAAAGTTCTAAAGTCATTCGAAGGCGTTCACTCCACGTGATCGTTTTCATTCCTTTGAGGCTTCTTTAATCAAGAGTTTGATTCGAGGAGAGATTTTGTAGATTGTTGTCTACGAAGATACACCAAAATCCAAAAAAATTAAATATCATCAAAAACACAAAAAAATTGAAAATTCACAAAACACCCAAAAAGAATCTTCTTTGCTCACCTCCCATTCTTCGTGAAGTTTATGATCACTCGTAATCAAGCAAAACGAGCTCGTAAACGACTTCAAAAGCAAGCCAATCAAGAGACGTTGATTGTTGAAGAACCTCCAATTGTTGAACCTATTGTAGAACAAGAAGTCGTCATGGCTAATCGTACTATGATGGAGTTGCTACAAGCACCCACCGAGGGTTTTGGAGAGGCTATTGTGATTCACGCCATCCTTGCGGAGAATTTCGAAATTAAGACGGGTTTAATGTCGATGTTGCAAGCAAATAAGTTTAGAGGTCACGAGAAAGACAACCCGCATTACCACATTAGGAATTTTAACCGTCTCACTGCCACTAGCAAGTTTAAGGATGTTCCACATGACGCCATTAAGATGATGTTGTTTCCATACTCGTTGGATGGACCCGCTAAAATTTGGCTTGAGAAAGAACCGCCAAATTCGATTTTGACATGGGCCGATCTCGTTTCTAAGTTTGTGAACAAGTTTTTTCCACCATTTAAAACAACACACTTGAAAAATGAGATTTCACGATTTGTGCAAAGAAATAATGAAAGTTTTTCAATGGCATGGGAACGCTTTAAAGAGATGTTACATGAATGTCCACACCATGATTTTACGGAATTGCATCAAGTGGATACTTTTTATAATGGGCTTAATGATCATGAACGAGATTATTTGAATGCCGCCGCGGGTGGTAATTTTTTGTGCAAGACGACAAATGAGGATTTACAAATCATTGAAAATAGATCTAAGGTTTATAACCCTCGTAACACACCGAGTGTTGCCAATATGGGTTCGTCATCTTCGTCACAATCGTCTCGTAGCATTAATGCCTTACATGATGAAGCTAATGAGGAAAATCGGTTTTTTGATAGATTTGCTAATCTAATGTCCCATTGGAAAGCTCAAGAAGCTTCCAATTCCGCTTCGGTTAAAGCGGTTGCTAAGAGTTGTTTATCTTGTGGGGGAGCTCATGATCTTTCCGAGTGCATTACCGCGGATGGTAACACTTCGAGTGCTTATGTAGCAACGGGAACTTACAACCAAAACGGTCAAGGTTCCCGCCAAAATCAAGCTCCACCAAACCAAAATGTTAACAATTATCAAAACAACAACCAAGGCAACACACGCAATTACAACAAAGGGAATTATCAAAGTGGGAATGGACAAATTTCTAATCAAAATCAAAACCGTGATTTTCAAAACACTACACAAGGTTTTCAAAATGCTCACACTAAAAATTTGCAAGGAGAATTTTTGGATTATGCAAAAGCAAATGATGCTAAATTTGATAACATGCAACGTGAGATGATTAGCTTAAGATCCGAGTTGAAAAACGAGCTAAAAAATGAACTTGCTAATGAACTTAAAACTCATGCAAACAAAATGGAAGGAAATGTCCAACGTCTTCAACAAAATCAACAAAAGATGGAATTAGGACAACATGAGATTAAGCAAGAGTTATTAAAAGCGGATGCTAGGCAATCAAAATTTGAAGACCGAATGGCTAAGATGTTTGAAGCAATCATGTGTAAACCCTCTTCCTCGGGTGGTCTTCCTAGTGATACCATTGCAAACCCGAAAGGAGAAATGAAGGTTATTACTACACGAAGTGGTAAAACTTTCAAGGAACCAATCTCTCGTCCAAGTACTTCTAAGGAGAAGGAAATCGAGAAAGAACCCGAGGTGATGGTCGAAAAGGAGCATATTACACTCCCACGAAGTACCGCTCATACCATACCTACGGTTGAACCAATACCAATTGTGGAACCCGAGTTTCCAAGGCCGTTGCCTAATGACCAACCCACACCACCTTTACCCTACCCTTCAAGACGAAACAAAGAGAAGTTGCAAGAACGTAACAAACAACAAATCGAGCTTTTTATAAAAATGTTTCAACAAGTGCATTTTGATGTGAGTTTAGCCGACGCGTTGTTATATATGCCTCGTTTCGCTTCCACTTTTAAAAGTATGATGAGCGATAAGGAAAAGCTTTCAAAGCTTGCTAATTGTTCTTCGGTTTATCTTAACCGCATACCGGAAAAAGTTGGTGATCCCGGAAAGTTTCTCATTCCTTGTGACATACAAGATATGAAAGAATGCCTCGCCTTGGCCGATCTTGGTGCGAGCATTAATTTGATGCCATTTTCCATTTGGAAATCGCCTTCGCTTCCGGCTCTCACTCCTTCGAACATGTCCATCGAGATGGCCGATCATTCTACGATTATGGCATGTGGAGTAGCCGAAGATGTTTTCGTGAAAGTGGGGAAGTTCTACTATCCCGTTGATTTTATAGTAGTTGACATCCCCGCGGATCCTCAAGTTCCTCTAATTTTAGGTCGATCTTTTTTAGACACTTCGAGATCGCTTATCGATGTTCATGCAAGAACTATCACTTTGAGATTCAACGAAGAGGAACTTGTTATAAACGCTACTCAAAACTCGAAACCTTCTCATGTTTATGCAATCGCTACCATCAATCACATTGACATCGTTGATGTGGTTTGCGATGAGTTTTCACAAGAAGTGTTAGGTTTTTCCGATAGCTCGTCAAGTGGCAATCCCACTATTTTGGATCCGATTCTTGCTAATTCCACACCAAATCTCACTCCATTCCAAGGAGGCGATTTTACTTCAAATGAAATCGACAATGAAGATGAGGTGTTGATTAGTGATGATACTTCTATTCCACCATTTCTTTCGCCGATGGAAGTTATGAGTGTTGAACCAAAATCTTCAATCGAGGAACCACCTATCCTTGAATTGAAAGATCTTCCTTCTCACCTTGAATACGCATTCTTGGAAGGTGATGACAAGTTGCCGGTTATTATTGCAAAAGGTCTTGCTCATAATGAAAAAACCGAGCTCTTGAAAGTTCTTAAGGCTCATAAAGGGGCGATTGCGTGGAAAATATCCGACATTAAGGGTATTGACCCAAAATTTTGTACTCACAAGATTTTAATGGAGGAGGACTAAAAACCCGCAATTCAAAGTCAAAGAAGGGTGAATCCCAAAATTCACGATGTCATTAAAAAGGAGGTCCTTAAACTCCTTGACGCGGGAATGATTTATCCTATATCCGATAGCCCATGGGTGAGCCCAATCCATTGTGTCCCTAAAAAGGGAGGAATGACCGTTGTGCCCAATGAAAACAACGAGTTAATTCCCACTCGTGTTGTGACCGGTTGGAGGGTGTGTATTGACTACCGAAAGTTAAATGATGCCACTCATAAAGACCACTTTCCTTTGCCCTTCATGGATCAAATGTTGGAGCGACTAGCGGGAAATGAATTCTATTGTTTTTTAGATGGTTTTTCCGGTTACTTTCAAATCCATATCGACCCTCGTGATCAAGAGAAGACTACGTTTACGTGTCCTTATGGAACGTTCGCTTATCGTAGGATGCCTTTCGGACTTTGTAATGCACCCGGTACGTTTCAACGGTGTATGATGGCGATTTTTCAAGATATGATCGAGAAGTCGATGGAAGTGTTTATGGATGACTTCTCGGTGTTTGGTAATTCATTCACGTCATGTTTATCCAATCTCGAACAAATGTTAAAATGTTGTGAACAAACGAATCTTGTGCTTAATTGGGAAAAATGTCATTTCATGTGTAAACAAGGAATCGTCTTAGGACATAAGGTGTCGAAGGCGGGGATTGAGGTCGATAAAGCTAAGGTAGACGTCATCGCCAAGTTAGCTCATCCCAAAACCGTTAAGGGAGTTAGGAGTTTCCTAAGCCACGCGGGCTTTTATCGTCGTTTCATCAAGGACTTTTCGAAAATTTCTCGTCCTATGACACACTTTCTCGAGAAGGATGCTCCTTTTAACTTCAATGAGGATTGTGTTAAGGCTTTCGAAACTCTCAAAAGGAAACTTACCGAAGCTCCCATTCTTGTTGCTCTTAATTGGGAATTACCCTTTGAAATCATGTGCGATGCAAGTGATTATGCTATAGGGGCCGTCTTAGGGCAACGTTATGACAAGCATTTCCGTCCTATCCACTATGCTAGTAAGACGATGACCGAGGCTCAATTAAAGTACACCACAACGGAAAAGGAATTCCTTGCCATGGTCTATGCTTTTGAAAAATTCCGACCTTATCTCGTCTTAACTAAAAGCATTGTGTATACCGACCATTCGGCTATCAAGTATCTCTTAGCTAAGCAAGATGCTAAGCCGAGATTGCTTCGTTGGATGCTCCTCCTCCAAGAATTTGATGTCACCGTGCTTGACAAAAAAGGAGCCGAGAATCTAGCGGCCGATCATCTCTCTCGTCTAGAAGATCCTCACAAAGATGTTTTCGAGAACAAGGAAATTACCGAAACATTTCCTCTCGAGACTCTCGGTGTAGTGAATTCTAAAGACACAACCCCATGGTTTGCCGACATTGCAAATTACCATGCGGGCAATTTCATAATCAAGGGTATGACGACACAACAAAAACGAAAATTCTTTCGTGACGTCAAGTTCTATTTTTGGGACGACCCTTATCTCTTTCGGATTTGTGCGGATCAACTCGTTCGACGTTGTGTGTTTGGTACCGAAGCTTCTAATATCCTTAGAGCTTGTCACGAGGGACCCACGGGTGGTCACCACGGTGCTAATCTCACGGCTAAGAAAGTGTTCGATGCCGGTTTCTTTTGGCCTTCTATCTATCGTGATGCACACGCACTTGTAAAGTCGTGTGATTCGTGCCAATGTCAAGGAAAATCGTCTCAACGTGATGAAATGCCGCAAAACATAATTCAAGTATGTGAGATTTTCGACATATGGGGAATAGACTTTATGGGGCCGTTCCCATCGTCTCATGGCAACAAATATATCCTCGTCGCGGTGGACTACCTTTCTAAGTGGGTGGAAGCTAAGGATTTGCCTACTAATGATGCTCGTGTGGTAGTGAAGTTTTTGAAACAACTATTTTTCTCGGTTCGGAACCCCTCGTGCTATTATAAGCGATCGTGGAACCCATTTTTGTAATGACCAATTCGAAAAGGTTCTAAGGAAATATGGAGTTACTCATCGTCTTTCTACGACTTATCACCCGCAAACGAGTGGGCAAGTCGAGGTTTCGAACCGAGCTTTGAAGAGGATTTTAGAGAGGTCAATTGGAGAAAACCGTGCTTCATGGTCCGACAAACTCGATGACGCTTTATGGGCCTTTAGGGCCGCTTATAAGACACCTATCGGTTGCACTCCTTATAAGTTAGTCTATGGGAAGAATTGTCATTTGCCCATTGAGTTGGAGCATAAGGCATATTGGGCCCTTAAGCATGCAAATTTTGACTTGAAGACCGCAGGAGATCACCGGAAAATACAATTGAATGAATTGGATGAATTAAGAGATAATGCTTATGAAAATTCATTAATTTTTAAAGAAAAGACTAAAAAGTTTCATGATTCAAAGATTAAAAACCGGGTTTTTAACGTTGGTGATCAAGTGTTGCTTTTTAACTCTCGTCTTAAGATATTTTCCGGGAAATTGAAATCTCGTTGGTCGGGTCCGTTCACCATTACACAAGTGTTTCCATATGGGACCATTGAGCTAGCTCAAGATGATGGTCCTAATTTCAAGGTGAATGGACATAGGCTTAAGCACTACTTTGGTGGGGAAATTCCTTCAATGGTTGCCCTCGACCAAGTCACCTTCCCCAATGATAATTAGCATTGAGGGGATCGAGTCGAGCTCATGACTCGGTAATCAAAAACGAGGTGCCTCGTGGGGGAGATCCCATGCTTATCTTTTATGCTTACTATTCACTAATAAGGGGACTTGCACCCTTTCAACTCGTTGTCTCGTGGTTGTTTGTGATTGTGTTATCTAGATCATCATCATCATCTACGATTGAAGACTCTCGTGTTCGTTTACGTAAGCCTCCATCGTTCGTTTGAAGAAGTTTTTCACGATTCCTTGACATATCCTTTATTGTTCTAACAATTATCTTTTAGCATACTTAATAAACGACTTTAGATATATTGTTGATCACCCTTTCCATGCTAGATCCTAAGCATTCGACTCTTCGTCTCTAGTATGGGGGTGCTCCACCTTTAGACTCGAAACATTAAGGACAATGTTTACTTTTAGTATGGGGGGTGAATAGATACTTGCTTTGCTACGCCCTCACGCTTTCCAATTTTCAATGTTTTGTTTTGCTAATAAGGCTAAAAATGGCCAAATTTTAAATTCTTTCCTAGTTTTCATAAGTGTTTTTAAGACACGAATGTATATTTTCCGTTGGGTAGAATAAGAGTTAATTTTTGACTTGATGGGCATTTGGAGCCATTTACATTCCTTAACCCGCTCAATTCAAGTTTTGCTAGACTTTTATATAGGGAGCTTTAAAACGCGAAAGTCTTAATTCATACGGGTTAAGAACAAGAACTTTTCGCAAGTTCCTATAATTGATTCTAGAAAGTTACTTATCAAGGGAACTTTAAAACGTATTCTCTAAACTTGAAAAAGACCAAGAAAGTGCAAGATCCTATAGGTGGCTTGAAAACCCAAAACTTTGATTTGATATAGTCTTAATGAAAGCTAATCCAAATTTGGCTTAATTTTGACTTGCATGGCTAAGTATTCACGAGTCTCTTTAAATAGAGGTCTTTATATAGTGAAGAACGAGAAATGATAGAGTTAGACAAGTGATCATGCTAAACGTAGAACATGAAAGTGTTCTTTCAAAAACTCATATGTTTTTTAATGTGGCTTTTTCTTCCCATAAGATCAATGCATTAGGAATAAATCATAATTGCAATAAGTAAGGTCGTACGATTTGAAAGGTTACTTAGCCTCTAGCGCAAGATCGTTTAAAAGTTGCTCGGGGTTGAATAGAGTTCATAGCCAAGGCATAACTTATTGAAGCGGGACGCGAAGATTGGCGATTATCCAAAAAGGCCCTAACAAGGCATGAGGAGCTCTATTTTTGCTAAAGATCCAAAGATGATGTGAAGTATCATTATTCCTAAATCAATATGAAGGATCGAGACACACGACGAGAAGCAATTACTCCCCTAAAGATCATAGAGAAAGTCTATCCAAAAAGACCCTAACAAGGTATGAGGATAAATATATCCAAGTCCGAAAAGGAGGCGGATGGTTGTATATTAAAATCCAAAGTAAAGATTGAAGAAAAATGATGAAGTCGTGGTCCAATATGAAGAATCTCTCAAAAACGTCAAGTGAAGAAATTCCAAATATATGAAGAGAAGACCATAATTTCAAGAACGTCTTCCCAAGATTTGAAGTATGAAGTACATGCCAAATATCGGTCCGAGAAAGGTCTCAAATCGTGAAACGAGTTATGCCAAGATATGAACTTAAGGAGATACATGAGAAGCCGTTTTAAAAGATTTTGTCCTTCGGCTAACTATTGATCAAATCATGCTACTTTGCTTTCGGACTAATAACTACTCAAATAAGTCAATATGAATCACTTGTGATCCATGACAAATAGATAAAAAATGCTAGTAACCCATTTCTTTTTATAATAACTAGGATTGCGGGGAGAAAAATTATTACACAATTTGGACGTATGAGTAGTGTTAGCATTGTGACTTGTACCAACAATGATCTTGTTTTTGCATTTAGCATGGAATGTATGACAATCAAGGATGACGAAGTTTACTCTAAGGGACATTTGCTTGTTTCTATTCTTTGACCCTAAAAGTCACTTTTTGTGATGAAAATCATATGTCATGTCTTTACACATCTTCGTAGTATGATGCAAGTCTTTTACTTTTCAATAAAGGTTAATAAAATTGAACTTTGGTGATGCTTAGATACTTTATTCTAGCATTGCGTGAGGGCACGACAATGGCTTAGTATGGGGGAGTGATGAGATGGCATTTATACATGATCTCATCGTTCTTTTCGGGCTTTAAATGCATAAAAATGTCATAAAATACCATATATATGCTTGTGTTTGTTTACTTGTGTATTTTAGGTATGGATATCGTGAAAAAGACAAAAGATCACAAGTTACAAGGAAAAACGGACACGAGAAACGAAGCCGTGCAAAGAACCGGGCCCTAATCATGGAATTCTCAACATATACCCTTGAAGACTTGAAGACAAACAAGATTGATCCTCATTTATTGAAGAAATGACACTTAAAACCCTTGTATATTCATAATTACAAGTTTGGTCCCTTATGTTTGTCAAAATTACACAAAAGGTCCTTCAAACTTTGAAGAAATGGCAAGATTAGTCCCTCAACAAATCAAAATTGCCAATAATGGTCCCTCATGAAGTAAAAGATACAATGAAGACCTTTGAAGATCAAGAATGTCCAAGATCAGCCCTTGAAATATCTCAAAATGGCAAAAATAACCCTTGAAATCCTATTTCCAAAGTTTTATGCCAAAACTGCCAATGTGTGAAACTTATTTACAAAGGAGAATACGTTTTAGGGATGAAATACTTTGTTTACCAAAATTTCCAAAACACAAGGGCTAAACATGGGCAAAGGAAACATTTGAAACGAATTTGCGCCAAACACATCCATTTCCCCCAAAATCGGATCTAAATTACCACTATTCACCCTTCTTCACCTCCAGATTTTACATCACTTAAACTTGGGGTAAAAACCAATTCCCTTTGCACACACTTGATTCACATGTGTAGAAACCTATCCCACACCAAAAACCCTTAATCCCACTCACTATGGACCCCACCCTCAATTCCCGTTTAGCCAATCACAATGCAACTTACTCTCCAAGTTATGTGACGTGTCAAGATCAACAGCCCACATCATTTGCTTCATTCCAAAGCTAAAATGAACAGCCTTGATCAAATTGGACAGCTCAAATTCAGAAAACGTCTAGAAGACTCAAGGGCATAATAGGGAATTCAGTTCTAGGGTTTGTGAATAGTGTTTAGCCAGGCATTTGCCTATAAAAGGAGACCTCAACATGTGAGAGTCCCTTTGTTCCAATTTTAGGCTATCAATCTTTGTAATTCCTTTTTAAGTAATAAAATTTGATTTTCTGAATTTTGAGAAAACTTGTTCTTGTTTATTAAAAGTTGGTGTTAGAATAGCCTAATTCTGAGTTCCATTTATATGTTTGAAGGTTTTTGAGGCAAGGTTTTAGTTGATAAAGCTTGGGTTTCAAAAATCAGAAAGTGCTTGTTTATTTGATCTCACCTTATTGTTTGTTCATCTTAGCAGCATTGGAAGCTGGTACTTGTTTTGCTAGTACCTCAGCTCAAACAATCCAGGGCCTGGATGTAAGTCTTGGAGGTTTGCACCTTCTTCCCTTTTCATTTTCTCTTTAAGTTTATGAATATTTGTGATTTTTGTAGATTTATGCTTGAATCTGTGTTATTGTGGTTGATTATTGTTGATTTGGTTTGGTTGATGTTATTGAGGTGTTAGTGATCTGATTTGTGGGTTGAATCTTCATAAGCCTTTGAAAATTTGTGAAAATAGGTTTTTAAGGGGTGTTTGGGATTACTGCATAAGTTGGATTTGTGGCTTGTTAAGTGTTTGTTTGTTGTGAGCAAGTATTGGTATCTGTTATTTGGGTGCATATGTTCATCTGTTTGCAGTTTTTGTGGGTTTGAACACATAGATTCTTGATTAGGCTATAAAATCTTCATAACTTGGTAAAATTGGCTAGGATTTTGAGGACACCTAGATCTAAGCATAGGTTAGGGTTAACAAGTGCTAAATCATAGTTAAATACATCAGGGTAGAAGGATTTGAGGCTTGAAATTGGATCACGTGTCAAGTATATCAGCAAAACCTGTTTCTGCATATTGTTCATTGTTCATCAGTAACTTCTAGTGCTTTGATCTTGTTGATTTCTTTGATTCAGTGTTTGATTCTTGTTGCTTTGTGTTTATTGCTAGTTTATATAGCTTGTGTGTGCATCTGGTTAAGTTTGGTTGGCTTATTTTGCTTAAATCTGCTTATTAAGTGCTTAACTGCTTATTTGCATATCTGGAGCATATCTGTGGACTGTTTGGCTTATTGTGGCTTATTGTGTGGATCATTTTGTGATTTTATTGTTGCTATTGACTCCTTGTGGTTCACTAATCACAAGGGTGCCTTTGTTTCCAGTTGAATCAAACCAGAACTCTCAAATAAGCTTGGTCAATTAGTCAAAGCAGTGGGAACTCCTTTCCCCTGCTGGTTACCACTGCTAGTGCAATTTTGGTGTCTGCTTATCAATAAGCTATAACAGCTTATTCCAACCTGCAACAACTTTGTTTTTGTAGTAGGTGCTCATATTTTGACCCATTTGTTCATACTGGAGCATTTGGGTGGTTGACTTTTAGGTTTGACTAGAAAACCAACTCCTTTGACTTTTACATAAGTTCATTTGTGCTTATTCTGGCTTATTGGTTGAGCTTATTGGATTTTTGTTGATTGATATTGCTTATTGAGTCCATTTGAAAGCTTTTTCAAGTTGAATCAGCTTCTGAGGTGCATTATTTCTCAAAAACGACTATTTTGTCGTTTTGTGGATTTTTGCTTTTCTATTTTCTGGCTTATTGAGTGTGCTTATTGGAAATTTCTTTTGACAGATCTCTTAAGCATCCTAAAAGAGGGTTGTGTGTCAAATTAGAGCTTATGGCATTAGCTTATGGCTTAATGGGCTGAAAAGCCCAATAAGAATAAGCTTTGTGTTCAATAAGCTGTGATAAGCACATTTTCAGCTTTTGGGCCTTTAGAGTTTTGTTCTTAGAATTGAATTTTAAGTCAGATAGGGTTTTTCCAAGTCAATTGGGCCAAGTTTGACTTTTTGGGCCCAAAAGCCCATTTAGGTTGACTGTTTTTGGATTTGGCCCATTTGAGGGCCCATTAGGGGTATTTTGGTAATTTCAATTTGGTTTTCTGATTATTTAGGTTAAAATAAACTAGTTTGCAAGTTTTTAGAACTTTTTATAATTTTTGGATTTTTAATATTATTTTAATATTATTTTATTATTATTTTTAAAATTTCACATTTTCCAACTTTTTACATTTTTCTTAGGTTTAATACATTAAAATAGGAATTTAGCAACTTTTAGAATAATTTTATCTCTTTTAGATTAATTTTTATAATTATTTTAAGTTTTAATAGTTTTTAAATCATTTTAAATAGTTTTTATAGGTTTTAAAATTTCTAAAAAATAATTTTTAATCTTTTTAGGTCATTTTATAGTTTTACTAATTGAAAAATCTTTACTTGGGCTTTTTGATAATTTATTTTATTTTTAGGGCTTTAATTAGCATTCAAAAATTGAATATTTAATTATTTAAAAGGTTTGAAAAAGTTTTGATCATTGGTAAACTCTTAGTTTATTATATTTGATTTTTGGTGAATTTTTGGTAATTTTTAGAATTTATTTTTATTTTGGTGATTTTTAAGGTTCTACGTTTTAACTTTCTAATAGTGATTTTTCTTGGTAATTTTTATTTTTACGTTTTCGTCATTTTCTTTTCTAATCCCCTTCTAAACCAATCATTAATTACAAACATTTAACAAATTTCTCACACACATATACCTCCTTGGGAAACGAACTTTCACACCATTAAGGGTCATTAGTGTTGATTTTCCTAAATCATCACTCGATACTTACCGCTCTTACGCCTTTTCCCTAAAAGGTGTAATTTACCATAATCAGGAACACACTACTAAAATATTGGAGCATGGGAGATGTTTTCACTTGGTGATTTCAGCCCCAAACCCCACGGCTCACATGGGGGTTTTGGTGTTCTTGAATCTTTGATCTATTTTGTTCATGGTATGGTCCTATATTAGTGTTAATAATATTTTAATAATATTTCTTTGTATTGCATATGTGATTTTTGATTTGGGTTTTGGATGAGAATGAACATACAAGTGATTTAGGGTATTGTGATTTGATTATGATGTTTATTAGATGTTATTATGGGTATAGGAATGATTGAAATGGGTCGAAAAGATGTTTTGATATGATTTTAAAAGAGTCATTTTAGGTCAGAAAATTTAGGGCTAATTTTCGTGGGTTTAACTTTAAGTCCAGGTTGAGAAGATAGGATATTGTTGTAGAGCTTCTTTCTAGCTTCGTTTTGGTATAAGGTAGAGCTTTTGACTCCAAACGAGTCAAAAGTTACGCTAGTTTGAATTTTCGTGTACCGGGAGATGAAGTCGACGTAATCCGAAATTATGTTCGATTTTTGGTCAAATCTCGGGGACTATAAGTTGAGTTTTAAAATTCATTAGAGGCTGTTCTCAGGGTATAAACTTAGCATTTTGAGTCTATTTTCATAATCAAGAGTCGAATTTGTAAACGGGAATGCTTAAGAAGGTCAAAATGGTTTTACAGCGCGAAGGTACAAAACTGTCCGAAATTTTGAGTTTAGTAATGTGACGAGCAGTGGGTCTTAGACGTGAAATCATTTTATGAAATTTAATATGGACTTTATACAGACTATAAATGAATTTTACAAATTTTCTCATAATTTTTGGTGATGTCTAAGTATAGGAAAACAATCCGTACATTTGGTACGTACCGGTAGAATTGTAAAATGAGCAATAGTTTTAATAAAGTATAAAAGTGGTCGTGTCTAGTAAATATCACTTGTTGGGATTTTTGGCGTGAGTTTATATGAACCTTGATTGTTCTTAATTATGTACATACAGTACTTGAAGGTAGTTGAATGTGTTGATTCATTACGTGTTTATTCGTTAGGTGTTGTATTTGATTTCCCGGGGCATCCTCATCGTCGGTGATCGACTTCGTTTACGCCGTAGTTACTAATACTACCACTACTACCTAAGGTGAGTCTATAGCCTCGCTCTCTACTTATTTCAAACGTTTTTACCCGCGAGGGGGATACATGCTATTTAAATGAAAATGAACATTAGTCATGAATGATTGTTGGACCCGAATGTTGCCTTGAATTGTGTTAAGTAACTAGTTGTAAAAGTCCCTAAATTCGTGAACTATTAACTATTGTCTTGCCCTTGTGTGGGTTGGAGATAGCCGCTTATACAATTGATAGTACTATGGGGTTGACGACCCTATCCGAGACGAGAGCTAGTACGTTGAGTACCCTCTGCGGACGGATAACTTGTGATAAGAAATAAGGTATAATTACAACTAATGCCTTTAGAAGGGGCACTGGTTTCACTTAAATCATGCCGGTAAATGTACGCGGGTGATTGATTTAACGGATTAGTGTCACGAGTTTAAACACAATTATTAGCTATTGCTAATTATAGTATCCTTGAATAATAGATTGTGTATACGAAAATGCTATTGAATGATCATGATTGGTTTTAATACTTATGTTCAACTGATGATTTGATAAACCTATAGATTCGCTCAACCTTTGTGTTGACGATTTTAAGCATGTGTTTCAGGTAATCGATGATGTGTAGCAAGGAGCATGCAAAGGATGGGAATTGTGTGGCTTGGCGGTCTACTTGTTTTTCCACCCTTCTTTAACTTAAAACTCTTTTATTTTTCTGTCATGTGAACAAAATGTATCTTTTGGGGTTGTTATTCAGTGGGGACCTAACGTAAACTCTGTTTTGTATTATCTTGGGATTTGGAAAACTGTAGACTTGTATGTTTTTAATAATGTTAAATTTATGTTAAACTTTTACGTCTCTTTGAGTCGTTTAATATAGCTTATGTGTGATGATAACTACGTAGCACCCAAATGTTGTAGTTCCGCTGCGCATAGCATTTGTTGGGGTGTTATAGATTGGTAATCAGAGCCATGAGTTATAGAGAACTAGGTCATTTTGAAAAATCCTAAACTATAACTTTTGGTGTCGTAAGAAATTGTCCAAGCACACAACTATCCTGCATGGCTCCGGTAAGATTTCTTTAGCATTGCTTTATATTTTAGATGTATCCCTCAAAATTGATATGAATCCCCTAATATTTAGTAAGTAAATACTATGATATATATTGATATATATTGTTGTGTACACCGAGTACTTAATATCGTAATTTTGCAAACATTTATACGACTATCATATATGTTGCATGTAATTGGCATACGGGCTACATTGCATTACATGGCAACACCGTGTTGTGATCCTATGTGTATGTGGGAAGGATTGTATGTATAGGTATGTATATACTATGGTATTTAAAGGCATTTCACGCGAAGCAATGGTCCTTGTGTGATTATCATACATTTAAAATGCGGTTTTGTTGAGAATTCGGCCTCACCGCCAATTATCAATCTTGATAATTAATTTATTGTTCGAATAACCGAGTGTGAACCTCGTTTGATACTCTAGATACGTAAATAATTCTTCGTAACATATTGTATATCGACTAGATTGATCTCGATTGTCGTTATCGCACCGTGATGTGTCATTCTTGGACATCTTCTTTTGAAACGTAATTTACTTACATATTATTTTATTTCCTTATTCCTTATGGGTTTTATATATTGGTTGGCGTAACTATAATATAGACGAAGTATAATCAACGATGTATACATCGTAGCAGCGAATCATGTGTGTATATTATGAAACGTGATGGAGGCGTATCGCCATTTAATCGTTTTTATCATCCTACTTGAGGATTTGCTATCTATGATCCGGTGGACTAACATGGTGGAATATGGTGGTGCAAGCCATTGTTGAGCTTAGAGAGAGAGAGTGGTTGTGTGAAAAAGAAAGAAAATGAATTAAAGTGAAAAATGAACACAAGCAACACCCCTCCTTGGAAGCTAAGGAGGGGTATACATAGTTACACACGCTGCTTAAACTATACAACGATCCTAGTCTAGTCTAAGCGTGTGTGACTATGATAACTAATGGGAATTCTTAAATGTCGTCACATAAAGTGAATTTCCAACAATCTTCCCCCATGGGACGGCGTGTAGAATTCCTTACAATATTTTTCCTAACAAGTACATAATGATTAAGAACAAGAGCTTTCATGAAGCGTCCCATGTTGATGAAGTCTTCTGAGGCCTTCGTCTTCAAAACGACTCATCTTTAAAGTAATTTGTAGAAGAAATACTGTAACGGCACGAGCTAAGTAACCCATACACTACTGGTTAAGGAGAAGCTCCTGAATTAGCTTCCCCCTAATTCATGCCACATAAACTTGATGTAGAAGCTTTTAAATAGCTTCCCCCTAAACCGACAATCCTCGTAAGCAACTTCAAAGCTTTCAATAAAGCTTAGAATGATTAAGCGCACAGCGGAATCTAACAAGCAAAACCCATCATATAACATGATACCGTTACTAAGAGGGATTGAAAGTTTGGGGCACACCAAGTAGATCAACAACTTCTCTTCTCATGCTTGAATAATTCTTCTGAATTTTTCTTCCCCTTGAGAGTTCAAGTTATGCATACCAGAAAGAATCAAGTCATTTCTTCCCCCACATAGTTGAAGAAAGTAAATCAATCCTAATTATGAAGCTCAAATACTGAAGTGGACATTTTATCCCATTCATGAAGTTGACATCGTAACACCAGAGTCAATTAAGTCCCGGAAATGCACATATCTTCTTCCGGAGATGCACCAGAGTCAATTAAGTCCCGGGAATGCATATAGGATAATGATGATGAATAATTGCAACAACCAAACAATTAAAAAACGAATCAGTAGTGTACCGTTTAGAGATTGATAACGCCACGAGTTAAAACACTGATTTTCTTTGCGGTTATGACAAATGTCATCTCGGAATGTCTTCAAATCAAAAGAAGGTATGAAGTTCATCACGTGTACTCGTTGTGCTTTCATTGTGTCTTCTTCTTCCCCCTTGATGGTTTCGAAACTCGGAACCATCAACAAATCGTACGCACATGTACCTGAAAATCTCGAGAGAATAATAAATAAGCTTAATTATATTCGGTGAGAATCAGCTGTTGATCAAAAATCTCTACTCATAAACTCTCCATGGCCATCTTTACCAACCCACTTGTAAGCAATTTGAAGTGACCACTGATAAAATGAACCAGATACATCAAACGTGAAACTGAATAAGAATCCTTTGTTCTTGTGACTTAAGCTTGCACAATTGTTGAATGAAGAACGGTGGAGAAATCTCTAAGTACTCAATGCATCACTGAAGAAGTCTATAAGCACAACACCTCTTGAAATTATCCACGTCGACTAAGCGCGTGACACTGAGTACAACTATGTAACCCCTTTAAGTGATAGTTATCTGAGTCATCAACCAACCACCCCGAACCTGGTAACCAGATAAACAAGTCTTCATTCTGAGATTAAGCACCAACAAGTTATCTGTTCAAGGATAAAATAAGTACACGCCTTTGAAGAAATTCGTCTCCGTCTTCAAATAATTAATACCCGATCCAAAAAAATATGTAGTCACTAAAAAATCGCCAAAATTTTCTTGGTCCCGTGTCAAATAAATCTTGTCACTTAGTCTCGTCATTTTTGTCTCGGCACTTTGTCACGTCAATTTTGTCCCGATAATATCCAATATGACTTATTATGACACATTCAAAATTGTAAAATAAACACAATTTTAAAATCAGTCCTTATAAGGAAAGATCACTTGGCCCTTTTAAAAAGATTAATACCGGATACATTAAACTATATTGCCATATACGAATTGCCACCAGTTGTTTAATAATCCAATGATAACTCGGCCCACCAATTGCCATATACGAATAGAAAACTATATTTGTACATAAACCATTACCACAAAAGTGTTTGGTTAAATAGTTTATCCATTCCAATTCCATTTGACATCCGTGTATTACTACTGGCACCATTTGCACATGCATATCAAACGACCCATATAAAAATATTAGGACCCGGTCCAACAACAAAACCGTATGATTATATATATAACCCACAACCCTAATTCACCTCACACTTTACCTAATCACATAAATCAATAAACTTCGCCTCTTTTCATCTATCTACCTCCCAACCACCAATTTACCTAACACAACCATAAAAATATTCAATCCAATCTCATCTCAGTTCTTTACAAGCCAAGATCAATCATCAATCTCAATCTCATAGTAAACCTATTAATCATATCGTACCAAACCATACATATCCACAAAATCAATCACTCCTTTCTATGGTCTTATGATCGAATCATCGAATAAATAATATATGACGTTGACAGAGGCTTCAAAATCATCTAATGATCTCAGGTAAGGTGGAAATTAATTGCATGTTGGATGGTTTTCGTTTTGAGTTGATACCGAAATCAAACAAATTGATTATAACAATCATGTTATAAATCACATCATGATTTCGAATAATAAAAACTATGGGTGAAACCATACATAAATAAATCTATGATGGGTTATCTCGAACTTACAAGATCTAAAAGATCTTTCAAAGTTTGATGAATCTGAGATTGATTTTTAGGTTAATCGATTCGAGTCAGTGGAGTCTAGATGTGATGGGATGTAGGTGACGATGGGCATAGGATTCGATATGGTGTTTGAGGAGTTAAAAGGTTGGATGTGTTGATACTGGTTCAGTTCACTGGTTTTATAAACAGTCCATCGGAATGTCTACTTATTTGTTTTCCATCGCAATGTTTACATTTCCATCGCAATGTTTTCAAAATCAGTCCATCAGAATGTCTTTGTTTTTCCATCGCAATGAGTCCTCTACACCCCATCGGAATGCGTTCCATCGGAATGCGTTCCATCGGAATGTGTTCCATCGGAATGCGTTCCATCGGAATGCGTTCCATCGGAATGCACCGAAAGTGTTCCATCGGAATATTCGATCGCAATGTAGAAACCAATGGTTTTTGTGATCGCAATATTCCGATCTGAAAGCTTATCCAAAAGTACTGTCCTTTTTCCATATATTCAGGAACATGTATCTGGGTCAAATTTTTTCTGGCTAATCTGGGTTTTCACCTTCATCTTCAAAAAAATATGTACCCTAGAACAGATCATAAAACAAATGATATAGCAGAAAAAAAAACCATGCACAAAATCATTAGTAGATGTAATAATAAAAAAGGGCAGGTTTTGACATCACTTTTGACCAGGAAAACGTGGCAAGTGGTGAGATGACAGGATTATGACAAAACCAGTGACACAAACAGTTAAACCAATCGGACCATGGGATTGATATAACGAGACCATCAAACATGTGAAAGTGATAAAAAGCTTGTGAATATGATAAACAAAACACAAACCGTGACAAAACATTGACAAGTTGGACAAAATAAGAACAAGACGTGACTAAAATGATAGATTCGGACCCAAATTTTTTTTAAGACCACCTAAATCGAAAACAAGAACGATCCAAGGATGGAACCGAGGCTCTGATGCCAATTGAGGATTTGCTATCTATGATCCGGTGGTCTAACATGGTGGAATATGGTGGTGGAAGCCATTGTTGAGCTTAGAGAGAGAGAGTGGTTGTGTGAAAAAGAAAGAAAATGAATTAAAGTGAAAAATGAACACAAGCAACAACCCTCCTTGGAAGCTAAGGAGGGGTATATATAGTCACACACGCTGCTTAAACTATACAACGATCCTAGTCTAGTCTAAGCGTGTGTGACTATGATAACTAATGGGAATTCTTAAATGTCGTCACATAAAGTGAATTTCCAACACTACTTGAATTTAAATATGCGTTTTAAGGATAGACTAGCGTTGTGATCAAGCGTGATAACTTGGAATTTGGTTGGTTTGTGTTAATTGTGTGGTGTACAATTTCGAGACTCATCCAAGGCCGATAACAACACTTAGTTGACATACGTGTTCTTGCTCCGTTTATTTCATTTTGTTTTGTTATTTCATTATTTTGAATTCGATATTTTACATGATGAGGTCCGGCATTTGTGTGAGTTAAATAAGCATTAAACTTTGTTGATCGAATAATTTAAACATAAAGTGTTTTATATATTTAATATTTGGTGAATGAAACTTTTGGATAAAAATGACGTATGATGCGTCTTGTAACAAGTAAAATTTGTATAGAGAATAAAAGGGACAAAGTGAAATTAATTTTTTTTCTTTCCTTCAACTTGGTTGGTAAATCATAATAAGTAATTTATGTTACTCGTAAAATCATTGTTTTCATATATTAATAATTTGATACTAGAAGCTTGTGATGGATTTGTCAAGAATTTGCCTAATTTAATTTGAGAAAGGAGTTATGATAAAATTTACGATATGACTATTGAGTATATGTAGCAAAGGGGCTTGATATGAATTAATTTTTGGGTCATTATGGTAAACTTTTGGCGTATCTTTTAATACAGAAAATGAGTAGAAGAATTGGTCATGTATTTTGGAGCTAAAAACTTTGTAAAATTGGTTTTATTTTAAACATAAGGTTATGTTTACGTATGCATTGGTATAAACTAGAACCCCGTTACTTGTTGTAGTGAATAAACTGGGATAAAAATCGGAATGTACACTTTAAGTGAGAAATTATAACGTTTGAAATAAATTATTAAATATGGATGGAACGTCATTAAAAATCATTTGTTTGATTAATTGTCATCATAGAGAATCACTATGCATAATTTGATGATGCTTGCTTAAAAGCGTTTGAAAAAAAAAATCTTTCATTTTATTCCGCTGCGAGATGTGTTAATTTTAAAATCGTTTGATAACGGGCTAAAGATTAAAAGTTGAATTATATATATTTTAGAATTAATTGAAATAAGCATTTTAATTATTTATTATATTATTATTGTTATCGAGATTCAAGTGTCGGCTAAAATCAGTAAGTTGTCCGAGATAATACTACGTGAAACCTCTTTAGCATTTGAGTCAAATCGCGTGAATATGATTAAAAAAAATCAGTTTTAAGGAAAACATGTGTGTAATAAATTGTCAAGGTTGATTTTAAGAGTTAAATTGGACTAGTTTGAGTCATGTTGGATACGTGTATATATGTGATAATATAAGTCATAATAACAGTAATGTAAAACTTTGAAAATTCTTACTATGAACGTTTTTGGTACTTAAGATATAAACACTAATGAGATTCTGACGCGAGTATTGAGATTTTCAAACCTAATGATTTTACCAATTATGATAACCGGGTCACCGCATTTATTAATGTTAGTAATTTCCTAGAGATTGAAATTTTTCCAGAAATAAAAAAACTTTGTAAGTTGAAAAAAAAATGAAAGGTATAAATTCTTTAATGGTGTAACACAAATTTAAATATGCAAATGTTCGGTTTTACAATGTACAAGGTAACACTAATTTGAATACGCAAGTGGATTACCCAACACACGCCTACTTGTATATTATTTAATGAAGATGTATATATAATGTTTTGAGTCACGATGGTTCGATCGTACGACATCTCTTCTTCGACTTTGCGAGTCTACATCTGAACTTGAGTAGTCATGTGATTGTTTATTTTAATATTGTCTATGGTATGAAACCATTATTTATTTTTAAAGTACTACTTCGCTATTACTTGATAATATGGGTATGTCACCCGGTGTATTTTTATCCTCTTCATGGACGCCGTAACTATTCTTCTTTCGGTTAATAGAACCTAAAAATTTGTATTTACTTGAATGATGATATAAATCTTCATTAAAGTGGTTATTTATTTATATTGAACAAAAGTGAGGAGGCGAAGCCGCTTTACCGAATAGTAGAGGTGAAAGAACTCGATCTTCCTGGTGAAATTATTTCTATTTGACCAGGTGATTCGTCTCCTCTCCCCGTATACCCTTGGTGGAATGTGTGTGCAACTTGAGACGATGGAAATTATGATTGTTGTTCTATTTTTGACGCTTGTGTTGATATTCAATTTTTACTCCATGTATTCGTAGATCGCTGTTGTTATCTCGAGACTTTTGTCATATATTCGAAGTATTTTCATTTATAATGTAGTTAACTTCTTTTGGCAAATATATTGCTCGTTTACCCCGTTCGATCTCATTGATTGTTGATTTTATTACTTGTTGTGCTTGCAATGATCTTTAATCTTGAACCACCTTACCGTTATTTTGTGAATAGTCTATTTTGAAAATATGTATGAGTGTGTCAAATGGTTCGTTCAACCAAATACAAATGGTATCGATTTATTTATTTATTTATTTATTTATTTTCTCATAAAAAGTCAAAGTAAATGTATGATTTCAAAATGGATGAAAAATGTTTGATGTGTTTCTTAAAACGATGGTAGCAATATTTTCCCATTTCAAATTTCATTTCAAACAATTTAATTATTTTGAAGTATAGGTCGAAAACTTTCGTAGTCATAATTGGTGTGTAATAATAATGTTTGTGTGGTCCCTCGATCCTCAATTATGCACAGCTTAGCTAACTAGGCATAATTCGGGAAGAGTCCTATTTTGTTGGTTGTTGTTGCTTGGTCCTTAAGTATGCATGATCTAGCTAATTATGCATAGTTTAGGAAGAGCACTACCGTGTCAAATCAATTGGTCATCTTTAAACTAGTAGTGTTTTGATAAATGTTTGGATGAGAACACTTTTAAAACGGTGGATCCTTATGCAAGTAATCGTATTCTGTTTAATTCCTAAAGAAAATTTTTGAAATTTTTTGTGTTCCTTGAAATCTTTTCTTTTTGGTTGGCATTGACTTAGTAAGTCACAGTGACCGAGTAATTTTGGAAAATGTTTTTATGTGTTGTGTGTAACGTGTGAAATTTATCTGAATCACGAGGGTGTTGATGATATACCAAAGGGGCTCGTATCGACACTGAGAAGAGTTTTTAACAAAAATAGGAGACTGCCAAAGTGGAGGAGAGTCGAGTTCGAATAACTCTGAGGGAAATGACGAAGACTTCTCCTACATAAAATGTATCGTACTTTATATATTTTCTTTTCTTGTTCTTTTGATATGTCAACGACACGCGATAAACTGTTGAATTTTACCAACTGTGCATCGGTAGTTGGAAGACAATTTCATTGTCATCTTCGTGTATTTAAGTGAGGAATCCTCTTTGCTTAACTCAACCATCCTTGATTATCGATGGTTAAACGATGGATAAACATAGTTGATGTTTTTATGGTGAACCCTTGTCTTATGTATTTATGTTGTATGTTATCTAGTCGAGTGATCGAAAGTTGTGAGAACTTGAGACGACATTGTCGAATGACATCCGATCATAGAGAACACGTGCCATGTAATATATTATTTTTTTAACTGTGGACGATGATGCTTATTTATATTTTGACCACGTTTGGGACGGAAGTGAGATGGTGTTCTTGTAATATCTTTTAGGTATAGATTCGTGTGTGAGCACCCTACGATGAAATATGTATGTATTTTCTTTCTTTATGGATATGCATCCATAGCTAGCAAGCTTGTGAACCTTCTTTAACTTGCAATTTTCTTTTGACTGGACTCATCCGAGAATCATGTCAAATATTCTTATTTTATCATGGTTTTGCTGATTTTCAAGCATGAGTTAACTTGATTGAATTGATTTACTTGGCATGGTTTGGCTATTTTGCAAACATGTCGTGATGCGGTTGTATGTGCTTCATTATGGTTTTGTGTTTGATTGAATTGTGATGTCTTCGAGAGATTTATGTATACGTCGAATGATTTCCGTATAGATGAATTCGTTTTTGACGAACTAGGGTTGTATGTACGTAATATTGCAATAAGGTGATTTTGTACGACTAGTATTAATTTCTTCGTATCATATATTCTGAACATTTTCGATGGGGTTATGTGTGGCCCGTGTGATTTTTTTTCTTTGTGAATAATTATCTTTATGAGATTGATGGACCAAGTGAAAGGACGATTCGAACGTTGGAAGACATGTTCCGAGCGTGTGTGATTGATTTTGGTAGTTGTTGAGATCGACGCTTACCGTTGGTAGTATCTTTGTACCACGACATTTATCATGTTAGCATTGAAGCTGCAGCATTTGAAGAATTAGGTTGATGAATTTGTAGATCGCCAGTTGGATATAATGAAGTAGGAAAGAGTCAGTTGAATGGACTTGAAATGATTCGAGAGATTACGGAAGAGATGGTGTAGATTAAGAATCACTTGTTAACCGCGAGAAGCTGTGAGAAGATATGTGTTGATAACCGTAGGAAGAATTTGGGAAAACTGAAGTAGAGATCATGGATCGAGATGTTAAGAAATTGAAGCAAGGTAGAATACTCATTGTGAAGGTGTGATGGAACCCGAGACGTGAACCGAAGTCCACGTCGGAACGTGAAGACCTCTTTAGGAAGAAGTACCCTCATCTTTCTAGTAGTACGAACTGCGAGTATAAGAACCGGAGAGCGCCGGGACGTCGCTCCCTTAAAGAGGGGAGGATGTGATCCCCCGAACCCAACGCCATTTATTTTACCCTAATTTACGAATATTTTTGAAATTTTTAAGAATTTTTATCGTGGATTTATTTGACGGTTTAAAATGAAACCAATAAATGAGGTCATAATTTTAGCGTTTGATGACTTGAGAAGAGCCGATAACGACTACGATACCGACGGATGCCCAAAATTTATCTTTTATTATCGATTGATCGATATTTGAGTTTTTCGAAGTTTTTATTTTTATTACGTTTTAAGTCGAGTCGAAACCATATGAATATTCGTTTTGTGTGCGTTTGAACCATTTAAAAATTATTTTGAGGTAGCCGGGACGAAACCCGACTCCTGTAAATTTTCAAAACCAACTACTAGTCATAATCTCGCTCTTTAGCACATGTTTAATTAATAAGGCCAAAAGAAAGCCATATTTGCACAAAGGTCCTCCCACCTTTTACAAAAACATTCACCACACACACACACTTCATTTCAACTAATAAAATTTTTCACCCTCCCTCCCTTTCTCTCTCAAAACTCACGGCAACACCACCACCACCTCAATCCACCATCAAAAATTGTTTTCTCAAAAATCTAATCAATGACCCATGTTTCTAACATCAAGTTAAATAAATCCCACCACAAAAATCAAACATGCAACAACATTTTTTCAAGATTTAATTTTTGAAATATTTTGATAAAAAAAAAATATGTTTGATCGAATTAATTTCATGGGTTTGTGTTTGATTGTGTTTAGGAACACACTACTAAAATATTGGAGCATGGGAGATGTTTTCCCTTGGTGATTTCAGCCCCAAACCCCACGGCTCACATGGGGGTTTTCGTGTTCTTGAAGCTTTGATCTATTTTGTTCATGGTATGGTCCTATATTTGTGTTAATAATATTTTAATAATATTTCTTTGTATTGCATATGTGATTTTTGATTTGGGTTTTGAATGAGAATGAACATACAAGTGATTTAGGTTATTGTGATTTGATTAGGATGTTTATTAGATGTTATTATGGGTATAGGAATGATTGAAATGGGTCGAAAAGATGTTTTGATATGATTTTGAAAGAGTCATTTTAGGTCAGAAACTTTAAGGCTAATTTTCGTGGGTTTAAGTTTAAGTCCAGCTTGAGAAGATATGATATTTTTGTAGAGCTTCTTTCTAGCTTCGTTTTGGTATAAGTTAGAGCTTTTGACTCCAAACGAGTCAAAAGTTACGCTAGTTTGAATTTTCGTGTACCGGGAGATGAAAATCGACGTAATCCGAAATTATGTTCGATTTTTGGTCAAATCTCGGGGACTATAAGTTGAGTTTTAAAATTGATTAGAGGCTGTTCCCAGGGTATAAACTTAGAATTTTGAGTCTATTTTCATAATCAAGAGTCGAATTTGTAAACGGGAATGCTTAAGAAGGTCAAAATGGTTTTACAGCGCGAAGGTACAAAACTGTCCGAAATTTTGAGTTTAGTAATGTGACGAGCAGTGGGTCTTAGAAGTGAAATCATTTTGTGAAATTTAATATGGACTTTATACAGACTATAAATGAATTTTACAAATTTTCTCATAATTTTTTGTGATGTCTAAGTATAGGAAAACAGTCCGTACATTTGGTATGTATCGGTAGAATTATAAAATGAGCAATAGTTTTAATAAAGTATGAAAGTGGTCGTGTCTAGTAAATATCACTTGTTGGGATTTTTGGCGTGAGTTTATATGAACCTTGAGTGTTCTTAATTATGTGCATACAGTACTTGAAGGTAGTTGAATGTGTTGATTCATTACGTGTTTATTCGTTAGGTGTTGTATTTGATTTCCCGGGGCATCCTCATCGTCGGTGATCGACTTCGTTTACGCCGTAGTTACTAATACTACCACTACTACCTAAGGTGAGTCTATAGCCTCGCTCTCTACTTATTTCAAATGTTTTTACCCCCGAGGGGGATACATGCTATTTAAATGAAAATGAACATAAGTCATGAATGATTGTTGGACCCGAATGTTGCCTTGAATTGTGTTAAGTGCCTAGTTGTAAAAGTCCCTAAATTCGTGAACTATTAACTATTGTCTTGCCCTTGTGTGGGTTGGAGATAGCCGCTTATACAATTGATAGTACTATGGGGTTGACGACCCTATCTGAGACGAGAGCTAGTACGTTGAGTACCCTCTGCGGACGGATAACTTGTGATAAGAAATAAGGTATAGTTACAACTAATGCCTTTAGAAGGGGCACTGGTTTCACTTAAATCATGCCGATAAATGTACGCGGGTGATTGAGTTAACGGATTAGTGTCACGAGCTTAAACACAATTATAGCTATTGCTAATTATAGTATCCTTGAATAATAGATTGTGTATACGACAATGCTATTGAATGATCATGATTGGTTTTAATACTTATGTTCAACTGATGATTTGTTAAACCTATAGATTCGCTCAACCTTTGTGTTGACGATTTTAAGCATGTGTTTCAGGTAATCGATGATGTGTAGCAAGGAGCATGCAAAGGATGGGAATTGTGTGTCTTGGCGGTCTACTTGTTTTTCCACCCTTCTTTAACTTAAAACTCTTTTATTTTTCTGTCATGTGAAAAAAATGTATCTTTTGGGGTTGAGATTCAGTGGGGACCTAACGTAAACTCTGTTTTGTATTATCTTGGAATTTGGAAAACTGTAGACTTGTATGTTTTTAATAATGTTAAATTTATGTTAAACTTTTACGTCTCTTTGAGTCGTTTAATATAGCTTATGTGTGATGATAACTACGTAGCACCCAAATGTTGTAGTTCCGCTGCGCATAGCATTTGTTTGGGGTGTTATAAGAAAGTTCAAAGTACCAAGCATGTTCTTTATGATATCGGTTGTTATGTTGATAATCTTTCACTTATGCTTTCCCCTGACTACGACGAAATCATTCGTCATCAAGAAGAAAGTCGATTGAACTTAAGTGATTTAATAAACCTTTCTGATTCTGATCATTATATTAAGTTTGTTCCTCAAAAAGAACTTCCAAAGAACAAAAGATGTATAATAGTGTTCCACCACCAAGTGATGAACCCCAAAAGAAAGTTTCTTTAAAAAGGAGTTTCAAAAAGCAATCAATTTTGTTAGAAAAACAATTTTCGGATGAAAAACGTAAATGGGATGAGAAAAATAAAAGTGTCAGCAATTTGAGTTTATAAAACACAGGGTTTTAAATTTGTACAAAGGTGTCGTCGATTATGAAAAAGTTTCTACAAATACCGTTTGGAATATTAAACCTAACCCACAAGTAGAAGTCATCATTCAACAATGTATTGTTCCAACCATCGATGATTTTCAAATAATGTGGAAATGTTTTATAAAGCCCTCACTGAGGAAATGTGAACTGATTTAAGATATGTTAAATCTCTTGAAGATGAAGTTGATTTTCTTCAAATTAAGTTAAAGACACAAGAACACCAACTTTCTAACGAAATTGATCGACTTTCTAAGGAATACTTTTATGTTGACCATATGAATGCTACACTTGGTGTGTATACCGATCTTGATCAATATTGTCATGTAGCATGTCTAGTGTCAGAAACAGACGAGAATTGCCGCAATCTTGAAGTAGAGCTTTCGAAACAAATTCAGTCATATAACAAAATTTCGAAAAGCTTTTCCCAACTTGAGAAACACTCCATTTCTCTTGAACTTGCTTTACAAAAAGGTGATAAATCTCATAGTCATAAAAAATGCCAAGAAATGGCAGCTTCTTCGGTTTGACAATTAAATGAAAAAGGTTTCGAAATAAATTATTTGAAAGCTCAGCTACAAGAAAGGGACATAGCCATCAGTGAGCTACAAAAACTCATTGAGAAAATGAACGGAAAGTCTGAATTGGGTAAACCATCCGCCGTTTGTCAATCGAATGTAGTTAAATGCCCTAAATCATCTATTTTGGGCAAACCCCCATAGACTTTGCCTAAGCTCGGAACTGATAAGAGCAAAAATGTGATAGCACCTGGTATGTATAAGATGAACACTAGGTCCACTCAAACTGGAACATCGCGAATACCTCAGAATACTTAATCAACGTGTGTCTTCTTCTACAGGAGTAACTTCCACTACTAGCGTTAGCAGACCACAGCTTAAGAGCACTAGTATTAAAGATAGATTCATGCCTAACAATAGTCAAGGGAAGAAGATGGAAGTAGAAGACCACCGTAGGAATTTTAAGTTTTCTAAGAATAAAATGTCTGTAACTACATGTAATGACAGTTTGAAAGTTAAGTCTTTGAATGTTGAATTTGTTTGTGTTAATGTGGAAAATGTGTTCGTACTTTCAATCATGATGCTTGTGCTTTTAATCATAATGGCGTGAATGCTAGAACTAGGAAGCCTATTCTTGTGCCCACTAGTACTAGAAAACCCACAAGAACTTTGAACCAATCCACTATTATGTTAAAGAAGCTTTATGAGAACATGAGTAGGACATGTAAACGGGGGTACTCTAGATTTTCACAACCCGAATACAAATGGGTACCTAAGACAACCACTATTCTAATTGGGTCTATGAGTGTTAGCTTGCCTTTAGAATCTCGACCTACTAATATTTTGGAACCCACTTCTATCAAGGGCTCTCATTTGTCAAACTCTACATTGTCTTCTAATTCTTATGCAGCTCGTCGAGATCATTCTCTTCATAATGGACTCTAGGTGCACAAATCACATGACGTGGAGAAGTTTCTTGGTACGATACGGTTTGGAAATGATTAGTTTGCACTGATACTCGGATATGGAGATTTGGTTCAAGGAAATACTATAAAACGGGTTTATTACGTCGAGGGATTGAATCACAATTTATTCTCGGTTGGTCAATTTTGTGATGCGGATTTGGAAGTGGCTTTTCGGAAAACTACTTGCTATGTTAGAGACTATGATGGGAATGACCTTCTTACAGGTTCTCATGGTTCTGATCTCTACACAGTAACTCTTCAAGGTCCAAAGATGAAACACCAGAGGTTCTAAAAACTTTCTCAAGATGATACAACGCAATCTTCAAGCTCAAGTCTTAACCGTAAGAACAGATAGGGGTACTGAATTTTTTAACAAGACTTTGCAATCTTACTTTCAAGAAGAAGGCATTGAACATAAAACGTATATTGCTTGAACTCCTAAACAAAACGGCGTTGTCAAAAGACAGAACCATACCTTGGTTGAGGCAGCTCGAACAATGCTTTCTGCTTCAAAATTACCACTATTCTTCTAGGCTGAAGCAATTGCAACTGCCTGTTATACTCAGAATCGTTCTCTCGTCATCCCTAGACATAAAAAGACACCTTACCACATAATCAATGGCAGGAAACCTACTGTCAAATTCTTTCACGTATTTGGATCTTTATGCTACATTCTTAAAGACGGTGAAAATCAAGACAAGATGAAAGAAAAAGGTGATGCATGTATTTTTGTGGGGTATGCTACATTGTCGAAAGGATATAAGGTCTATAACAAGAGAACAAGGATTATTGTCGAAACAATTCATGTGAACTTTGACGAATTGTCACAAATGGTACTTGATCACAACCGCTCAAGTCCCACACCTCAATGTCCAGCAATGGCACCTACACACAACAGTGTACGTCCCGTGCAAGAACGTCAAGAAAGTACTCCTACAGCAGACTCGACGGATACGACACAAATAAACGAGTTGGTTGATTTATATGATCCAATGTTTGATGAATATTATTATGGAAACAATCAAATTGTGTCAAAGCCTTCTGCTGTCATTACTGCTGATGCACCAGAACAAAGTCAACAAGACACAACTGCATTTACTTCAGAAACCGTTGCTCAAGAGACAATTCCATTAGATACTCAACAAACTCAAGAAACTGTCATACAACCAACATCACCAACCGTCAATGTTGGAGGAGGAAACAACACTCAAGCAGTCGATGCACAACTTGATGAAGAAGAATTTATCAATCCATTCGGTACGTCGGTACACTAAGTTGGAGAGTCTTCTACTCAACATGTTGATCCGTCCAACATGCATACATGCTACCAACAATATCCATCCACTCACCATTAGACACGTGATCATCCATTGGAGCAAGTCACTGGAAATCCTTCACAACCAGTTCGAACACGCAGAAAACTTGACATCGATGGCGATGTGTGTATGTATGCACTCACCGTTAGTTCAACTGTACCTAAAAACATCAAGCAAGCCATGACTGATCATGCGTGGATTGAACAATGCAAGACAAAATTCATCAGTTTGAACGCCTAAATGTTTGGGAACTTGTTAACAGACCCTATGGAATGTCAATTTTAGATTTCAAATGGATCTGGAAAAACAAACTGGATGAAGAACAAACCATCTCAAAAACAAATCTCTTCTTGTGGTTAAGGGATACCGTCAACAAGAAGGCATAGACTACGATAAATCATTCGCTCCAGTTGCTCGCTTGGAAGCTGTCAGGATAATCCTTGCCTATGATGCACATAAGGGCTTCATGGTTTTTCAGATGGACGTTAAAACTGATTTTCTCAACGGTCATTTGAAGGAAGAAGTGTATGTGAATCAGCCGGAAGGATTCATCGATCCTCATCATCCTGACAAAGTCCATCGTCTCAAGAAGGTTGTACATGGACTTAAACAAGCTCCAAAGGCATGGTACGAAGAACTATCAAACTTCTTGGTTTCCAAAGGATTTTCTAAAGGTTCTATTAATCCTACTCTTTTACTAATAAATATGGGGATGACATACAGCTAGTGTAAGTTTATGGTGATGACATTATTTTTGGTTCTACGAACCCAAAACTTTCAAAACGTTTTGAAAAATTAATGTACAGCAGATTTGAAATGTCACTGATGGGGGGGGGGGGGGCTAAAATTCTTTTTAGGCCTCCAGATTCATCAATCCTTACATGGTATCTTTATTAACCAAGCTAAGTATGCTCAAGAGATACTTCAAAAGCATGGTATGCAATCATGTACTCGCATTGGTACACCATTGTCGACCAAATCCCTAGACGCTGACTTGTATTCATATCCCGTAGATCAAATGTGACATCGTAGTATGATCGGGTCATTTATGTACCTTACAGCCAGTAGGCCTGATATTCATCATGCCACATGCTATTGTGCACGATATCAAGCCAGACCTACTCAAAAGCACCTCAAAGAGGTTAAAAGGATCTTTTGGTACCTTAAGAATACATTTCACATGGGACTCTGGTATCCGAAGGAAACCGGTTTTCATCTAACAGCTTTTTTAGATTCTGATCACGTAGGTTGCCTTTATAGTCGAAAAAGCACTTCTGGTAGCATACAATTTCTAGGGGAAGATAAGCTTGTGAGCTGGTCGTCAAAGAAGCAGGATTGCACTTCGCTCTAATCAGCTGAAGTAGAATATTTGGCTCTATCCACGTGTTGTGCTCAAGTCCTCTGAATGAGAACTCAACTCACGGATTATGGCTTCCACTTTGATAAAATACCTATGTATTGTGACTCAAAGTTGGCCATAGCTATCTCTTGCAATCCGGTTCAGCACTCCCGTACCAAGCACATCACAGTCAGATATCACTTCATCAAGGAACAAGTGGAACGTGGTATCGTGGAATTATACTTTGTTAGAACTGAGTACCAGATAGCAAACTTATTTACTAAAGCACTATCCCAAAATAGGTTTCAGTATCTCGTTGGCCGTCTTGGTATGAAGTATATGACTCCAGAAGACTTGGAGGTTTTGGAAAATGAAGCTGCTTGATATTCTCTCATAATGACTCGGACCTCAAATAAGGAAAGTTTATCACAGACGATAACTTATCTTTCTCAACGAGAAATTAATATTTCTCGGTCATGAGCTTCTCATAAAAACATTCAAAGTTTTTAAGTTCATGAATAACGACTTCTAAGTAAATGTCAGTTTAGAACTCGAACTACAACTTAAAGAAAGTTCATCACGGATGATAACTTATCCTTCACAACGGTAAATTCATTTTTCTCGGTCGTGAGCTAGTCGCAAAATAATCAAAGTTTTGAGCTCATGAAAAATGGACCCGAAAGGGAAGTGTACGTTTCAGTACGCTTTCCCAATGTAATAGAAGAGAAGTATTCTATCATGTTTATTTTATAACTGTTGAACACAATTTTACAAGAATTTATCAAGAGATTTTTCTAAATATTTCAAAATTGTGTGTTCAACACTCCCTTTCTCATATTATGGTTTTTATATCTAAAAATTTTCATATGTTATTTTGATCAATTTTTTAGGGGGAGCGTTTTAAAATCAAGCCTTTAATGTTGTTGGGTACATCTCTGATATTGTCATATTTTATGTATCCAACACTGATGAGATTGCTTTTATACATAGTCTCATCGTCCAAAAAGGGCTTAAAATGCATTAAATATCATCAAAATACCCATATATATGCTTGTGTTTGTTGCTTGTGTATTTTAGGTACGGATATTGAGAAAATGACAAAAGATCACAAGAATCATGCAAAAACGAACACGGGAAACGAAGCCGCACAAAGAACCAAGCCCTAATGAAGATTTTCCCAAGAAAACCCTTGAAGATTTGAAGATTATTGAAGAAGGATCCTCCAATATAGAATAATTGACCCTTTATACCCTTGTATCTTCATAATTACAAGATTGGTCCCTAAAGTTTGTCAATATTGCAAAAAGGGCCCTCCACTTTGAAGAATTGGCAATTTTAGTCCCTCAACAAAGCTAAATTGTCAACCATTATCCTCCACAAAGTCAAATATATCATGAAGTCCTTCAAAGTACAATAAAAGACAAGTTTGGTCCTTGAAATATGTTAATTTGCAAAAAGGACCCTTGACTTTCAATATTTGGCAAGAATGGTCCCTCATAAATGAAGACTTGGCAATTTTAGTCCTCCAAAATTCCAATCACACAAGTCAAGACCATAATCCTTGAAGAAAATACCAAATCAATCCTTCAAGAATCACAAAATGGCAAGAAATACCCCTGAACTTACTTTACAAAATATTTTGGGGCAAAAGTGTGAAAAAGCAAACTTCATTAACAAAGGATTCGTATTTTTGGGTTGTTTATTTGCAAGTGAAAGAAATATAGAAGGAAAGGGTCTAAAGCTGGCCAGACAAGGAAGTTACCTAGACCAGTAGTGGGGTGACACGTGCCCCACTACCACTCCACAACCAATCAAAATCCACCAAAGCTCCACATCACTCTCCACTCACCGGATATTATTAACTAACTTTTTCAAAAGTTAATTAATATTAAATACTGGCGCTAAACACCTCTTAAACCCACAACAAAGATCAAATAAGGTGTTCTTGATGTTCTTATGAAAATTGGGTATTTTCAATCCTGTTGTAATTAAACCATGAAAACCTTCAGAATGATGATTAAGCATACCTTAATCACATCCCAACCTCAAAACTACTGGCCAACTCACTTCTTTGTCCCACACAAGATTCCCCTGCTACAAGCTTATGCATACTGCTAAAATTGTGACAACCATCCAACGTTTAAGATTGAAGCTTACTTTTTAAGCTTAATACAAGCCCTTGGATACACTTTTCACTTGCCAGATACCACAAGGCAACAAAATCAGTCACATGATCCTTCAAAAGTTCAAACAAGACAAGGGCAAATTTGGAACTTCATTAGCTAGGGTTTATGTTTTTTTTCCAGCTTTCCTAGATAACTTGTAGCCTATATAAAGGCCTTAGTGTGCAACATTTGCACTTTGCTTTTGGTTTTTCCTAGTTCACAAACCTGTAAATCCTACTTTCTGATTTATGAAATTGTGTTTGAGTTTGTTGAAGAAAGACCAAGGGCCATTTAATTTTAAGCTTGTTTATGTTATATGTTAACTGAAATTGAACCTTAAAACGTGTTTGTAAACCTTGTGTAAGAAATTACACATTGGACTAAAATTTGATATTTTGCTAAGATTCTTGGTACATCTTGGAATTTTTGGGATATAAGCTGGTCTATTGATGTGATCGTGATAGTATATGTGATAATTAAGATACGTTATAGGGTAAATTAGTATATTACCTTTAGGAAAAAGTAATAAACTAAATTTACCAAAGACGGATTTAATTAAACACGTGGGTGAACCAAGTTCGTTGTACACGAAGATCGAGTGAATTTGAGACATTTTGATTTGATTTGGACATATGATTTGAATGGGTTTCTGTTTTTTAAACTAATATTAATTCTACAAATTTTAAAACCTAAGGTGCATGAATTGTAACCCGACTTAAAATCTAAAAGACATTTATTTAAAAATTAAACTTTTAAACTATTTAAAATTTATCTATTTAATTAAAAACAATTTTACACTATTCAAAATCTAATTAAACAATTTTTAAAAACTATTTAAACTAACTTTATACTAATTTAATCAATTAAAAAAAAACTTTTATTTTTATAATTAACAAAATCTATTAAAACTATTTTTATTTAAAACAAGATTAAAATCTAATTATTTAAAAAGACAAATTTTAAACTCAAAAATTAAATAAACTAATTTTTACTAATTAATTACATTAATAAAACATTTTTTATATATATGTTTTTATTTATTTATATGAAAACTTTAATAAAGAAATTTTAAACAAATTATTTAAATTATATAAATGAAACTAAATATTAATGTTGACTTTAAAACTGCCAGTCAAATTTTACAAAGGTTTATCAATTAAACAATCTATTTTAAGACACAAACTAATGGCTAGCATAGTTGGTTAACTCGTTTGTCCCATGACCAGGAGGTCATGGGTTCGAGTCACATGAGTGACCCATTTTTGGAGATTGTTATATTTTTTACATATATGCAGATTATATTAATTCTATAGTAATTAAATCAATTTATCAGCAACAAAGATACAATAAAAAAACTCAGTCCCACGAATCAGAAATACAAATTCAGCAGACAGTCAATTTCAACAAATACATCATCTAAAAATCAAAATAACAGCAACTACAATATCATATATTAAATCTGATTGAATATGTAAATATTAGAGAACTATAACAACTAAACTTGACACAACCAAAAGATTTCAAAATCTAACAGTAGGGACAACAAACACAAAAAAAAACTCATCAATAATTTAACTAAAACATCATCAGTTCAGCAGAAATTAATTAAACGTAAATAAACAATGACTAGTTGTTTAAAAGCATGTACTCCAAACCGAATGTCTTTAAAAACAGTAACACGTTTATCAAATTAACTGGTATCTCAGCAGGATTTACCATAATGCATACGTTCGAATCCAGCAAATTCCAGTTCATCAATACAAACGGATTTTTCAACAATCACACTAAACGTTCAAAATCTGTCCTAATGCTAATTAGGGAACAAAGATTAGCAGCTATATAAACAAGAGCGTGTTAACACGAACTCATAAGCAGAATAACAAGATGATCATAAACAGTAGCTATAGCTAGCAGGACTGCAATTTCAGAATCATGTGAATGCACAGTAACATCCATATTGCAGCAAAATCAGAAAGGTACATAAACGCAGCAAAAATTAGTACATAATAAACCAAAATAAGCAGATTTCTAAAAGAAACTAATATCGATATCACTCAAGATGATATCAATCGCAATATCGGCTTAAAAACTTTTACTTATGATGACAACTATCGTCCTTTCGATTCCGAAACAAATATTATCATAACACAGTAATGAACTTTAATCGTAGCACCTACTCGAATCTAATTAAAACAGATATGAACATTCAGATTCTACGTTACCAAAAGCAGTATCAATAATAAACAGAAATCAACCCTCGATCTATTAATCCGACAACATTATTCAGTTAAACTAATATTTGAAGAAACACTAAAAGCAGATTCATATTCTAAAACAAAGCAGATTCATTCATAAATTAATAACAGCAACCTTTGAAAAACTAATAAAATTGTATATAACTATTTAAAGCGAGATCAGCAATCACATAACAGCTCCATACATTTAGAATTCATCAGATCCATAACTTAACAGTTAAAAACCATAGATTCAATGAAGAAATACTAAGCAATTTAAACATTCCAAAACAGTAACTATAAAGTAAACTTCAATAATAAACTTTAAACAAAAAGTTAGATACGAATACCTCAGTTCTCTCAGCAAAACAGAGAGAGTGAATGCTCTTTAGAGCTTTTCTCTTTTGGCCCGTAGCTGACGAGCCACGAGCTAACACACCAATAGCCTATCTAAACCTAACGCCGACCCTCGGCTCTAAAACCACACCTTATAAACATCATCAGACACGATTTTCAGCAGCTTATTCAACCTGTTTTTAATCTTAACCAGTGGGGTTAAGTTTTATCCCTAATTCACTCTCAATAATCATATAAGCTATAAGGAAGCTAGTATGACTACTTTATCTTTTATAATATCATTTCATAGATTTGATTGCAAACATATTATTTCAACAATAATATTAATTATAACAAAAATAAATTGCAAGAATAAAAATATATCACTGAACTCGAAGTTTTATGAAAAACAAAGCAGATATTACAATTTTACTAAAAAAGGAAATACAAATATCTAACTAAGAGCTAGAAACTAACATTATAATGACAAGAAAGAAAAAGGGATCCCCTCTTCAGAAAAATGGATGGTGTATTTATAGCCTAACCGAGGTGAAGGGGGTGAGTTTGATGAGCGATTAATAGCCCTTGGATCATCTCTCCTCTTTCTCTTTCCTTTCTGTTTCGATCCTTCGGCTGAAAAACACCCTTGTGCACACGGATTGCCACCGTGGCACAAGGTGTGCTTGTTGTGTTTCTTCCTTGCTTAGGTGGCTTGATATGATTGGCCCTTTGACTGGCTCTCAATGAATCAACCAATCATAGATTAGATATGACGTGTAGACGGTCCACGTGGCCTTTTGGTGACACTCCTTCTCTTCCTATTAACTGGGGAATTAATTTCCAGCGCGTGTGAATCAATCTCTGCTTCAAATAATAAACCCCCAATTTTAGGTTATTAATCTAGGGTTTTTTTTTTGGTGGCTGGTTTTTTACTGTGTATGTTTATTATTTCTATCGAATGAGAAAGATAAATGGGTGGGGTGTAAACGGTTTGGTGAGTGGTTGACCATCCTTTCATTCGTCTTTTTAATTTCTTCACAACATGGGCTTTTGGACCCAATTCTTCCATTCGTCTCATGATCTTCATGTGTTTGGGCTTAATGCCCAATGTTAATTATTACTCCATCCGTTTCTTTATTACCATTAACAATTGGGCCAATTTTTGGGCCAAGTTGGCTTGTAACCTAAAAGTGAAAAGTTATATTTCCTCAAATGGGCTTTTGGGCCCATTTACCCAAATGTGGGACCCACAAAGCCCAATATCTTCAAAAATATTAAATCCACTAGCAACGAGCTCGATATTAGCTTCCTCGATCTTTTTCTTCAAACTCGTGTCGTTTTTGCCGGTTTTCGCGAATTTCGGTACCTACACACATGAAACAAGAAAACAACATATACAAGGCATTTTTCATTGATAATATGCATTTATTGTTCTTTTATTGATTAAAAGATATGAGTAAAATAACTCATATCAAACTCCCCCTTGCTAAGCAATTGCCGTGTCCTCACGCAATAATAAAATAAAACACTAACTACACTATTATTCAACTTTTGACTCTTTATTTTGCAAAGACATAATGTATTCCTTTCATTATTTGAAAAATAACTTTTAGGATCATAAAACTCAAATAGATTCATCGTCCCCGACTTTTCACTTTTCCATGCCAAGTGCAAAAACAAGATCATTGTCAATCATAAGCCCCAAAATTAAGCCAACTCATACTAGTAATTTGTGTTAAACTCAATCTCCTATTATTCGTAATTGTATCTCTAGATTTTAATTGTCATTCACCCAAAGGCTCATTTGACTTATTTTATTTTTATTAGTCCAAAAATGAAGGCAAGAACGGTGTAAACTAAACACTCAAAACCTAACCTTGACTTCAAAAACCGTTGTCACTAAAGAAAGCCCACATCAAGGATAACTTAACACGATTTGAGGGATTAATCCCAGACCCGAAATTTGGCTAATATGGCTACTTAAAAGCAAAAATAAAAAACTCCAAAGTCAATTATGACCTTATTAAATGGAGTTAGCAACAACTACATCATAACACCTTGTGGCTCTTTAAGATGCAATTGTGCTCCTTATTTATAATCCACACCCGAAGGCTCCTTGGACAAAAATAAGGGAATTTACATTCACCATCCCACCTTATGGCTCATGATGATGAAATAATTTTTATTCAACACGTCCCTTGCCATACACCCTAAGGCTCTAATGACAAGGTTAGTGTTACATGACTCCCACCCGAAGGCTCCTAGAGAACATGTTTTTATTTATTCTTCTTTATTAATATGATATTTATAGTAAGACAAATTTCCGCAATCCCATGATCAAAAGTCCATAACGCTGACACCCTTAATGTGTTCTCACTTTAATTACAAGGTGATATGTGTGAAAACACACACCTTTTCTACCACTTAATTGCAATAATAACCGGACCAAAACGTGTATTTTATGTCTTTTATGTCGGAATTATGCGTGGTTTGTGTTTTTGTTGTGATTTAGGACGAAAAGGTGAAAAGTGGAGAAAACACAGGAATTCACGGGCATTTACGGACTTTTATTGAAGAAAAAGATGAAAAGACGAAGTCAAGAAGTCAAGAGTGCAAAAAGAACGGAAGTCCAAGACCAATTCTGAAGATTTATCGAAGAAAAAGTCAAAAGACGGAAGTTTACTTAAAGCCGAGGAACTCAAGTCTTATTTATTGAAGAATTAAAAGACGAGTCCAAAGAAATCCCGAGCCAAAAGTCGTTAAAGTCCAAGATTAAAGAAGATTTGAAGGCTTAAGGACTAATGGCGCTATTAACAAAAGATTAAAGAAGAGGAGGGACCTAAGCATGCAATTAAGGAAGAAAGGAAAGAGGGGAGGAAGCTTCCTCTAACCATCTCCCTAATCTCCTATAAATAGTCATTAGCTAATCACTTTTCATTTTGTTGGCTAGATTGACAAACTAGTTCTTCCACCTTTATTTTATGCACTTTTAATTACTTGTCATTTAAATACATGTTTTGCACCTTAAATACCTTTTAATTTCAAGTAAGTGTTTCTTTAATTTCTCGCACCTTTACTTTATCTTGTTGATCTTCTTCTACCTTTCTTTAATCATTGATTTACACGTTTTTATCTTGTTAAGTTGTTAAAGATTTGATTTTTATGCTTTTGATTGTTTTAAATCTCTTATTTTCATAGATTATTTGATTTATTTTCAAGTTTATATAGTTTTTACAAAAGTTATTTTATGTAAAAAGTTGTTTTTCTTAAAGTTTATCTTTTTCGTGTCTTAAAAGTTTTTTTAACTTTCAGTTTCATAGCTTATTTTTACACGGTTTTACCTTAGGATTTAGTCTTGTGCTTATTAGGAGTTTAGCTTATTTTTCTAGCTTATTTTGTGTACTTTTCCCTGTTTTCCGATCGTGACAATCGGAAAAGGGTTTTACATTCCGATCGGTGTGATCGGATAAGGGTTTTTATATTCCGATTGGAGGCATCTTGGTATTCCGATCAGAAGAGGTTCTGGATATTCCGATTGGGTAAGAGTGACAGTTATTCCGATTGGGCTCCTTGCCACATTCCGATTGAGTTGCAAGTTAGGATATTCCGATCGTGTAAGGTGACAGATATTCTGATTGGAGTTCCGATCTTCATTCCGACCAAGTTCCTATTCATATTCCGACCAGGTAGGATTGTGGTATTCCGATTGGGGTATTGGTGACTGATATTCCGATTGGCATTACGACGACTACATTCCGATCAGCTTAGGGTAAGGGTAATCGGAATATATTCCGATTGGAGTAGTTTTTCTTGTTTTGTCTTATTTAATTTTTAGTTTATGTTTTTAATTCTTGTCTAACTTTAATTTCCGTCACGCTTTTATCTTTTAGTCATTTAATCATTTTACTTTCCGTCACGTTTTTAAATATCGCACGTTTAAATTTAAATTAGACTTAGATTTAATTTCACGCTCTTTTAATGCTTTCCCTTTACTTTAACGACATTTAACTTTAAGTCTTGCACATTTAAATTTAAAACCAACCAAAAATATTTTGTTCCACCAAAATAAAACTGAGTCACATAGAGAACCTAGATCAATTCGATTAGACTTACACCAACGAATCTTTTTAACTTGAGTAAAATCGAGTTATTAAATCTGCTGAGTTACCGTTCCAACAACTACCTTTCACCCGGTTTTTCTCCTCAAAACCAAAACCCCGCCAACAACTACACTAGAAGCAACCAAATCCCACCAAGAGCTTCTAATCCTTATCACCCACCCGCCCACCAAACCTCACCCATTAACTCCGATGTTGAGGCCATCATGAGAACTCAAGGTGAGCAAATCAAGAATCTGCAGAGCCAAATTATCAATCTTAAAGGAGATATCACAAAGCAAGGAAATGAGATAAGATCCGAGCTTCGAAATGATATTCAATCCTCCTTCAGCAATCAAACCAATGATTTGAAGAATATGCTTGCTAGTTTCTTGCCCGCCGCTCAACCTTCTACTTCGAGTTCTCTACCTTCAAACACCGTCACTAATCCGCGAGCTAATGTGAGTGCTATTACTACCCGTAGTGGAGTCACCATCGTAGGACCACCAATCCCACCACCATCATCTACACCTCCTCCACCACCATTTATCCCTACTCCTCCTACACCTAGTATTAGTGCACCATTACAGTCTCCGCCTCGACGTGATGAAGTTCCCACGAATGACCCTTCACATCCCAACCTTTACCGACTACACCGTCACCTTCCACCTATAAACCTAGAATCCCATACCCTTCTCGCATAGGCAAGACCGACGAGCTAACCAAGAATGACTGTCAAGTATCAAAATATGTGGAAATGATATCTCAAATGACCATCAACATTAGCCTTGTTGAAGCACTTTGCCACATGCCGAAATTTGTCAAAGCATTCAAGGAATTGCTTAGCAAGAAGGAGAAGCTGATTGAACTCGCCAACACACGCTTAAATGAAAACTGCTCAGCAGTTATTCTTAAAGAATTACCGGAAAAGCTTGGAGATCCCGGTCGTTTTGTGTTGCCTTGCGTGTTCAACAAAACTGAAGAATTTACTGCCCTTGCTGATCTCGGGGCTAGTATTAATCTTATGCCTTTGAGTGTTTGGAAAACACTATCATTACCCGACCTCATTCCAACAAAGATGACTCTCGAACTTGCAAATCGCACTCTTGCTTACCCCGTTGGTATAGCCGAAGACGTGTTTATTAAAGTTGGCACATTTACTTTCCCGGTCGATTTTGTCGTAGTTGATTATGAAATGGACCCTCGTATTCCTTTAATACTTGGTCGGCCATTTTTGATAACCGGACGAGCTTTAGTTGATGTGGCCGAAGGTGAGTTAATCTTACGAGTCGGGGATGATTCAAAAGTTTTTAAAATGGGGAAGCTTACCGGCAAATCTTTTGGACGAGAATCAGTGAATATGATAAATGTGCTCAATGACTTTGTCGTCTACGACAATCCTCTCTTCGACTCTTGCATTGATAATCCAATTTTTAATGATGATGCGGATGATTCTCCCCCTACTTTGGAACCTTCTCCCATTTATGATTCTTCACCAATCTTTGATGCTTATGATGATGATGATTCTAGCTCAGATTAGGATGATTTTGATGATTGTACTTCTGAGTATCCCGAGCTGACCACTTTCGATGATTTCGATGAGGTTGATACTCTTTCGAGCGATTTTTCACACGATGAAGATCCTCCGCCATCACTCGATCCTACTTTGGACGATTACTCATTTGAGGAAGATTTCTCTGAATTTCTCAACACTTACTTCCCTCATGAGTGTGATGCACCTCCTTTGGACTTTGAAGATTATCGTCTTGATCCTACTTTGGATTTGAAGAAAATTTTGTCAAAGGAGAAGAAACCGGTCGACACCGAAATCCGTTGCACATATGATTTGACACCTCTTTGTCCCCCTTCTGAGGACGAGGTTGTTCTTCTTTGCGGATCTTCTTCACACTCGGCTGAGCCTGAGTGCTATTTTCCCCTAAAGGAAAAGGTGTTCGACCCCGGTATTGAAGTCTTTAAGCCATCTCAGTATCCACCTGATGAAATAAAAGGACAAATCTTTGGACATTTTGAAGACATGCTTGCACTTCACCCTTGCTTCCACCATGCTCCATCGCTGCTTAAGGTAACCCTGCCACTTCTTCTTTGTCTTGCCTTGTTCGCCTTAAGCTCTTGCTTATTGATGGATGAAAACTATGTCTTTAATCCTGGTGGATATATTTCGTGCTACTTCCGTTGATGATCAAGGTCGAGTCAGGCTCACGACTCGGTAAACAAAAACCAAGCGCTTCTTGGGAGGCAACCCATGCATCTATCTTTTTGCTTTTTTTATCATAAGTGTAGGGGAGACCCGTTGGTTTGCTTTTCTCTCCTCACTTCTTAATCAGGGATTCGAGCTTCAATGATCCACTCTTGATGATTCTTGACGATCCGTGATTCCGTGTTCTACTTCTTCTCGGTTCTATCCTAAACTCTTTTCGATTCACTATTTTATATTTCTCAATATTAAAATAGGAATCTATTTAGTTGTCCTTTCCTTAGCAAGATTTAAACAACGTGCACAATGTCCTAAGTGTAGGGGAGTTTACTCCCACATGCTTAAACATTGAGGACAATGTTTATATTAAGTGTAGGGGGGACTTCTATCGAAGTTAAGTGGTCTTTTCCTTGTATTTGTCCTCATTTTAACCGGAAAATCAATTTTTCGACATTTTTCAAAATTTTTGATCTATTTTGGCCTATTAGTTTATCCCTTTGTATAGTTATTTTCTTTCCTTGCTAGAATAAATGTTTAAATAAGTGGTTTTAATTTTCAAAACGTTGTGAATCTTTTGACTCAACCCGAGTTTACTTATCTAGGTTACTCTAGCTAATATCCTTAACGTGTTTAAGTCAAGTTTTGCTAGGCTTTTATATAGGGAGCTATAAAACGCGAAAGTCTTAACTCTCACGGGTTAAGAACAAGAACTTTTCGCAAGTTCCTATAATTGATCCTAGAGAGTCGTTTATCAAGGGAACTTTAAAACGCGATTTCTAAACTTGAAAAAGTCTAAGAATTTGAAAGATCCTATAGACGACTCGAAAACCCAAAATTTTGATTTAATAGGCTAAGTATCCACGAGTCTCATTACTTGAGATTTTAAACTGTGGAGAACGAGAGATGATAGAGCCAATTATAAGTCCGATATTCTTTCGTGAATTTATGTGAGTTAATTATAAGCCTATTCTCCCATCGCTTGCTAATAAATTTATCTGCTAATAAATAAGGTTGTACGATTTGAAAAGTTACTTAGCTTCTAGCCCCATATCGTTTAAAAGTTGCTCGGTATGGATTAGAGTTCATAGCCAAGGCATAACTTATTGAAGCGGGATGCGAAGATTGGCGAGTCCGAAAAGGCCCTAACAAGGCATGAGGGCTATATTTTGTTGCTAAAGATCCAAAGTAATGTGAAGAATCATTTATCGAAAATCAATATTAAGGATCGAGACACACGACGAAAAGCAAATACTCCCCAAAAGTCATGGAGAAGTGTATCCGAAAAGACCCTAACAAGGTATGAGGATAAATAGATCCAAGTCATAAAAGGAGGCGGATCGTTGTATATCAAAATCCAAAATAAAGATTGGAGAAAAATGAAGAAGTCGTGGTCCAAGTATGAATCTCTCAAAAAGTTCAAGTGAAGAAATTCCATTATGAAGAGAAGACCATAATTTCATGAACGTCTCTCAAGATTTGAAGTATGAAGTCGCTGCCAAATATCGGTCCGAGAAAGGTCTCAAATCGCGAAGCGAGTTATGCCAAGATATGAACTTTATGAGGTCCCGAGAAGAAGTTTTAAAAGATTTGGTCCTTTAGCTAACTATTGATTAAATCGTTCACTTTATTTTCAGACTTAATAACTATCGAAATAAGTCAAACAATGCATCCTCGTGATCATTCAAGACAAACCATAAAATATAAGAGATACCCATAGGAATAAGGGAGTCTAAGTGAATAATTGGCCCACAGGAGTTCGTGTTAGTCTACTAACTTATAATAAAAATGATCTCGTTTTTAACCTTGGTTTGGAGAAAGTGAAAAGTTGAGGATGACGATTATTCATGACATTTCCAAAACCCAAGGTATGCTTTTGTAATTTTCTATCTTTTTAATAAAGGCCAACGTGGATTAATTATGATGAAAAATGTAAACTTGCTTTTAACTAATGCATTGGATGAGGACATTGCAATGGTCAAGTGTAGGGGATTTGATATGTGTGAAAACACACACCTTTTCTACCACTTAATTGAAATAATAACCGGACCAAAACTTGTATTTTATGTCTTTTATGTCGGAATTATGCGTGGTTTGTGTTTTTGTTGTGATTTAGGACGAAAAGGTGAAAAGTGGAGAAAACACGGGAATTCACGGGCATTTACGGACTTTTATTGAAGAAAAAGATGAAAAGACGAAGTCAAGAAGTCAAGAGTGCAAAAAGAACGGAAGTCCAAGACCAATTCTGAAGATTTATCAAAGAAAAAGTCAAAAGACAGAAGTTTACTTAAAGCCGAGGAACTCAAGTCTTATTTATTGAAGAATTAAAAGACGAGTCCAAAGAAATCCCGAGCCAAAAGTCGTTAAAGTCCAAGATTAAAGAAGATTTGAAGGCTTAAGGACTAATGGCGCTATTAACAAAAAGATTAAAGAAGAGGAGGGACCTAAGCATGCAATTAAGGAGGAAAGGAAAGAGGGGAGGAAGCTTCCTCTAACCATCTCCCTAATCTCCTATAAATAGTCATTAGCTAATCACTTTTCATTTTGTTGGCTAGATTGACAAACTAGTTCTTCCACCTTTATTTTATGCACTTTTAATTACTTGTCATTTAAATACATGTTTTGCACCTTAAATACCTTTTAATTTCAAGTAAGTGTTTCTTTAATTTCTCGCACCTTTACTTTATCTTGTTGATCTTCTTCTACCTTTCTTTAATCTTGGATTTACACGTTTTTATCTTGTTAAGTTGTTAAAGATTTGATTTTTATGCTTTTGATTGTTTTAAATCTCTTATTTTCATAGCTTATTTGATTTATTTTCAAGTTTATATAGTTTTTACAAAAGTTATTTTTATGTAAAAAGTTGTTTTTCTTAAAGTTTATCTTTTTCGTGTCTTAAAAGTTTTTTTAACTTTCAGTTTCATAGCTTATTTTTACACGGTTTTACCTTAGGATTTAGTCTTGTGCTTATTAGGAGTTTAGCTTATTTTTCTAGCTTATTTTGTGTACTTTTCCCTGTTTTCCGATCGTGACAATCGGAAAAGGGTTTTACATTCCGATCGGTGTGATCGGATAAGGGTTTCTATATTCCGATTGGAGGCATCTTGGTATTCCGATCAGAAGAGGTTCTGGATATTCCGATTGGGTAAGAGTGACAGTTATTCCGATTGGGCTCCTTGCCACATTCCGATTGAGTTGCAAGTTAGGATATTCCGATCGTGTAAGGTGACAGATATTCCGATTGGAGTTCCGATCTTCATTCCGACCAAGTTCCTATTCATATTCCGACCAGGTAGGATTGTGGTATTCCGATTGGGGTATTGGTGACTGATATTCCGATTGGCATTACGACGACTACATTCCGATCAGCTTAGGGTAAGGGTAATCGGAATATATTCCGATTGGAGTAGTTTTTCTTGTTTTGTCTTATTTAATTTTTAGTTTATGTTTTTAATTCTTGTCTAACTTTAATTTCCGTCACGCTTTTATCTTTTAGTCATTTAATCATTTTACTTTCCGTCACGTTTTTAAATATCGCACGTTTAAATTTAAATTAGACTTAGATTTAATTTCACGCTCTTTTAATGCTTGCCATTTACTTTAACGACATTTAACTTTAAGTCTTGCACATTTAAATTTAAAACCAACCAAAAATATTTTGTTCCACCAAAATAAAACTGAGTCACATAGAGAACCTAGATCAATTCGATTAGACTTACACCAACGAATCTTTTTAACTTGAGTAAAATCGAGTTATTACAAGGGAAGAAAAAGAAGGAGTTACGAGTTAAGATATCAAGCCTAAACCGCTAAAAACTTCATTTATTAAGCAATTATTATTCAAGTGTGGAAAGTAAATACGAGGAGATTAAATCAAACACAAAAATACTTGCACAAAGAAGAATTAATTTTAGAAACTTATGATTGAACTCTATCATCTCTTGTTCTCCATATTATAAAATTTCAAAAATGTGAAATCAATGGATACTTAGCCTATTAAATCAAAGTTTTGGGTTTTCAAGTCATCTATAGGATCTTGCATCTTCTTATAGTTTTTCAAGTTTTAGAATTTGCGTTTTAAAGTTCCCTTGATAAACGACTTTCTAGGATCAATTATAGGAACTTGTGAAAAGTTCTTGTTCTTAACCCGTATGAATTAAGACTTTCGCGTTTTAAAGTTCCCTATATAAAAGCCTAGCAAAACTTAATTCAAACACGTTAAGGAAAAGCTAAGGTAAAAACCGAGTCGAGTCAAAAACTATTTTTATTTTCACCAACGGAAAGCCTACATTCGTGTCAAAAACACTTATTTCCTTTTATTAAAAACTTTAAAAATAACGCTAAAAATTTAAATTTTTTATGAAAAATGAGAAAAACAATTACGTTTAGACACGACAAAAGCAATTGCAAGCGATTATATCGATTGACTCCCCCATGCTAAAACCAGACATTGTCCTCAATGTTTCTTAGCTCAAGAGTAACACCCCCTTGCTAAAACACGAAGAGTCTAATGCAAAATCCTAACATGGAAAGAGCACGCAAATCTATAAGCCGATTATTAATTATGCCTCAAGATAAAACGTTAGTCGATAAAAATCAAAGGATAGAGAGTGTGACCCTTTTTATCATTCAAAGAAAGGAAGATCAAGTGGACCGGCAAAAACCGAGCACGAGAGTCTTCAATGATTAGGGTTATACCTAAGATTCACAACACAACAAAACACGAGCACGAGCTTGAAAGATCAAGCCTTATTAGTGTTAGAAAATAGAAAGAAGATAGAATGTATGGGACTCCCCCACAAGGCACCTCGTTTTTGTTAACCGAGTCATGAGCTCGACTCGATCCCCGCATTCATTGGTCCTTAGGGAAAATGGTGAAAACCGGCATATTGGAATAGAATCCAACATAAAGCATGATGCCGGGGTCAAAGATCTCATCCTCGTTGTCGGATGACAAACGAAAGGATAAAACTCCAACACAAATCTCTAACAAGAGATGGTGGTCACAAATCACAATATGGATAAAGCATGCTCCCTGAGATAAACTCACACCAAGATGATCGAAAAATCTTTCAATTATTACATCGGTGAAAGGCCGAGATTTTCCTAAATTAACAATTCCGGGGTCGAATACCTCGTCCTCGATGGAGAAAAGAATAGACAACACGGTGTCGTCCCCCCATGCTAATCCAACATCATATAAAGCATAGGGTAATGGTGTGGTTAAAGTTTCATCCATAGTGGAATCAACATTCTTAGCTTTAACGACCATTTCACCCTTTGGAATGTGATCAATCGGGTCATGGTACTCGATGTGAGACACATGAAAAACCCGCACATTAAGGTCCAAGTGGGTGGGAGGAGGACTTGGGATGAACTCATCATCAAGTAAATTCTCTAAAAAGAGAGTGCCCCCCTCCGGGTCGAGATCATCCACACCCGGTGGTATCGAATCATTAGAAGCAAGAAAAGTATCAATCTCATACATAAGCGGATCACTATCCTCAACGGGAATAGGAGATGGAGAGAAAGACTTGCCATTAGGCTTAGAATTCAAAGTCTCGATCCTAGAAATGAGAAGATAGACGTTGGATAATTTTTCACGAAGAACCACGTCTTCCACATCTAAATGAGTAATCGGAGAACTTCTCGAGGATCGGAATAGTCAAATCAACCTCATTTCCCGGTGGAAATGGGTCTAAAGGAGCAAGTTCAAAAGTGAACCTCTCAAAAATCGGATCACTATCATCCTCATTTCCGGATGGAAATGGATGAAGAAGAGTAGGTTCATCGGTAAACCCCTCAAAATCCGAGTCGTGAATATTATCTTTATAAGAAAGTTCATCGGAGAACTCCTCATTAGAAAATTCACTAGAAGTAGAATCATTCTCAAAATCTTCATTTCCATCACAATTTTCATCATTAGATTTGGAGAAAATATCAAAGTGAATAGAAGAAGTAGAGTCATCACATTGTGGCAAATCACACGTTTCATTAGAAATACCATCAAACTCTCTCGGGTTTTGGACAAGCATCTCAACACTAGACTTTATAACTTCGTCCGATTCCGTGTCCGAAATAGTGCTAAAATGCTCGTCCCCCTTGCTTATAGAATTTTCGGGTTCCACGGTGGAAGAATCATGAATAGCAATGGTGATGTCATGAGATGGAGTGAGATCAAAGATATCCTCATCATCGTCATCGTCCAAAAGAAGAGAACGCTCGAGTTCACGATTAGCAAGGTATTTTGCTTCCGCTTGAGCTCGTTCTTTCCCTTGAATTTCAATGCCTAAACCATTATAATCTTGCGAAAGTTGTCTAATCTTAAGTTCACAATCTCTTTTAAATCCCTCCTCAATTATTTCTCCATGAAATCGTCGACTTCCCAATTCATTAGTTATATCATTAATCTCTTCATTGATTTGTCTCTTTTCAAGCAACATATCTTCAATGCTTTTTTCAACAATTTCCACATTTCTTTGATTCATTATTTGTTGCAAAATTGTTTCAAGTCGTTAAATATCGAAAGAATATTGTGGAGATTGGTCAAAACCGGAAGGAATCAAATTATAGTAAGGACTAGGCTCATAAAAACTTTGAGCTCTCGATTGACAACAAAAACTCTCGTGAGGACCTCCAAAATACTCACAACAAAGATGTTGTTGTGATAAACTCGGTAAATCTTGTGGATAACAATTATCATTAAAGTTTTGATTGTAGCTCGGTTCTTGCTCGTAATTAAGCGAGAATCGATGCGAACAATCATCACCAAAATGAGAATCGTTTCCACAAAACTCACACGAGGGTGTCTCGTATGTAGGGTGTGGAGGTGGGTAAAAATCGAGAGAATTATTTGTAAAATTCGGGTTTTCACATGAAGTAATCTCAGTACAACAAGGACAAAATACAACTCGTATATCGTGGCGTAAGTCATTTCCACAACGCTCACACGTACACCACCGACATGGCAAAAAACCATATAACGGTTCTCCACACCCTTCACAATTGACGAAGGAATTCATGGAAGAATTAAAAATTGGAGGGTGAGGAGAAAAAGAATTAAACATGATAGAGGATTAAGAAGATTATTTTTGATATTTTTCATAAATCAATCAAAGATTGACAAAAAAACGATACATACTATATAATAGAAAAATAACAAAACTTTCCGAGGACGGAAAGGGTCTTCAAATCAACGATCAACAAATCTCCACGAAAACGAATCGTACACAAGATCCCCGGCAGCGGCGCCAAAATTTTTGATGTGATCGTGATAATATATGTGATAATTAAGATACGTTATAGGGTAAATTAGTAAATTACCTTTAGGAAAAAGTAATAAACTAACTTTACCAAAGACGGATTTAATTAAACACGTGGGTGAACCATGTTCGTTGTACACGAAGATCGAGTGAATTTGAGACGTTTTTATTTGATTTGGACAATTGATTTGAATGGGTTTCGGTTTTTTAAACTAATATTAATCCTACAAATTTAAAACCTAAGGTACATGAACTGTAACCCGACTTAAAATCTAAAAGACATTTATTTAAAAATTAAACTTTTAAACTATTTAAAATTTATCTATTTAATTAAAAACACTTTTACACTATTCAAAATCTAATTAAACAATCTTTAAAAACTATTTAAACTAATTTTATACTAATTTAATCAATTAAAAAAAACTTTTATTTTTATAATTAACAAAATCTATTAAAACTATTTTTATTTAAAACAAGATTAAAATCTAATTATTTAAAAAGACTAATTTTAAACTCAAAAAGTAAATAAACTAATTTTTACTAATTAATTACATTAATAAAACATTTTTTTATATATATGTTTTTATTTATTTATTTGAAAACTTTAATAAAGATATTTAAACAAATTATTTCAATTATATAAATGAAACTAAGTATTAATGTTGACTTTAAAACTGCCAGTCAAATTTTACAAAGGTTTATTAATTAAACAATCTATTTTAAGACACAAACTAATGGCTAGCATAGTTGGTTAACTCGTTTGTCCCATGACCAGGAGTTCATGGGTTCGAGTCACATGAGTGACCCATTTTTGGAGATTGTTATTTTTTACATATATGCAGATTATATTAATTCTATAGTAATTAAATCAATTTATCAGCAACAAAGATACAATAAAAAACTCAGTCCCACGAATCAGAAATACAAATTCAGCAGACATTCAATTTCAACAAACATCATCTAAAAATCAAAATAACAACAACTACAATATAATATATTAAATCTGATTGAATATGTAAATATTAGAGAACTATAACAACTAAACTTGACACAACCAAAAGATTTCAAAATCTAACAGTAGGGACAACAAACACACAAAAAAACTCATCAATAATGTAACTAAAACATCAACAGTTCAGCAGAAATTAATTAAACGAAAATAAACAGCGGCTAGCTGTTTAAAAGCATGTACCCCAAACTGAATGTCTTTAAAAACAGTAACAAGTTTATCAAATTAACTGGTATCTCAGCAGGATTTACCACAATGCATACATTCGAATCCAACAAATTCCAGTTCATCAATACAAACGGATTTTTCAACAATCACACTAAAAGTTCCAAATCTGTCCTAATGCTAATTAGGGAACAAAGATTAGCATCTATATAAACAAGAGCGTGTTAACATGAACTCATAAGCAGAATAACAAGATGACCATAAACAGTAGCTATAGCTAACAGGACTGCAATTTCAGAATCATGTGAATGCACAGTAACATCCATATTACAGCAAAATCAGAAAGGTACATAAACGTAGCAAAAATTAGTACACAATAAACCAAAATAAGCAGATTTCTAAAAGCAACTAATATCGATATCACTCACGATGATATAAATCGCAATATCAGCTTAAAAACTTTTACTTATGATGACAACTATCGTCCTTTCGATTCCGAAACAAATATTATCATAACACAGTAATGAACTTCAATCGTAGCACCTACTCGAATCTAATTAAAACAGATATGAACATCCAGATTCTACGTTACCAAAAGCAATATCAGTAATAAAAAGAAATCAACCCTCGATCTATTAATCCGACAACATTATTCAGTTAAACTAACATTTGAAGAAACACTAAAAGCAGATTCATATTCTAAAACAAAGCAGATTCATATTCTAAAACAAAGCAGATTCATTGATAGATTAATAACAGCAACCTTTGAAAAACTAATAAAACTGTATAACTGTTTAAAGCGAGATCAACAATCACATAACAGCTCCATACATTTAGAATTCATCAGATCCATAACTTAACAATTAAATACCATAGATTCAATGAAGAAAGACTAAGCAATTTAAACATTCCAAAACAGTAACTATAAAGTAAACTTCAATAATAAACTTCAAACAAAAAGTTAGATACGAATACTGATACAAGGCTTTTGGCCTGTATAAAAATTAAGTTCGTTGTGTTGGTCTAATGGAATTGATCTAAGCTCTCTATGTGACTCTATTGTTTTTGGTGGAACAAAGATGTGTCGTTGTAGTAAATAAAAGGTGCAGAACAAATAAAGAAAAGGGCAATTTAAAGTAACTCTAACTCTAATTAAAATAAATGGTGCAAGTAGATTAAAAGCGCGACTAAAATTAAGGGCACTAAATGAAAATAACGCAAACTTAAATCTAACTAAGGCAAACTTAAAACGCAACTAAAACTAAATCTTAAACTAAGGCAAGACTATATTAAATCTAAGGCAATTAAACTTAAAGTGCGACTAAAGAAAAAGGCGGGAAAAATAAAGCTTGAAATAAAAGGGCAGAAACTTAAAAACTAAATTTGAAGAAACTGAAAATCACCCCTATCCGGAATAAAACCCCTATTCGGAAAACTGTCACCAATCCGGAATAAGTTCTACTCGGAATAAAATCCCTATTCGGAATACTCAACCCTATTCGGAATAAATCCCTATTCGGAATGTATGCCTATGCGGAATAAGTACCCTATTCGGAATAAAATTCCTATTCGGAATATCAAGGTCTATTCAGAAAGTCTCTCTATTCGGAATAATACCTCCTATTCGGAATAATGCCTCCTATTCGGAATAACTGTCCCTATTCGGAATAAAGAAACCTATTCGGAATATTCGCTCTATTCGGAATAGTCACCCTATTCGGAATAATATACCTACTCGGAATATCTTGCTTACTCTGAATATCAAATATTCTGAATAGGGTACTTTGATCAGACCCTTGATACGAAATGTTGCTGGGTTGATTACCTGGGGAAGAACAGAATACCGAAGAACAAGGGAAAAACAAATAAAGCACGGATCTAAACAAATCTAAATCAAATCAACCACAAGATTAAATCAAATAAGCAAATAAACAACTATTAAGCATAAACAATCAATACAAAACAATCAAACTAACAATAAAGATCAAGATAATCAAAACCCACTTAAATAAAGCAACAAAAATTAAGAACATGAACATAAACAAATCAACACAAAGATTAAAGAAAGGTAGAATGAGATTAACAAGATAAAGATAAAAAATTAACAAGAAAAAAGAAGAACTTACTTGAAATTAAATGGTAATTAAGGTGCAAGACAAGGTAATTAAATGGACAAGTAATTAAAGGTGCAAGTAATTAAAAATGGAAGAGATAGTTTGTCAAGCTATCCAACAACAACAAATGATTAACAACTAATGCTATTTATAGGGGAGGATTAAGGAAGCTTCCTCCCCTCCTTCATTTCTTTTTAATTGCGGGATTAAGTCCCTCCTTCATTTAATCTTCATTAATTGCGTCATTAGTCCTTTTCTTCTAATCTTTCTTTTAAATTTGGACTTTAAGGACTTGCGGCTCGGGATATCTTTTGAACTCGTCTTTAATTTCTTCAATAAAATAGACTTGAGTTTCTCGGTTTTTGATAAACTTCCGTCTTTTGACTTTTTCTTTGATAAATCTTCAGAATTGGTCTTGGACTTCCGTTCTTTTTCCACTCTTGACTTCTCGACTCCGTCTTTCATCCTTTTCTTCAATAAAAGTCAGTAAATGCCCGTGAATGTCCGTGTTTTCTCCACTTTTCACCTTTTCATCCTAAATCACAACAAAAACACAAACCACGCATAATTCCGACATAAAAGACATAAAATACACGTTTTGGTCCGGTTATTATTGTAATTAAGTTGTAGAAAAGATGGGTGTTTACACACCTATCAAATTCCCTACACTTGACCATTGCAATGTCCTCATGCAATGCATTAGTTACAAAGCAAGATTACACTTTTCATCATAATCAATCTACGTTGGCCTTTATTAAAGAGATAGAAAATTAAAATCATGCAAAGTAAAGAAATCAAAAGCATACCTTGGCTTTTGGAAATGTCATGAATAATCATCATCCTCAAGTTTTCACTTTCTCCAAACCAAGCTTAAAAACGAGATCATTGTTATTATAAGTTAGTAGACTAACACGAACTCATGTGGGCCAATTACTCACTTAGACTCCCTTATTCCTAGGTGTATCTCTTATATTTTATTATTTTCTTGAATGATCATGATGATGCATTTTTGACTTATTTCGATAGTTATTAAGTCTGAAATTAAAGTGAACGATTTAATCAATAGTTAGCTAAAGGACCAAATCTTTTAAAACTGCTTCTCGGGACCTCATAAAGTTCATATCTTGGCATAACTCGCTTCGCGATTTGAGACCTTTCTTGGACCGATATTTGGCAGCGGCTTCATACTTCAAATCTTGAGAGACGTTCATGAAATTATGGTCTTCTCTTCATATAGGAATTTCTTCACTTGAAGTTTTGAGAGATTCATACTTGGACCACGACTTCTTCATTTTTCTCCAATCTTTATTTTGGACTTTGATATACAACGATCTGCCTCCTTTTATAACTTGGATCTATTTATCCTCATACCTTGTTAGGGTCTTTTCGGATACACTTCTCCATGAATTTTGGGGAGTATTTGCTTTTCGTCGTGTGTCTTGATCCTTCATATTGATTTTTGATAAATGATTCTTCACATCACTTCGGATCTTTAGCAACAAAATATAGCCCTCATGCCTTGTCAGGGCCTTTTCGGACTCGCCAATCTTCGCGTCCCGCTTCAATAAGTTATGCCTTGGCTATGAACTCTAATCCATACCGAGCAACTTTTAAACGATCTGGGGCTAGAAGCTAAGTAACTTTTCAAATCGTACAACCTTATCTATTAGCAGATAAATTTATTAGCAAGCGATGGGAGAATAGGCTCATAATTAACTCACATAAATTCACAAAAGAATACCGAACTTATAATTGGCTCTATCATCTCTCGTTTTCCACAGTTTAAAATCTCAAGTAATGAGACTCGTGGATACTTAGCCTATTAAATCAAAGTTTTGGGTTTTCGAGTCGCCTATAGGATCTTGCAAATTCTTAGACTTTTTCAAGTTTAGAAATCGCATTTTAAAGTTCCCTTGATAAACGACTCTCTAGGATCAATTATAGGAACTTGCGAAAAGTTCTTGTTCTTAACCCGTGAGAGTTAAGACTTTCGCGTTTTATAGCTCCCTATATAAAAGCCTAGCAAAACTTGACTTAAACACGTTAAGGATACTAGCTAGAGTAAACTCGGGTTGAGTCAAAAGATTCACAACCATTGAAAATTAAAACCACTTATTAAACATTTATTCTAGCAAAGAAAGAAAATAACCATACAAAGGTAAAAACTAACAGGCCAAAATAGATCAAAAATTTTGAAAAATGTCGAAAAATTGATTTTCCGGTTAAAATGAGGACAAATAAAAGGAAAAGACCACTTAACTTCGATAGAAGTCCCCCTACACTTAAGATAAACATTGTCCTCAATGTTTAAGCATATGGGAGTAAACTCCCCTACACTTAAGGCATTGTGCACGTTGTTTAAATCTCGCGAAGGAAAAGACAACTAAAGAGATTCCTATTTTAAGATTTAGAAAATATAAAATAGTGAATCGAAAAGAGTTTAGGATAGAACCGGGAAGAAGTAGAACACGGAATCACGGGTCGTCAATAATCATCAAGAGTGGATCATTGAAGCTCGAATCCCTGATTAAGAAGTGAGGAGAGGAAATAGCAAACCAAAGGGTCCCCCCTACACTTATGGTAAAGAAAGCGGAAAGATAGATGCATGGGTTGCCTCCCAAGAAGCGCTTGGTTTTTGTTAACCGAGTCGTGAGCCTGACTCGACCTTGATCATCAACGGAAGAAGCATGAAACATATCCACCAGGATCGAAGACATAGTTTTCATCGAGCAAATAACACAAGCTTAAGGCGAACAAGGCAAGCCAAAGAAGAGTAGGCAAGGTTCCCTTAAGCCGTGATGGAGCACGGTGGGAGCAAGGGTGAAGTGGTGCAAGCATGTCTTCAAGATTTCCAAGGATTTTTCCTTTTATTTCATCAGGTGGATACTGAGATGGCTTAAAGACTTCAATACCGGGGTCGAACACCTTTTCTTTTAGGGGAAAATAACACTCAGGCTCAGCCGAGTGTGAAGAAGATCCGCAAAGAAGCACAACCTCGTCCTCAGAAGGGGGACAAATAGGTGTCAAATCATACGTGCAACGGATTTCGGTGTCGACCGGTTTCTTCTCCTTTGACAAAATGTTCTTCAAATCCAAAGTAGGATCAAGACGATAATCTTCAAAGTACAGAGGAGGTGCATCACTCTCATGAGGGAAGTAAGTGTTGAGAAATTCAGAGAAATCTTCCTCAAATGAGTAATCGTCCAGAGTAGGATCGAGTGATGGCGGAGGATCTTCATCATGTGAAGAATCGCTCGATAGAGTATCAGCCTCATCGAAATCATCGAAAGTGGGCAGCTCGGGATACTCAGAAGTACAATCAAAATCATCCGAATCTGAGCTAGAATCATCATCATAAGCATCAAAGACCGGTGGCGAATCATAAATGGGAGAAGGTTCCACAGTGGATCGAGAATCATCCTCATCATCGTCAAAGAGTAGGTTATCGATGGAAGAAGCGAATAGAGGATTGTCATAGACGGTAAAGTCATCGAGCACATTTATCATATTCACTGATTCTTGGCCTCCAAAGGATTTTCTTGTAAGCTTCCCCATTTTAAAAACTTTTGAATCATCCCCGACTCGTAAGATTAACTTACCTTCGGCCACATCTACTAAAGCTCGTCCGGTTCTTAAGAATGGCCGACCAAGTATTAAAGGAATACGAGGGTCCATTTCATAATCAACTACGACAAAATCGACCAGGAAAGTAAATGTGCCAACTTTGATAAACACGTCTTCGGCTATGCCAACGGGGTAAGCGAGAGTGCGGTTTTCAAGTTCGAGAGTCATCTTTGTTGGAATGAGATCGGGTAATGATAATGTTTTCCAAACACTCAGTGGCATCAGATTAATACTAGCCCCGAGATCAGCAAGGGCAGTAAATTCTTCAGTTTTGTTGAACACGCAAGGCAACACAAAACGACCGGGATCTCCAAGCTTTTCCGGAAGTTCTCTAAGAAGAACTGCAGAGCAGTTTTCATTTAAGCGTGTGTTGGCGAGTTCAATCAGCTTCTCCTTCTTGCTAACCAATTCCTTGAATGCTTTGACAAATTTCGGCATGTGGCAAAGTGCTTCAACAAGGATAATGTTGATGGTCATTTTAGATAGCATATCCACATATTTCGATACTTGACAGTCATTCTTGGTTAGCTCGTTGGTCTTGCCTATGCGAGAAGGGTATGGGATTCTGGGTTGATAGGGAGACGGTGAAGGTGTGGTTGGTAAAGGTTGTGATGTTGAAGGGTCCTTCCGAGATACATCGTCATGACGAGGCGGAGACGGTAATGGTGTACTAATACTAGGTGTAGGTGGAGTAGGGATACATGGTGGTGGATGAGGTGTAGATGATGGTGGTGGGCTAGGTGGATTGACAATGGTAATTCCACTACGCGTAGTTATAGCACTCACATTAGCTCGCGGATTAGTGACGGTGTTTGAAGGTAGAGAACCCGAAGAAGAAGAAGGTTGAGCTTCGGGCAATAAACTAGCCAACAGATTCTTTAATTCAGTTGTTTGAGTGATGAAGGAGGATTGAAGATTATCACGAACCTCAGTTCTGATGTCATTACCTTGCTTCAAGATATCTCCTTTCAAATTGATTATTTGGCTCTGTAGATTCTTGATTTGCTCACCTTGAGTTCTCATGATGGTGTTAACATCGGGATTAATGGGTGGGTGTTGTTGGGTGGGTGGTTGATAAGGGTTAGAAGCTCTTGGTGGGATTTGGTTGCTTCTATTGTAGTTGTTGGCGGGGTTTTGGTTTTGAGGAGAAAAACCGGGTGAAAGGTAGTTGTTGGAACGGTAGCTCAGCAGATTTCTATCCCCTTGTTGTCTAGCTTGGTAATTTTCCTGTGAATAATTACCGTAAGCAGCATACACATTTTCCAGATTTCCTTGTGTCAAAGGACAATCGGTGTATGAATGAGGACCGCCACATGTTTCACAAGGATTAGCAACCGCTTTAACTTGTTGTTGTTGTTGGTTTGAAGCGAGAAGCGTTATACTTTTGCTCATTTCGGCCATCATGCGGGTGAGTTCGGTCATCTCAGGGTTTGCTGAGGTAGAAGAAACATTGACTCTCGGGTTGTTCCTAGAAGAAGCAGAGGAATCCCAGTTCTTGTGGTGAGTAGTCATGTTCTCTATTAACTCTCTACACTCCTCGGGTCTCCTTTTCATGAATATGCCACCGGCGGCTGCATTGATCGTATCACGATCTCAAAAAGTTAATCCGTTGTAGAAAGTATCGATTAAGGTCACAGGGAGCATGTTGTGGTTTGGACATCTATCGATCAAGACATTATATCTCTCCCAAGCATCAAAAAGAGATTTGTCAGGGTCTTGCATGAAACCGCTGATCTGATTGCGAAGGCTAGTGACCATGGATGGTGGAAAGTAGCGCGATAGAAAGCGTTGAGTCATATCATCCCAAGTGTGAATAGAATTCTTCGGGAGACGATCAAACCATTTCTCGGCATGATGCGATAAAGTATGTGGGAAGAGTTGTAGGCGAAGTACATCCATTGTGGCACCAGGCAACTTCATGCTTTGGGTGATTGTAATGAACTTGTCGAGGTGTTTGTTGGCATCATCATCAGGCAATCCTCTAAATGGGTTTGTTTGTACTTGCTGAATCATGTGATGCTTCAACGAAAACTCAGGAGCGTTGATTTGCATCGGCGCAATCGGTCCTCCTCGTCCAAACATGGTTGGTTGACAAAGTTCCTCCATGGTCCGAAGATTGGGCTGTGGAAGAGCATTGTTGTTATTATTATTATTGAGGTTCGGTGGAATGTTGTTGTTGTTAACACCTGCCATATCTAAATCTTCTTGAGGCTCGGGCTCTTGATAATTAGAAGATCGAGTACGCATACACCTGAAAATGCAAAAGAAAACAAAACCAAACACAAAAACAATATATATACACAATAAAGATAAAATCTTTTTGGATTTTGGAAATTTTTAATTTTTATGGTGTTTTATCAATTTTTAATTTTTATGATTTTTTGAATTTTTTAATGCAAGAAAAGTAACGTTCACAAGTGAGCGGATCCCAAAAAGCAACGTGTCTCTCACAGAAAACTGTTGATCTTTACGAAAAGAGCCGGCAGCGGCGCCATTTGATACAAGGCTTTTGGCCTGTATAAAAATTAAGTTCGTTGTGTTGGTCTAATCGAATTGATCTAAGCTCTCTATGTGACTCTATTGTTTTTGGTGGAACAAAGATGTGTCGTTGTAGTAAATAAAAGGTGCAGAACAAATAAAGAAAAGGGCAATTTAAAGTACCTCTAACTCTAATTAAAATAAATGGTGCAAGTAGATTAAAAGCGCGACTAAAATTAAGGGCAATAAATGAAAATAACGCAAACTTAAATCTAACTAAGGCAAACTTAAAACGCAACTAAAACTAAATCTTAAACTAAGGCAAGACTATATTAAATCTAAGTCAATTAAACTTAAAGTGCGACTAAAGAAAAAGGCGGGAAAAATAAAGCTTGAAATAAAAGGGCAGAAACTTAAAAACTAAATTTGAAGAAACTGAAAATCACCCCTATCCGGAATAAAACCCCTATTCGGAAAACTGTCACCAATCCGGAATAAGTTCTACTCGGAATAAAATCCCTATTCGGAATACTCAACCCTATTCGGAATAAATTCCTATTCGGAATGTATGCCTATGCGGAATAAGTACCCTATTCGGAATAAAATTCCTATTCGGAATATCAAGGTCTATTCGGAAAGTCTCTCTATTCGGAATAATACCTCCTATTCGGAATAATGCCTCCTATTCGGAATATCTGTCCCTATTCGGAATAAAGAAACCTATTCGGAATATTCGCTCTATTCGGAATAGTCACCCTATTCGGAATAATATACCTACTCGGAATATCTTCCTTACTCTGAATATCAAATATTCCGAATAGGGTACTTTGATCAGACCCTTGATACGAAATGTTGCTGGGTTGATTACCTGGGGAAGAACAGAATACCGAAGAACAAGGGAAAAACAAATAAAGCACGGATCTAAACAAATCTAAATCAAATCAACCACAAGATTAAATCAAATAAGCAAATAAACAACTATTAAGCATAAACAATCAATACAAAACAATCAAACTAACAATAAAGATCAAGATAATCAAAACCCACTTAAATAAAGCAACAAAAATTAAGAACATGAACATAAACAAATCAACACAAAGATTAAAGAAAGGTAGAATGAGATTAACAAGATAAAGATAAAAATTAACAAGAAAAAAGAAGAACTTACTTGAAATTAAATGGTAATTAAGGTGCAGGACAAGGTAATTAAATGGACAAGTAATTAAAGGTGCAAGTAATTAAAAATGGAAGAGATAGTTTGTCAAGCTATCCAACAACAACAAATGATTAACAACTAATGCTATTTATAGGGGAGGATTAAGGAAGCTTCCTCCCCTCCTTCATTTCTTTTTAATTGCGGGATTAAGTCCCTCCTTCATTTAATCTTCATTAATTGCGTCATTAGTCCTATTCTTCTAATCTTTCTTTTAAATTTAGACTTTAAGGACTTGTGGCTCGGGATATCTTTTGAACTCGTCTTTAATTTCTTCAATAAAATAGACTTGAGTTTCTCGGCTTTTGATAAACTTCCGTCTTTTGACTTTTTCTTTGATAAATCTTCAGAATTGGTCTTGGACTTCCGTTCTTTTTCCACTCTTGACTTCTCGACTCCGTCTTTCATCCTTTTCTTCAATAAAAGTCAGTAAATGCCCGTGAATGTCCGTGTTTTCTCCACTTTTCACCTTTTCATCCTAAATCACAACAAAAACACAAACCAGGCATAATTCCGACATAAAAGACATAAAATACACGTTTTGGTCCGGTTATTATTGTAATTAAGTTGTAGAAAATATGGGTGTTTACACACCTATCAAATACCTCGGTTCTCTCAGCAAAACAGAGAGAGTGAATGCTCTTTAGAGCTTTTCTCTTTCGGCCCGTAGCTGACGAGCCACGAGCTAACACACCAATAGCCTATCTAAACCTAACGCCGACCCTCGGCTCTAAAACCACACCTTATAAACATCATCAGACACGATTTTCAGCAGCTTATTCAACCTGTTTTTAATCTTAACCAGTGGGGTTAAGTTTTATCCCTAATTTACTCTCAATAATCATATAAGCTATAAGGAAGCTAGTATGACTACTTTATCTTTTATAATATCAGTTCATAGATTTGATTGCAAACATATTATTTCAACAATAATATTAATTATAACAAAAATAAATTGCAATAAAATGTATCACTGAACTCGAAGTTTTATTAAAAACAAAGTAGATATTACAATTTTACTGAAAAGGAAATACAAATATCTTACTAAGAGCTAAAAACTAACATTATAATGACAAGAAAGAAAAAGGGATCCCCTCTTCAGAAAAGTGGATGGTGTACTTATAGCCTAACCGAGGTGAAGGGGTGAGTTTGATGAGCGATTAGTAGCCCTTGGATCATCTCTCCTCTTTCTCTTTCCTTTCTGTTTCGATCCTTCGGCTGAAAAACACCCTTGTGCACACGGATTGCCACCGTAGCATAAGGTGTGCTTGTTGTGTTTCTTCCTTGCTGAGGTGGCTTTATATTATTGGCCCTTTGACTGGCTCTCAATGAATCAACCAATCATAGATAAGATATGACGTGTAGACGGTCCACGTGGCCTTTTGGTGACACTCCTTCTCCTCCTATAAACTAGGGAATTAATTTCCAGCGCGTGTGAATCAATCTCTGCTTCAAATAATAAACCCCCAATTTTAGGTTATTAATCTAGGGTTTTTTTTGGTGGCTGGTTTTTTACTGTGTATGTTTATTATTTCTATCAAAGGAGAAAGATAAATGGGTGGGGTGTAAACGGTTTGGTGAGTGGTTGACCATCCTTTCATTCGTTTCTTTAATTTCTTTACAACATGGGCTTTTGGACCCAATTCTTCCCTTCGTCTCATAATCTTCATGTGTTTGGGCTTGATGCCCAATGTTAATTATTACTCCATCTGTTTCTTTATTACCATTAACAATTGGGCCAAGTTTTGGGCCAAGTTGGCTTGTAACCCAAAAGTGAAAAGTTATATTTCCACAAATAGGCTTTTGGGCCCATTTACCCAAATGTGGGACCCACAAAGCCCAATATCTTCAAAAAGATTAAATCCACTAGCAACGAGCTCGATATTGGCTTCCTCGATCTTTTTCTTCAAACTCGTGTCGTTTTTGCCGGTTTTCGCGAATTTGGGTACCTACACACATGAAACAAGAAAACAACATATACAAGGCATTTTTCATTGATAATATGCATTTATTGCTCGTTTATTGATATAAAAGATATGAGTAAAATAACTCATATCATCTATACACCCTGATATTGTGAATATCAAGGTGTTGTGAAGCTCATATCTTGGGGATAATCAAGAGTGGGTACAAGAAGTTGCATTAATCAAGTTTATTTTCTAAAAGGTCACCTTTCTATTTTGATATTTTGCTTCTAACTCTGTTGAATCTTAGCATGGTTGTTGTTGGAAGCTTGTGCTTGTTCTTGCTAGCACATAAGCTCTAAAATTCGTGGGTGTGGATGTACATCCATGAGGTTTGTCTTAAAACCTTGAAAATCTGATAAAATTTTGATTTTTGGTGAATTTGTGCTCTACTTGTGTTCTTGTTGTTTTCCTGGCTTGAATCTGCTTAATCTTGCATGTTAATGTTGTTAGTATGCTAGATTAGTCATTTGGTAAACTGAATCACACTTATACTTGTTTAATTTTTGGATTAAAAAGATAAAGCGGTGTTTAGGATTACCTGCTTGGAATCATAAGTTGCTATTGTGTGGATAGAAGTTTGTGTTTGTGCTTTGTATCTGATATATACTTGGTTGAGTGCATTTTGCTGCAAGTTATTGGGTTTGAAGCCTCAAATCATACATTGTGCTATAACTACTTGATTTTAACTGTTTTTGACCTAAGATTTTGGTAAAATCTAGAATTTATGTATTCTTAGGGTTAAAAGTTGCTTAAACATCATTTATATAACATATGTGATAGATTTGAGTGTTTGAATCTGGCTTGTTGGTCAATTGCATCAACAAATGTAAAAACTGCATGTGTTTGTGTTCATCAGTAACTTTAAGTACTTGAATCTTCCTTAATACTTTGAATCAAGTGCATGAAACCTGTTTAGACTTACTTATTTAAGTTTTATATTTCTTGTGTATGCATTTGGTTAAGTTTGGCTAGCTGAATTGTGCTAAAAGTGCTTATTCAACCTCAACTGCTTAAATGTTCATGTCTGTGTCATATCTGGTGATTGATTGAATTAACTATATCATTTGGCTGTTATTGATTGTGATTTTTTGATTGTTATTAACTCCTCTTGATCCACTGATCAATTGGGTGCCTTTGTGAAACTTGAAGCTCCAAAAAAGTCACTAAAGACAAAAAAGTCAACAAGTCAAGCATTGGAAAAAGTTTCCACTACTCAACACCCAAAACTAGCCCTTGCTAGTACAAATTTTCAGTTTGCTTATCAATAAGCCATATTTTCTTATCCAGACCTGCAACAACTTATTTTTTGTGATAGATCTTCATTATTTAACCCATTTGATTGAACTGGAGCTTATTAGACTTTGACTTTGACTTTTTTCTAGAAAACCGACTTATTTGGCTTTTTCATAAGTGCTTATTTGCTTTTTCCAGCTTATTGAGTCAACTTATTTGAAAACTTTTTGTTTATTAAGCTTAGTTAAGTCATTTAAAAGATTTTGCAATTTGAATCAGCTCTTGGGATAGCCTAGAACTCAAAAACGACTATTTTGTCATTTTTGTAGATTGCTTTTTGCATTTTAAGGCTTATTCCTTTGGCTTATTTCAAATTGTTTTTTACAGAAGTTTTATTTAGCTCAAAAGAAGCTTGTGTGTCTAATTTGTGCTTATGGCATTAGCTTATAGTTTAATGGGCCAAAAAGCCCATCAAGAATAAGTTGTTTGGTATAAGCTTGCTTATTCCACATTTTCAGCTTTTGGGCCTTTGGAAAAAGTTGTTCAGAATCAAATTTTGAGTCAAGTAGTGGTTTTTGGGCTTATTTGGGCCACTTTTTCTTATTGGGCTCAATTTGGCCCATTAAGGTGACTGTTTTGGGTTTAGCCCATTTTCTAGGCCCATAAGGGTATTTAGGTAATTTCAACTTCATTTCTGTGTTATTTAGGTTAAAATTAGCTAGTTTGCAACTTTTTAGAATTTTTTAAGATTTTTGAATTTTTATTAATATTTTTAATATTATTTTATTATTAAAAATTAAAAGTCTTATTTTCTAAGTTTTTATATTTTTCCTAGACTCTAGACACTTAATTAGGAATTTTACAACTTTCCAAATATTTTTAGGGTCTTTCAATTATTTTCTAGAATTATTTTAAGTTTTTATAGTTTTTAATTGTTTTTAAATAGTCTTAATTAATTTTAAAGTTTTCAAAAATAGTTTTAAATTAAGTTAGGGTATTTTAGAGGTTTACAAAGTGATAAAACTCATTTTGGGCTTTTTGTTAATTAAATTGATTTTTAGGGCTTTAATTAGCATTAAAAAATCATTATTTAATTAAATAAAAGGTTTGGGTGAATTTTGATTTTTTGTAAACTCTTAATACATTATTTAGGATTTATTGCAATTTTTTAGGAATTTTTAGGATAAATTTTTAATTTTGGTGCTTTTACGGTTTTACGTGTACGACTTCTTAGTCTTAGTTTAATCCGTCATCGTAACCGTCATTCTCTTCTTATCCCCTTTCTATTTTCTTTCTCATAACAATATAATCACAAAGTTAATCATTTCATTACACACACACCAAGCCTCCTTGAGAACGATCCCCACTTTGGGTCATAACTCGTGATTTTCCTAAGTCACTTGTGTACTTACCCTATTTACGCTCTTTTTCCTAAAAGACGTATTTTACTCAACATCATTTTGGCGCCGCTGCCGGGGAGGCGTGTTGTGTTTTGATTTGGAAATTGTTGTTTTTATATACTAACCATAATTAGTATTTGTATTAGTAGCACTCTACTAATACGTATTATTGGTTTTTCGTTTTTTGTGAATACTATTACTATATTGTATACGTAGAACAATAAATACACAAGTACTCCAAAAAGTGAGAAATCACAACCTTGACTTGGGAGGTCATTACCTAATCATTGTATTCGAATCTCAAACCAAAGAAAAAGGCAAAAATAGATAAATACTTTCGTGAAGCTCGATTTTGAAAAATACAAACTATAAGGTGGGTATAAGGCGGATATTGTGACAATCCGTCAATTTACGATTGATATTTTATTCTCAAATATTATTTGAAAATATTATTTTAATGTTACAATATGAACTCACTTATTTTTGGGAAGAAATTTGGATTTACGTCTTGAAGTAGCATCGACTACGTTTAAACCGGAGGATTCTACGTTACGTGCTTACGTTTACGTACACCGTCTTTGGTGACAGTCCGATATTTCAGAAAATAAATTTGTCCAAGAATATTATTTTGTAGTTTTAAATTTGTGTTGGTTCATAAACTCACAAATTTACGAGAAGAGATTAGGACTTACGACTTTATTTTAACGTCCTTTACGACTAAACCGGAAACCTTAGGATTACGTATTTACGTTTTCGAACTCCGTTTTTGATGAGACAATTTTTATTGGATTCGTTTTGTGACGTTGATTCATAATTTATAAAAACATTTTTTGTAAAACGACCCGAGGGCACGCAAATCGAGGAAACTAGAATCGAGGAGTACCCGTAAATAAATGGGGATGAGACAAGTGGGACACTTGTCCCACCCACAAAACCGGCCAACATGTTGCTACAACACATCTATGATGTGTCATAACCTTAACAATTTAGCTAAACACATGGCTTAGCTTACATTGTAAGCATTCCACTACACAAAACTAGCTACAACTCATACCACTCTCCTCATTTCCATCCATGCAAAACCACTTCTCTCTCTCTCTTGACTCCATGTTTGCCGTCCACCATATCACCACAAAACACCTTCACTTGATCAATTCCAACCACAAAATCATGTGTTATTTACACATATGTTGAAGCCCTCTTGAAGCTCTCTTGAATGGTGGTGATTATAACATCCATGGAGGAGTATTCATGGTGTCTTGGGGCTGATTTTCCACAAGGAGATTAGGAAGATTGGTGGTCATGAAGATAGTCTTGGTGCATCACAAGTTTCTCCATAAAAAATCCATGTTTTGATCAACCTACATCATCATGGTGGTATAAAGATTGTCCTCCTCATCTTCTTGTTATTTTGATTATGTAAACATGTATTTTATTTCCTATTGTATATGTATATGATGATTATATGATGATAAAAATGTTATGTGGGGATTTGGTATTGATAAATATGATTAAAAAGGTGAAAAACTATAAGAAACAAGGTTAAAATCTTGATTAATTTACATGGCTGTATAAAACAGTAAAGAAACATGTTATAAACTGATGAAATGATGAATTAGAATCCATTTACAGTAAGCTAAATGTCTTGTACACATGTGAGAGTTGGCCATGCAATGGAATCATTGTAATGAGTGAGATATGATCAAAACAAGTTTAAGGTATAAATCTGAGGTTACTGTTTTGGACGATTTTTAGAAAATATTTAGAAGATGATTCAACAGTAGCTATAGAAGAGTTAAATGTAGCACATATCATGTAGTTTATGTGATAAAGATTTGAGCTTCTATCTCCATATAGAACTCAAGATATGGCAATTTTGGTGAAAGTGAAGATAAAAATCAGATTTTGGAAATTAAAGAATAATACTATTATATAAGCACTCAAATTTTAATAGTATAAAATATAAATTAAAACCCACTAACTCATGAATTCTATTTATATAAATATGTAAAAGGTGGAATAAGTGTATAAATTATAAAAATGGTAACTTGTTAAGTTTTATAAGTTATAAAACTATAAACATGATTTTTACGACTTTTTCGGCTATTGCCGTAAAATTAACGTTTTTGTTAAATAAAACTTAGATGGTTGGACCCGTCTAATGAAAACTTTATAAAACTTATATACTGATATATAGACATTTATAACAAGTAAAAACTGATAAAACCCTAACTTTAGGGCATACGGACATTAACGAGCTAAGTAAACATATTGGACTAATACTTGGACTAATAATTGGACTAAATAAGATATAAACTTGTAAAAAGAAATTATTGGGCTTAACCCATTTGGGCCCAACATGGAAAGTATACATACTGATAAAATAAGTATAACAAGGATTAAAACAAGTTAAGGAACTTATAATAAGTTTATTGGGCATAAAACACGTAAATGGGTAAAACTAGTAAACTAGTATAAAAGTTATCGACATATAACACTAAAATGAGTAAACGAGAATATGTAAACCCACTTGATCATCATATATATATAATCATCATATGTATACATAATTGTTATTTTTATAAAGTCATTGGACATGAGTCTAAGACGAGTATTATTTGTCTAGGTTTTCGTGATTGAAGCACGTACCGTACGACCGAATTGCCGATAACCCGCCTTCCCATATCAACGTGAGTTCATAGCCTCGCACTCTTTTAAATGTTTTTATAAATGTTTTATAAACCCGCGAGGGAGATAACATGTTAGTTTTATAAATTAGGACACCATTTGTCCCGATTGTTTGTTTATTGATTTTGGACCCGAATGATTGAATGACCCGATTGTATGACCCTATGAATGATTAAAGGACCCGATAGATGAAATAAAAATGGATTATTAAAGTTAGGTTATGTCACTAAAAGTCCCATTAGCATGAATTGTGAACTACCGGGAGTTGGTAGACGCTTATGCATTTAATAGTACTATTTGGGGACGATCACCCCAGTTCGCGCCTTGACGGTTGATCCCCGTCGTGCCACATTGATTGGTAAGTGAATTTATGTATGAGAAGATTTCCATAGCGTGACCTTTGTGACGACACGCTACTTTAGATGGGCAAAATTGATATCGGGTTAGCTACCCGTTTTGGTTTAGTAAGGTAACAATGTCATGCGGCTTATAATAATCCAAATCACCGAAATACTATTAGACGCTTCGAATTACGATGTATTGCCTGACTAGCAATACAGGGTCATACTACTGATATTATGTTCGTGTTTTGGTTTTCATAACCATATTCATATAACGATTTTTATTTGATTTTATACAACGTCATAAGACGTATTGTATGATGTTTTTTTACGACATTGGCTCGTATAATGATTTTTAAGGCAAATGCCTATATTATGATTTTCGATAAGGATTTGTATAAAAATGACTTTGGCTATTTCATGGCCTATCAAAACGATTTGTACAAAATGATTTTCAGTAATACTTTTATACTGATATTATATTGATGGAATTTATTAAACTCTATGAATTCACTCGGCGTTATCGTTGACCTTTTCTTTTAACATGTTTTATCTAAGGTACTTGAAGGTAATTCTCGGGAAGACGACAAGAATTCATGGCCCACACTAAAACAATATTTTCCATTCAAATACTTTGTAAAACTTTGTATGAAATAATATGACTTGGGACCTATGTAACTTTGATTTTTATGAATGGAAATGCTTTATTAATAAACGACGCGATTTTTATGCGTTGTCTATGATGTGAGTAATTTGCTATCCTGTAACACCAACTAGTCTTCCGCTGTACTGAGTTGTATAAATTTGGGGGTGTTACAGTTTAGTACCAGAGCTCTCGTTATAGAGAACGAAAGATTTTTAAAACCAAGGTTTTGAATAAAACATTTCAAAATCTTTTAACTATAAACATTTTTCTCAAAATGTATAAAAATCTTTTGACTATAACGGTACCAAAGAATTCCTGAGTTACCGACAAGACCAGACTGAGAAGTGTTATTTTAATATATATAACTTGGATTATATATATATGATGTAATTTTATTACATGATTGTTTGATTATTATTTTGATATTTATACGAGGTATTTATACGACGTAGATTGTCACAAGTAACCCTAAATCCCCTAGTAAATTATCGAAGCTATTCTTGTAGGAATTCTAGCTATCCTTGATCTAAACCAAGTTGTGGATATTTATGATCCCAACAAATGGTTGATATTCGTAGAAATGTAGATATTACTTGATTGTTATATTGAAAAAGAATTGGCTAGATTAAATCTGATATCGATGTCATGACGATCTTTCCTTATAGAGTGGAGTTTGACAAAACGTTATCACCTGGAAAGATGTGATCTGATTCGTTGTCATCCAATTCTTAAATTGAAATCGAAAGGGTGAATGTTGCACTTGAGGCTGTCATTGGAATCATTACCCAAAAGCCTCATGCCACTAGTACCTTTCCGATAAGTCTAATTGAATGATCGAGTCATCTCATGTTAATGACTCATTTGATAATTGTCGTTGTAAGAGATATAGGACTGGAAGTAAGTGTTGATTCATATTGAGATTGTATTGCCTTTATAAGGCCGAAAAATAAGATTGAAAGTATTGAAGAATGAGGTAGAATATCGCATTGAATATAAATTTGGTTAGAACTTGAATAAAGTAAAATTTAACCCGTATGGAATATGAGATCATTAAGAAGAAGTCGTTAAGTTCTTTGATTGAATTGTAAGGTTTTAAATGATTGTTGATTTGTGCTAAGGGTTGTTCCTAGGCCATTGTCCACTAACGAGGATGCCCAGTGTCCAAGAAATAAATTGAAGAAATCTTCTTCTGAATTGAGACCGATGGATCTTCTGGGACATGTGGAACACCTAATGACTCTTGTAGATTAGTATTCATTGTGGTATCTTTTCAACATCCCTAATGTTAGAAATACGTTTTAACGTATATTAGAAGTATCAGTCACTCCACAATATTATTTATGTTGTAATAGCTCGTAGTTAATAGTTACTTATTTAGTTAAGTAAGAACCGGCCCATGGGCTTGTCATGGGCCGGCCCAAGTCCATTGGTGACTTGGAAGTATAAATACCCCTTTCCTCCTTGGAAAGGGGTTGGTTGTTGATTTTCACTCTTATCATTTGAATGAAATAAACACATAGTTTCTCTCACCTTCTCTCTCTAGTTTCTCTCTCTAGAAATCTTCAACCCACTTCATAGATTCTTAGGTTATCAAGATTCTACATTTGGTATCAAGAGCTATGGGGTGATTTAAGGTAAGGATTGTGTTGCTTTTTTAGTTATTGAATCAATTAGTGATCTTTAGAAAAAATCAATCTTGAATCTTGTTGTTTTTGGTGTTTTTGTTATTGGGATTAATTGATAAGGATTGGGTTTAGCTTATTTTGGTAAAAATCATAAAACTTTTTGTGGTTTTTGATCAAAAAATCGGATTTAAAGCTCTATTCAAAGTCTCGAACTTTATATTCCCAGATTATTCCGAATAGACGTTCTATTCGGAATATTAGATATTCAGCATAAAGGTTTTCCGAATAGACATTCCGAATAGGAGAGTTTTCCGAATAGCAGGATTTTCCGAATAGACATTCCGCATAGAAAAAGCTTTCCGAATAGCAATTTTTTCCGAATAGCAGAATCTTTCCGAATAGCAAAGTTTTCCGAATAGCCAAAAATATTCCGAATAGTAAAACATTCCGAATAGCCCATCTTTCCGAATAGCCATTTTTCCGAATAGCAATCTTTCCGAATAGCCAACATTCCGAATAGCCATCTTTCCGAATAGCAGGAACATTCCGAATAGAGTTTATTCAGTATAGGGTTATTCCGCATAAGGGTTTTTCTAGCATAGGGTTATTCCAAATAGTGATTATTCCGAATAGGATTTATTCCGAGTTAGGGTTATTCCGGATAAGCAAGTTCAAGGGGTATTTTTCCGAGTCTTTTCGACGATCTTTAGTGGATTTAATCTTGATGTCAACAACACAACACAAATTCTCAACCTTTCTTCACTGCTCGATCAACTGATAATCTTTGTCTCTTTGAAGTGAGCAAAATGAATCCGAATTCAGTAATGCCTCAGATGACATCACTTACGGATATTTCCGTCATTACGGGTACGGATAATCGTCCTCCAATGCTCATCAAAGAAGTTTTTGAAGCATGGCAAGGCTGGATGATGTCATACCTTAAGGGAAAACCGGTATATGGAGGCTTATGGTCAAGTCAATTTTAAATGGTCCACTTGACTATGGTACCATCGTGGTTAACAATGTGACTCGACCAAGGGAGTTTGAAGAACTTACACCAGCTCAACAACTTGTTGCCGATGCAGACGAAAAGGCTCTTCAAACCATTCTCCAAGCTCTTCCACATGACATCTATCGAATGGTAAGTCAGTATACGGTGGCAAAGGATTTATGGGAACGTTTAAAGGTGTTGCTACAAGGTACGTCTCTTACCAAACAGGAAAGGGAATGTCAGTTGTATGATCTGTTTGATAGATTCACGTACAACCCAGGGGAAACGCTTCACGATTATTACTTCAGATTCACTACTCTCATGAATGATCTGAATGTATACAATTTCGTGATTGCTCCATTCCAGGTTAACACTAAATTTTTGAATACTTTACCTCAAGCTGAATGGGGTGAGTATATTACCGATGTTAAGTTAACCAGGGATTTGCATAAGTGCAATTTGGATCAACTCTATGCTTTTCTTCAGTAGCATGAGAAACATGTGATCATGCACCGTTCGCCTCGAGGTATGTACCCTGATTCCTTAGCTTTGATGGCGAATCAACCAAGCTTGTCACACAACAACACTCCTTATATCTTAGGACATCAAGCCTATCATTCATCACCTTACATGACACCTACCTTTCCCCAATACTCGATTCTACCGCAACCACCCACCTCACATCAGCAACAATATCGGTTTAATGCACCTTCACCACAATATGCTTCACAACCTCATCAAGCAAGCATTGCACCTTATGCTCAGTCTTCATATTCTTCTTATCAAGAGAATGCAGCATATCCAACAAGCTACCCTGACCACATGAGTATTCCTTCTAGTGATTATGCAGCTCAACAAGACCAAGCAATGTATTGTGATGATGATGAAATCCCCATTCCTGTATTCAAACAAGGAACTGACCCAGTTGAAGTGTTAACCACTATGTCTGCTTATCTCACAAGGACTTTAAGCAAACGAGGATTTAGAGGACAAGCTCCTACCAACAATCAGTTGAGGAATTCATCCAATTCTCGCCAACAAGCTACTATTGAGAATGGCAGGGTAATGGTTCAACCTATTCAACCTTATTAGGGTAGACCTACTACATCAACCACCAATGCTCGCACGGTCAATCCTGTTCCAATGGTCAACACTCCTCCACGGGCAAATTCCACAGGCAAGTTGAGAATGATTACATGCTACAACTGCAAGGAAGAAGGGCACATGTCCAGGGATTGCAAGAAACCCAAGAGGAGAAGGGATGGTCAATGGTTTGCAGAAAAGATTTATCTGGTTAATGCTCAGGCACAAGGAAGGGAACTTGATGAAGAGGAGCTTGCATTTCTTTCCGATCCAGGGATTGCTGAACAAGACGTTGTCACCACACAAAATGTAGCATACCAAGCAGATGATCTTGATGCGTATGACTCAGACTGTGATGAATTTCAATCTGCAATGGCAACTCTTATGGCAACTATCTCCAGCTTAGGGCCAGAAAAGAGATCTGAGGTACTTATTAATACCACTGATGCTAGTATTCAACCACATCAAGTTGTGCAAGAGTGTGCTGATTCGAATGAATCTTCGGTGGTGAGTCTTTCAAATGAGGAGACAATCAATGATAGTAATGTCAATGTGAGTCCCCAGACTTTGAGTGAATCACAACCGGGAGCCATTTCGCATACGCATACTCCTGCTCAACAAGATTTGGTCATGGTTCCTGCTACATTACTTAGCCAAATGAATGCTGCACTCTTAGAAACCCTAGCTAAGAATAAGAATTTGTCTGATGAGCTTGCCTTAAGCAACGAGAAAGTTCAAACTTTGGAATTAGTGCCTTCGTCTAGTGTTCTAACAAATCCCGAGTATGATCATTTTCGAAACAAACAAATGGGTCATTTGCAAGAAATTGAAAACTTAAGAGCAAATCTTTCTAATGAACTTAAAGAAAAAGAGTTAGTGGTCACTAATTTTCAAAAACTTCAAACGGATTTTGAATTACTCAAGTCTAAGAAGAATGAAATGGAGATTAATGTTGCTAATAAGATTAGAAGTCTAGATTATTTTCTTTTAAGACAATACGCTGTCTTCAACTAGTGCACTTATTTGATGCTTCGTTTAGAGAATTTAACTTATCACATCAAAAAGGCCTTCCCCCTAACCCACGGTATGCAAAACAAGTTTTGATCCATAGTCATAGACTTTATAATGCAACCCAATTAGGATTGGTCTTAGACCCGATTGTTATTTTCGATGATCGCACAAGTAAGGATCTAGTTGATGAGGATCGGTCATACAATTCTGCAAAATATCCAGAGTGTGATTATTTTAAAATGAATCAGGAGCTTGCTAAAACGGATTTTAGAATTCGCATCCATATGGACAAATATCTCATTACAGCACCAACCTACATGTTGAATGAAGAAAACCCTAGTACATTTCCTACACTTGTCAACATGGAAGGTCCTAAGGAAATTCCAAAGGATCTCCCACCTGTTAGCACTGTATGGTTAAACTTGCAAGAGATTAATCAATACTTTACTAATTTTGACAAGGTCATTTTGGAATGTACGACTTCAAATGGCCTAAACGCCGGAGAATGGGCTTTCGAACACATGAACGAGGTGTTTAAAAATGAGATCAATCCATTTGTCGAAAGTCTAAAAGGAAGTTTTGCATCTCTTAAGGAAAATCTTGAGTTTGAAATTGGAGAAGTTCAAAAATTGTTTTATGAAATGGACACCGCTTACGAACTACAACTAATTGAAAAGGAAAAGATTTTATCCGAATATGACCGATTCTTGTCCGAAGTAATCTCGTGTGATGTGCTTACTACTGTAAATGTTAATTATTCGAATGAGCTTACATCCGCTATGATTAATTGTGATGCTGTGAATATATGTGATGATGTGTGTGATCTCTCTGTAAATGTTGCTGATACTGTAAATGAGGTAGATAATCATTCTTGTCACGAATCTAACGCTGAGTTTTTAAAGCTACAAGATTCTTACAATTTACTTTCAAAACGCTTTAATCAACTAGAACAACATTGTATATCTTTAGAACTGAAACAACAAACTCAAAATTAGGATCTTTTGATAACAAATAGTTGTGAAAACGGTGTTGAGACGAGTGACAAGATGATTGCAATAGTTAAGGCATTAGAGGAAGAGATTATGAGATTGAAGAGAGATGTGTCATCAAATGAAACACTAAAATTGGAACTAGAGGCTACAGAGTCTAAAAACCAGGTCTTAGAAATTAGACTTTCGTCTGTTCTAGGGGAGATGGATCGGACAAGGCAGGGACTATCCGCTCTTTATGGTTCACTAGAAGAACGCTTCGCTTTTAATGCGGTACAACAACAATCTTATGTTGAACAACTGAACCAAAAGAGTGAGGAAATCTCTGACTTAAACATCCTGCTCATTGACAAAAACATGGTTTTGGCTGAGTTAAAGGAGACACTTCTTCTCACCCGACAAGAAGTTGTTGATAACTTAGCTACCGACTCTGCACCGTCCACTAGTGCTCCAACAACCAAGTCAGTAGTGCTTTATAAGAACCCGCTTCATAAGAGAAACCCGGTTACCTACGATGATTATATGAGGAATGCCATTAAGCATGTAGATCTTGTTAGGGATATTTTATACGATCTGTTTGCCTTAGATCCCTCAAGTAGCTACTATTATTCGGCTCATGAATATATTAAGCGAGTTCAATATTGCTTAGCATATTTGCAATACATAGGTAAACCAGGCTCTACACTACTTACAAACAGGCCCATTGCTATAACTCCATTCAATAAGACTCCAGGAGCAAAACCGTCATTGGCACTATCAAGTAAGGCACCTTTAAAATCTGTTGCTAATGTTCCCACTTTGCCTTCTACAGGATTAAAAGAGACTACTAAGGCTAAAGGATCGCCACTCAAGAAAGATAAGATCAAGCCCTCCACTAGTAGTACCAAAAGAAGAAAGTAGAAGCTCACCATAGGAATGCTAGTTCAGTTTTAAATAAAAAGAATCATGTTAAGACTAAAAGCTCTACGCCTGTGTAGAAGCCTAAACCATTCGTGAATTCTAATTTGAATTGTTGGAATTGTAATGAATGTATGTTTTCCCAACGTCATGATTTGTGTCTTATTGATCATGTGAATGAAATGAATGCCATTAGGAATGGTCTTGAATGGAAGCCAACAGGTAGAACTCGTGCCCAAGTTGGCTGGCAATGGCGTCCCACTGGTAGGACCTTTACATTAGATGGAAAAATGTGCCCTTTAACTAGGAATGCATCCATTGAGGTTAGGTCTGAGCGTCCTTTAGTTAGGCACACTCGCACTCAAATATGGAAACAGCGCCCTTTAATTAGGTCAGCTCCCACTATAGTGCCTATCAGTGAAGAAATACCACATGATTTAAGCCAACTAGAATCTACACCACCAACTAGGAAGAAGAAGGCTAGGAAATCTAAGAAACCTAAAGTTAGCAAATCTAAGATTATTAAATCTGTACCTGCTAATAACAAGGAACATTCAGATTCCGATACCTCTACATTGTCTTCGTGTGGTGATATTTTCAGGTGGTCCAAATCATCCTCTGGTATTTGGACTCCGGTTGTTCAAAGCATATGACCGGAGATCGCTCGATGCTCCGAAATTTCGTCAGCAAGTTTCTTGGAACGGTTAAATTCGGTAATGATCATATAGCAAAGATAATGGGGTATGGTGAATATCATATTGGAAACGTTACGATTTCAAGGGTATAACTTATTTTCAGTAGGACAGTTTTGTGATTCCAACCTAGAGGTTGCTTTTCAACAACACACTTGTTTCATCCACAACTTGGAAGGAAAAGATTTGTTGAATGGATCTCGTGGTGCAAATCTTTATACCTTGTCCTTACAAGACATGATGGCCGCCTCTCCAGTATGTCTTCTCTCTAAAGCATCTAAGACCAAGTCATGGTTATGGCATCGCAGATTATCTCATCTCAACTTTAATGCTATTAATCATCTGACCAAAAACGAATTAGTTCGTGGTCTTCCAAAGCTTAAATTTCACAAGGACCATTTATGTTCCGCGTATTCAAGGGGGAAAAGTACCAAGAAATCTTACAAGCCCAAAGCTGAAGACACCAATCAAGAAAAACTTCATCTTTTGCATATGGATCTTTGTGGGCCAATGAGAACTGAAAGTGTGAGCGGTAAGAAATTCATTCTCGTTATTGTGGATGATTTCTCCAGGTTTACATGGGTTAGATTTCTACCTACAAAGGATGAAGCACCGAAGGCTATCATCACTTTTCTGAAATTCATTCAGGTACGTTTGAATACTACTGTCCGCCGTATTCGTACAGATAATGGAACAGAGTTCGTCAACCAGACTCTTCGTGATTACTATGAAGGAGTTGGTATTTCACATGAAACATCCGCTGCACGCACTCCACAACAAAACGGTGTCGTTGAAAGACGGAATCGTACGCTTATGGAAGCTGCTAGGACTATGCTAATTTATGCGAACGCTCCATTATTCTTGTGGGCAGAAGCTATATCTACTGCATGTTTCACCCAAAACCGTTCTTTCATTCGGAAACGCCATGGAAAAACACCTTATGAGCTTCTACATGATCTTAAACCCGATGTTTCATTCTTTCATGTGTTTGGTGCTCTTTGTTATCCAAACATTAATTGTGAGAACTTGGGCAAACATCAACCAAAAGCCGATATAGGTATTTTCATTGGTTACTCACCCTCCAAGAAAGCATACCGAATTTACAACCGTCGTCTTGGTAAGATTGTAGAAACTATGGACGTAGATTTCGATGAGCTGACAGCGATGGCTTCTGAGCAACGCAGCTCTGAACCCGCGCTTCATGAGATGGGAACCGGTGCTATTAGTTCCGGATTAGTTCCCAATAATCCTACTTCTACATCATTTTTACCACCTACAAGGCCCGAGTGGGATAAACTGTTTCAACCGTTGTTTGACGAATTCTTTGATCCCCCGAATGATGAAGTTCCAGCACCTGTAGTGATAGCTCCAATCCCTGAAGTTGTTGCTCCTGCAAATGAAGCTTTATCAAATGCATCTTCAATTAACATTGAACCGGATGCACCTTTACCAAGTGATTCTCAAACTACACCTGAATCATCACCTCTACTTGTGCCTAATGATGTGGAAGAGGATTCTACTGATCACGATTTGGAATATGCTCACTTAAAAGAGCTTCCTTTCTTTGGTATATCGTTCCCTGAAAACCCTTCAGCCGCGTCTACCTCAGAAGAAGCTCCTTCTATTGTTCACTCCAGACCACCTAGGATTGAAAATCATAGCACCAAATGGACAAAAGATCACCCAATTAGGAATGTTATTGGAGATCTAGATCGACCAGTCTCTACACGCCATCAATTACAAGAGAGTGAACTCTATTGCTATTTTGATGCATTTCTTTCCGAAGTTGAACCTAGAAATTGGCAACAGGCTATGACTCAATCATCTTGGATTGAAGCCATGCAGGAGGAACTAAATGAATTCCAAAGACTTGAAGTATGGGAATTAGTTCCTCTCCCTGACAAGGTTAACATCCTTACTTTGTTATGGGTTTATAAGGTTAAACTTGATGAGATGGGTGCAGTATTAAAGAATAAGGCTAGATTGGTTGCTAGAGGATATAAACAAGCCTTGGGTATAGACTTTGAAGAATCTTTTGCTCCTGTTGCAAGATTGGAGGCGATTAGACTATTCCTTGCGTATGCTGCTCATATGAACATGATCGTCTATCAAATGGATGTGAAGACGGCATTTTTGAACGGTGAACTACGGGAAGAAGTCTATGTTAGTCAGCCGGATGGGTTCGTTAGTACGGAGTTTCCTAATCATGTGTACAAGCTTAAGAAGGCTCTCTATGGGTTGAAACAAGCTCCACGCGCGTGGTACGATCTCCTTTCAACATATCTCATCTCGGAAGGCTTCTCCAAAGGCAAGGTGGACCCCACTCTATTCACTCTCAAGGAGGACAACGACATGATTCTTGTACAAATTTATGTTGATGATATAATATTTGCTGCCACTAACATAGAATTGTCAAATCGCTTTGAGAAGATAATGTCCACACGCTTTCAGATGTCGATGATGGAAAAAATTTCATTTTTCTTAGGATTACAGATTTCTCAGAATCCCAGAGGCATCTTTATTAATCAATCCAAATATGCTCTAGAATCTTTAAAGAAATATAACTTGGAAAATTGTGACCCCGTGGACACTCCAATGGTGGAGAAATCCAAGTTAGATGAAGATAGGAATGGGACTATTGTCGATCCAAAACTTTACCGTGGGATGATCGGCACCCTTCTGTATCTGACTGCTAGCAGGCCTGATTTGCAATTTGCTGTATGCATGTGTGCCCGATATCAGGCTCGGCCTACCGAAAAGCACCTACATGTTGTTAAAAGGATCTTTCGGTATCTAAAAGGAACACTTCATCGTGGTCTATGGTATCCGAAAGATTCCTCTATTGCTTTAATATCATACGCAGATGCCGATCATGCTGGGTGTCAAGACACGAGGCGTAGCACTTCTGGATCTGTGCAACTCCTTGGAGATAGATTGATCAGTTGGTCTTCAAAAAGGCAGAAAAGCGCTGCAATTTCTAGCACGGAGGCAGAATACATCGCCATGTCCGGTTGTTGTGCTCAAGTCCTTTGGATGAGATCACAATTAACTGACTACGGTTTGGGTTTCAACAAAATCCCGATGTATTGTGACAACAAGAGCGCCATTGCCCTTTGCTGCAACTATGTTCAACACTCCCAGGCCAAGCACATAGAAATTCGCTACCATTTCATTAAAGAGTAGGTGGAGAACGGAGTGATCGAGCTGTATTTTGTCACTACTGAGTATCAGCTGGCAGATATGTTCACCAAAGCCTTAGATCGAGGACGAATCGAGTTTTTGATCGACAAGCTTGGCATGAAATCATTCACTCCAGCGACTCTCAAAGAGTTGGCAGAAGAATCAGCTGAATAGTGGTGGTAAACTATTCAGAGTTTCCTTTGTTCATGATCATGTCTATTATCGTATATATATAAACCACAAAAAGCAAATACAAAAATATAAAACCAAGAAAAACCATAAAAAAAATATAAAACCTAGAAAAACCATAAAAATTATAAAATCAAGAAAAACCAAAAATAATTTTCGTTTTTAAATCGGGCATGTCTTTTAGTACGGTAATATTTATGGCCTTAGAAATGTCGATCAATATTGACACGGTGCCATAAATAGAGTCCGTATAAAAGTTGTACATTTTTAAAACATGCTCATTATGGCTTGTAGTTATTTCTGACTACAACCCGGTTTTCATATTAAAGTCACGTATTTCCTTGGAAAACGTTGGCTCAGAACGGGAATTAATTTTCTCGGGCATGATTTACAAGCCAAATCATGCAAAGGGATCAAGTTTACTTTAAAACTTGATCTAACACAATTTAGTGTACGTCTCAGTGCATTATTTTGTCAACATAAGAGAAATCTTGTCGCCGCCAGCGAATCGATCTTTTCAAAACATCAATTGGAAAATGTTTTTCATCATCATGTGCCTCGTTAAACAATGACTACAACTCTTTAAATAGAAAACGGGTCATCGTTTAAGGGGGAGAAAATGTTAAATCATCTTTGACATCAAAAAGATCTTCAAAAGTTTTCGAGGAAACTCAAGTAGCTCAATGGTTAAATGGTTGGATAGCTTTGGCACTTGTCTTGTTGTTGCTCATAAGTTTGTCGTGAATAGATTTGTGCGTGTGTTAAGATAGGTTAATCACTAAGGCTCGGGAATTTAACATAAGATAGGGTCAAAAATGACAAGAATTAAAACTTGGAAAACAAAAGAATTTTGATTGAAGAAAGAAGAAAAGTTGTGGCGTTAAATTTGACAATATGTCAAACTTGTGAAAATTCGACCTAGTCAACTCTCACCCCCCCCCCCCCCCCCGTTTCTTCCTTCCTTCATTCTACTGTTTCTCTTTCCCTTTGCCCGCCATTAACATACACTCACACAAACTTAACAAACACAAACAAAATCATCTATTTTCTGTGAAACAAACTTCAAGATCTTCAAAAAGGTATATTAAATCGGCTTAACATTCATGCAATTCAATTAAATTATCTCTTTTTAATTGGAATCAATCGATTTAAGTTTCTGCTTAAATTAGGGTTTAATTAATTGGGGGTTTTGCCTGGGATTGATTCGGAATAGAACAAAATGAACTGATATGGCCTTTAGAACACTTGAATCAACCGAATTCGGGCTTAATTAAAAAAAATCATAAGTGTTTAAACATTCCGAATAGGATGATCTTTCCGTATAAGGCACTTATTCCGCATAGAATGAACATTCCGAATAAGAGTTTTTTCCGCATAGAGTAATTTTTCCGAATAAGAGTTTTTATTCCGCATAGAGTAATCTTTCCGAATAAGAGTTTTTATTCCGCATAGAGTAATCTTTCCGAATAAGAAAATATTATTCCGCATAGACAGATCTTTCCGAATAGAAATTATATTCCGCATAGACTGATCTTTCCGAATAAGAATTTTATTCTGCATAGAGTAATCTTTCCGAATAAGAGTTTTTATTCCGCATAGAGTAATCTTTCCGAATAAGAAATATTATTCCGCATAGACAGATCTTTCCGAATAGAAATTTTATTCCGCATAGACTGATCTTTCCGAATAAGAACTTTATTCCGCATAGAGAGTTATTCCGAATAGGAGTTTTATTCCGGATAGAAAATTATTCCGAATTGAATGTTTATTCCGAATAGAAGATGTTTGAGTGTTTTACAAGCTTAAGGGATTAGGTCATATGTTCAATGCTTAGGTTTAAAATCATAATGATATTCATATTTGTATGTTTCAACCTTTGTGTTTTATCTTAAGCAGAGACGATGACTAACCCTACAGTACAACAAATACAAGACGCCAGAGCCACCGCCATTGCCGAAGCCAAGACTCTAAAGTTTCTTCCAAACAACTTCCGTTTGAAGGAGGTATCTCATTCTACCCATAACGGATTTAAGGTAGGTTCAGCCATACTTGATAACTCTAAACTCAAGCATGCGCAAAGGCAAAGTGCTTCAGTGCCCTATGACTACCTTTACGAGTTCTGGGCTACCAAGGAGAGGACGTCGAACAAAATCACATTTTCCTTGGACAACAAGCAGCAGACGCTTAATGTGTCAGACTTCAGGAAGATCTTTGGATTTCGGCCGTCACCCAAAAGCCTATCATTCTCAGCCAACCCGACTAAGGATCAGATCATGGAAATGTTCACTGCCATGGGATGTCCTGAAATACGAACCGTGTCTGAGTTTACTACTGCCAAAGTTGGTCAACCATGGAAAGCTATTTTTGGGATTCTAAGCCGATGTCTCACACCCAAAACAACTAGATTTGATGTTGTTCGTCCACCGATCATCAAGCTGTTTTATGGGGTATACAGAGGTATGGGTATTGACTATGCATCATTGCTGTGGGAAGAGTTTACTTTTCAACTCTTCACAAACACGAAGGGTAAGGTTAAAAGTTACCAGTACCTTAGGTTCATTAAGCTGATCATACATTACTTTATGGAGAACGATGCTTCCATTGACAAGCGTGCAGGTAGTCGTCACCACACGATGGATGATGATGATTTGGTAGACTTAAGGCAGGAGACTCATTCGAATATGGTTATTCCTGGTCCCATTCCCAGTCATCACCTGACCGATGAGATTATTGCTTCTACTGACTACAAGAACTTGCTACAAGAAATCGAGAAACAAAGAGCAAGTATTCAAGCAGGAGAAGACTCATCTACCACGGTTAAGAGCAAAGGTAAACACAAGCAAACAGCTTTACCTAAACCCAAAGCCAAAAAGAAGAAGACTGAAGTTAAGAAGGGAAAGGGTACGGCTGATGAGTTAGTTCTCCACGATGAGGAAGATGTTGATGATCCTACTCTTAACAAGGCTGAGAGAAAAGCAATGAAGATAGCCATTGAAAGGAGTAGGAGAGATACGGGTGGTAGTGGTTCGGGTGCTCAGATAAATATTGAAGAAGAGTACGAGGAGCCAGAGGATATTGATGAGTCTGGGTGTTAGCCCTATATTTTATATAGTCGAACAAGAATGTAATAGGTCATCTCAGTCGTTAAATGGTCTTGTATTGTAATAGGTTAGTCGGGAAAACCGGGCTTGGACTTTAAGCTAATATTGTATAAGTTAGGGGCGTAAGCCCAAAACAAAGCCAAGCCCGGCCCAAGATGAAGCCCACAAAGGCCTTAGAGCCGTGGGGTATATAACCCTCTTTCACATGTGAAAGAGGGTGTTGGTTCATTTTACTTTCTCTCTCTAGTAAACATAAACCTTCCAAATCTCTCTTGTTTCTCTCTCTACTTTTCTTCTCTTTCTCTCTCTAAATATCTCTTCTAAATCTTGTGCTATGGATTGAATGGGAACAACATTTGGTATCAGAGACTATAGTGGATAGGTGATTGAAGATTCGTGTGGTGTGTTCTTGATTTTTCGTGGTCATTTTGATCTATATATCACGTCCCAAAATTTTTCTTGTGTTTTTTATGCTTTCTTCTTGATACAAATCTTCTACATAGTTGTGGTAGAGATTTGGTATATTTACTTTGGCTAAAAACACAAAATTTTTGGGTGTTTTGATCATTTTTTGGCTTAAAATCTCGAATTGGTTGAGTTTTGTCCGAGAAAAGTGGGAATTATTCCGATCAGGTCATCAGAAAAGGGTTTACAGTTATTCCGATCAGTGTAATCGGAATAGGGTTTATACATTCCGATTGGTCTTTCCGATTGGACATTCCGATTTAACATTCCAATTGGTCATTCCAATTGGTCATTCCGATTGGTCATTCCGATTTGGTCATTCCGATTGGTCATTCCGATTTGGTCATTCCGATTGGACATTCCGATTTGGTCATTCCGATTGGACATTCCGATTGGTCATTCCGATTTGATCATTCCAATTGGACATTCCGATTTGGTCATTCCGATTTGGTCATTCCGATTGGACATTCCGATTGGACATTCCGATTGGACATTCCGATTGGGTTTATTCCGACAAGGTTATTCCGATGGACATTCCGATGGATATTTTGTTTGAGTAATTTTTAGACTTACCCACTATCTAGACTAGTTTCGGAACATCGTTTCCAAAAAAAAAAAAAAAAAAAAAAAAAAAAAAAGTTTCGGAACATCGTTTCCAAAAGTTTTTTGGCGGGAAAACCATAGAAAAATTTATTTTTTCCTAGACCATTTTTAGGCCATTTAAGCTTCAATTTCAAATTTTGGCGAAGCGAAAAAAAATTCGACCAAAAATTCGAATTTTCGGACCAAAATTCAAATTTTTAGGCCAATTTTAGGTTTTATTTTTGTCAAAAATTTTCACTTTTCAAATTTTTCCCTACTAGTTTTTGGCTATTTCTAACTCGATTTCAAAATTTGGTGATTCAAAATTTTTCGGCTTACCGTTTTGTCGGACTGAGGAATTTATTGTCGGACTGAAAAAAAAAATCAGATTTTTCGGAATTTCAACCACAATCAAATCACAACACATCCACTAAGATCCGTAATCCATACACATCATATCCTCATCGAGACATCCGTTCAATGGACATCTTCGTGGATTCAACACCAACAACGTCCATGACTGAGATGAATAAAGAGAAGATGCAGAATCCAGAGGTTAAGACAAATACTGAGACTCATATCAGTAAACCTTCTAACAAGGATTCTTCCACCAAAACCGTTCATGCAATCAAATACAAGATGTCGAAAGCAAAAGAAAGATGCATGGAACACATAAAGTTGCTTCAGTCACACCTTCAGGTTCTTTCAAGAGAAGACCTAAAAGGCACCCGTCTTGAAATTGGATTCAAACGGGTCTTCTTTCTACTATTTGGTCAAGATGTTGAGACATTCATGAGAACGATGCTACATAATGTGGACCATCTTCAACAAGAAATTGACAGAGATGATTTTCACGAGATTATATCCATGGAGGTCCTTTTAGCTCTCAACAATCAGTTCCAGCAATTCATTGACTCAAGTGGCTTATCCAAAAACGATCGAGAGTTCACAAGCACATACTTTACCAAATATACACTCGTAGATCTTCAAGCATTCAAAGAGACACTTCTTCAACATATGAGTAATATAAAGAAGTCAATTGCTGAAAGAACACGCCATCAAAGGCAATTTCAAAGAAGGGTGAATCAAAGACTGATGCAGAAGAAAGAGAGCAATGTCGATATAGATCAAGCATTGGATGCATCTTCGGTTGATACAGAGAGCACCGGGACAGAATCAGAAACGCAGCATATCAGTACCAGCTCAGGGAATGATCAAACAACCAATAATGCGGATATCAGACCCATGTATGATTATCAGCCAATGGCTATGGTACATTTAAATGCTGAATACAATATTCCTCAACATACTGAGCAATCTGAACCCATTCTTGACACGTATCTAGTGGAAAAGGTTGATAGCAATACCACACCTGATTCATCAGATACGAGTACTAATGGTGGAGAGACTTCTCAGGATGTTAATTCTAAGATTCACGAGCTTGAAAGTCTGTTAGCTCAAAAGACAATAGATTTTGAGGATGCCAAACTCAAATTTTCAAAGAAAAATGACAAATTTGAAGCTTATTTTGAAAAACTTGAAAAAGCAAATGTTGTTCTTGAACAAAAATTGGATCGTAAGATTCAAGATTTCAACGCGGAAAAAGAACATTTTGTGAACCAAATAAATTTGTTAGAATTAAAGTTGGCTTCTAAAAATCCAAGTCCTCCGACTGCTTCATTAACTGAATTAGCTGTGCAACCTATCGACACTGTAGAAAGTAATGATGCGAATGCTGATAATGCCATATTTGATAATATGAACATTAAGTTAGAACAACGTGTTGCTCAATTACTTCTACAAAATGAGCAATTAAAGGCTCAGATTCAGGAAAAGGTTTTTGCACTGACAGCGGTGAAAAACGAATTAAGGAAGATAAAAGGAAATAGTGTGGATACTAAGTTACCAAAACAGTCAGTCTTGGGGAAACCTCCTTCTCAATCATTCAGAAATCGCTCAGTTGCTAGACAACCGAATGCGTTTAAATCTGAACGACCCAAAACGTCGAATCCGAGGTTTGCATCCCAAGCTGACATGCGTAGCAATTTGTCAAAACCAGTCACTCCACAATCTAGATCCTCCTTAAGAAAGACTGTATCTGCTAAACCCGATCACATGAATGCTTCAAGAAACTCTAGATCTAGCTCCAAGAACATGCCTAGGCGTAGTTCAAATGACACGGGTCACAAAAGCTATCTAGAGGATGCTAAAAAGAATACACAAGCAAGAGATAGGACCAAACCACAACCTAGGAGCGTTATTCACACATCTAGGAATTCTAGACCCTTCTATGATGTGCACAATTCTGCCAATCCTAGGAACTCTAGAGCCTTCTCAGATGCTAAGCATTTTGTTTGCACGAAATGTAACAAATGCGTGTTTAATGCCATTCATGATGATTGTATCACTAAAGTCCTGAACAAGGTGAACCAAAAAGCTAGAGCACCTCAAAGACGGAACCCTAAAGGAAATAGGTTTTCTCCAACTAAGTCTTCCGCTGTGCATGAGAAAACTATGTCTCCTCGACCTTGTCTTATGTGGATACCAACGGGTAGAACCTTCAAAACAATAGGTCTTAGATGGGTTCCTACTGGAAAGCTATTTCCCTCTAGCTCGACAAAGGTTCAAGGTGAACCCCCACATGGTTCTCATCAAGATATCGCTAACCCACATGCAAGCATACAAACTACTGATGAAAGTGAAGGTAATAAAGTAAAGGTTCAACAAGAACACAAAGGTTTTCCATATTCATACCGCTCAACAAAAGACACTCTCAGAGTTTGGTTGCTGAAGAAGCAGATATCAGAGAAATACGTGTCTCAAGGGTTTCACAAGTAAGATTCAAGATGACTTACAGTCACATCTCAGGCTGTAACTCGAACGTCAAAGAAAGGGAACTTTATCTATTCAACGATAAGTTACCCTCAAAACGAGAAATTCATATTTCTCGGTCACGAGCTTATATTAAAACTATTCAATAGTTTTTAGCTCGTGTACGAGGCTTATAGTCAAATTACAGACTGTAACCCGGGCTCACAAGACAGGAAAGTTCATCACGAGTATGACTTATCCTCAAAACGAGAAATTCGATTTTCTCAGATACGAGCTTCTATTAAAACTATTCGAAAGTTTTAAGCTCGTGTAAATGACTTCTAGGCGCATCACAGCTTAAAACTCGGACCTCAACTAAGGAAAGTTTATCTCGGATGATAACTTATCCTTCTCAACGAGAAATTCATATTTCTCGGTCATGAGCTTCTCATAAAAACATTCAAAGTTTTTAAGTTCATGAAAAACGATTTCTAAGTAAATGTCATCTTAGAACTCGAACTTCAACTTAAGGAAAGTTTATCACGGATGATAACTTATCCTTCACAACGGGAAATTTATTTTTCTCGGTCATGAGCTAGTCACAAAACAATCAAAGTTTTGAGCTCATGAAAAACGGACCCGAAAGGGAAGTGTACGTTTCAGTGCGCTTTCCCTAATCAATAGAAGAGAAGTCTTCTATCCTGATTATTTTAAAACCGTTGAACACAATTTTTCAAGAATTTCTCAAAAGGTTTTTCTAAATCTTTCAAAATTGTGTGTTCAACACTCCCTTCCTCATAAGTGGTTTTTATATCTCAAAATTGTCATATGTTATTTTGATCAATTTTTGAGGGGGAGCGTTTTAAAATCAAGCCTTTTAATGTTGTTGGGTACATCTCTAAAATTGTCATATTTTATGTATCCAACACATTCCGAAAATGATATGAAATTGTCAAATGTAATATATTATATCGGAAAAGGCATCTCAACTCCGTACCTCAACATATTCTGTGATGTCGTTTTTCTAAAATTTTGTCAAATTTTGTCTCAAGACACACATATATTGTTGAGGGGGAGCGACCCGACGGAACATGTTCCATGCTTCATACATACACACATGTTTCTCTCCCAATCGGTTTTCAGAAATTGTTATATTTTAATCAATTAGTATTTCTAATATGATGTTTTTATATTAGAGATAGGGGGAGAAAATGTGATTAAAATGTAATATATCGCAACATGTGATCTTAAAGACTCAAGTGCAACTCTTTCCTTCACATGCCAAACTATTTCGTATATCGATGCATGTGTGTAGGGGGAGCTTTTCGGAAATGTAAAACATTCAAGTGTTAAAAGTTTTGATTTTTATCAAGCACTTTGAATGGTTTTCAATGGTTTTATGGTTACGATCTTTACCCAAAACAACCTACTATCCACGACGGAACGATGGAGTCAAAAGGTGGTTTAGGATAGGAAACTAAGTCCTATGATCCAACCAGAACCGGAGGGATCTACCCAAGGACATTCCATAGCTAGAAATAGTTGTCCTTAGGAAAGATGGAGTGGAATGAAGCTGAATGCGGACCAAGTACTTAAGTTAGCACTGGAACAATCACAACAAGGTGCTAATGATGACGTATTGGTAAGCATTGAAGGAGTGGAATATTCCATGCAACTTAGGCAGAAACCGGGTCAATACATCTATTGAAGACAAGTCATCATGGACCCAGTGATGCAATGCACAACCCTTCCCAGCCATTCGAGTTTCTCTCTAAAGAAACTTGTCTCATTGTCACGGAGATCAACACGTATCTATTGACTTTCTCACTCCGAGTCAGTTAATATTGAAAAGGTGGCAGTCTGCTCCAGCCTCCGATTACCAAAATGCACTTATTGAGTCTAGAGCCAAACGAGATCAATTTATCATCTCATTAGGACACAATCGAGTCCTACGCATTATCCTTGTGATATTGCCAGAACATCTGAGTGACACTCATTAGTGTTCACAGTGACGAATGGAAATCCTTCCAGTGTCAACATCAAACAGCACTGCGGTAGGTAACTCGCAAGATTCTCTATGAATCAAGCTTGTGACAAACTGGAAAGCAACAATGGTGCGATTCTTTTAGAATCAAACTTGTTCCAGGAAATCTGAATTGACGACTCTAATCAGACGGAAAATTTATCCTTATGATTCACTCTTTACGTTCGCAGTCTGCTTTGAGACGGTCGAGTAAAGAGAACTGGCTTCTACCGCCGGGAAACCCTGTCAAGGAGGTTCTTAATCGAATCTATCTGATCACAGGTACGGTATTTAATACCGTTTAACGGTCTTCACCGACCGGAGGTAAAATGCTACCGAGTTAGGGTGAAATGTTCAAAGCCATTTCATCCGTGTCTATATATGTTGCTGCATATCAAGAAGGTGGCGTAGCTGTGCAACCGATGTCGATTCAGAAGTCACAAGAGCACAAGATGGCGATAATCAAGATACCTAAGAATGTAAGAATGTAATAGGTCATCTTAGTCACAAGGAGTACAGATGAAGATCTCAAGCACTCAAAGTCAAATGACAAAGGCTCAAGATAAAGATCACGAAAGCATGAAGGAACAAAGCTGTTACAAACAAGATCAAGACCAAGATACAAGACCAAAGCAGGAAGATCTCCTCTACAAGAATGTAATCACTCAATCGTCTTATGCTTTTTAAGCTTTTTAAGATGACCGATACATTGGGGGAGATTGTTAGCCCTATATTTTATATAGTCGAACAAGAATGTAATAGGTCATCTCAGTCGTTAAATGGTCTTGTATTGTAATAGGTTAGTCGGGAAAACCGGGCTTGGACTTTAAGCTAATATTGTATAAGTTAGGGGCGTAAGCCCAAAACAAAGCCAAGCCCGGCCCAAGATGAAGCCCACAAAGGCCTTAGAGCCGTGGGGTATATAACCCTCTTTCACATGTGAAAGAGGGTGTTGGTTCATTTTACTTTCTCTCTCTAGTAAACATAAACCTTCCAAATATCTCTTGTTTCTCTCTCTACTTTTCTTCTCTTTCTCTCTCTAAATATCTCTTCTAAATCTTGTGTTATGGATTGAATGGGAACAACATTGGGTCACCTGAGCGGTATTCTACTTCGAAGGAGACATCAATCCCTGTTTCAGCAAGTGTTGAAAAAGAGTCCGGTGCTCCTACAATCATGGTGTCTACTCAACCGTTAGTAACTCAACCTTTAGCAACTCAACCTCCACCAATATAACCTTTACCAACCCGACCGGTTTCAACACCATTCCTTCCACCTCCGATAACTCCCATTCTCAGTACTGTGGTCACAACCGAGCCTCTTTAATCAACCCAGAGCAGCTCTGCAACGTCTACAATGGCTGCATTGGTAATGGCTGAAATGTTGGATAAACATGCGGATAATCACAAAAGAGAGATGGATGAACTTCGCCAAGAGCTATATAGACGAGTTCAAAGTGAAGAAGCATCTAGGAAAGCCCAAGAAGAGATGCTTGCTAAGTTCGTTGCAGAGATGGAATTGACGCGAAAAGCTCATGCAAAAGAACTAACTCAGGTTAAGCAGGCTGAGGCTGATAGGTATGAAGCACGACTTACGAGACTTAGAGCCATTAAGGATAACTACAAGGAGCAGAAAGAAACTCTTGAAGCTTCTATTGAGGAGAGAGTGAAAGAATCCGTTGAATCCCTTATGCCAAAACTGCGTGATGAGTTGAAGACACTCGCGGCTGATAACTTGATGATCAAGTCATCCAATCCTTCTGAATCCGCCTACAAAATTGCCTATGACTTGACGGATTTTGAGCTAAAGAAGATCCTCAAAGCTCGTATGAGGGATCTTGTATCGTTTGATAAATCTAAGATTCAACGGACACTCTACAAATCCCTGAATGACGCTATCATGGAGGATGATCGGTTGTTCAAGATGTTTGGAAGTGTGGTACCCTACCACATTCTTCCTGAGGAAGAAAGGGAAGAAAGTGAAGAATAAGAGGGTACTGGTGAGGAAGAAGAGGAAGAAGAAGAAGGAGAAGAAGAAGAAGTAGAAGATGATGATGGTGGTGATGATGATGATGAGGATGATGATGATGATGAGGATGATGATGATGATGATGGTAATGATGATGGTGATGGTAATGAGGAAAGTGCTAAGGGGAGCAACGAGGATAACGATGAGGATGATGATGGGGGTAAACATCCTGAAAAGGGGGATAAGGTTGCCAGCTCAAAGAAACCTGTTAAGTCTGGAACCAAGTCTAAGAAAGATGCAACGGCAAAGGAAAAATCTACTTCCACGGAATCAAGACGATCCAAGTGGCGTCATGATGTGAATGCTACTACGGCGTCATCGATTCCCGGTACATCTATCGTTGTATCTATACCTGTTACCACTAACCCTGTTAGTTCTGTTGTTGTTGCTCCTGTGATTGCAGAGTCGATAACTGAACCTGAAGTTGCACAACACTCGCCCGTTCATGACACCGCTGAGATGCCTGAATCAGAACCAGCAGATGTTCACGTTTCCACTCCTCTACAATAAGAACCACAATCTACTGTTCCTGAATCAAGCACACGGGATTGGGCAGACACGTTGGAGATTGACGAGACTGCACCGCCACAGGCTTGGATCACGGCAGCGGCGTAATATGATCCGATCACAGACGCTGACAGAGATGTTTTGTATCTCCGTATCCGCAGTCCGATTGACTTATGTGCATTTCTGGCTCATGAGTATAAGAATTCGGTTACTCCGTCTTTGGTGAAGAGAGCGCTGAAGGATAAGAGAATTCGCGCCAAAACCAGGTTAACCCGAATGGAGTTCGAGTACTATGCTGACGAGGTCCTGAAAGCTCTTAACACCGTTCAAAGGCCAGGCCTCCATGAATCAGAAAGAGCTCCACCTCCACTTGATCCTTCTCAAGATAATCAGATTTCTCTCGACTTCTTCGTCACCAATGATCTTGAGTATCTTCTGAAGGGTTCATCAAAGTACGCAACCTCCTTGACCTTGCTGAAAGCTGCCAACTGGGGGATAGTACCCTTTATCGAGAATTGTATGACATAGTGACACGTAATGTGTTACGGTACAATTTTGACTTGTTTGTGATTAATGAAAAAGACTACCTTTGATTGCTAAATTCTACATGTATCGATGTTATCTATCTTTTATTGCTTCATCCTAATGTTCACATTAGTGATGTAACCATTGAACGAGTACTCATCTTGATTTGAGTTACGTTGTGGATTATTCCTTTTGAGTGCCATCGAGATCATGAACCTCATGATTAATTGGCTAAGCTCATTTCCTATCATATCGTAGTTAATTCTTGGTGAACAAAATTTCATCACTCTTTTGCAGATCACTCATTGTTTTTATAAAGTTAAAACGGTATCCTTTGAGAAAATTTAATTTTCATCACAATAAGGATTATTCAAAGTGAGATTTATAAGTGATTAATATCAAAATGAAGTTGTTTATGAGACGCTTTGAAAACTTAATTGTTTTCATAACAAAGAAAATCTTTATAAACTTATTTTTGATTCTTATTTAAGAATTAAGCATGAAAATGTTTTTATTATATACATGATGATAAAATTTTGACGAACTGAGTATTGCATCGTTAATCTTGAAATTGTATATAGTTGCGCGCCTACATACAATTTGGAATGGACTATGCAAGGCTGATTAGTAGTCACCATAAAACTGATTAATATACACTACATTTTCTTTAAAGGTTGTGAAAGATTATATTTTATGAGATCTGCAAGAAGGGAAAAATAGGGACATAATGTTAGAGACATCTACATATGTGCCCGTGACCATCTATTCTTCTGAGTCGAATTTACTCATCTGTGGAAATTGTCTTATTTGACAATTGACAATTCTTTCTTGTCCAATTCTCCCGTAGCAAGATTCTTAGGAAAAGTATCTGATTACCGAGTGTTGATACCCGACTGGATGTATCGACGTTCCTATCATTTCTTTTGATTTGATTTCATTTGAATGACCTGGGTAACGATCCGAGGATCTTTCGAATGCGTACTCAAATTATGAAAACATGGGATATATTCATATTCGTTAAATGTTTTCATCTGTATCTGATTTGAAATTCTCTCGCATAGATTATGCGTTGACCTTACTCTTTTAATAGTAGTTGTGTCTCCATATATCCTTGAACTTGTGAAGGATTATGAATTATTATTAGTCTTTTGAGAAGTTCACATCTTATCGACGGCAATGCAACTGGAAAGTTGATAGTACCTGTAGAATGGATTGATTGATTATGACATGACGACATTGTCTTAATTGATGGGAACTCGAGTATAACTCCCCTAAATGATAAGATGTTGATTATCAAAAGTGATCTAAATAATTCTTGATGGATGATCATATCCTGCATTTAGACTTGAAATTATACCGTGAATGGTTATGAACTAGTTATAGATATTATAATCTAGAAAGAACCTAATATGAATTTATTAAAAGATGTTTATCTTATCTGAAACTTTAGGAGGTATTTGTTGATGGATTACCTAGACTTTCGCCATTTAGGCAAGTTGAATTTGGTATTGATTATATTTCCGGTGCTGCACTTGTGGCTTGTGCACTGTACGTCGGCACCATCTGAATTTAAGGAATTACCGTACAACTGAGAGAGTTGTCGGAGAAAGATTTTATTATACCAAGCCTGTCATCCTGAAGAGCTATGGTGTTATCTTTCCTTATATTTATAGATTACTGTGAATTGAGTAAATTGACAATCGAAAACGATATCCATAACTCGAAATGGAAGAATTGTTCGATCATTTACAAGGTTCTAGCAGATTTGATCCACGACATGGTTATTATCAACTTCGCATCTGCGAAGAAGATCATCTATTCCAATCATCACATCCCGAACTTGTGATGAACGTTATGAGTTTCACGTGATGTCGTTTGGATTGACAATGCACATGTAGTATTCATAATTATGATGAATCACGTGTGTAGGCTGTAATTTGATAAATTCATGCCCGTGATCATTAAGGATCATTTATTTGTTTATAAGAATAAGAATGAGTTAATAATTAGTTATAGATTGCCTTGAATTGGCCGAACAATTAAAAATTGTACCTTGAATATTTAACATGAGATTTAAGACTTAATCATTTACATTATTTGATCGTGTGATTAAAAGATAATGGAAGCTATATTGACTTTTCAAAGATTAGAACCATTAACGCTTAGGGATTAAAAACTTAATCCTTTACATAAAATGACCGTTGGATTAATAATGGTAAGATGTATGCATATAGACTCTTCCAAAATTAAGAGCCCTTTTAAGACCTTGGATTTTACCAAAAAGAAAGTAGAAATATGTTTTAACAAAGGATTTTAAGGGATTATTCCCTTATACACAAACCATTTAACTAAACATCTGTTTAGGGGTAAACGTTTGTGTATACCTCAAGATAACCTAAGAGGAATTGAGGAAAACATTTAAACCATGACTTCAAATTTGAAATGACACTTTTTACTTTTCAACTAAGAAAACTTTGACCAAAGTATAGACAAAGGTTTTTCGAAAATTTACGAAATCTTATTAAATATTTTCGATAAATCAACAAAAATCTTGTTAATTAAATTCAAATTTATTTTGAACATTTTTATAATTGGTCGTACTAAGAAATTTAAACCTTTAACGTTTACTCTTCATAAAAATTTAATAATTATGATTTAATTAATTATAATAATTATCGACGCTTTAGACGACGAATTGAGTAAAACGGATAAAACTGATAGTTGAGAAGAAACTAAAACATAGAAAATGTGAAGAAAGAATTTCGAATAAATACGGTTATGATACTTATTTCATCAGGAAGGTGAACGTAATTACTGACACATAATATAGAAAGAATATTTGAGTAAATTATGGACATGATAATTATATCATCATGAGAAGTGAATATAAATACTGACATATTATATAAAAAGGATAAAGAATCAATTAAGATATATTTCTTAATAATGAACGTGCGAAATTGCCAAAGAATATAAAAATAAACAATGTTTGTGAAAAGGAATAATATAGATTATAAAAGGGGTTCGCGGCTAATGTGAACCATTAAAATAGAGAAGCCGATAGCGTTAAATGTATAAAAGGCCACTTATGATTGTTTAAATATGGAGATTGTGAGATATAGTTATGTTGGAATTTGTAAGTATAAGTATTCTATTTATGTCATTTTATGACTAAAAGTATCTTTGTCTGAAGAAGTTGTACTGATGACAATTATGAAGGCAGACATCGCCTCATACATTAGTAAACGTCTAGCTATTGCAAAGGTCATCATCTGAATTTGATTCGATTTGGGTCATCGTCGACAGACTGACCAAATCTGCTAATATAATTCCCGTTAATGATAAATGCAAAAGAGTTATGTAAACATAGTGTGCATGTATCGAACATCTTTATCAAGATCCTCGCTTCGCATCGAATTCTAGAGATTTGCTCAAAAATCGTTGAGAACGAACCTTGATGAGAGTACTATGTACCACCCCAAATCGAAGGGACGAGGTAAAGTAACGATACATGGTAATATAAGTGCTGTTTTATGTTTGAATGATTGACCTTTGGTAATAGACCGTATAATCGTTTTCATTTGGATACATTACCATTGATAATCATCGTATTAGGATTGAGATCAAAACTTGTTAGGATCTAAATCTTAGAGCATCTGTAAGCAAGAGTTGAGATAAAGACATCCGACATACACCCATTGTGAGTTGGACATGTCTCTTAGGTTTAAGGTTTCCTATGATGGCGAACCTATCCTTGCAAAATACCCGACCCGCGAGATCTGAAATGATTGTTGAAATTAGGATCTGATTATTGACAACCGGTAGTGGGCAAGAGGTTATGTGAAAGTGAAATGTAGATCTTGAAGTGCCAAATGGGTAGTGAAGTTATGCCACAATTTTTAAACTTGGAAAAAAATGAATTCATGATCTGACAAATCATGGGATATAAGTCCCCGTTGTTTGGGACCATTGAGATGATGTAAAAGTTGGGATTGAAAGGCATATAAGCTGGATCTACCCTAGGACTTCAAGAGCTGCGTGAATTATGTTTCGTATATCGAACTTGATGGATTATCTATCAAGTGAGAATCTGATTATTCTTAGTAGAGCTTAGATCGGCGAAAAGTTGCATTCATCAGAAAACCGTGAACATCATGGATAGAGAAAGTAAGTCAACATTTAGCCTGATCTTATTCCCGTAGTTAGTTTGGTAGAACTCGCGTATTGTAATGAATTGCACTTGTGAGAAAAGACCGAATGTGGAGGAAATTCCCACATGGCTTTAACTCTATAAGAAGCGAGTAGTAAGGTAAGATGATCTTTGAGGACAAAGATCCTGTTTAGGGGTAAATGCTGTGACAATCCGTCAATTTACGATTGATATTTTATTCTCAAATATTATTTGAAAATATTATTTTAATGTTACAATATGAACTCACTTATTTTTGGGAAGAAATTTGGATTTACGTCTTGAAGTAGCATCGACTACGTTTAAACCGAAGGATTCTACGTTACGTGCTTACGTTTACATACACCGTCTTTGGTGACAGTCCGATATTTCAGAAAATAAATTTGTCCAAGAATATTATTTTGGAGTTTTAAATTTGTGTTGGTTCATAAACTCACAAATTTACGAGAAGAAATTAGGACTTACGACTTTATTTTAACGTCCTTTACGACTAAACCAGAAACCTTAGGATTACGTATTTACCTTTTCGAACTCCGTTTTTGATGAGACAATTTTTATTGGATTCGTTTTGTGACGTTGATTCAAAATTTATAAAAACGTTTTTCGTAAAACGACCCGAGGGCACGCAAATCGAGGAAACTAGAATCGAGGAGTACCCGTAAATAAATGGGGATGAGACAAGTGGGACACTTGTCCCACCCCCAAAACCGGCCAACATGTTGCTACAACACATCTATGATGTGTCATAACCTTAACAATTTAGCTAAACACATGGCTTAGCTTAAATTGTAAGCATTCCACTACACAAAACTAGCTACAACTCATACCACTCTCCTCATTTCCATTCATGCAAAACCACTTCTCTCTCTCTTGACTCCATGTTTGCCGTCCACCATATCACCACAAAACACCTTCACTTGATCAATTACAACCACAAAATCATGTGTTATTTACACATATGTTGAAGCCCTCTTGAAGCTCTCTTGAATGGTGGTGATTATAACATCCATGGAGGAGTATTCATGGTGTCTTGGGGCTGATTTTCCACAAGGAGATTAGGAAGATTGGTGGTCATGAAGATGGTCTTGGTGCATCACAAGTTTCTCCATCAAAAATCCATGTTTTGATCAACCTACATCATCATGGTGGTATAAAGATTGTCCTCCTCATCTTCTTGTTATTTTGATTATGTAAACATGTATTTTATTTCCTATTGTATATGTATATGATGATTATATGATGATAAAAATGTTATGTGGGGATTTGGTATTGATAAATATGATTAAAAAGGTGAAAAACTATAAGAAACAAGGTTAAAATCTTGATTAATTTACATGGCTGTATAAAAAAGTAAAGAAACATGTTATGAACTGATGAAATGATGAAGTAGAATCCATTTACAGTAAGCTAAATGTCTTTTACACATGTGAGAGTTGGCCATGCAATGGAATCATTGTAATGAGTGAGATATGATCAAAACAAGTTTAAGGTATAAATCTGAGGTTACTGTTTTGGACGATTTTTAGAAAATATTTAGAAGATGATTCAACAGTAGCTATAGAAGAGTTAAATGTAGCACATATCATTTAGTTTATGGGATAAACATTTGAGCTTCTATCTCCATATAGAACTCAAGATATGGCAATTTGGTGAAAGTGAAGATAAAAATCAGATTTTGGAAATTAAAGAATAATACTATTATATAAGCACTCAAACTTTAATAGTATAAAATATAAATTAAAACCCACTAACTCATGAATTCTATTTATATAAATATGTAAAAGGTAGAATAAGTGTATAAATTATAAAAATGGTAACTTGTTAAGTTTTATAAGTAATAAAACTATAAACATGATTTTTACGACTTTTTCGGCTATTGCCGTAAAATTAACGTTTTTGTTAAATAAAACTTAGATGGTTGGACCCGTCTAATGAAAACTTTATAAAACTTATATACTGATATATAGACATGTATAACAAGTAAAAACCGATAAAACCCGAACTTTAGGGCATACGGACATTAACGAGCTAAGTAAACATATTGGACTAATACTTGGACTAATAATTGGACTAAATAAGATATAAACTTGTAAAAAGAAATTATTGGGCTTAACCCATTTGGGCCCAACATGGAAAGTATACATACTGATAAAATAAGTATAACAAGGATTAAAACAAGTTAAGGAACTTATAATAAGTTTATTGGGCATAAAACACGTAAATGGGTAAAACTAGTAAACTAGTATAAAAGTTATCGACATATAACACTAAAATGAGTAAACGAGAATATGTAAACCCACTTGATCATCATATATATATAATCATCATATATATACATAATTGTTATTTTTATAAAGTCATTGGAAATGAGTCTAAGACGAGTATTATTTGTCTAGGTTTCCGTGATTGAAGCACGTACCGTACGACCGAATTGTCGATAACCCGCCTTCCCATATCAACGTGAGTTCATAGCCTCGCATTCTTTTAAATGTTTTTATAAATGTTTTATAAACCCGCGAGGGAGATAACATGTTTGTTTTATAAATTAGGACACCATTTGTCCCGATTGTTTGTTTATTGATTTTGGACCCGAATGATTGAATGACCCGAGACCCTATGAATGATTAAAGGACCCGATAGATGAAATAAAAATGGATTATTAAAGTTAGGTTATGTCACTAAAAGTCCCATTAGCATGAATTGTGAACTACCGGGAGTTGGTAGACGCTTATGCATTTAATAGTACTATTTGGGGACGATCACCCCAGTTCGCGCCATGACGGTTGATCCCCGTCGTGCCACATTGATTGGTAAGCGAATTTATGTATGAGAAGATTTCCATAGCGTGACCTTTGTGACGACACGCTACTTTAGATGGGCAAAATTGATATCGGGTTAGCTACCCGTTTTGGTTTAGTAAGGTAACAATGTCATGCGGCTTATGATAATCCAAATCACCGAAATACTATTAGACGCTTCGAATTACGATGTATTGCCTGACTAGCAATACAGGGTCATACTACTGATATTATGTTCGTGTTTTGGTTTTCATAACCATATTCATATAACGATTTTTATTTGATTTTATACAACGTCATAAGACGTATTATATGATGTTTTTTTACGACATTGGCTCGTATAATGATTTTTAAGGCAATTGCCTATATTATGATTTTCGATAAGGATTTGTATAAAAATGACATTGGCTATTTCATGGCCTATCAAAACGATTTGTACAAAATGATTTTCAGTAATACTTTTATACTGATATTATATTGATGTAATTTATTAAACTCTATGAATTCACTCGGCGTTATCGCTGACCTTTTCTTTTAACATGTTTTATCTCAGGTACTTGAAGGTAATTCTCGGGAAGACGACAAGAATTCATGGCCCGCACTTAAACAATATTTTCCATTCAAATACTTTGTAAAACTTTGTATGAAATAATATGACTTGGGACCTATGTAACTTTGATTTTTATGAATGGAAATGCTTTATTAATAAACGACGCGATTTTTATGCGTTGTCTATGATGTGAGTAATGTGCTATCCCGTAACACCAACTAGTCTTCCGCTGTACTGAGTTGTATAAAATTGGGGGTGTTACAGATATTATAAAATATATCCTAAGGAAAAAGGCTCTTAAGTGCTTCGCGCCTCGTTTCCCCGCTTGCTTGTGAGTATTTGATTTTGAGAGCTAATCGAGGGTTTTGCCGCCCAAAGTATTATTAAGTATCATATATACTTTCTTGGTTTCATTGATTAAACCCTCTTGAATGTTTTGGTGTTCCACCAACGTTCTAAAGTCATCGAAGGCGTTCACTTCACGTCATCTTTTTCATTCCTTGAGGCTTCTTTAATCAAGAGATTTGATTAAGGAGGAGATTTGTAGATTTTGGTCTACTTAATACAATCACAAAAATCCAAAAAAAGTAAAAACAATCAAAAACCACAAAAAATTGAAAAAATACAAAACACCAAAAAGAATCTTCTTTGCTCATCCCCTCGTTGTACGTGACGTTTATGCAAACTCGCTCCAAAGCAAGACGTGCACGTAAACGTCGTCAAAAGGAAGGAAACCAAACATCTTCTAGTGAAGAATCTCCCATTGTCGAACCCATTGTAGAGAAGGAACCAACCATTGTGAATCGTACTATGATGGAGTTGCTTCAAGCACCCACCGAGGGTTATGGAGAGGCTATTGTGATTCCCGCTATCCTTGCGGAGAATTTTGAGGTGAAAACGGGTTTGTTGTCGATGATCCAAAACAACAAATTCCGTGGTGATGAGAAGGACAATCCACACAACCATATCCGACAATTCAATCGTCTTACCGCCACTTGCAAGTTTAAGGATGTCTCTAATGACTCGATTAAGATGATGCTTTTTCCGTATTCCTTAGCGGGGCCCGCTAAAATTTGGTTAGAGAAAGAGCCACCCAATTATATATTGACGTAGAAGGATCTCGTGTCTATGTTTGTGAACCAATTTTTTCCACCCTCTAAGACTACGCATTTGAAAAACGATATTTCAAAATTTTCACAAGAGTTTAATGAAAGTTTTTCAACGGCTTGGAATAGGTTTAAGGAAATGTTACATGAATGTCCTCATCACGGTTTTTCCGATTTGCATCAAATTGACACGTTTTACAATGGACTTAATGATCATGAAAGGGATTATCTTAATGCCGCCGCGGGTGGTAATTTTTTGTGTAAAACGGTTGAGGAAGCTTTGGTGATAATTGAGAATAGATCTAAGGTGTATAGTCCTCGTAGCACGTCTAGTGTTCGTAAGACTTCGTCTTCGGCTTCACCTTCTTTGTCTACTACCATCGATGCTTGCCAAATTGAGGCGAACTTGGAAAACAAAATCTTTGATAAGCTTAAAGGTCTTCTAATTGAATTCAATGCTGGAGAACCAAGTGCTCCCGCTACGGCTAAAGCGGTTGAGGTTTCATGCATGTATTGTGGTGAAGGTCATGATTTCTCCGAGTGCATTACCAACAGTGGTAACACTTCGAGTGCCTACGCGGCCATGGGAACTTACAACCAAAACGGTCAAGTTACCCGCTCTAATCAATTGACTCCACCGGGTTTTGGTTCAAATCAAAATGCTAACAACAATTATCGCAACAATCAAGTTGGTTTCAAAAACAATTACAACAAAGGAAACTATGGTAATCAAGGGGCTAATAATCAAGTTTCAAACAAAAATCAAAATGATTTTCAAAACAACAACAAAAGTTTGCAAACTTTGAAAGATCTTCCAAATGAATTTGTTGAATACGCTAATGGGAACGATGCTAGGTTTGACAACATTCAAAGAGAAATCATTAGCCTAAGATCCGAATTTAAGAACGACTTGAAGAAAGAGTTAAAAAATGAGTTAGCAAATGAGCTTAAAATCCATACCAACAAGATGGAAGGAAATGTGACAAGGTTACAACAAAACCAACAAAAAACGGAACAAGGGCAAGATGAGATTAAACAAGAAATGATTAAGGCCGAGAAGAGGCAATCAATGTTTGAAGATAAAATTTCATCTATTTTTGAGGCAATTATGTGTAAACCGTCTTCGAGTAGTCTTCCTAGCAACACCGTATCGAACCCTAAGGGTGAGATGAAAGTGATTACCACACGTAGTGGTAATACACTTAAGGAACCGACTCCTCAACCAATTGCTCCTATGGAGGAAGCAATTGAGGAAGAACCCGAGGTGGTGGCCAAAAGGAGCATGTTCCAATCCCACGAAGTACCGCTCATGCCACACCTACGGTTAACCCATTACCAACCTTGGAACACGAGATTCCAAAGGCTATGCCTATGCCTCAACCCACACCACCTTTGCCCTATCCATCGAGACATAGAAAGGAGAAACGTCAAGAGCGCGACAATTACCAATTTGAGCTTTTTATGAAAATGTTTCGCGATTTGCACTTTAATGTGAGTTTCGCCGATGCTTTGGTCATGATGCCTCGGTTTGCCGCTAACTTTAAGAGTATGTTGAACAACAAGGAGAAATTCCATCAATTGTCTAGTTGTTCATCGGTTTATCTTAATCGCATACCTCAAAAAGTCGGTGATCCCGGTAAATTTTTGATCCCTTGTGCAATAGATATGGAAGAATGCTTTGCCTTTACCGATCTTGGTGCTAGCATTAACTTGATGCCACTTGCAATCTTCAATTCACTCAATCTTCCTAATCTTACTCCTTCACTAATGTCTATCGAGTTGGCCGACCATTCCACGATTCCCGCATGTGGATTGGCGGAAGACGTTTTTTGTGAAAATGGGAAAGTTCTATTATCCGGTAGACTTTATCGATGTCGATATTCCCACGGATCCTCAAGTTCCTCTCATTTTAGGTCGTTCGTTTTTAGATACGTCTATGGCTTTGATCGATGTTCATGCTAGAAAGATCACCTTACGTTTCAACGACGAGGAACTTGTTATAAACGCAACTCAAAACTATCAAATTTCTCATGTTTATTCTGTTGCAACCATAAACCTCGTTGATATGATTGACGTGGTTTGCGAGGAATTTTCACAAGAAGTTCTAGGTTTTGGTGATGATGAAAATAGTGGCAATCCCACTATGTTAGATCCCATTCTTGATAATTCGACACCAACTTTCACTCCATTTGAAGGTGGTGGTTTTACGTTGGAAGAATTCGATGTTCCACGTACTTGTAACGAAGACCTCGACAACGATGAGGACTTCTCAATTATCAAGGATTTTCTTAATGATTTCCCATTTCCTCCACCCGAGGAGGTTATGAGTATCGAGCCCAAATCTTCAATTGAGGAACCACCTATCCTAGAGTTGAAAGATTTACCTCCTCATCTCGAATATGTCTATTTGGAAGAGGGCGACAAGTTGCCGGTTATTATTGCGAAGGAACTTTCGGATGATGAAAAAACCGCACTTGTCGATGTTCTAAAGGATCACAAAGGGGCAATTGCGTGGAAGTTATCCGACATTAAGGGGATCGATCCCAAATTTTGTACCCACAAAATCTTAATGGAGGAGGATTACAAACCCGCAATCTAATGTCAAAGGAGGGTGAACCTTCACGATGTCATTAAAAAGGAAGTCCTTAAACTCCTTGACGCGGGAATGATTTACCCTATTTCTGATAGCCCTTGGGCGAGTCCTATTCATTGTGTCCCTAAGAAGGGAGGAATGACCGTTGTGCCAAACGATGCCAACGAGTTAATTTCCACTAGACTCATGACCGGATGGAGAGTGTGCATTGACTATCGTAAGTTGAATGAAGCCACTCGAAAAGACCATTTTCCCTTGCCCTTCATGGACCAAATGTTGGAGCGTCTTGCGGAAAACGATTTCTATTGATTTTTAGATGGTTTTTCCGGTTACTTCCAAATTCCAATCAATCCTCGTGATCAAGAAAAAACTACGTTTACGTGTCCATATGGAACGTTTGCCTATCGTAGAATGCCATTCGGACTTTGCAATGCACCGGGAACCTTTCAAAGGTGCATGATGGCTATTTTTCATGATATGATCGAGAAGACGATGGAAGTATTCATGGATGACTTTTCCGTGTTTGGTAATTCGTTCACTTCGTGTTTGTCGAATCTTAAGAGAATGTTGAAGCGTTGTGAGGAAACCAACCTTGTGCTCAATTGGGAAAAATGTCATTTTATGGTTAAAAGTAGAATCGTCTTAGGGCACAAGGTCTCGAAAGCGAGGATTGAGGTAGATCAAGCTAAGGTAGACGTCATCGCCAAATTACCTCATCCCAAAACCGTTAAGGGAGTTAGGAGTTTCCTAGGCCACGCGGGCTTTTATCATCGATTCATCAAGGATTTTTCAAAGATCTCTCGACCTATTATACATCTTCTTGAAAAAGAGGCACGTTTTTTCTTTGACGAAGATTGTGTACGAGCCTTTGAAATCCTTAAGAGGAAACTTACCGAAGCTCCCATTCTTGTTGCTCCCAATTGGAACCTCCCCTTTGAGCTCATGTGTGATGCTAGTGATTACGCTATTGGGGCCGTATTGGGGCAACGTCATGAAAAGCACTTCTTGCCTATTCACTATGCTATCAAGACGATCACCCAGGCTCAACTTAAATACACTACAACAGAGAAGGAGTTCCTTGCCGCGGTGTATGCATTTGAGAAATTTCGACCTTATCTCGTCTTGACGAAATGCATAGTGTATACAGATCATTCGGCTATCAAGTATCTTATGGCTAAACAAGATGCAAAGCCGAGATTACTTCGTTGGATTCTCCTCCTTCAAGAATTTGATCACAAAATTGTTGACAAAAAAGGAGCCGAGAATATAGCGGCCGATCATCTTTCTCGTTTGGAAGATCCTCACCAAAGTGTTTACGAGCCCAAGGAAATCACCGAAACATTTCCGCTCGAGACACTTGGTGTAGTGAATTCTAAGCTTGATTCTTCCACCCCATGGTTTGCGGACTTTGCAAATTACCATGCGGGCAACTTCATCATCAAGGGTATGACAACTCAAGAAAAACGAAAATTCTTTCGTGACGTCAAGTTCTATTTTTGGAACGACCCTTAATTGTTTCGAACTTGTGCGGATCAAATCATCCGACGTTGTGTATTTGGCACCGAAGCTTCTAACATCCTTAGAGCTTGTCATGAGGGACCCACGGGTGGTCACCATGGTGCTAATCTCACGGCTAAGAAGGTATTTGATGCCGGCTTCTTTTGGCCTACTATTTACCGAGATGCACATGAGCTTGTGAAGTCGTGTGACTCATGCCAACGACAAGGAAAAGCCTCACAAAAAGATGAAATGCCACAAAATATCATCTAAGTGTGTGAGATCTTTGACGTTTGGGGCATAGACTTTATGGGGCCATTCCCATCATCTCGTGGTAATAAGTACATCCTTGTCGCGGTTGACTACCTATCTAAGTGGGTGGAAGCTAAGGCTTTGCCCACTAATGATGCTCGTGTGGTAGTCAAGTTTTTGAAAAGCTTGTTTTCTCGGTTTAGAACCCCTCGTGCGATCATAAGCGATCGTGGAACCCATTTTTGTAACGACCAATTCGAAAGGGTCCTAAGGAAATACGGAGTTACACATCGGCTTTCTACGGCTTATCACCCACAAACGAGTGGGCAAGTCAAGGTTTCAAACCGAGCGTTGAAAAGGATCTTGGAGAGATCCGTTGGGGAAAACCGACAATCTTGGTCGGATAAGTTGGACGATGCTTTATGGGCCGTTAGGACCGCTCATAAGACGCCCATTCGGTGCACTCCCTATAAGCTTGTGTATGGGAAAATTTGTCATTTGCCAATTGAATTGGAACACAAGGCTTATTGGGCCCTAAAGCATTGTAATGAAGACATGGAGACCGCGGGAAAACACCGGAAAATGCAATTAAATGAATCGGATGAATTGAGGGATATTGCTTATGAAAATTCATTGATTTATAAAGAAAAGACTAAAAAGTTGTATGATTCTAAAATTAAAAACCGGGTTTTTAACATTGGGGATCAAGTTTTGCTTTTTAATTCTTGTTTGAAAATCTTTTCCGTTAAGTTGAAATCCCGTTGATCCGGTCCATTCACCGTGACTCAAGTTTTTCCATATGGGACCTCGAGCTAGCTCAAAATGATGGCCCCAATTTCAAGGTGAATGGACATAGGTTGAAGCACTACTTTCGCGGGGAAGTTCCATCCTTGAACTACCTCGACCAAATCACCTTCCCCAATGATAATTAGTATTGAGGGGATCGAGTCGAGCTCATGACTCGGTAATCAAAAACGAGGTGCCTCGTGGGGGAGTCCCATGCTTATCCTATGTACATATTATCGCTTTCTAATGTAGTAATGTGTGGGGATTTGTGCCCTTCCAACCTTTGTTCCGTGGTTGTTTGTGAATTGTGGATTTTAGATGATCATGATCTTCACGATTGGAGCCTCTCGTGTTCGTTTTATGGGAGCACTCGATCGTTTGCTTTGAAGACTTTCTCAATATCCATGATATATCCTTTGATATTCTAACCATAGGTTTTTAGCACACTTCATACACGGCTTTAAATTTAACGGTTACACCCTTTTCATGCTAGATTAGGCATTCGACTACGTCTCTAGTATGGGGGTGTTTTCACCCCTAGACTCGAAACATTGAGGATAATGTTTAACTTTAGTATAGGGGGTGAATAGATTCTTTCCTTGCCAAACCTTCACGCTTTCCAAAGTTTATCTTTTTGTTTATCGTTTTGTTGCAAAATAAGGCTAAAAATGGCCAAATTTTAAATTTTTTCTCATATTTTATAAGTGTTTGAAGAAACGAATGTAGGTTTTCCGATGGCGAGAATAAGAGTAATTTTTTACTCGACCGTGTGTGTTGAGCACTTAGCTTTGATTCCTTAACTTCACATTAGGCTAAGTCTCTTAAATGAGGACGAGAAATGATAGGGTTAATTATAAGTTACTATGCTAAACCTAGAGTACTCGTATTCTTTCAAAAACTCATGTGTTCTCGTTGTTTGCTTATTCTCCCTTCGCTTGTAAATATTTTTTGTTTAATAAATATTGACTTAGCGGTTTAGTTGGGATTGTTGGGTTTCTAGTCTTTTCTAGTAGCTTCCGTGTAATTAAATTGGGATGACATTAAGGTATCGCCAGCGTCACGGTTTTGAAGTATTGGCACCCGAATAATCAAAAGCTTCACCCAATAATAAGATTTCAAGTGCTCGCCTAAATCAAGCAAACAATTTGAAGCCCCAAGAGGCCGAAAAATCTATGCAAAATTGAAAGTGAATCAAGCCTTAATCTTTGAAGCTTTAAAGATCCAAAATTCGCCTTAGCGCGAGGATATACGTCTTTGGCTAATAAAACTACCGACGAGGTGGATAATAAAAAGCAAGGCAAGACCGAAGTCATAATAAAAGATTCATGGCGAAATTGAATAAAAGATGGAGGTAAACCAAAGATAATAAGGCCCTTCCGTTAGGGGCGTATAAAAGTCTTGGTAATAAGTCTCATGTTCAAAACCGTTATAAAACCATGTTTATCGATCCTCCTTGTTGACCTAAATCTCTATTATCGCATAAGTCAAACAATGTATCCTCGTGAAACATTCAAGACAAAATAAAATATAAGAGATACAATTTAGGAAAATGGGAGGATAAGTACGTGATTAGGGCATATGAGTAGTGTTAGCATTACTAACTTATAATGACAATGATCTCGTTGCACGCTTGGCATGGAATTGGGTTGAAAATGGAGGACGATGAAATTATTTCTAACGAAGCATTCACGTGTTCTTATTCTATGAACCTAAACGTCCCATTTTGCGATGAAAATCATACATTATGTCTAAAACGCAAGTAGTAGTAATAGTAGTAGTGTAGCTAGTTTATCATTCAATAAAGTGAATAAAAATGAAATTTGGAGGTGCTACGATACTTTATTCTAGCATTGCATGAGGGCACGACAATGGTTTAGTATGGGGGAGTGATGAGATTGCTTTTATACATAGTCTCATCGTCCAAAAAGGGCTTAAAATGCATTAAACATCATCAAAATATCCATATATATGCTTGTGTTTGTTGCTTGTGTATTTTAGGTACGGATATTGAGAAAATGACAAAAGATCACAAGAATCATGCAAAAACGAACACGTGAAACGAAGCCGCACAATGAACCAAGCCCTAACGAATATTTTCCCAAGAAAACCCTTGAAGATTTGAAGATTATTGAAGAAGGGTCCTCCAATATAGAAGAATGGACACGTTATACCCTTGTATCTTCATAATTACAAGATTGGTCCCTAAAGTTTGTCAATATTGCAAAAATGGCCCTCCACTTTGAAGAATTGGCAATTTTAGTCCCTCAACAAAGCTAAATTGTCAACCATTATCCTCCATAAAGTCAAATATATCATGAAGTCCTTCAAAGTACAAGAAAAGACAAGTTCGGTCCTTGAAATATGTTAATTTGCAAAAAGGACCTTTGACTTTCAACATTTGACAAGAATGGTCCCTCATAAATGAAGACTTGGCAATTTTAGTCCTCCAAAATACCAATCACACAAGTCAAGACCATAATCATTGAAGAAAATACCAAATCAGTCCTTCAAGAATCACAAAATGGCAAGAAATACCCCTGAATTTACTTTACAAAATATTTTGGGGCAAAAGTGTGAAAAAGCAAACTTCATTAACAAAGGATTCGTATTTTTGGGCTGTTTATTTGCAAGTGAAAGAAACATAGAAGGAAAGGGGCTAAAGCTGTCAAGACAAGGAAGTTACCTGGACCAGTAGTGGGGTGACACGTGCCCCACTACCACTCCACAACCAATCAAAATCCACCAAAGCTTCACATCACTCTCCACTCACCGGATATTATTAACTAACTTTTTCAAAAGTTCATTAATATTAAATACTGGCGCTAAACACCTCTTAAACCCACAACAAAGATCAAATAAGGTGTTCTTGGTGTTCTTATGAAAATTGGGTATTTTCAATCCTGTTGTAATTAAACCATGAAAACCTCCAGAATGATGATTAAGCATGCCTTAATCACATCCCAACCTCAAAACTACTTGCCACCTCACTTCTTTGTCCCACACAAGATTCCCCTGCTACAAGCTTATGCATATTGCCAAAATTGTGACAACCATCTAACGTTTGAGATTGAAGATTACTTTTTAAGCTTAATACAAGCCCTTGGATACACTTTTCACTTGCCAGCTACCACAAGACAACAAAATCAGTCACATGATCCTTCAAAAGTTCAAACAAGACAAGGGCAAATTTGGAACTTTATTAGCTAGGGTTTACGTTTTTTTAGCTTTCCTAGATAACTTGTAGCCTATATAAAGGCCTTAGTGTGCAACATTTGCACTTTGCTTTTGGTTTTTCGTAGTTCACAAATCTGTAAATCCTACTTTCTGATTTATGAAATTGTGTTTGAGTTTGTTGAAGAAAGACCAAGGGCCATTTAATTTTAAGCTTGTTTATGTTATATGTTAACTGAAATTGAACCTTAAAACGTGTTTGTAAACCTTGTGTAAGAAATTACACATTGGACTAAAATTTGATATTTTGCGAAGATTCTTGGTACATCTTGGAATTTTTGGGATATAAGCTGGTCTATACACCCTGATATTGTGAATATCAAGGTGTTGTGAAGCTCATATCTTGGGGATAATCAAGAGTGGGTACAAGAAGTTGCATTAATCAAGTTTATTTTCTAAAAGGTCACCTTTCTGTTTTGATATTTTGCTTCTAACTCTGTTGAATCTTAGCAGGGTTGTTGTTGGAAGCTTGTGCTTGTTCTTGCTAGCACATAAGCTCTAAAATTCGTGGGTGTGGATGTACATCCATGAGGTTTGTCTTAAAACCTTGAAAATCTGATAAAATTTGGATTTTTGGTGAATTTGTGCTCTACTTGTGTTCTTGTTGTTTTCCTGGCTTGAATCTACTTAATCTTGCATGTTAATGTTGTTAGTATGCTAGATTAGTCATTTGGTAAACTGAATCACACTTATACTTGTTTAATTTTTGGATTAAAAAGATAAAGGGGTGTTTGGGATTACCTGCTTGGAATCATAAGTTGCTATTGTGTGGGTAGAAGTTTGTGTTTGTGATTTGTATATGATATATACTTGGTTGAGTGCATTTTGCTGCAAGTTAGTGGGTTTGAACCCTCAAATCATACATTGTGCTATAACTACTTGATTTTAACTGTTTTTTACCTAAGATTTTGGGAAAATCTAGAATTTATGCATGCTCAGGGTTAAAAGTTGCTTAAACATCATTTATATAACATATGTGATAGATTTGAGTGGTTGAATCTGGCTTGTTGGTCAGTTGCATCAGCAAAAGTAAAAACTACATGTGTTTGTGTTCATCAGTAACTTTAACTGGTTGAATCTTGCTTAATACTTTGAATCAAGTGCACGAAACCTGTTTACACTTTCTTATTTTAGTTTTATATTTCTTGTGTATGCATTTGGTTATGTTTGGCTGGCTGAATTGTGCTAAAAGTGCTTATTGAACTTCAACTGCTTAAGTGTTCATGTTTGTGTCAGATCTGGTGATTGATTGAATTAACTGTATCATTTGGCTGTTGTTAATTGTGATTTTTTGATTGTTATTGACTCCTCTTGATCCACTGATCAATCGGGTGCCTTTGTGAAACTTGAATCTCCAAAAAAGTCACTAAAGACAAAAAAGTTAACAAGTCAAGCAGTGGAAAAAGTTTCCACTGCTCAACAACCAAAACTCGCCCCTGCTAGGACAAATTTTCAGTTTGCTTATCAATAAGCCATATTTGCTTATCCAGACCTGCAACAACTTATTTTTTGTGATAGATCTTCATTATTTAACCCATTTGTTTGAACTAGAGCTTATTAGACTTTGACTTTGACTTTTTGCTAGAAAACCAACTTATTTGGCTTTTTCATAAGTGCTTATTTGCCTTTTCCAGCTTATTGAGTCAACTTATTTGAAAATTTTTTGTTGATTAATCTTAGTTAAGTCATTTAAAAGCTTTTTGATGAGACTGTATTTATACATAGTCTCATCGTCCAAATCTGGCTTAAAATGCTTTAAATATCATTAAAAATGCCAAATATATATGCTCGTGTTTGTTGCTTGTGTATTTTAGTTACGGATATCGAGAGAAAGACAAAAGATCACAAAGAAACAAAGAAAAAATGAACACGGGAAAAGAAGCCGCAACCGGACCCCAATGTTGATTTTGCAAAAATACCCTTGATGTTTGAAGATTGTACAAGTTTGGTCCTTCATCTTTGAATATTTGTCAATTTTAGTCCTTGAAGAATCATGATATTGCAAGAAAATTCCCTTAATATTGAAGACATGTCAAGAAATACCCCTGAAGTTTGGTCAAAATTACTCTTAAGAGCCCTAAGAAAAGTTGTGAAATATGTTGTGCCAAATATGACAAGTCCTTCATTCTTGATACAAAGGGAAAAAGGGAAGAAAAGTGGCCAGAATTATTATGCAAGTTTTATGAAAGATGAGGGGTTAGAACTGCCAAATACTAAACCTTCTTCCACCAGTACCTACTTGACACCTCACCATATTTGACCCACTTACCCAAACCCTACTTAAACCCACCCATATCCGGCCCTATAACCCGACCCACAGCCCAAACTTTACACCATAAACCAACCCACACCCTTATACCCGGTTTTATTTATAAAACTGGTCAACCCTAGTCAAATCCCCTAATTGCGCGCTAAACAAGCACTATTACCCCATCACCCCCAATTTAACCAGACGAACCCTAATTCCCATCTAAACTAAATCAAAGGGGTTTTCTAAATTAACTTGGCAGTTAAATAATTCAAACCAAGGGAAACACATCCCACATGGGTGTGTTTGCCCAGTCATCACTACAAGCCAAGGTTTGGAAGCTGTGTACTCACAAGTGAAGAACAAGAAAAGAATCTTGACCAATCCAACGTTCAAGGATCATTCCTTGGTCCCTACTCAAATCAAACGGCCAAGGATTGATACTCTAAGCACAATGTCGACATCTTTTCACAAGAATTCAAAAATCAGAAGTTACTAGAAGAGATTCAAAGGGTATTGATGGAATTTCAGAGAACAAAGTGAAGACATTAGGGTTTTAGTGTTTACTCCTCATGTACATTATATATAGACTAGTACTTAGCTTATTTTCGTTGTTCCAATTTTTATCCAAATTTTGTAATAGACGAATTTGAATATGATTGAGTTCCATTTTAGTTTTCTTGCAATATGTTAAATTTCCAGTCATTTACATACAAGTCATCTTTATTTACTTTGCAAAAGTCCCATTTCCAAGTTCATTTATCACAAAACCAAGGTTTTGTTGAGAGGTTACTGTAGCATAAGCTACACTCAAGCTTATTTGACACATAAGCTTGAAGGTGTGCTTGTTAGGGTTAGTCACTTTCTACTGGTTCAAGTTTTCAAGAAGGAAGATTGGTTCATGAAGATGTTTTATTTTTTGGTGTTTCAAGTCTTTGTGAAGTAGCTTAAAGCTTTTAAGCATAAGCTGGTGATTTAAGTTCTTTTAGTTGTCAATAGCTGAGAAAAGCCAAGGTTGAAATTGAAGTGTGAGCTGCCTAAAAATACCTGTCACAAAAAGACTGGTCCCTTTAGTGTAGCTGCTGGATTCATTCGGTGAAGACATGTCATTTGGTTCATTTGGGTGGAAGAGGGTAATAAGCTATGATATAGGCTGTATTTGCTTATAGTTATGTTCTGAGGTGATAAATGGTTGAGAGCAGCTTATTGAGTATGTGATTAGGTGGTACAAGCTGGATCCCTTGGTAAGCAAATCTCCCATTTAAGCTTCAAAATCTCTTTCTTATGTGATTGTGGTATGTTAGCTTATTTGCTTTTCTTATACTTGCTTATTTATTTTCTTTGTTCTTATTAACACTTACTTGTGCCTTTATATGATTATTCTTGTGTTCAGAACATTTTTATAGGCTTAAGTCGTATTTTGGTTAGCATAAGGGAGTGTTTGGATCTTGGTTTTATAACTAGTTTTTGAAAAGCTGTTGGTTTAAAATCAGTTCTAATCCATTTGCCTTGGTAGATTTATGCATATTCAGTAAGTTGTGTTGAATTTAGAACCTTTTTAAAAGAATTGCATGCTAGTTTGGTAAAAGTCACTAGAAAATCTGTCATAGCCATAAACAGCTTGATTTTTTTTGTAGATTTTGGCCATCAATTCTTGTAGATTGTCAGTTTATAGGGCAAGTTAGGGTTTGGACTTGAGTTGGGGAAGATAGTGAGTGGTTTGAGTGAGTTTTGGCCCACCAAAACTCACCCAAATGCACAACACACCAGCAAACCCCCAACAGCCTAAACCTTCATATCAGTAACTGCATTAGGGGTGTTTCTCATTAATTTTGCTTAGTGACTTATAGTTTTTATAATTTTGTTGACTCCCCACAACCCAACTGGTTGTGGGGGTGCCTTTGTTTGCCCACAAATCCAAGCAACAAGCAAGTTCTAGGCACAAAAGTGCCCAGACCCAAATTTTTGTGAAGGCAGTGGGAACTCACTTCCCACTGCTAGTTTAAACATTTCCCCTGCTAAGCAAAAAGACAAAAGGGGTCACATGTCATTGTCAGTTTTCATAATTTTTTATCTTTAGTGACCAAAAATGGGAATTAGACTTTGAAACCAGTTTTGTTATCTTTCTTATTTTATTTATGATTTTTCTGTTTAATTAATTTTTATTTTACTGTTCATTTAGTATTTTTCACATTTAATAGCTATTTTAATTAACTTTTGATTTCTGAATTTTGTCTTTTAGTGTAAAATTGTAAGATTTTTCAGTTTTAAAAATTTTCTTATATTTAGAAAAACATTTTAAGGTTTTTAGTTAAAAAAGTTTTTACTGTTCACCTTTTATTTAATTTTTAGAATTAATTTAAGTTAATTAGGGTTTAAATTGTATATTGTTTTGTCTTTTAGTGAAAAATATTTGATTTTTCAAACTTTTTCATTTTTCTACTGTTCATTAGAGGAAAATAGGATTTTTAAAATTGTTCAATTAATTTTGGCATTATTTTATTATTGTTAATAATTATTTTAGTTTAAAAATAGTTTTTAGAGATTTAAAAATAGAAAAATAGTATTTAAAATTTAGGAAAAATACTTTTTAGTTTTTAAATAATATAAGTAAGTTATTTGTCCAATAAAATAATATTTTGGGCTTTTTCTTAATTATATTTAATTTTTGGGCTTTAATTAGCATTAAAAATTGAATATTTAATTAATAAAGTTTTTAAAATATATTTATTGGATTTTTATCCTTATTTATATTATTTTGAACTACTTTTTCATTTTTAATTTTTTTTTAGCTTAAAATTTTTAAATTTTCACGTTTTACGTACTTACGTTCGCGTTTTACGTCTTTCGTCGTAGTTTAATTGTAATCGTAGTTCTTCTTAGTTTTCTTTCTTTTCTCATCTAAAACCGTCACTACCCCAAACTTTTGATTACACTTATTGGCACATTAATCCACACACCTCTTCGAGAACGAACCCGCATTTGTTCGGTTTCGCGTTTTTTCTAAAACGTGCAACTTAATACTTGCCCCCATAATACGCTCTTTTTCCTAAAAGACGTGTTTTTACTCAATATCAAAATGGCGCCGCTGCCGGGGAGGTGTTTTTAGTGTGCCATTATTAGTATCGTGTTTTTGTGAGTGGTGCGTTTTTGCTTTTCACATTTTGAAAAGCGTGAATATCGTACATACTCATTTTTGTTATTTTTCCTTATTATATTATAGTATCCAAATAAATTGTGTTTAGTTTTCCTAAATTAAACACACAACAATCAAGAAGCTTGTGTGTCTAATTTGAGCTTATGGCATTAGCTTATAGCTTAATGGGACAAAAAGCCCATTAAGAATAAGCTGTTTGGTATAAGCTTGCTTATTTCACATTTTCAGCTTTTGTGCCTTTGGAAAAAGTTGTTCAGAATCAAATTTTGAGTCAAGTAGTGCTTTTTGGGCTTATTTGGGCCACTTTTTCTTATTGGGCTCAATTTGGCCCATTAAGGTGACTGTTTTGGGTTTAGCCCATTTTCTAGGCCCATAAGGGTATTTAGGTAATTTCAACTTCATTTCTGTGTTATTTAGGTTAAAATTAGCTAGTTTGCAACTTTTTAGTATTTTTAGGATTTTTGAATTTTTATTAATATTTTAATATTATTTTATTATTAAAAATTAAAAGTATGATTTTCTAAGTTTTTATATTTTTCCTAGACTCTAGACACTTAATTAGGAATTTTACAACTTTCCAAATATTTTTAGGTTCTTTCAATTATTTTATAGAATTATTTTAAGTTTTTATAGTTTTTAATTGTTTTTAAATAGCCTTAATTAATTTTAAAATTTTCAAAAATAGTTTTAAATTAAGTTAGGGTATTTTAGAGGTTTACAAAGTGATAAAACTCATTTTGGGCTTTTTGTTAATTAAATTGATTTTTAGTGCTTTAATTAACATTAAAAAATCATTATTTAATTAAATAAAAGGTTTGGGTGATTTTTGATTTTTTGTAAACTCTCAATACATTATTTAGGATTTATTTCAATTTTTTAGGAATTTTTAGGATAAATTTTTACTTTTGGTGCTTTTACGGTTTTACGTGTACGACTCCTTAGTCTTAGTTTAATCCGTCATCGTAACCGTCATTCTCTTGTTATCCCCTTTCTATTTTCTTTCTCATAACAATATAATCACAAAGTTAATCATTTCATTACACACACACACCAAGCCTCCTTGAGAACGATCCCAACTTTGGGTCATAACTCGTGATTTTCCTAAGTCACTTGTGTACTTACCCTATTTACTCTCTTTTTCCTAAAAGACGTATTTTACTCAACATCAAACACATTCTGAAAACGATTTAAAAATGTCATATGAATTATTTTATCTTGGAAAAGGCATCTCAACTCCGTATCTGAACATATTTTGTGGTGTCGTTTTTCCAAATGTTTGTCAAATTTTGTCTAAAGACACACATATATTGTTGAGGGGGAGCAACCCGACTCAAAGTTCCATGTTTCATGCGTGCACACATGTTTCTCTCCAAATCGGTTTTTAGAAATTGTCATATTTTAATCAATTGGTATCTCTAATATTATGTTTTTATATTAGAGATAGGGGAGAAAATGTGATTAAATTATAATATATCACAACATGTGATCATAAAGACTCAAGTGCAACTCTTTCCTTCACATGCTAAACTATTTCGAATATCGATGCATGTGTGTAAGGGGAGCTTTTCGGAAATGTAAAACTTTTAAAGTGATAAAAGTTTTGATTTTTATCAAGCACTTTGAATGGTTTTCTATGGTTTTATGGTTACGATCTATACCCAAAACAACCTACTATCCACGACGAAACGATGGAGTCAAAAGATGGTTTAGGATAAAAAAAACTATGTCCTATGATCCAACCAGAACCGGAGGGATCTACCCAAGGATATTTCCATAGCTAGAAATAGTTGTCCTTAGAAAAGATGGAGTTTAATAAAGCTGAATGCGGACCAATTACTTAAGTTAGCACTAGAACAATCACAAAAAGGTGCTAGTGATGACGTATTGGTAAGCATTGAAGGGGTTGAATATTCTATGCAACTTAGGCAGAAAACCGGGCCAATACATCTATTGAAGACAAGACTTCAAAAGAAACTTGTCTCACTGTCACGGAGATCAACACGTATCTATTGACTTTGTCACTCTGAGTTAGTTAATATTGAAAAGGTGGCAGTCTGCTCCAGCTACCGATTACCAAAATTCACTTATCGAGTCTAGAGCCAAACGAGATCAATCTATCATCTCATTAGGACACAATCGAGTCTTACGCATTATCCTTGTGATATTTCCAGAACATCTGAGTGATACGATTCACAATGAAGATGGAAATCCTGCTTGAGTCAACCTCAAACAAGCTCATGCTAGGTAACTTGTATGATTCTACATGAATCAAACTTGTGAGAACTGGAAAGCAACTAAGTTTGGATTCTTAATTGATTCAAACTTAATTCTAGGTTTCTTCGCAAAATCCATGTGATCTTGCCAGAACATTTAGAGTGACACTCAATTGTGTTCACAGTGACGAATAGAAATCCTTTTAGTGTGAACATCAAACAACACTGTGGTAGGTAACTCGCAAGATTCTCCAATAATCAAGCTTGTGACAAACTAGAAAGAAACAATGGTGCGATTCCTATAGAATCAAACTTGTTCCGGGATTCTGAATTGACGACTCTAATCAGACGGATAATTTATCCTTATGATTCACTCTTTACGTTCGCAGTCTGCTTTGAGACGGTCGAGTAAAGAGAACTGGCTACGACCGCCATGAAACCCTGTCAAGGAGGTTCTTAATCGAATCTACCCGATCACATGTACGGTATTTGACACCATCTAACGGTCTTCACCGACCGGAGGTAAAACGCTACCGAGTTAGGATGAAATGTTCAAAGCCATTTTATCCGTGTCTATATATGTTGCTGCATATCAAGAAGGTGGCGTAGCTGTGTGATAGGTGTTAAAACACCCATCCTTTTTACCACTTAATTACAATAATAACCGAGCCAAACGTGTATTTTATGTCATTTATGTCGGAATTATGCGTGGTTTGTGTTTTTGTTGTGATTTAGGACGAAAAGGTAAAAAGTGGAGAAAACACGGAATTTCACGGGCTTTTATCAAAGAAAAAAAGACGAAAGACGAAGTCAAGAAGTCAAGAGTGCAAAAAGAACGGAAGTCCAAGACCAATTCTGAAGATTTATCGAGGAAAAATTCAAAAGCCGGAAGTTTACTAAAAGCCGAAGGACTCAAGTCTTATTTATGAAGAAATGTCGAGACGAGTTCAAAGAAATCCCGAGACAAAGTCATTAAGTCCAAGATTAACAAAAGATTAAGAATAAAAGGACTTAAGTGTGCAATTAAGGAAAAGAGGAAAGAGGGAGGAAGCTTCCTAAGCTCCTCCCTAATCTCCCTATATATATATTAGACTACATTTCATTTCAAGTTGTTGGTGGCTTGACAACCCACTCTTCCACCATTTTCATACTTTGTTATTTAATTTCTTGCAATTTAAATTCTTGTATTGCACCTTTAATTTCTTACCTTTAATTCAAGTAAGTGTTCTTAATTTTGTTGTTTTAATCTTCTTTACCTTTGATCAAGCTTTCTATCTTTCATCTCTTTCTACCTTTCTTTGATTTTAGCTTACTTTTGGTGCGAAATCCATTTGATCTGTGTTGATCTTGATGTTTTCGTGCTTAAAAAGTTCATCTTTTTATTCATCCATGAGTTTTTACATGGGTTAAGCTTTGAGCTTGATATGCTTATTGGCTTAATTTGTGTTTAGCTTATTTACTCTTTAAAAGTTTTCTTTAAAAGTTTCATTTTTTTATAGTTTGATTTAAAAGTTTGTTTATTTTAAGTTTGATAAGTTGTTATTCATGCTTATTGAGTCCATTTTACATTAGATTCGTTCAAGTTTTAGGTGTTTGCTTATCAATATAGCTTATAGCCTTGCTTAATTTTCGAATCCCATACAAATCAGAAAAGGGTTAAACCCTTTTCCGATTGGTACATTCCGATTAGTGCTCCCCCTCCCTATTCCGATCTGTTGATCGGAAAAGGGTTTTAGTGTATTCCGATTGTGATGGTTTTATCCCATTCCGATTTGGATCCTTTTTATATTATTCCGCTTGAGTCTTGTTTAAACATTCCGATTGTGATTCGTTTTAAGACATTCCGATTTGGATTACTTTAGTGTATTCCGATTGGGATTCCTTCTTGGGATTCCGATTGGACTTCTTTCGTACATTCCGATTTGATTCATTGTTTAGTATTCCGATCAGGCTTATTTTCCGATCAATGCATTCCGATTATGTCCCTTTTGCATCATTCCGATCTCACTTTCCGATAGGGGTGCATTCCGATCGGGTATATTCCGATTGGTTGTTTTGTTTTATTTTAATATTTTGTATTAGTAAAAGTGAAAATTTTCCTCGTTTTCTTTTTAGTCTATTTTAATTTCGTTTTGCATTTTTATTTGATTGTCAATTTACTTTTCGTTAAGTTTTAATTTTACGTCATCTAATTTCTCGTCATTTACTTTCAAAGTTTTAAATATTGTACCATTTACGTTTTAACTAGTTTTAGCTTTAATTACCCGTCCTTTATTTTAAAGTCTTGCACATTTATTTTACAACAACCAAAAATATTATTCTTTACCAAAAACGACTGAGTCACACTTTAAACCGGAAATCAATTCGTTAAGATACCGAGAACTTAACTTTCTTACATACAAAAGGTCAACATTAAAATGGCGCCGCTGCCGACTCTTTTCGTGAGGATTAACGGTTTTTTGTGAGAGACGCGTTGGCTTTTGGGATCCGTTCACTTTTGAACGTTATTTTTCGTATCAAAAATTTTCAAAAAATCCCAAAAATATTTGAAAAATCATAAAAAGCATTTCTTTTTCAAAGTTTTGCACCAAAAATATTCTTCTTGCTTGTCTATTTTCTTCATGGATTCGTCTTGTTTACGGTGTGGGAGACCATGGCATGGTTTTCAAACATGTCAATGGTGTACTTGTGAGCGGTGTGGTTCTGATATCGACGACACACAATTTGGATTTTGTCCATTTTGCAATTCAACAAATTTGTACTTCTCCTCGTACAATACTTTCTCACCCTCTCCTGTCTATGACAATCCTTATCCTCAAAATGCACCGGATTTTTCTCCCTCCACGTGGTGCTATAAGTGTGGGGGTCCTCACGAAAGTTTTCACTGTCCAACGGGGGATCAAAATTACTATAATTATACCCCTTCCAGTTTTGACCAACCCCTGCAATACCCAATTGATTATCAGCCTTGTCACGGGATGAGTTACCAAGAACCAATTGACGATCTTGCTACAGCCTTTCAAGAACAAAGAAACGATCTTGCTACAACTTTTCAAGAACAAACGAAAGAGCTTTTACACACGCTGCAAACTTGTATGGAGTCATTTTTACAGCAACAAGATCAGACGCGTACTCATATATCTGAGCTTATTATTAGCCCTTCAGATATTGAGGAGAGCGATGACGATATTGAGGTTATTTTCGACGAGGAGGAATTTCTAAAGCAACATAAGACTTCTCCCATTCCTCCTTCGTCTATTGCTATCACACCCGAGGAGCCCGTTGGCTCTCTCATCATGGAGGATGAGCATCTTGACGTTATCTCGGCAACTGAATCGGACAAATTCCTAAAGTCTAGTGTCGAGGAACATGTCGTCATCCCAAGTGAGCCCGCGGGTATTCCGGAAAATCTGTGTGATGTGCCGACTTTTGCGGAGCTTACGGACAAGTTTGCTTCGCTAGTCTATGATCACATACTCACAACTCCACATGCGATATTTGATCCTCCCAACAATAGTTCAACATGTGGTGAGTATGATCATTTCGTCTTCGAGCCCGAGATTGAGGAAATTATCGACCGAGAGCTAGCTCTTTTACCTCTGCTTCCTCCTACAAGCGAGGTCGACTTTTCCAACATCGATGCTGAACTTGATGAGTTGGAACGCCTTATTTTTCATAATAATGACGAACCAACTCACATGCCCAAACATCCTATTCTCGAGGAGTTACCTAATCAACACTCCTCTTATGAGAATTACGTTTACCACATTCGTGAGGATTTACCTTATCAACAATCCCCACAAATGAATGATGGTTTCATACTTGATCGTGATCTTTTCAAACGAGTTTCTACACTCCTTATCTACGGTGATATCGACAAGATCTAATTTCATGAGGATAAATGCTTTGACCCAGGAGGTGACATCGACCATTCTATGATTGATAATTTTACGGCTTTGCCAATTGGTCTGCATCCATTGTCTTTGGGGGATGACAATGTGCTTACTTTACCCACCCCACCTCCCGTGGATCCTGATTTCACATACTTTACGTATGTCGAAAGAACCTTTCTCCCATACAAGACTTATCCCCCCGCCTCTCCTTTGTTGATGTCAACCGGGAACGAGGACAAGGTCTTTGATCCCGACATCACATTCGAGGCTTCCCCATGGACCATTTAATTCGGGGACCAGTCAGGATCGTGACTCGGTTAACAAAAACAAGCGCTTTTTTGGAGGCAACCCAATTATCTATCTATCTTTACCATAAGTGTAGGGGAGCCCCGTGGTGTTTCTTGTTTTCTTTCTTATCATGTGCAGGGATTAGAGCTTCAAATACACACTCTTGATGACTTTTGACGAACCGTGATTCCGTGTTCCCGTTTTCCCGATTCTATCCTAAACTCTCTTCGATTCACTATTTTATATTTCTCAATATTAAAATAGTAATCTCTTTAGTTGTCTTTTCCTTAACGAGATTTAAACAACGTGTATAATGTCCTAAGTGTAGGGGAGTTTACTCCCAAATGCTTCAACATTGAGGACAATGTTTATATCAAGTGTAGGGGAGACTTCTATCGAAGTTAAGTGGTCTTTTCCTTGTATTTGTCCTCATTTTAACCGGAAAATCTAATTTTTTGACATTTTTCAAAATTTTTGATCTATTTTGGCCTATTAGTATTTCCTTTTGTATAGTTATTTTCTTTCTTTATTAGAATAAATTTTTAATAAAGTGGTTTTAAGTTTTCAAACGTTGTGAATCTTTTGACTCAACCCGAGTTTACTTGTCTAAGTTTACTCTAGCTAGTATCCTTAACGTTTTTAAGTCAAGTTTTGCTAGGCTTTTATATAAGGAGCTATAAAACGCGAAAGTCTTAACTCTCACGGGTTAAGAACAAGAACTTTTCGCAAGTTCCTATAATTGATCCTAGAGAGTTGTTTATCAAGGGAACTTTAAAATGCGAATTCTAAACTTGAAAAAGTCTAAGAATTTGCAAGATCCTATAGATGACTCGAAAACCCAAGACTTTGATTTAATAGGCTAAGCATCCACGAGTCTCATTCCTTGAGATTTTAAACTGTGGAGGACGAGAGATGATAGAGTCAATTATAAGTTTGTTGTTCTTTCGTGAATTTATGTGAGTTAATTATGAGCCTATTCTCCCTTCGCTTGTTAATAAATTTATCTGAAATAAATAAGGTTGTACGATTTAAAAGGTTACTTAGCTTCTAGCCCAAGATCGTTTAAAAGTTGCTCGGTACGGATTAGAGTTCATAGCCAAGGCATAACTTATTGAAGCGGGATGCGAAGATTGGCGAGTCCGAAAAGGCCCTAACAAGGCATGAGGGCTATATTTTATTGCTAAAGATCCAAAAGTGATGTGAAGAATCATTTATCGAAAATCAATATGAAGGATCGAGACACACGACGAAAAGCAAAAACTCCCCAAAAGATCATATAGAAGTCTATCCAAAAAGGCCCTAGCAAGGTATGAGGATAAATAGATCCAAGTCCTAAAAGGAGGCGGATCGTTGTATATCAAAGTCCAAAATAAAGATTGGAGAAAAATGAAGAAGTCGTGGTCCAAATATGAAGAATCTCTCAAAAACTTCAAGTGAAGAAATTCCTATTATGAAGAGAAGACCATTATTTCAAGAACGTCTCTCAAAGATTCGAAGTATGAAGTCGCTGCGAAATATCGGTCCGAGAAAGGTCTCAAATCGTGAAGCGAGTTATGCCAAGATATGAACTTTATGAGGTCCCGAGAAGCAGTTTTAAAAGATTTTGTCCTTTAGCTAACTATTGATTAAATCGTTCACTTTATTTTCGGCCTAAATAACTTTCGAAATAAGTCAACAATGCATCCTCTTGATCATTCAAGACAAAAATAAAATATAAGAGATACACCTAGGAATAAGGGAGTCTAAGTGAATAATTGGCCCACATGAGTTCGTGTTAGTTTGCTAACTTATAATAACAATGATCTTGTTTTTAAGCTTGGTATGGGGAACGTGAAACTTGAGAATGATGATTATTCATGACATTTCCAAAACCCAAGGTATGTTTTTGATTTCTTTACTTTGAATGTTTATAATTGTCTATCTCTTTAATAAAGGCCAACGTGGATTGATTATGATGGAAAATATAATCTTGCTTTGTAACTAATGCATTGCATGAGGACATTGCAATGGTTAAGTGTAGGGGATTTGATAGGTGTTAAAACACCCATCCTTTTTACCACTTAATTACAATAATAACCGAGCCAAAACGTATATTTATGTCATTTATGTCGGAATTATGCGTGGTTTTGTGATTTAGGACGAAAAGGTGAAAAGTGGAGAAAACACGGAATTTCATGGGCTTTTATCAAAGAAAAAAGACGAAAGACGAAGTCAAGAAGTCAAGAGTGAAAAAAGTACGGAAGTCCAAGACCAATTCTGAAGATTTATCGAGGAAAAAGTCAAAAGACGGAAGTTTACTAAAAGCCGAAGGACTCAAGTCTTATTTATGAAGAAATGTCGAGACGAGTTCAAAGAAATCCCGAGACAAAGTCATTAAGTCCAAGATTAACAAAAGATTAAGAAGAAAAGGACTTAAGTGTGCAATTAAAGAAAAGAGGAAAGAGGGAGGAAGCTTCCTAAGCTCCTCCCTAATCTCCCTATATATAGATTAGACTACATTTCATTTCAAGTTGTTGGTGGCTTGAGAACCCACTCTTCCACCATTTTCATACTTTGTTATTTAATTTCTTGCAATTTAATTTCTTGTATTGCACCTTTAATTTCTTATCTTTAATTCAAGTAAGTGTTCTTAATTTTGTTATTTTAATCTTCTTTACCTTTGATCAATCTTTCTATCTTTCATCTCTTTCTACCTTTCTTTGATTTTAGCTTACTTTTGGTGCGAAATCCATTTGATCCGTGTTGATCTTGATGTTTTCGTGATTAAAAAGTTCATCTTTTTATTCATCCATGAGTTTTTACATTGGTTAAGCTTTGAGCTTGATATGCTTATTGGCTTAATTTGTGTTTAGCTTATTTACTCTTTAAAAGTTTTCTTTAAAAGTTTCATTTTTTTATAGTTTGATTTAAAAGTTTGTTTATTTTAAGTTTGATAAGTTGTTATTCATGCTTATTGAGTCCATTTTACTTTAGATTCGTTCAAGTTTTAGATGTTTGCTTATCAATATAGCTTATATCCTTGCTTAATTTTCGAATCCCATACAAATCGGAAAAGGGTTAAACCATTTTCCGATCGGTACATTCCGATTAGTGCTCCCCCTCCTTATTCCGATCTGTTGATCGGAAAAGGGTTTTAGTGTATTCCGATTGTGATGGTTTTATCCCATTCCGATTTGGATCCTTTTTATATTATTCCGATTGAGTCTTGTTTAAACATTCCGATTGTGATTCGTTTTAAGACATTCCGATTTGGATTACTTTAGTGTATTCCGATTGGGATTCCTTCTTGGGATTCCGATTGGACTTTTTTCGTACATTCCGGTTTGATTCATTGTTTAGTATTCCGATCAGGCTTATTTTCTGATCAATGCATTCCGATTATGTCCCTTTTGCATCATTCCGATCTCACTTTCCGATAGGGGTGCATTCCGATTAGATTCCGATTGGATTCCGATCGGGTATATTCCGATTGGTTATTTTGTTTTATTTTAATATTTTGTTTTAGTAAAAGTGAAAATTTTCCTCGTTTTGTTTTTAGTCTATTTTAATTTCGTTTTGCATTTTTATTTGATTGTCAGTTTACTTTTCGTTAAGTTTTAATTTTACGTCATCTAATTTCTCGTCATTTACTTTCAAAGTTTTAAATATTGTACCGTTTACGTTTTAACTAGTTTTAGCTTTAATTACCTGTCCTTTATTTTAAAGTCTTGCACATTTATTTTACAACAACCAAAAATATTATTCTTTACCAAAAACGACTGAGTCACACTTTAAACCGGAAATCAATTCGAAGAGACACCGAGAAACAAACTTTTTCAACATACAAAATCTCTACATTACTGTTTACTAACCATTGTCGATTCAGAAGTCACAAGAGCACAAGATGGCGATAATCAAGATACCTAAGAATGTAATAGGTCATCTTAGTCACAAGGAACACAAGATGGAGATTTCGAGCACTCAAAGTCAAATGACAAAGGCTCAAGATAAATATCACAAAAGCATGAAGGAACAAATCCATTACAAAGAAGATCAAGACCAAGATACAAGACCAAAAGAAGGAAGATCACCTCCAAAAGAATGTATTCACTCAATCATCTTATGCATTTAAAGATGACCGATACATTGGGGGAGATTGTTAGCCCTATATTTTATATAGTCGAACAAGAATGTAATAGGTCATCTTAGTCGTTATTGGTCTTGTATTGTAATAGGTTAGTCGGGTTAACCGGGCTTGGTATTTAAGCTAATATTGTATAAGTTAGGGGCGTAAGCCCAAGCAAAGCCAAGCCCGGCCCATAAACAAGTCCACCAAAGCCCATGTGGCATGGCATATAAATACCCTCTTCCATGTGGGGAAGAGGGTGTTGATTCATAATTACTTTCTCTCTATTTATGATTTAACCATCCAATTCTCTTCACTTTCTTTCTCTACCTTCATCTATTTCTCTCTCTAAATATATTCTTTATTGTGTGTTATGGATTGAAGTGGGAATAACACTTGTTGTTGTAAACCCTATATCCTCTACTATTCATAGAATAACCGACAAAATATCCTTCATCACCTTTTCCATTAAACTTACCTAGTGAATCACTAGTATCAAGAATCACTACATGACATCCAAAGGGTTTAAGAAAGCCTATATTAGGCTTCCTATTCTAAAATAGCTCATAAGGTGTCTTATTATGGATTTTGTTGACCAAGGATCTATTTTGAACATAGCAATCCGTGTTCACAACCTCAGGCAAAAAAGCAATGGGAAACTTAGCATCTACTAACATTGGCCTAGCTGATTCTATTAGGGTACTATTCTTTCTTTCAGCTACTCCATTCTATTGTGGAGTTCTAGCTATGCTAAACTCCCTAAAAATCCCTTTATCAACATAAAAGGTGTCTAACAGTGTATTTCTAAACTTACCACCATTATCACTTCTAAGAATTTTAACCTCATTACCTGTTTTCTTTTCTATTTGGGTAATAAAGTTAATCAAAACCTTGGTAGTATCACTTTTTAAGGCCAAAAAGAAAGTCCAATTAAACCTAGAAAAATCATCAGTTATAAAAAAACAGTAAGATTTACCATTTAGACTTTCTATATTAGTTGGGCCAAATAAGTCCATATGTAGCAAGTGAAGTGGTTTAGAACTAGAATACACACTTTTAGACTTAAAGGAGACCTTATGTTGTTTGCCTTTAAGGCATTCAACACAAGAGTTATCATTGTGGAAAGCCTTTGAAGGCAAACCATCAACAAGATCATGTCTCACAAGTCTATTAATGTTCTTAAAATTTATGTGCCCTGGCCTTCTGTACCATAAATTAATTTCATCAACTGATGCTTTAGCATAAAGACATGACAGATTTTTGTTCATTTTAATCCTTTTTAGATTAACATTATAAATGTCCTTATGCCTAGGTGTTCTATACTCCATAAACTTCTCATCAAAAATCTTAAAATCCTTACTCAACACCAAGCATTCAGTATCAATAAAAAGAACTTTATTTTTGTTGTCACAAACTTGTGACACACAAAATGTGGATTTGCTTTTTAGTAATCCGGTGGTCTAGGTGGGTGGTGGAAGGTGGAAGCCATGGATGAGTTGAGAGAAGAGAGGTTGTATGTGAAAATAAAGAAAAGTGTACTAAATGAAAAGAAACACAAATGAAACACAAGCAACACCCCTCCTTGGAAGCCTTGGAGGGGTATATATAGTCACACATGACACTTAAACTATACAGTGTTTCCTAGTCTAGTCTATGCGTGTGTGACTATGATAACTAATGGGAATTATTAAATGTCGTCACATAAAGTGAATTTCCAACAATCTTCCCCCATGGGACAACGTGTAGAATTCCTTACAATATTTTTCCTAACAATTACATAATGATTAAGAACAAAAGCTTCCATGAAGCGTCCAATGCTGATGATGTCTTCTGAGGCCTTTGACTTCAAGTCTTCACTTTAAAACGACTCATCTTTGAAGTAACTTGTAGTAGAATTACTTTAACGGCACGAGCTAAGTAATCCATATACTTCTGGTTAAGGAGAAGCTTCTGAATTAACTTCCCCCTAATTCATGCCACATAAACTTGATGTAGAAGCTTTTAAATAGCTTCCCCCTAAACCGACAATCCTCATAAGAAACTTCAATGCTTTCAATAAAGCTTAGAATGATTAAGCGCACAGCGGAATTTAAAACGCAAAACCCATCATATAACATGATAATGTTGCTATGAGGGACTGAAAGTAAGGGGCACACCAAGTAGATAACCAATGTCTCTTCTCACGCTTGAATAATTCTTCTGAATTTTTCTTCCCCCTGAGAGTTCAAGTTATGCATACTAGAAAGAATCAAGACATTTCTTCCCCCACATAGTTGAAGAAAGTAAATCAATCCCAAGTATGAAGCTCAAATACTGAAGTAGACACTTTATCCCATTCATGAAGTTGACATCGTAACACCAGAGACAGTTAAGTCCCGGAAATGCACATATCTTCTTCCGGAGATGCACCAGAGTCAATTAAGTCCAGTAAGTGCATATATCTCCATATAGGATAACGATGATGAATAATTGCAACAACAAAACAATTAAACATCGAATCAGTAGTGTATCGTTTAGAGATTGATAACGCCACGAGTTAAAACACTGATTTTCTCTGCGGTTATGACAATTGTCTTCCCGGAATGTCTTCAAATCAAAAGAAGGTATGAAGTTCATTACGTGTACTCGTTGTGTGTTTAATGTGTCTTCTTCTTCCCCCTTGATGGTTTCGAAACTCGAAACCAGCAATAAATCGTACGCACATGTACCTGAAATCTCGTGAGAATAATAAATAAGCAGAATTATATATTTGGCGAGAATCAGTTGTTGATCGAAATTCTCTACTCATAAACTCTCCATGGCCATCTTTATCAACCCCCTTGTAAGCAATTTGAAGTGACCACTGATAGAAAGAACCAGATACATCAAACGTGAAACTAAATAAAAATCCTTCGATCTTGTGACTTAAGCTTGCACAATTGTTGAATGAGGAACGGTGGAGAAATCTCTAAGTACCCAATGCATCACTGAAGAAGTCTATAAGCACAACACCTCTTGAAATTATCCACGTCGACTAAGCGCGTGACACTGAGTACAAAAATGTAACCCCTTTAAGTGATAGTTATCTGAGTCATCAACCATCCACCCCGAACCCGGAAACTAGATAAACAAGTCTTCATTCTAAGATTAAGCACGAGCAAGTTATCTTTGAAGATAAAATAAATACACGCCTTCGAAAAATCCGTCTTCAACTTCCCATAGTTAATACCCGATCAAAAAATCCGTAGCCACTAAAAATATAGCCATTTTTCTTCGGTCTCGTCAAAATAATCTTGTCACATTGTCACTTTTAAAATCGTTAATCGAAATATTTAATATTTATCATATGAAATGAAATAAATAAAATTTTGATCTAACAATTTTTTCAAAAAACAAATTGGTTCATCACATGTATACACCATCAGTCCATGATGTGTCCAGCCCAATTCTTGGAAAAATGAAATTGCTGGCCGATTAAAACTGAAAATACCCGATCTAATATTTGGTTTATATAAAGGTCAAACCCTAACCAACCTCACACTTAACCTAATCACAATTTATATGTCCAGGCATTTTCTTCCCTTAACCCTAAATACCTAGAAACATCCGCCCCCACTCTCACCTTACACCCACCGTCTCAACACAAAAATACTCCGTCCCCATCTAGATCATTTCTCCCAAATATGATCACATCATCCTTCATCCTTTATCTACACAGCCCACAATCAAACACAAATCGACTCCCATATACCCATATCAATCATAAAATCAAACCAATAAACAAATCAACTTAAACACTACCCCTAGATGATTTTATAGAACGAAGAACCACAAGGACTAAGATGCAGCAACATGGTCTCCGTATTGGGGGTCACAGGTAGGTCCAATTGTGATTGCATGTTGTTTAGATATTGTTTTTGAATTCTGAAAAAAACGAAACGGGACAAGAGTATAACTTAATAGTTATGCTTGAATCTCTTGAAGTTTCGAACATAAAATGATGGTTTTTGATTTGTGTCATTTCGAATTAAAGAAATGATGTGAACAAATTTTTTCATAATCATTCTAATCTTCGAAAAATAAAAGAAAGGTTATTCCTTTTATAGATCAGTGATGATGTGTAACTTTTCGTGTTAGATCTTAAAAGATCTCAACATGCATGTTTATACACGAAAAAACGAATCTGAGATCTTTATTTTTTTTGATGAGTTTTCTGTTTTAGTTCGAGTCATGATCTGATGGGGGTTTAGTAGACGATGGGCTTAGGATTAGTGTGATTGGTGTTGATGGGAGTTTAAAGGTTGGATATATGCTTGCACTGGTAAAGCCGTGAGGTCTCGGTATATTTTAAAACTAGTCATGCTGTCGTTTCTTTTGATCGCAATGTTTTCTTAAAAATAAATCATCGCAATGTTTCATAAACCATCGCAATGTAAAAATTAAAACCCATCGCAATGTTTTGTGTAAATACATTCCATCGTAATATGAATAAATCTACCGGAATATAACCGTCGGAATATATCCGTCGGAATATATCCGTCAGAATATATCCGTCAGAATATACCCGTCGGAATATACCCGTCGGAATATATCCGTCGGAATACATCCATCAGAATGTGATCCATCGGAATATTCGATCGCAAGTAGAAACCAATGGTTTATGCGATCGCAATATTCCGATCTGAATGTAACCATCTCAATATCTGAAAACCTAATCCAAGTGTACTTTTTCCTGATTATTCAGGAACATGCTTTTTCTAATCTGGTATTCATCTTCTTCTTCATAATAAATAAAGAACCACAAAAACATGTAAAAAACACTCTTATGGTATAAGAGGATACACAACATGAGGATCAAGACAGATTTGTTACATGAACCACGATACAAAATTGATGATAAGAAACAGTAGATAACCAGAAACAATGGATTTGAGACCTAGAGATAAAACCATGGACTTTTGACCAGATCAGATCTGAGTATATGGACAGAGTGACAAAGAAAAAACATATTATGACAAAAAAACTGTGACCATCGTGACAAGAAAATTAACAAATCGGAGAAAAAAAAATTTTAGACCACCAAATCAAAAACAAAAACACGATCCAAGGATTGAACCGAGGCTCTAATGCCAATTGTGGATTTGCTTTTTAGTAATCCGGTGGTCTAGGTGGGTGGTGGAAGGTGGAAGCCATGGATGAGTTGAGAGAAGAGAGGTTGTATGTGAAAATAATGATAAGTGTATTAAATGAAAAGAAACACAAATGAAACACAAGCAACACCCCTCCTTGGAAGCCTTGGAGGGGTATATATAGTCACACATGACACTTAAACTATACCGCGTTTCCTAGTCTAGTCTATGCGTGCGTGACTATGATAACTAATGGGAATTCTTAAATGTCGTCACATAAAGTGAATTTCCAACACAAAACAAGTTATAATCAAGTTCCTTTACTAGAAAAACGTTCTCAAAACGTAATTTGTTGGTGATAAGAGTGCCTTTGCCAGATATAGTTCCATATCCTCCTCCAAAGTACACTTTGTCACCATCTTTAATGGGGGTAAAATCTTTCAAATAATCTTCCTTCTCCGTCATGTGCCTAGAGCATCCACTGTCCCAATATCCATGATCATTGACCTGCTCTTGAATGCCCTGCACAGAAAGAGAACAAATTAGTTTTCTTTGGGAAGCCAAGCCTAAGCAGACTTGGATTCATGTGGTTGTTTAACAAGAACAGACTTAGTCCTTTTAACAACCCCTTGTTCATCCTTTTGTGGCCTGAACATCTAATTTACCCCAATTGGTTTAGTGATGACCTTTGAAAGATAATTAAATCTATTGCAGGTCATAAAAGTTCCATCAGAATTAGGGTTTTGGTCTTGTTTAGGTCTCCATGTCAAACTAGATGAAGCTTTAGACCCCTATTATTACTTGGTCTAACATAAGATATAACAACAGCTTGTTATGGCATTTTCATGCCAAACTTGGAGATGTTAGCGTTGAAATTGTTCCTGTCAGCGCTGAATTTGTTCTTGTCAGCGCCCAAATTAGGGTTTGCTACAGGAACCCATTGTCTGTTAGACCAAGTGTTAGTCTTTTGAAAAGGCCTTTGTCCATGAGTATTTGTCCCTTTAGAAAAGAAGTGAGCTGGTCTAATGACTTGTGGGCTTGGTTGGACAAAAGGTCTGGGTTTGACCATGGTTAACCTATTGTTAGTGGTGAATTTAGAGCCACTGACAAACTTATAGGCCAAATGAGAAAAACTTCAACATGTGTAACAAGCTTTTCTAGACATAACCTTAGGTCTAGATTGAAAGAACCCTGTCCCATTAACACTAGCTTAGCTTTAGGGTGACCTAGGTTTTCTATACATTTCAGCGTATTTAACACTGTGTTTTCTCTTAATTGGCGAGCCAAGGTCAATGGTTTTTCCAGTGGTAGGGTTGGTCACAGTAATAGGTGTAGGCACAAATGGACTGTCACTAAGCATTCCACCCTTAACAAAAAGAAAAGGATTGGCTGCTTTCCATTGTTCAAGATCAGTCACCTTTTGTTGATATTCCTCAACTAGGGTAAGCATTCTAGGTGGAGGAATAAATTCTTCTTCTTAGAGTTCTAGAATACTAGTCCAAGAGAGATCTTTTCTCTGAATACCATAGAAGTTCCCAGCAGGTGGTGGAACAGCAACATATTCATTCATCCCAATCCCATACTTGTCCCTAGGGTCTCTTTGTTCATTGACACACTTTTCTGGGGTTTGACTAGCTTTATCAAACTTTTCAATCTTAAGCCCTACATTTTCTTTATCTTTAATGGCTTTAATAACTTGTTTTAGTTAGAAAAATTGTTCGTTGAAATCGGTCTAATCAAATTGATTATGGCTAACGTGCGACTCAGCCATCTTTTGGTGGGAAAATAATAGATTTGTCGTTGTAGTAAAGTAAATGTGCAAGACGTTAAAGTAAATGACGGTTAATTAAAGCTAAAACTAATTAAAAAGTAATTGTGCCAAATTTAAAACTTTTATAAGTAATTAATTAAATGACAAAAATTAAAGCTTGACAAAAAGTAAATTTGACAAGGTAATAAAAATGTAAACTTGAAATTTAAAATAAAGAAACACAATTAAAATAACACTTAAAGAAAAATGGCAGGAAAAATAAATAACTGAAAATAAAGAGGGAGTAAACAAACCTAAGTCGGAACCCGAAATACTGTCACTATCCGGAATACAAAACTTACTCTACTTATCCGGAATAAGGCTGTCACCCTTATTCGCAATCTGAATCTGCCCCTTATACGGAATAACTTGATTTGCTCTTTATCCGGAATGTAAGTTCTCCTCACTATCCGGAATAATATACTTGAAACCTTATCCTGAATACGTCTCGAAAGACTTATCCGGAATATGTTGTTGTATGCTTATCCGGAATATGTTGTTGTATGCTTATCCGGAATTGAAGTCCAACACCTTATCCGGAATATTAATCCTGACTGCTTATCCGGAATATGGAGTTATTCTCCTTATCCGGAATTCACTGTAAAAGCTATATTCAGAATCAATATCTAAGCTTAATCAAGAATGTTCTGTTCGGAAGCTTATACGGAATACAAGGGTTTATAAGAAACCCGGATAATGATAAGAAGCAAATAAGCTAAATACTAAAATTAAGCTAAAAACAATTAAGCTCTTAACCAAAACTTTTACCAAATCAAATTTAAGAAAAAGCTAATAAGCCAAAATTTAAAAACTTTTAAAAACACTAAATAATAAAAATATTAAAAACCAACTTTTTATAAAAATTAACTAATAAGCACTTAATTAAATTTAAGAAAAACAAAATAAGCTATAAAATTCAATAAGCTAACACAATCATAAACATAAAAACATAACAAATGGTCAAATAAGCATGACAATAAGCACATAAGCATAAAGATTAAATCAAAACAAGAAAGGTAGAATGACAGATTAATTAAAACTTGATTAAAATTAAGATTCAACAATTAAAGTAAAAACAAGAATTAAAAGCTTACAAATTTAAGGTGCAAGACAAGAAATTAAAGGTGCAATTAAGTAAACGACATTAAGAAAAGTGCAAGTAATTAAATGGAAGACTAGTTTGTCAAAATAGCCAACACCTCCTAATGTGTCATTAGGAGGGTATTTATAGTGATTAGGGAGGTTAAGCATGTGTTGCTTCCTTCTTTCTTTCTTTCTCGTCTTTTCGTCTTCTAAATTCTTCGACTTTTTCGACTTTGTCTCGGGATTATTTGAACTCGCCTTATAATTTCTTCATTAATTTAGACTTGAGTTCTTCGGCTTTATTAAACTTCTGTCTTTAGACTTTTCTTTGATAAATCTTCAGGAATAGGCCTTGTACTTCCGTTCTTTTTGCTCTCTTGATCTTTCGACTTCGTCTTTTGTCCTTTTCTTCGATAAAAGCCCGTGAAAGCCCATGTTTTCTTCCCTTTTCACATTTTGATCCTAAATCACAACAAAAACACAAACCGCACATAATTCCGACATTTACTACATAAATACACGTTTTGGCTTGGTTATTATTATAATTAAGTGGTAAAAGGATGGGTGTTTTAACACCTATCAAATCCCCTACAGTTGACCATTGCAATGTCTTCATTCAATGCATTTGTTACAAAGCAAGTTTTACATTTTCCATCACAATCAATCCACATTGGCCTTTATTAAAGAGCCAAAATATTTAAAGGGAGAAAACAAGTAAAAAAATCAAAAACTTACCTTAGGGTTTTGAAATGTCATGAATCATTATCATCCTCAAGTTTCACGTTCCCCATACCAAGCTTAAAAACGAGATAATTGTTATTATAAGTTAGCAAACTAACACGAATTCATGTGGGCCAATTATTCACTTAAACTCCCTTATTCCTAGGTGTATCTCTTATATTTTATTGTTGTCTTGAATGATCACAAGGATGCATTGTTGACTTATTTCGATAGTTATTAGGCTGAAAATAAAGTAGGACGATTTAATCAATAGTTAGCTAAAGGACAAAATATTTTAAAACTCATTCTCGGGACCTCATAAAGTTCATATCTTGGCATAACTCGCTTCACGATTTGAGACATTTCTCGGAGCGATGTTTGGCAGTGGCTTCATACTTCAAATCTAGATAGACGTTCTTGAAATTATGGTCTTCTCTTCATAATAGGAATTTCTTCACTTGAACTTTTTGAGAGATTCTTCATATTTGGACCACGACTTCTTCATTTTTCTCCAATCTTTATTTGGCATTTTGATATACAACGATCCTCCTCCTTTTAGGACTTGGATCTATTTATCCTCATACCTTGTTAGGGCCTTTTTGGATAGACTTCTCCATGATCTTTACGGGAGTATTTGCTTTTCGCCGTGTGTCTTGATCATTCATATTGATTTTTTATAAATGATTCTTCACATCACTTGGGATCTTTAGCAACAAAATGTAGCCCTCATGTCTTGTTAGGACCTTTTTGGACTCTCCAATCTTCGCATTCCGCTTCAATAAGTTATGCCTTGGCTATGAACTCTAGTTAATACCGAGCAACTTCTAAATGATCTTGTGCTAGAACCTAAGTAACTTTTCAAATCGTACAACCTTATTTATTGCAATTAAATTTATTAGCAAGCAATGGGAGAAAAAGCTCATAATCAACTCACATGAATTCATGAAAGAATACCAAGCTTATAATTGACTCTATCATCTCTCGTTCTCCACAATTTAAAATCTTAAGGAATGAGACTCATGGATGCTTAGCCTATTAAATCAAAGTTTTGGGTTTTCCAGCCATCTGTAGGATCTTGCAACTTCTTAGACTCTTTCAAGTTTAGAATTCGCATTTTAAAGTTCCCTTGATAAACAACTTTCTAGGATCAATTATAGGAACTTGTGAAAAGTTCTTGTTCTTAACCCGTAAGAGTTAATACTTTCGTGTTTTAAAGTTCCCTATACAAAAGCCTAGGAAAACTTGACTTAAACACATTAAGGATACTAGTTAGAGTAAACTTAGATAAGTAAACTCGGGTTGAGTCAAAAGATTCATAACGTTTTAAAAATTAAAACCACTTTATTAAAATTTATTCTAGCAATGAAATAAAATAACTATAACAAAGGAAAAACTACAAGGCCAAAATAGATCAAAAATTTTGAAAAATGTCGAAAGATCAATTTTCCAGTTAAACTGAGGACAAATACAAGGAAAAGAACACTTAACTTCGACAGAAGTCCCCCTACACTTAATATAAACAATGTCCTCAATGTTTAAGCATGTGGAAGTAAACTTCCCTACACTTAGGACATTGTGCACGTTGTTTAAATCTTGCTAAGGAAGAGACGACTAAAGTGATTCCTATTTTAGTATTGAAGAAATATAAAATAGAGAATCAAAAGAGTTTAGGATAGAACCAGGAAAACGGGTACACGGGATCACGGTTCGTCAAAAGTCATCAAGAATGTATCTTTGAAAGCTCGAATCCCTACACATGATAAGAAAGAAAACAACAAACAACATACTAGGGTCTCCCTCTACACTTACTATAAAAAGAGAAGAAAAGGATAGATACTGCGGGTTGCCTCCCGAGAATCGCTTTTTTTTGTTAACCGAGTCGTGAGCCTGACTCGACCTTGATTAGCATAGGAAGAAGCTTGAAATATATTCACCGGGATCAAATACATGGTTTTCATCCATCAAGTAGCACAAGCTTAAGGCGAACAAGGCAAGCCAAAGAAGAATAGGCAAGGTTCACTTAAGCAAAGATGAAGCACGGTGGTAGTGATGAGATGGCATTTATACATGATCTCATCGTTCTTTTCGGGCTTTAAATGCACTAAAATGTCATAAAATACCATATATATATGCTCGTATTTGTTTACTTGTGTGTTTTAGGTATGGATATCGTGAAAAAGACAAAAGATCATAAGAAACAAGGAAAAACGGACACGAGAAACAAAGCCGTACAAAGAACCGGGCCCTAGTTTATGATTTATCCAAGATTAACCCTTGAAGACTTGAAGATATAAAAGATTGATCCTCAATGAATGAAGAAATGACACTTAAAACCCTTGTGAATTCATAAATATAAGTTTGGTCCCTTAAGTTTGTCAAAATTACAAAAAGGTCCTCCAAGTTTGAAGAATTGGCAAATTTAGTGCCTCAGCAATACTAAATTGTCAATAATGGTCCTTCATAAAGTCCAAGATCCAAAGAAACCCTTGAAGTTCAAGAATATTGCATTTCTAGTCCTTTAAAAATGGATAAAACATCATAAGGACTGAAATTGTAATTAGCCTAAAGTTTAAAAAGCCCTAATTCCCTTTTCCTAAACTTTTTGTGGCCAATGTGGGAATTCCGAAACTTTAATAACAAAGGAAACGAGTTTACAAGTCTAAAAATCTTCTGTAACCACTTTTCCCAAAGAACAAGGACTCATATTGCCATTTCCAAAGTTTAAACTTAAACAAACACGCGCCAAACACAAATCCCCCACTAAAATCGGATCAAACGTGGCACTGTAGCACGTGATGAACCCAGAAATTACTTTTTACCAACAAAGGGTAAAATGCAATTAGTTGTTACCCCGTGTGATTCACCTCACCTGAAAACCATCCCAACATTAAATCCCTCTTCTCCACTAAGCAATAGACCCTACCATCTACCCCGTTACCCAATCACATCACACCTTCCTCTCCAAGTAAGGACACATGGCCAAATCAACAGCTATTATCCCTTGCTTACTCACAACGCAAAATTGAATGACTTGGATCAATTTGGACAGCTCATTCCATCAAAAGATCTAGAAGACTTCAGGGACAATATTGGGATTTTCTAGCTAGGGTTTATGAATAGTGTTTTGTAAGCATTTGTCTATAAAAGGAGACCTCAACTTGTGAGAGTCCCTTTGTTCCAGATTTTGGCTATTATCTTTGTAATTCCTTTTTATTTAAATAAAATTTGAATTTCTTAAAAATTGTGAAATCTCTTTTGTGTTTTATAAAAGTTGGTGTTAGAATAGCTGAAATCTATGTTCCATTTGATGTTATAGACCTTCCTTAATCTTGTGGTTAAGGCACGTCTATGTTTGTTAGGTTTTCAAAGGTTCAAAAACTTTGAAATCCTTGTTTCTGTTTTACCTATTATCTTGTACTAATCCTTAGCCAAGAGCCTAAAGCTCCTTCAAGTTTGTTAACACCAAGCCTGAGAAGAGATTTGCTATTGGGTGAGTTGTTTGTTCATTTGTGTTGAAAAATCATAATCATCAAAACCTTGTTCTACTTTGAACATCAGCAGGTTTTGATCCTCTTTGTGAAGAACCTTGGTCTTGTTCTAGTTGTTGAATAAGGTCCAAGGAGCATTGCTGGTCCTCCTAGGATGTTGTGGAGGATAGGTATGGCCTCTTGTTTAAGTTTCCCCTAAAAATTTCATGATATAGCCTATTTTGGTATTTGGACTGTGATTTTGTGTTCTTGTGTTTAAGGTTGTGATTTTTGTGTTTGAATCTGTTAGTTGTCATCTAGTAAGTGTGTTTGAATCATAAAATCAATAGGTTGTGCTTAGAAATCACAAGTTGCTTTGAAAAGTTGTGGATTAAGGTGTGTTTGGGATAACAACCTGTTTTGGTTTTGTGTTATTTTGAGTTGGTGCTTTGTGTTGAAACTTGTCTCATAAGTATAAGTGGTTATTTATCTGCAAGCTTTGTGCATATAAACACCTAGAATCAACAATAGGCTCTAAAATCTTGAATACTTGTTGAAACTGGCTAAGGATTAAAGGACACCTACTTCTAATCATAGACTAGGGTTAACATGTGATAAATCCTAGTTAGTTACATCAGGGAAGTAGGATTGAAGAGTTGAATTTGGATCTTTGGTCATTTATATCAGCAAAGTGTGCATTTGTTCTTGAAGTTCATATCAGCAAGTTGAATCTGCTTTGATCTTGTTCCATACTTTGATTCAGTGATTGATTTAAGTTTGTTTGTGCTTAATAACAGTTTATATAGCTTGTGTATGCATCTGGTTGTATTTGGTGTGCTTATTCTTGCTCAAAACTGCTTAAGTGTTCATAACAGCTTAATATCCATGTTTGTGCTAGATCTGAGCATCTTTTGATTTGTCTGTGCTAATTGGTGATACTGATGTGTGTTATTGTGCTTGATTGTGACTCCTTATGATTAACTGATCCCTTGGGTGCCCTTGTCTTCCAACAAAACATACAAAATATCTCTAAAATCAAAGGTCAAATAGTCAAGGCAGTGGGAACCAGTTCCTACTGAAAATCCCCCTGCTAGTGTTAATTGGACATCAGCTTATCAATAAGCTATTCTAGCTTATTTTAACCAGCAACAACTTTGATTTTGTAATAGGTGCTCATTATTTGACCCATTTTTTCATACTGGAGTATTTGGTGGGTTGACTTTAGGGTTTGACTAGAAAACCAACTTAATTGACTTTTTTCATAAGTGCTTATTGGCTTATTCCAGCTTATTGGTTTTGCTTATTGGTTTTGCTTATTGGATTTTGGTTGATTGATTTGGCTTATTGAAGTCATTTGTAACATTTTGCAAGTTGAATCAAGTCCTGAGGTGCCCTAGAACTCTATCCCGACTATTTTGTCGTTTTGTGGAATTGTTCTTGGCTTATTTCTGGCTTATTGAGTGTGCTTTTTCAAAATTTCTTTTTACAGATCTCTTTAGTATCCCAAAAGAAGGTTGTGTGTCAAATTAGAGCTTATGGCATTGGCTTATTGCTTAATGGGCTTATTGGCCAAATAAGAATAAGTTGTGTGTTCATTAAGCTGTGATAAGCTCATTTTCAGCTTTTGGGCCTTCAGAGTTTTGTGTTTAGAATTGAACTTTGAGTCAGATATGGCTTTTTCAGGTCATTTGGGCTTATTTTGACTTTTTGGGCTAAAAAGCCCATTAAGGTTGACTGATTTTGCTTTAGGCCCATTTGAGGGCCCAATAGGGGTAATTTGGTAATTTCACTTTCATTTCTGTTTATTTAGGTTAAAATAAACTAGTTTGCAAGTTTTTAGAATGTTTTATAATTTTTGGATTTTTAATATTATTTTAATATTATTTTATTATTATTTTTCAAATTTCACATTTTTACACTTTTTATATTTTTCTTAACTTAAATACATTAAAATTTGATTTTTGCAACTCTTAGATTAATTTTAATATCTTTATATTAGTTTTTATAATTATTTTAAGTTTTAATAGTTTTTAAATCATTTTAAATACTTTTTCTTAGCTTAAAAATTTATAAAAATAGTTTTTAATCTATTTAGGTCATTTAGAGGTTTACCAATTGAAAAATCTTTATTTGGGCTTTTTGATAATTAATTTGATTTTTAGGGCTTCAATTAGCATTTAAAAATTAATATTTAATTCTTTAAAAGGTTTGAAAAAGTTTTGATCATTGGTAAACTCTTAGTTTATTTATTTTGATTTTTGGTAAGTTTTTGGCAATTTTTAGAATTAATTTTTATTTTAGCCATTTTTACGGTTTTACGTTTAGTCGTAGTAGTAATTAATTTCACGTCTTCGTCATCCTCTTTTCTCATCCCCTTCTATCCAATATTAGTCTCAAACCAATTTCGAATTATTCACACACATACACCTCTTTGGGAAACGAACTTGGAACTTTCATTTCATTAGGGTCATTTGTAAACGGTTTTCCTAAACCGTCGTATTTAATACTTTCCCTATTTTACGCTCTTTGTTTTCCTAAACAAGAGTGGTAATTTACCACAATCATTTTGGCGCCGATGCCGGGGAGGTGTGTCGTGATTAATTTCTCTTGTTGTTTTTAATATTAACCATAAATAGTATTTGAAATCTACTAATACATATTATCGTTTTTTTGTTTTTCTTGTGAAATTATTATTACTATATTGTATTAAGTATCACAATCAACTCAAAATATCTCCAAAAGTGTGAAAACACAACCTTAATTGGGATTTGATCTCCTAATTATTGTATTCGAATCTCAAACAAAAGAAAAAGGCAAAAATAGATAAATACTTTCGTGAAGCTCGATTTTGAAAAATACGAACTATAAGGTGGGTATAAGGCGGGTATTATAAAATATACCCTAAGGAAAAAGGCTCTTAAGTGCTTCGCGCCGCCTCGTTTCCCCGCTTGCTTGTGAGTATTCTGAGATTGAAGGCTAATCGAGGGTTTTGCCACCCAAAGTATTATTATGTATAATATATTTGCTTGGTTTTCTTTGTGATTAAACCCTCTTGAACAATTTGGTTTTCACCAAAGTTCTAAAGTCATTCGAAGGCGTTCACTCCACGTGATCGTTTTCATTCTTTTGAGGCTTCTTTAATCAAGAGTTTGATTCGAGGAGAGATTTGGTAGATTGTTGTCTACGAAGATACGCCAAAATCCAAAAAAATTAAAAACAATCAAAAACACAAAAAAAATAATTGAAAATTCACAAAACACCCAAAAAGAATCTTCTTTGCTCACCTCCCATTCTTTGTGAAGTTTATGATTACTCGTAAACAAGCAAAACGAGCTCGTAAACGTCTTCAAAAGCAAGCAAATCAAGAGACGTTGATTGAAGAACAAACTCCAATTGTTGAACCTATTGTAGAACAAGAAGTCGTAATGGCTAATCGTACTATGATGGAGTTGCTACAAGCACCCACCGAGGGTTTTAGAGACGCCATTGTGATTCCCGCTATCCTTGCGGAGAATTTCTAGATTAAGACGGGTTTAATGTCGATGCTACAAGCTAATAAGTTTAGAGGTCATGAGAAAGACAACCCACATTACCACATAAGGAATTTTAATCGTCTCACCGCTACTAGCAAGTTTAAGGATGTTCCACATGACGCCATTAAAATGATGTTGTTTCCATACTCGTTAGATGGACCCGCTAAAATTTGGCTTGAGAAAGAACCGCCAAATTCAATTTTAACATGGGGTGATCTCGTTTCTAAGTTTGTAAACAAATTTTTTCCACCATCTAAAACAACACATTTGAAAAATTGATTTCAAGATTTGTACAACGAAATAATGAAAGTTTTTCAATGGCATGGGAACGATTTAAAGAAATGTTACATGAATGTCCACATCATGATTTTTCGGAATTGCATCAAATAGATACTTTTAATAATGGGCTTAATGATCATGAACGAGATTATTTGAATGCCACCGCGGGTGGTAATTTTTTGTGCAAAACGACCGATGAAGCTTTAAAGATTATCGAGAATAGATCTAAGGTTTATAGCCCTCGTAACACACCGAGTGTTGCCAATATGGGTTCGTCATCGTCGTCATCGTCTTGTAGCATTAATAACTTACATGATGAAGCTAATGAGGCAAATCGGTTTTTCGATAGATTTGCTAATCTTATGACTCATTGGAAAGCACAAGAGGCTTTGAATTCCGCTTCGGTTAAAGCGGTTGAAAAAAGTTGTTTGTCTTGTGGTGGAGCTCATGATCTTTCCGAGTGCATTACCGCCGGTGGTAACACTTCGAGTGCTTACGTAGAAACGGGAACTTACAACCAAAACGGCCAAGGTTCCCGCCCAAATCAAGCTCAACCAAATCAAAATGCTAATAACTATCGAAACAACAATCAAGGTGGTAATTATCAAGGAAATTCACGTAACTACAACAAAGGGAATTATCAAAGTGGGAATGGACAAGTCACTAATCAAAACCAAAACCATGATTTTCAAAACACTACACAAGGTTTTCAAAATGCTCACACTAAAAATCTTCAAGGAGAATTTTTGGATTATGCTAAAACAAATGATGCTAAGTTTGATAACATGCAACGTGAGATGATTAGCTTAAGATCCGTGTTTAAAAACGAGCTTAAAAGCGAACTTGCTAATGAACTTAAAACTCATGCTAATAAAATGGAGGGAAATGTCCAACGTCTTCAACAAAATCAACAAAAGATGGAACAAGGACAACATGAGATTAAGCAAGGATTGTGAAAAGCGGATTTAAGGCAATCAAAATTTGAAGACCGAATGGAAAAAATGTTTGAAGCAATCATGTGTAAACCCTCTTCCTCGGGTGGTCTCCCTAGTGATACCATTGCAAACCCGAAGGGAGAAATGAAGGTTATTACTACACGAAGTGGTAAAACTTTCAAGGAACCAATCTCTCGTCCAAGTACTTCTACAGAGAAGGAAATCGAGAAAGAGCCCGAGGTGATGGTCGAAAAGGAGCATATTACAAGCCCACGAAGTACCTCTCATACCACACCTACGGTTGAACCAATACCAATTGTGGAACCCAAGATTCCAAGGCCGTTTCCTAATGTCCAACCCACACAACCCTTACCTTACCCTTCGAGATGAAACAAAGAGAAATTGCAAGAACGTAACAAACAACAAATCGAGCTTTTTATAAAAATGTTTCAACAAGTGCATTTTGATGTGAGTTTAGCCGACGCGTTGTTATATATGCCTCGTTTCGCTTCCACTTTTAAAAGTATGATGAGCGATAAGGAAAAGCTTTCAAAGCATGCTAATTTTTCTTCGGTTTATCTTAACTGCATACCGGAAAAAGTTGGTGACCCCAGAAAGTTTCTCATTCCTTGTGACATACAAGATATGAAAGAATGCCTCGCCTTGGCCGATCTTGGTGTGAGCATTAATTTGATGCCATTTTCCATTTGGAAATCGTTTTCGCTTCCGGCTCTTACTCCTTCGAACATGTCTATCGAGATGGCCGATCATTCTACGATTTTAGCATGTGGAGTAGCCAAAGATGTTTTCGTGAAAGTGGGGAAGTTCTACTATCCCGTTGATTTTATAGTAGTTAACATCCCCGCGGATCCTCAAGTTTCTCTAATTTTAGGTCGTCCATTTTTAGACACCTCGAGATCGCTTATCGACATTCATGCAAGAACTATCACTTTGAGATTCAACGAAGAGGAACTTGTTATAAGTTTTAATAGTTTTAAATCATTTTAAATAGTTTTTCTTAGCTTAAAATTTTATAAAAATAGTTTTTAATCTTTTTAGATCATTTTAGAGGTTTACCAATTGAAAAATCTTTATTTGGGCTTTTTGATAATTAATTTGATTTTTAGTGCTTTAATTAGCATTTAAAAATTAATATTTAATTATTTAAAAGGTTTGAAAAAGTTTTGATCGTTGGTAAACTCTTAGTTTATTTATTTTGATTTTTGGTAAATTTTTAGGAATTTTTAGAATTAATTTTTATTTTAGCCATTTTTACGGTTTTACGTTTAGTCGTAGTAGTAATTAATTTCACGTCTTCGTCATCCTCTTTTCTCATCCCTTCTATCCAATATTAATATCAAACCAATTACGAATTATTCACACACATATACCTCCTTGGGAAACGAACTTGGAACTTTCATTTCATTAGGGTCATTTGTACACGGTTTTCCTAAACCGTCGTATTTAATACTTTCCCTATTTTACGCTCTTTGTTTTCCTAAACAAGAGAGGTAATTTACTTCAATCAGGTAGCAAGGGTGCTGAGGTGCAAGCATATCTCCATAAGTTCCAAAAATCTTTCCTTTTATTTCATCAGATGGATACTGAGATGGCTTAAAAAGTGCAATACCAGGATCGAACACCTTTTCCTTTAGGGGAAATTAACACTCAGGCTCAGTAGACCTTGAAGAGGATCCGCTGATAAATCGCACAATCTCATCCTCAGAAGGGGGATAGAGAGGTGTCAAGACATAAGTACTGCGTATATCGGTGTTGTCCGGCTTCTTCTCCTTTGAAGCGGGTTTCTTTATATCCAAAAGAGGATAAAGACCATAATCATCAAAGTCCAAAGGAGGAGCATCACTCTCATTTGGGAAGTAAGTGTTGAGAAAAGTAGTAAAGTCTTCCTCAAATGAGAAGTCATCCAAAGTAGGATCAAGCATTGTTGGTGGAGGATCTTCATCAAAAGTAGGAGTAAGGTCATCATGAGAAGAATCACTCGAGAGAGTATCATCATCATCAAAATCATTATAAGTGGGCATGTCTGGATACTCAGAAGTAAAATCAACCGAGTCATCCATATCCGAACTAGAATCTTCATCATAAGCATCATAGATCGGTGGAGAATCATAAATCGGTGGAGGATCAGAATTGGAGAGAGAATCATCCACATCATCTTGGAACAGTGGATTGTCATTGCAAGAATCGAACAGAGGATTGTTGTAGACGACAAAATCATCAAGAACATTAATCATATTCGCTGATTCTCATCCATTTGATTTGGTTGTGATCTTCCCCGTTGTAAATACTTGTGCATCATTCCCGACTCTTAAAATGAGCTCACCTTCAGCAACATCGACTAATGCTTTTTCGGTTCTCAAGAATGGCCGACCAAGTATTAATGGAATACGAGGGTCCATTTCATAATCAACAACAACAAAGTCGACCGGAAAAGTAAAGGTGTCAACTTTAATAAATACATCTTCAGCAATACCAACGGGCTAAGCGAGAGTATGATTTGCTAGCTCAAGAGTCATGTTCGTTGGTGTAAGATCGGGTAATGATAACTTTTTCCTAACACTTAAATGCATCAAATTTATACTTACCCCGAGATCGGCTAAGGCAGTAAATTCGTCAGTTTGGTGAAAAGTACATGGTAGCACAAAACAACCGGGATCTCCAAGTTTCTCCAGAAGTTCTTTAAGAAGGACCGCAGAACAGTTTTCATTCAATCGAGTATTAACAAACTCGGCCATCTTCTCCTTCTTATTTAGCAATTCCTTAAACATCTTAACAAATTTAGGCATTTGGGCTAGAGCTTCAACAAGGCTAAAGGTGATGGTCAGTCCCGAAATCTTCTTCAAATAGTTCGACTCTTGAATGTCATCCTTGGTTTGCAGTTTGGCCTTGTCTAAGCGAGAAGTATAATGGATATTGGGTTTATAGGTGGAAGGTAGGGTTGGTGAAGGGTTCTTCTTGGGAACTTCTTTAGTAATAGGTGGAGATGGTAATGGAGAACTAATACTTAGTGTGGGAGTAGGAGGGATAAATGGTGGTGGAGGAGGTGTAGATGGAGAAATTGGGGGAGGGATATATGGTCCTACTAAGGTTGCTCCACTACGTGTAGTAATAGCACTCACATTCGCTCTTGGATTGGTGACGGTATTTGAAGGTAGAGAGCCCGAAGTAGAGGGTTGAGTAGTTGGTAAGAAACTAGCCAGCATATTCTTCAAATCATTTGTTTGAGTGCTAAAAGAGGTTTGTATATCATTTCGAAGCTCAGATCTAATATCATTACCTTGCTTAGTGATATCTCCTTTCAAGTTGATGATTTGGCTTTGTAGATTCTTGATTTGCTCTCCTTGGGTCCTCATTAAAGTTTCAACATCTTGATTAATGGGTGGTTGTTGAGCGAGTGGGTGATAAGGATTAGAAGCTCGAGGTGGGTTTGGGTTGCTTCTATTGTAGTTGTTGGGGTTTTGGTTTTGAGGAGAAAAACCGGGTGAAAGAAAGTTGTTTGAACGGTAACTTAGCAAGTTACGATCACCTTGAGGTCGGGCTTGGTAGTTTTCTTATGAATAGTTACCATAAGCCGCATACATGTTTTCCGGATTGTCATGAGTAGAAGGACAATCAGTGTATGAATGAGGACCGCCGCAAGTCTCACAAGAAAGTTCTACAGCTTTAACTTGTTGTTGTTTATTTGTAGCCAAAAGTTTCATGTTTTTGCGCATTTCAACCATTGCGCGGGTCAATTCGGTGATATCAAGGTTTGAAGAAGTAGAAGACACACTGACTCTCGGGTTTGATCTTGAGGATGCTGATGAATCCCAATTTTTGTGATGAGTAGTCATGTTCTCTATAAGCTCTCTACACTCCTCGGGTCTTCTTTTCATAAATGTGCCACCGGCGGCTGCATTAATCGTATCACGATCACGAAAAGTTAAACCGTTGTAGAAAGTATCAATTAAGGTGATGGGGAGCATGTTGTGGTTTGGACATCGATCGATCAAAACATTATATCATTCCCAAGCATCAAAAAGTGATTCATCAGGTTCTTGGGTAAATCTACTAATTTGATTTCGAAGGCTCATGACCATCGATGGTGGAAAGTAGCGTGACAAAAAGCATTGAGTCATCTCATCCCAAGTATGAATTGAATTCTTCGGAAGACGATCAAACCATTTTTTGGAATGGTAGGATAAGGTGTGTGGAAATAAGTGAAGGGGGAGAAAATCCATAGTAACCCCGGGCAACTTCATGCTTTGGGTAACGGTAATGAACTTGTCGAGGTGTTTGTTGGCATCATCATCCGGCAATCCGCGAAATGGACAAGTGTTTTGAACTTGTTGGATCATGTGATGCTTCAACGAAAACTCCGGAGCCGTGATTTTCATCGGCGCAATCGGTCCTCCTCGTCCATTCATTGTGGGTTGACAAAGCTCCTCCATCGTTCGAAGGTCGGGTGGGGAAAATTGTTGTTATTTTTATTGTTAAGGTGCGGTGGGTTATTGTTGTTGTTCACACCTGCCATATCTAAATCTTCACGAGTCTCGGGCTCAGAATAAGTTGAAGATCTAGTACGCATACACCTGCAAAAGCAAAAGAAAAAAATACCAAAGAAATAGAGAATATATATGTACGTGTAAAAATAAAAATAAAAATCTTTTTGGATTTTTAAATTTTTTTAATTTTTATGTACTTTTAACCATTTTTTAATTTTTACGGGTTTTTGAAAAATTTTAAGCAAGAAAATAACGTTCACGAGTGAACGGATCCCAAATTTCAACGCGTCTCTCACAAAAAACCGTTAATCTTTACGAAAAGAGCCGGCAGCGGCGCCATTTAATAACTGGTTTTAGTTAAAAAATGGTTCGTTCAAATCGGTCTAATCGAATTGATTATGGCTAACGTGCGACTCAGCCATCTTTTGGTGGGAAAAATAATAGATTTGTCGTTGTAGTAAAGTAAATGTGCAAGACGTTAAAGTAAATGACGGTTAATTAAAGCTAAAACTAATTAAAAAGTAATTGTGCAAAATTTAAAACTTTTAAAAGTAATTAATTAAATGACAAAAATTAAAGCTTGACAAAAAGTAAATTTGACAAGGTATAAAAATGTAAACTTGAAATTTAAAATAAAGAAAGACAATTAAAATAACACTTAAAGAAAAATGGCAGGAAAAATAAATAATTGAAAATAAAGAGGGAGTAAACAAACCTAAGTCGGAACCCGAAATACTGTCACTATCCGGAATACCAAACTTACTCTGCTTATCCAGAATAAGGCTGTCACCCTTATCCGCAATCTGAATCTGCCCCTTATCCGGAATAACTTGATTTGCTCTTTATCCGGAATGTATGCTCTCCTCACTATCCGGAATAATATACTTGAAACCTTATCTGGAATACGTCTTGAAAGACTTATCCGGAATATGTTGTTGTATGCTTATCCGGAATATGCTGTTGTATGCTTATCCGCAATATGTTGTTGTATGCTTATCCGGAATTGAAGTCCAACACCTTATCCGGAATATTACTCCTGACTGCTTATCCGGAATATGGAGTTATACTCCTTATCCGGAATTCACTGTAAAAGCTATATCCGGAATCAATATCTGAGCTTAATCCGGAATGTTCGGTTCGGAAGCTTATACGGAATACAAGGGTTTATAAGAAACCCGGATAATGATAAGAAGCAAATAAGCTAAAGACCAAAATTAAGCTAAAAACAATTAAGCACTTAACCAAAACTTTTACCAAATCAAATTTAAGAAAAAGCTAATAAGCCAAAATTTAAAAACTTTTAAAAACACTAAATAATAAAAATATTAGAAATCAACTTTTTATAAAAATTAACTAATAAGCACTTAATTAAATTTAATAAACACAATAAGCTATAAAATTCAATAAGCTAACACATTCATAAACATAAAAACATAACAAATAATCAAATAAGCATGACAATAAGCACATAAGCATAAAGATTAAATCAAAACAAGAAAGGTAGAATGAGAGATTAATTAAAACTTGATTAAAATTAAGATTCAACAATTAAAGTAAAAACAAGAATTAAAAGTTTACAAATTTAAGGTGCAAGACAAGAAATTAAAGGTGCAATTAAGTAAATGACATTAAGAAAAGTGCAAGTAATTAAATGGAAGACTAGTTTGTCAAAATATCCAACACCTCCTAATGTGTCATTAGGAGGGTATTTATAGTGATTAGGGAGGTTAAGCATGTGTTGCTTCCTTCTTTCTTTCTTTCTCGTCTTTTCGTCTTCTAAATTTTTCGACTTTTTCGACTTTGTCTCGGGATTATTTGAACTCGTCTTATAATTTCTTCGTTAATTTAGACTTGAGTTCTTCGGCTTTATTAAACTTTCGTCTTTAGACTTTTCTTCGATAAATCTTCAGAATAGGCCTTGGACTTCCATTCTTTTTGCACTATTAATCTTTCGACTTCGTCTTTTGTCCTTTTGTTCGATAAAAGCCCTTGAAAGCCCATGTTTTCTTCCCTTTTCACAATTTGATCCTAAATCACAACAAAAACACAAAGCACGCATAATTCTGACATTTACGACATAAAATACACGTTTTGGCTTGGTTATTATTATAATTAAGTGGTAAAAGGATGGGTGTTTTCACACTTATCAGGCTTCTTCTAGCTTAAGTTGCACATCTGCTCTAGATTTCATTTGAGTATCCCTAAGTTCAACACTAACTCTAAGATCATTAGTCAAAACATTAATTTGATCTTTTAGGTCAAATTCCATTTTCTTTTATTCTTCTATAGTCCCTTCCGCTTACGCAAGTGCCATTTTATAATTTGTTAGCCTGCATTCTACATCAAAAACATCTGATTTTAACTTTAAATTTTCTTTGTTAAGCTTTTCAGTGTTTAATCGACACCCTTTACTACAGAAAGGATCATCATATACCTCATTATCTGATGAAGATGAGGAGTTGGCCATGAGAGCAAAGTGAACATGCTCTTCTTCTTCCTTCTCAGCAATCAAGGCCTGATTCTCTACCACATCCTTTGCCATAAAGCTCCAGTCCCATCCAGCACCATCAATATCTTGCATGGCGACTGATATGAGCAAAATCTCATATCAATAAGTCAATAAATCACCCTAAAAAACATAGCAAATACCTAACTTTTATGCTATAAAGTAGTATTATGTGGTATGTTTTGCGTTTGTGCTTATTAGGTAACAAGGATACAAATTTGAAGAAAACAAGTGAAATCAAGCTCATTTATAAAGAAAAGACAACAGAAGGATCAAAGATGACAAGCTATGAGAAGATAAAGGACCTAACTTGACAATGTTTAAAAGTTGAGGGACTAAAGTACAATTTTGGAAAAGTCAAGATTAAAGTCAAACCTGGTCAACTCTTAAGTCAACCAAGTCAAAGGACTCAAATGATCAAGAATGAAGGTCAAAGGACCAATTTTGCCAAAGAAATGAAGAAAAGAGCTTAAATGAAGATTCTACTAAAGTATGAGGGCTAAAAGTGACAAATTTACATCAACTTTGTGCTTAATCCGTGTAATAAACATATCAAAAAATGGGAGAGCTTGAAAAGTGGTACCTAGATCACCACCTAAGCAGCCAGCTGGCCACTAACGCAGCCTTTTCATTTAATACCAAATAAGCACAGTAATTCCCACTATCCTCTTTTCAGCCAATCACAGCCAGCCACTCCATAATCATTTTATCCATTTATGGATATTAATCCGTGTGACCATTTTAGAACCAATAAAACTCGTCCACGTGTCATCTTCAACAAGCAACGATCCCAGAATGTGGATTGAGCTACAATGAATTTCAGATAAAGTGTTCTATATGAAAAAGACTCGCAATCAAGCAATGAGTTCATTCCTCATAACCAATTAGACTAAAATTCATCCAAGCAAAAAACCCTCTTTGTGTTCTTGAGCTGATTTATGCAATTAACAAGAAGAGGCCACCTGGCAATCTCTGATTGGAGAAACACGTCACCAACTCCAACTAATCTTCATCTCAGCTCTATAAATAGGATATCTTAGCTCATTTTTTATGTGTAGACTTAGGTGTGAAAAACACACACTTCCCATTTTCCTTTCATTTCTAGTTCTTCCCTTTCAGTTACAACAACTCTTAGGTGTTTAATACACACCTAAGAGTCTGTTAGATAGTTAGTTAACAATTGTAACAAACTTTCCCTACAATTAATAAAATTCACAATTCAGTTCATTTCACTCTTATTCTACTTCACTCATTACTGCAATCTTGTTGAATCTATGTGTTTCTATTTATCCTCCATGATCAATGGAGACCTTGTTGATGATTTGAAGCATTTGTAGCTGTTCAGTTTCATAAGGAGTTCATTTGCAGTCCAATTTCAAGCCATTTGCAGATTTGAAGCAGTGGTGTAGATGGTAGCTGAATTTGATGATGATGATGGTTAATTTTGTTTGATTACTAGTGTTTAAGTGTTTGCTAGAGAGCTCAGTGCTCCTCTACTCCATCCGAGGAGGCTTCATAGCTAAAAGGTTCCAAAAATCTTATTTTTGTTCCTCTCAAGTGTAACTGCATGATACATTCCTAGAACAATGATTACTTGTTGATCTGAATATGTGTTTAGCTTGTTTGTAGCTTATTTGAGTTAGTTGCATAGTTTTTAGTGATCTTACAGCCTTTAATCTAGAATTACTTGAATTCATTTGTAGTTTTCATCAGTCATTAGTCATATAACTCATTTTGTGGTATACTCTGTTTACCTGCTTGTTTTTAGTTCAAACATACTTCAATTAGTCATTTAAACAAGTTCTGATAGAAGTCTATACCTGTTTTAGACTTGTGCTTGAATTCTCTTTGAAGAAGTTCTATAACTGATTTTAAAGTGGTGTTTGGTTTAAGTCAGTTTTGGTGATTCAAGTTTGTTAAAATCTTTGTTAAGTGTTCATTTACACTATGTAATATAGTGTAAACATTTTGGTCTCAATTTTGGTCAAAATAATAGTCAAGCAATTGGTAGTCTAAAAGTGTGGGTCAAGTCATTTCCAAAGTTCATTAGCTTAGACTAGCAAACTTTGATGCCTTGTCATTTCTTCATTACTTGATGATTTTTCCTTAAACATTTTCACAATGGTAGCTTAATATCTGAAATTTAAGTGTCTAATTGGAAACTATACTGTATAGCATTTTGAGTGAGAAAACAACTTATTAGTCAGCTTATGAGCATATGCAAGTTTCTGTAACAAAGTCCATTCTGTTTTGTCATATCTCCAAATTCACTTCATAAACTTCTCATTTTTCTTCCACAAATCAGTTTCCCATCATGTCTTGAGTAGAAATTGAGATTTTCAGCTTTTTGGAATCTTGGTCAAAGTTAGTCAAATAAGCCCTTTTTTGCTTATTTTGGATTTTGGCTTATTCAGTGGACCATTTTCCATTCTAAAAGACATTCCAAGCTTTTTGGAGCTTGATTAATCAGATTGTGCAAGAAAATCATTTTGTGGTTGTCCAGATTTCATATGAACTTATACTTGGCTTATTAAGATAAGCAATCTTGGGATTTACAAGCTTTTAAGAGATATCTTGTTAATGGCCTAGCTAATTTTCCATTTTAAGCAGTTTAAAACAAACTAGAGTAAATTTGGTTCATTAATAAGCTCTATCCAGCTTATTGAAATAGCTTAACCCATTTTTCATAAACATTTCCATCTAATTGCACTTAGGTCCTTGTTGTTTGCTATTGGTTGTAATCAGAGATAATTTTCCAAGTTTTTAGGGTTTGCATAAGTTTAGTCCCTGGATTTTCAGTTTTTAACAAATTCAGTTAGAAAGTTTTGGAAATTTGTTAAGTTTTTTACTAGTTGTTACATTTTACATATTTGGTCCTTGTAGTTTCTGAATTTTACATTTTATTCCTTATACTTACATTTAGTTTACATTTAAAGCAATTTACTTTTTATTCATTTAAAATTTGTACTTTGTGAATAGTAATTGCTATTTTGATTGTGTTTTACGGATACGTATACTTAATATTTTTCACTTTTTACATGTTGATTGAATTAGACATAGAAAGCCAAATACTCTTAACAACCAAGAACAATTTAAAGCTCGATATTTTTAGGCCTTTCAATTTGTCAAGAATCGAGAATAAACGAACTTACAAATACTCAATTTCAAATGGCGCCGATGCTGGTTCATGACATTACGAGAGACTATTGATTGATGGTTTTGATTGGATTTTGGGATCCGTTCACCTTGTGAACATTATTTTTATGTATCATAAATCAAAAACATAAAAAAATCAAAAATATAAAAATGTAAAAACTAAAAAATAACAAAATCAATTCTTTTCCTAAAGAATTGAACCAAAAAAATAAAAAATCCAAAAAGCAATCTTTTTCCTAAGAGATTGCACGAAAATAAATATATTATTGGATTTCATCGGTTTTTACGTACATATAGTATTTTCTTTAAAAACTTAATAAATACAAAAATAGTTTTGATATATTATTATATGTAGATACGTATACGTATACGAACACTCAATACACATACTTTCATAAGTATTGCTTTTGCAATACACCGTGTTCGGGAGCGTTCTGGTCCTTGACACGTGTGATAAAATTTAATTAAAGCAAGAATAGACAAATACTTTCAATAGGAAAGAATTCGAAGAATACAAACTACAAAATTGAATATAAAGGCGACGTGCTATAAAATGCCGTCTAAGGGTTAATAGGTACTTAAGTGCTTCGCGCCAGATAACCCCCCGTTCACTAGTGCATATTCTAAGAAGGAAAGCTTGATTGGGGGGTCTTGCACCCAAGTATTACTTACATATACTATACTTTCTTGTGTATATTACTTATTGAACCTCGGAAAGGATAATCCCTTCTTTTCCAAAGTCTAACGAGAGCTTCTCTCTCACTCCTTGATTTGAGTTGCATGCTCACCCGTGGGCGTGCACAAATACCATTTGGTGTACAACCCCTTCCTCCGAAAAGGAAGAAAAAGATAAAGAGTAAAAACAACATCGTCCATTAAGCGGATCCCGAGAATCGTGCTTTGAACAACACACAAGAAGCCATGGCCGCCGTTGACAATCGACGTTTGATGGAGCACCTCCAATCCAATGTGAAAGGATATGTCGATGCTATGGTTATACCTGAGATACCTGCAAACACCTTTGAGCTTAAGACATCTATGATTACCTTGGTTTCAAACACACCATTTTTTTGAGACCTATTGATAATCCACACGATCATATCAAGAAGTTTCTATCTCTTTGCAATACCATTAAGTACATTGGAGTTCCCCATGATGCCATTAAGTTGATCTTGATCCAATTCTCCTTAGAGGGTAATGCTAAGTATTGGGTAGATACACAACCACCTAAGAGCATTACCACTTGGGATTACTTTACTAAGAAGTTTTTAAACAAGTTCTTCCCCCCATCTAAGACCACGGCTTTGAGAAACCTAATTATTGGATTTCAACAAAAACCTAGCCAATTCTTAAGTGATGCTTGGTAATAGTTCAAGAGTTATTGAGAAAATGCCCCAATCATGGATTCAATGAAGTTTACCAAATCAATACTTTCTACTATGGATTAATACTACAACATCAAGATTCCCTCAACTCCTCCGCGGGTGGGAATATTCTTTCCAAATCCATTCAAGAGGCATGGGACATTATTGAGACTAAATCCATGGTGTAAACTAACACACAATTTGATGAGAGATTCCATGTGGTGCAAGAGAGTGTTACTCCACAATTAGATAAGAGTATCTCTCAAAAGCTTGATACTATCATGAAATTTGGTGAAATCTCTTTTAACAAAAATGCCACCAATGATGTGAATGCCATTGATATTTCATTGAGACTTGTGGAGGTCCCCATTCTTATCTACAATGTGATAAGGTTCAAGGTTATCAAGTTGAGTGTTACGCTTATCAAGAAGAACATAGAGAGCACTTCAAACCTAACATCAATCAAAACAATCTCTCTTACAAGTCAAATAACTACCTTGCTCCACCCTGCTTTCCACCCGATCCACCCACCCAAAATCAACCTAATCCTCCCCAATTGCTACAAAGAAATCAAGGGCCTTGGCCAAACTACCAAGGGAACAACTATAAATCACCCAACAACTTTCACAATCAAGGAAATAACTTTCATACACCCAATCAAGGAAATAACTTTCATACACCTAATCAAGGATTTAACCAACCACATCCAACCTTTCAAAATCAAGGATACCCTCAAGGTCAAAATCAAGTATATGGGCAAAATGATACTTTTGAGCTATTTCAAAAGATGAACAAAGAAAATGAAAGAAGAATTCGTGAAAGTGAAAAGAGAATGCAAGAGCAAATGAGAAATATGATTGAGGAGTCTACCAAAAGGATTTTGATGGTACTTAATCAAAGGCCACAATAGGCTCTACCTTTAAACACACAAACAAACCCAAGGGCTAATGTTAATGCAATTACAACAAGAAGTGGAAAGACAACTAATGATCCTTCACCTCCTACACCTACTTTGGTTAAGCCTACTATGGTTCCACCTTGTGATAAGCCTTCAACATCAAACTCACCACCTTCAAGCTCTATATCTTCAACACCTACACCTTCTCAACCCACACCCACTTCTCCTTTACCTTCTACACCTACTAATGAACAACAAAAAGAAACCTTCCACCACAACAACTACTCAACCTACAACAAAACTAAGCCTTCCCTATACATCAAGATTGAGAAAGGAGAAATTGAAAAACAAGGATGATATTCAAGTCTCTAATTTTTTGAGGATGTTCAAGAAACTTAACATAAACATCTCCTTTGCGGAAGCTCTTGCATATATGCCAAAGTTTACTAAAATGTTCAAAGATCTCCTTTCCAACAAGGAAAAATTGGTGGAATTGCCTAACACATCACTTAATGAGAATTGTTCCGCTGTGTTGCTCAAAACCTTACCTACAAAACATGGAGATCCGGGGCGATTTTTGATTCCTTGTAATTTTCCCGGGGTGGAAAATTGCATGGCGCTAGCGGATCTAGGGGCAAGCATTAATCTCATGCCTTTATCGGTTTGGCAAAAACTCTCTCTTCCCGAGCTCACTCCTACTAGGATGACCCTTGAGTTAGCCAATCCTACCATAGCTTATCCCGTAGGTATTGCAGAGTATGTGTTTGTAGGTGTGGATAAGTTTACCTTTCCAGTGGACTTTGTAGTGGTTGATTATAATATGGACCCTAGAGTTCCTCCAATTGTTGGTAGACCATTTTTGAGGACGGGTCGTACTCTTATAGACGTGGCAGAGGGAGAACTAATTATGAGAGTTGAGGATGAGAAAGTGGTGTTTAAGCTAGGAAAAGTGACTAAGAATTCTCAAGCTTGTGAAATAACTAACATAGTGGATGTTATTGATGAGGTTGTGATGAGAATTTTCATGAAGCTTGTAGAATAATAGTAAAGACATGCCTCATGTAGAGACCGTTGCCTCAATTGCTCCCTCCTTAACACCTTTTGGAGAGAGTGATTTCCTCTTGGATGAATTTGAGTCAAACTTCCTTGGTAATGATGATTCTCCCATCAATTGGGAAGAAGATGTGTCAATCTAACATTTTTAGGTGCTAAATAATATTCTCGTAAATTATTTTGAAACTTATTTTTGTGTTGGTTGATGAAATCACAATTTACGGGTTGAAATTAGGGCTTACGTGCATAATTTAACGTCCTTTACGACTAAACCGGAAACCCTATGTTTACGTATTTACGTTTTTGAACTTCGTTTTTTATGAGAAAAATTTTATTAGATTCGTTTTGTGTCGTTGATTCATAATTTATAAAATTATTTTCCGTAAAACGACCCGAGGGCACTCAAATCGAGGAAACTAGAATCAAGGAGTACCCGTAAATTAATAGGGATGAGACAAGATAACTCTTGCTCCACCCCCACTATGGGACAGCCAAGACTTAGCCAACACCCCTTTGAGGTGTCAACTTAATATTAAAACTAGGACACATGTCCTTAGTTTTCACCAAAACCATTCACTCATCAAAACTAGCAACATAAACCATTTACTCATTCATTCTTACATGCAAAACTCACACAACTCTCTCTCTCACCCTCTTTTTGCCGTCCAACCTCCACCATAAACACCACCATTTGATCCAAATTTAACCATAAAACTTGTGTTAAACTTGCATAAGATGAAAGCCTTTTAAAGTCTTGTTGATTGGAGGTGATTCTAACATCTACAAAGAAGTTTCCTTGGATTCTAGGGCTGATTTTACTCAAGGTGTTCATATAGTTGGGTGATCTTTAGGGTGGTCTTGGTTTATCACAAGATTGGTCATCAAAAACCAAGCCTTGATCTTTACTTTCACTATCTTGGTTGGTACCAAGATCATTTCTTCAATTACTTGTTATTTTGTAAATGTAGTTTTGTATTTTCTTTATAAATGTATATGTATATGATGATAAATGATGATCAAAGTATTATGTGGAGATCTTGTGTTGATAGATTTGGTTAAAAGACTAAAATCTACATGAAAAGATGTTAAAATCTTGACTAAAATAATAGGCTGTATAAAACATTATGTAACCATATGATAACTTGATAAAATGACTTGGATTATTGAATATACAGTAAGGTATATGATTTTTACATGTGTGGGAGTTGACCACTCAATGGAATCAATAAAATGAGCAAGATATGATCAAAACACTATTAAGGTTCAAATATGTATAGTCTGTTTTGGATGAATTATTAGGGACACTTAGAAAATGATTGAGCAGTAACTAAATTGGAGCTATTTGTATCACATATTATGTAGTTTGTGCTGCCCAAAATTGAGCTTCTATCTCTTAGTAGAACTCAAGATATGGAAAAATGGTGAAAGTGAGTTTGTTAATCAGATTTGGAAATAAAAGTATATATTATAAAATAAGCACTCAAGTAATACAAAAAACCTACTAACTTATGATAATACTTATAAAATAAGTTAAATACTTTGATAAATAAGTGTGACATTTTATAAAATTACAAATTGATATATTTTCAAAGTTATAAAACTATACATATAAGTTTTACGTCTTTTCGGCTAAAACCGAAAGATTAACGTTTTCGTCAAATAAAACTTAGACGGTCGGACCCGTCTAATGTAAACTTTTTATAACTCATCTACTGATATGTAAGTACATTTTATAAGTAAAAACCGATAAAACCCGAGCTTTATAACATATGGACATTAATGGGCCAAAGTAGCTTTATTGGACTATTAACCCAACTAGTTTGGATAAACACTAATGGACTTACTCATGGGCTTAACCCAGTTGGGCCCAACATATGAGTATAGGCCTGATATTAAAAGTATAAATGGACTAATAAAATGTATTGGGCTTTTAATGGGCTTATTGGGCCTTAATATGTAAACAAGTTAAAACTAGTGTAACTAGTATAAAATTTGACTAACACATAACAATATAATGTTGAATAAAGAGATAACTTCCCACTTGATCATCATCATACTTATAATGTCATCATATATACATAGCCATTATTTTTATAAATTCAATGAACAAGTGTATAAGACGAGTATTATTTATATAGGTTTCCGTGATTGAAGCACGCACCATCGCTGATAACCCGCCTTTCATAATCAACGTGAGTTCATAGCCTCGCACTCATTTAACTGTTCTATAAAATGTTTTGTAAACCCGTGAGGTAGATAACATGCTAGTTTTTTTATAAAAATAGAACACAAGTAATCCTGGTGTTATGCTTATTGATAGGGACCCGCATGATGCTATGACCCAATGAATGAGATGAAATGGATTATTAGTAGTTACGTTATGTCACTTAAAGTCCCATTAGCATGAATTGTGAACTAACGGGATTTGGTAGACGCTTATGCATATAATATTACTATTTGGGGAAGATCACCCCAGTTCGCGCCTTGACGGTTGATCCCTGTCGTGCCACATTGATTGGTAAGAGAATTTATGTATGAGAAGATTCACATAGCGTGATTTTCGTGACGGCACGCTAACTTAGATGGGAAAATTGTGTGTCGGGTTCGCGGCCCGTTGTTTGCTATAGTAAGGTAGCAATGTCGTACGACTAGTAATAATCCAATACCAACGCAATCCAGTACGATGCAATTAACGATAATATTGAGACTACAGTCTCATGGACGGTTTAAAATGTATGACTTGATTTATATATTGCCTGACTAGCAATACGAGGACTTACTTCTGATATATACTTGTGTTCTGATTTCTATAACTGTTTTATGTAACGGTTTTAAAATCTATGAATTCACTCGGTATTCGCTGATATGATTTTCGAATATTTTATCTCAGGTGCTTGAAGGTAACTTGGATGGAGATCGACTTTGATGACCCACATAATAAATATTATTCAATCGATCTATGTTTTGTAAACTTTATGACTGTGTAATTTGGGGACCTGCTGTAAACTTAAAACTTTTATTCGAATGAATGTATGTTAAACCTTGTACAACCATTTTTATGCTTTGTCTATGATTGGAGTTATTGTGCTATCCCGTAACACTCTATTGACTCTTCCGCTGTGCCCATATGAAATTTGAGAGTGTTACAGTTTGGTCCAGAGCTCTCGTTATAGAGAACGAAAGATTTTTAAAACCAAGGTTTGAATAAAACATTTCAAAATATTTTAACTATAAACATTTTCTTAAGATGTTTGAAAAAATATTTTGACTATAACTGTGCCAAAGATCTCCGACGTTACCAACAAGCCTTATTGAGAAGATATGTATTTTGATATATATAATTTAATTTATATATATGTATATATCGTGAATTCAGTATGTAACTGTTTAATAATTATTTTATGCTAATACGAGATATATTATATAAATGCAGATTCTCATGGTAGACCCTAATATTCCTGTAGAGAACCTTGCTATTCCCGAACCTAACGTAGATGATAACCCTTATTTAGACTTAGTGGATTATAATGTAGATGAGGATATGGATGATGAAGAGGAGGAACCATTTGAGGATCCCGAGCCTGAGATAGGACTAGGAGATCAGATTGCCCCTCAGGTTGATGTTGTAGAGAATGATAATGATAATGTTGGTATTGAGGAAGATGATGAGATAGGTATAGATGACGAGGTTGATGATGATGATGAGGCTGAGCTTATTTTCCCTTATGATGTAGATGAGGGTGAGCCCTTACCTCCTCCAGTTGATTGGTCTGATTCTGAGTTTGAGTTACTTAGAGATGAATTGTCTGAATCGTTTGAATATAATTCCGAATCAGAGGATGATGAGGATGATGATGCACCTGATGGTACTGATGGGATTGCTACTCGTAGGCATGTGATAGGAGAGTCGTCTAGGGTTCGAGAGGCTACTCATATTGATGGACTTGAACCTTGGGCCTTGAGACGTGATTTAGATGCTTCCCATCTTCAGGGTAGTATGACAGAGGTTGGTTTTGGTGTTGTTCAGACTCATGTTGCTTATGGAGTTGAAGATTAAGATTCGTGAGAAAGAGAGAGAGTTGCTTAATTTGTATTTGACTGATGTGGAACATGGTTTGAATGAGGCGTTTAGGAGGTTATCTGTCTTGGAAAGTGGTGAGTATGCTGAAATGAAGAAAAAGGTGAATACTATGGAGATTCAGTTAAATGTAGCTCGTGCAATGCATAAGAAGGAAGAGAAAGAGTTGAATATTTCTGTTGGTTGGAACAGTAGGTTTTATACTGAGATGGTCGAGAAATGAGTGATTCGTAAGCGCCCAACTGAAGATGTGTCTTGTGATCGTCCGAAGAAGATACCGTAGACGATGGATGATGGACCATCTAGCAGTTCTCAGTATACCAGTCTATCTTTAGTAGTTATCTTTGTATCTTTTGTATCTTTTGTATCTTTTGTATCTTTTGTAACTTTAACTAAACCGACATAATGGTTAGTAGATCTGGCACAAATTTTTGGCCTATATAGTGCTAGAAACTTGGATGCGAAATGTTAATTAAGCCAATGTGGTTGTTTCTAATCCAATGAAATATGTATCTTTGTCTTGAATTCCATATCGTACCTTATTTGTATCTTGATTATGAATTCAATCCATCTTATATGAATCCCTCGTTGGGTGAATGCTTAATATACTTTGAAATTGTGAAATTATAGAACCAAGCCGCCCAAGAAAGCTGTGGCTGAGGATGATGTACGTAGGATCATTGCGGAGCAAGTTTCCGCATATATGACTGAATTTATGGCAAATGCTAGAAATGGAGCTGGCGGTAGTGGAGCTGGCGGTAGTGGAATTGGTGGTACTAATGTGAATGTGAATGCTAATAATGTAAATGCTAATGCTTGAGGAAATGTAGGAGGACTTGGACCTAATGTCCCTGAAGTCGGTGGTTTTACCTATGTGACGTTCATGAAGTGTGAACCTCTACCTTTTAATGGAACTGAAGATGCTGTAGGATTAAGCCAGTGGATTGAGAAGATTGAGTCGGTGTTTCGGATTAGTAAGTGTAAGGAGGAGGATAAGGTGACTTTTTATAGATTGTGATAATCTTGTGAATCAATAAGGTGGGTTGATGTTTCTAGAGAGAGAAAGTAGTAAGAGAAAGTGAGAGAAAGTGAGAGAAATGTGTTTTATTAATCATAAAAGTGAAACAACCAACACCCCTTTCCATGGTGGAAAGGGGTTTATATACCCAAGTCCTTAATGGACTTGGGCCTCCGACCCATGACAAGCCCATGGGCCGGGTTAAACATTAATATAACTTAACCATTAAATACGATCTACTAAACGTATTACAATATTGTTGGAGTGACCGATACTTCTAATATAAGTTAAAACGTATTTCCAACAATCTCCCCCTAAGGGAGGTCACTCCAAGTTACAAAGTCCTAAACCTAGCATACTATACTAAGTCTTCGTTCTTCAGCTCGTAGTCCATTCTTCTTTTATCTTTTCTTTTCGTTGTAAATATATTGATGTTGATCTTTTAGGCTTTGGCTTTAGAGCATTGTTCTTTTGACCCTTCACGTGCGATCTTTGACTTCTTGTGATTCTTGCCTCCTCGTGACTCCATGTTCCACACACTTCTGTTTTTGTTGAATTCTTGAAAGCTTCAGAGTTTGGTACAGCGGAAGACTTCATCTTGAACTTTCTTGAATTTTGTTGAAATTGATGCAGAAGGACATAAGCATGTGGAAACGACTTCATCTGGTACACCGCAACGCCACCGTCTTCAAATGCCGCAACATAACAAGACGTGAACGAAATGGCTTAGAACATTTCATTCTAAATCGGTAGCATTTTACCTCCGGTCAGTGAAGACCGTTGGACGATATTAGATATCGTACCTGTGACGGATAGTTTCAATTAAGTAACTTCCTTACAGAATTTCGCGGGTAAACCCGTTCTCTTTATTCGACGATCACTAAGCCTGATTGCGAACATAAAGAGTGAATCATTTGGATTAAAAATCCTTATGATTGAAGCCGTCAATACATGAATCCTGGAACAAGTGAATTTCAATTAAGAATTTCACCATCGTTGCTTTCCAGTTGTCCCGAGCTTGATTCAAATAGAATCTTTCTTGTCACCTACCAAGTGTTGTTTGATGTTAATACTGGAAGGATTTCCACTCGTCATCGTGAACACTAAAGAGTGTCACTCTGAGTGTTCTGGCAAGATCATACGATAATGCGTAGAGGCCTGGAACGAGTTTAAGTTCAATTAAGAATTAAACTACTGTTTCTTTCCAGTTTTTCACAAGATTGGTTCTTAAAGAACCGCACGTGTCACCTACCATGAGCTTGTTTGATGTTGGCTCAAGCAGGATTTCCATCATCATTGTAATACTTGCGTATCACTCGGATGTTCTGGCAATATTACAAGAATAATGCGTAGGACTCATAAAGATCTCTTACTTTTCACAGTGTGTGAGAAAGCAAGGAATAAATGGAAAGTGTCCTAATGAGACTTTGGATGATCTCATGGCTCTAGACTCGATAGTGCGTTTTGATTTAGTGAGCGATGGCTGGAGAGGAGTGCCACCTATTCAATATCAGTCTATTCAGAGAGAATAAACCAATAGATAACGTGTTGATCTCCGTGTGATTAAAACAAATACCTTTTGAGAGATATTTGAGTTAGCTGGGGAGGGTTGTGCATTGCATCACTGGGTCCATGATGTCTTTCTTCAATATCGAGAATCATTAACAAATGATCTCAATAGCATATGTATTGACCCGGTTTATGCCTAAAGTTGTAAGGAGGGCTTCTTTCTTTACACCCTTTATCTTTACAATTCTTTTTCATTCATCAACCCCTTGAATGCTTACCAATACGTCATCACTAGCACCTTGTTGTGATTGTTCCAGTGCTAGCTTAAGTACTTGGTCGGCATTCAGCTTCGTTCACAATCATTCTCCATCTTTTCTAGGACTTCTAATTCTATCTAGGGAATTGTCCTTGGGAAGATTCCATCGGTTCTGATGAATCATTGGACTAATACTTATACCTACCACCCTTTTGTCACCACATCCGTCGTGAATTAAGTGTGTTGTGGGTAAGTATTGTCACCATGAAAAATCCTTGAAAATCACTTAAGGCACTTGTGATATTATAATCAAAGTTTTTGTGCCTTAAGTGTTTTGTTCATCAAAATCGCTCCCCGTTAACACATGCATTACACATATTAAGTTGGATTATCTTTAAGTCCTTTTCATCAGTAGCCAAATATCAATAAGTCTTCTTAATCCCATTTTCTCCCCTTATCCAAAATGTTAACCATTAATATTTGGGATATTGAATGGATTAACCGGTCTTTGGGTAAAAAATGAAATCAATGTATGGCCATAGAACATATTAATGCTCCCCCTCAAATTAATGAGGGTTAGTTGTAGTGCTTGAGTACGATATATTTTGAAAGATTTAGAATCTCGTAAGAAATTCTTGAAAAATTATCATACCTTCACACTACATCAAGCCACAAAAGCATAATATTCACAGTATTTACATATGCACATATTCACAATTAACGTACAGTATGGAGTTGACCTTAGTGAAGACGACCCATATTAAATGGATCGTTGCATAAGTCTGAATTGCCCTCCATACGGTCTGCCACCCACGAACCTTTCTAAGCTCCTCATCAACCTACGTTCCCTGAGTTTTTCATCAATCTTCATGATCACATATGTAGCCATTTTCTGATAACCCGGATGCCAATCCTCAATCACTTCTGGTAATTTCCCGCCAGAATTGTGATGCTTCAATTTGTCTTTGACGAGTGAGAGAGTCCCATCACTGTACTTATGAAGCTCAGCTACCCTCATAAACTTCATGATCCCACGACTGTTCAAGTAGAAAATCCTGCACATCGGAAGGGTTGTGCCGGTATAGGGACATCTTTCGACATGTTGAGGTAGTACTTGATTAAGTGGAGGAGTCATGTTAAGCTTGCGTTGATAGCTTTCAACTCCCAGTTGTAGGTCTTCTACACGTTTCTCGATGACAACGCTTCGTGTAATCATACGAAGTTCTGTGTTCAGAGCAATGATTTCTTCACGAGTGAGATGTGTAAGCTGATCACGGGTCATGAAAAGCAACATATCTTCTATATCTTCAAGGCGAATGATTGAAAAATCTCCTTGCTGTATCTTGTATTCTCGATCATCTTCTCTTTTTAGTAGAATTTCCGTCACATGATGATATCCATTCTTGGGTTCAATCTTCACTCCTAATATACTTGTGATTCAAAGATTGGATCTGACGATATAATGTAGAGATTTTACTAGTTGAAAAAGTTAAAGTTCGTTTCTCGGTATCTTAACGAATTGATTTCCGGTTCAAAGTACGACTCAATTATTTTTGGTGAAACAAATATTTTTGGTTTTTTTTAAAATAAATGTGCAAGACGTAAATGAAAATGACGTTAAAGTAAATCTAAATCTAATTTAAAATAAATGACAAGAATTTAATAGCGTGACGAAAAGTAAATAGCACTAAAAGTAAATAACGCAAACTTAAAACTATCTAAGGCAAACTTAAAACGCAACTAAAACTTAAACTAAGGCAAGGCTAAAATAAATCTAAGGCAATTAAACTTAAAGTGAAAGTAAGTAAAAAGGCGGGAAAATTAAAGCTAGAAAATTAAAAACAGAAAGTTAAAAACTGAAACTAAAAAGAACCTGAAAACAGCTCATCCAGAATCAACCTTCGTTCGGAATAATCACTCATCCGAAATGTCACCTTCGTTCGGAATGATTCTTCTTCACTCAGAATATTTACCAAAACCCTTGATCCGGAATAAATCCTTTATCCGGAATATGTCACTTATCTGGAATAAAGTCTTGATTCGGAATACTTAAGCTTGATCCGGAATGTTCTCCTGATCCGGAATATCTTCCTTGATCTGGAATGTTGGATATTCCGGATGAACACTTTGGCTAAACCCTTGATCCGGAATGTTCTGACTGGACTTGCTGATCCGGAATATCTGGCCTGATCCGGAATGTTTAGATCTTCAGAATGAAACCTTGATCCGGAATATAAAATATTTTGAATGAAGATGTCAGATACGAAACAAACAGCTGATCCGGAATGTCTTCTCTGATCCAGAATGTTTGGTTGATCCGGAATATGGACTTGATCCATAGTATGTCACTTATTCCGAATGAAAGCCTTTATTCGGAATATTCAACAACAACCTTCACTTGGAATAACCTGGGCCTTGATCCGGAATATACCTGGGAACAGTAAAGAAGCAAAGATCAAGGAAGAAACAAAAAGCTACGGATCTAATCAAAACTAAACAAAATCAACCACAAGATTAAATTAAACTAATAACAAATAATCAACTAATGATAATCTATCAAACCCAAACAATCAAACTAACAAATATAACCAAAATAATCAAAACACACTTTAATCAAATCAATAAAATAAGAACATGAACATGAACATAAACATAAAGATTAAAGAAAGGTAGATAGGAGATTGACAATAAAAATAAAGATTGACAAGAATTAAAAGGAAACTTACTTGAAATTAAATGTATTTAAGGTGCAAGACAATGTATTTAAATGGACATGAAATTAAATGACAAGGTAATTAAAAGTGGAAGAACTAGTGTCACTCTAGCCAACAAGAGAAATGTAAATCCTATCTAATCTATTTATAGGGGAGGATTAGGGAGGTGCTTAGGAAGCTTCCTCCCCTCTTTCTTCTTTCCTTAATTGCGTCATTAAGTCCTTGCTCTTCTTAATTCTTTGTTAATCTTCTTAATTCTTTGACTTTAACGACTTTGTCTCGGGATTTCTTTGAACTCGTCTTGTAATTCTTCAATAAATTAGACTTGAGTTCTTCGGCTTTTAGTAAACTTCCGTCTTTTGACTTTTTCTTCGATAAATCTTCAGAATTGGTCTTGGACTTCCGTTCTTTTTGCACTCTTGACTTCTCGACTTCGTCTTTCGACTTTTTCTTCGATAAAAGCCTGTGAATGCCCGTGTTTTCTCCATTTTTCACCTTTTCGTCCTAAATCACAATAAAAACACAAACCACGCATAATTCTGACATAAATGACATAAAATGCACGTTTTGGCTCGATTATTATTGTAATTAAGCGGTAAAAAGGATGGGTGTTTACACACCTATCAAATCCCCTACACTTGACCATTGCAATGTCCTCATACAATGCATTAGTTACAAAGCACGTTTACATTTTTCATCAAAATAATCCACGTTGGCCTTTATTAAAGAGATAGAAAATTATAAACATTTAAAGTAAAGAAATCAAACACATACCTTGGGTTTTAGAAATGTCATGAATAATCATGATCCTCAAGTGGGACAATTATTCACATAGACTCCCTTATTCCTAGGTGTATCTCTTATATTTTATTTTTGTCTTAAATGATCACGAGGATGCATTCTTGACTTATTTCGATAGTTATTTAGGCTGAAAATAAAGTGAACGATTTAATCAATAGTTAGCTAAAGGACAAAATCTTTTAAAACTTCTTCTCGGGACCTCATAAAGTTCATATCTTGGCATAACTCAATTCGCGATTTGAGACCTTTCTCGGACCGATATTTGGCAGCGACTTCATACTTCAAACCTTGAGAGACGTTCATTAAATAATGGTCTTCTCTTCATAATAGGAATTTCTTCACTTGAAGTTTTGAGAGATTCTTCATACTTGTACCACGTCTTCTTCATTTTTCTCCAATCATTACTTTGGACTTTGATATACAACGATCCGCCTCCTTTTAGGACTTGGATCTATTTATCCTCATACCTTTCTAGGGTCTTTTCGGATAGACTTCTCCATGACTTTTGGGGAGTACTTACTTTTCGTCGTGTGTCTCGATCCTTCATATTGATTTTCGATAAATGATTCTTCACATCACTTTTGGAACTTTAGCAACAAAATGTAGCCCTCATGCCTTGTTAGGGCCTTTTCGGACTCGCCAATCTTCGCATCCCGCTTCAATAAGTTATGCCTTGGCTATGAACTCTAATCCATACCGAGCAACTTTTAAACGATCTTGGGCTAGAAGCTAAGTAACTTTTCAAATTGTACAACCTTATTTATTGCTATTAAATATATTAGCAGGCGATGGGAGAATAGGCTTATAATTAACTCACATAAATTCACGAAAGAATACCAAACTTATAATTGACTCTATCATCTCTCGTTCTCTACAGTTTAAAATCTCAAGGAATGAGACTTGTGGATGCTTAGCCTATTAAATCAAAGTTTTGGGTTTTTGAGTCGCCTATAGGATCTTGCAAATTCTTAGACTTTTTCAAGTTTAGAAATCGCATTTTAAAGTTCCCTTGATAAACGACTCTCTAGGATCAATTATAGGAACTTGCGAAAAGTTCTTGTTCTTAACCCGTGAGAGTTAAGACTTTCGCGTTTTAAAGCTCCCTATATAAAATCCTAGCAAAACTTGACTTAAACACGTTAAGGATACTAGCTAGAGTAAACTTAGATAAGTAAACTCGGGTTAAGTCAAAAGATTCACAACGTTTGAAAATTAAAACCACTTATTAAAAATTTATTCTAATAAGGAAAGAAAATAACTATACAAAGGGAAAAACTAATAGGCCAAAATAGATCAAAAATTTGAAAAATGTCGAAAAAATGATTTTCCGGTTAAAATGAGGACAATTACAAGGAAAAAACCACTTAACTTCAATAGAAGTCCCCCCTACACTTAATATAAACATTGTCCTCAATGTTTAAGCGTGTGGGAGTAAACTCCCCTACACTTAGGACATCGTGCACGTTGGTTAAATATCGTTAATGAAAATACAACAAAAGAGATTCCTATTTTAATATTGAGAAATATAAAATAGTGAATCGAAAAGAGATTAGGATAGAACCGGGAAGATGGGAACACGCAATCACGAGTCGTCAAGAATCATCAAGAGTGGATCATTGAGCGCTCGAATCCCTGGTTAGTAGAAGAGAGGAAATAACAAACACCAACGGGTCTCCCCCCTACACTTATGGTAAAAACAAAGAAAAAGATAGATAGATAGTCGGGTTGCCTCCCGAGAAGCGCTTGTTTTTGTTAACCGAGTCACGAGCCTGACTCGTCCCCGAATTAAATTGTGACAACCCTAGATTTTGGATTTTTCACTTTTGACTGTTTGATGTTGATCATGTGCTTGGTGTGCGTTTATGTGTTATGTGCTCATATTTGAGACTTTATCATGATGTTAGACATTGTTTATGTAGTACATGGTACGTTATATGATGATGTGATGGGGTTGGTTCGTGCTCATGAGTTCACATGAATGCATAAATTATGGTATAAGTTGGAAATGAAACGAAATGAAAGGAAATGAAATGAGTTTAGAAATGAACTGCAGAAAAGTTCGGGTATCGTTTTGATAAGGTTTCGTGTACGTATCATATGTTGTATGTATGTATTAAGTATATATAATATGGTTAGGATAAGTTTTATAGTTACTTTCTATATTTAGAAACTTTTAGAAATGAAGGCTAGTTCAAAAATCGCGTAAAAAGTCGAAAAATTAGCAAAAGGGTACCCGGTTTGGTCCTGAAAGTGTATAGGAGTATAAGTAAACATAAAATAGAAGGGGGAGAGTGTAAATATGACAAAACACAGAGAGGAGTCGACTTTGTGGGTCCTATAGCCTTAATTTTAATAATTAAATTAATAAAAATAGGATAATTACCATTTAAAAGTCCTAATTGGGCCTAAACTTATCCAGAAGGTTACTAAGGCCTATATAAACACCCCTAGACCCCTAAAAACGACTAATAAGCCTAAATAAACCTAAAATCAGTCTAAATCTTCCATGGATATCAAGAGAAGTCGAAATTATGATTAGGTTTCATTAATTTTTCTTGTTTCAAGGTAAGTGATCAATTAAACCTTAATATAATTTATGTTTTTATTAATTAATCATAATTGTATTGTTAATTAACCATCATTGAGATGATTAGGGTTTTATTAATTTTATGGAAAAATATATTAATTAAGATCCATTAATGATTTTAGGGTTTGTGTTATAAGATAATTAATGATGTTTAGAGGGTTAGTGCATAAAGGCGTAAAACAGTCTGATTTTTAAGGCTGTCTTGTGTCGACTGTTCCGGGCAGTAGGTAGCACCTTTGGTCGAGTTTTGTTTTTTTAAATTAAGTTCAGGGAGTCTACTTTTCAAAAATGTAAGGTTGGTCGAAAATTGAGTTAGGGAAGCTCGTCAAATAACTTTTACAAAAACAGTGCACTGTTCAGGAATAAATTTTGATTTCGGGGATTTGAGTCAAAACCTAACCAAACGGATGAGATAGCCAAATATTTTTGATTTGGGAACTCTTTATAATTTATATAAAATGACTGGAGGTTTTCAATAAAATTTATGGTGTTTAGGTCGGGGTTTTGGTGTCAAACATTTAGCATGTACGGAAAATCAGTTTTGGTGAAAACGACTTTTGGCGTAGAGACTAAACGAAAGTGTTAAACGTGTAATTAGAAAGTAAAATTGGTTTTTGAAGTTCTTATATCATATAACAACATAACTCCAGTAGGGTAGGAGTCAAGTGTGGTGTTAAGTTCACTTCATGTGATCGGTAACTTAAACCTATGTTCTCACCAACTTTATGTTGACAGATTTTAGTGTCATTTTCAGGTGAGGTAGTTGAGGAGGATGAGGTTAAAAGTGGCTAGAGTTTAGAGGCTACTAAGACTGCATTAGGAGGAATCCCTTTCCTCTTAGTTTTTATTTAATGTTTGAATAAGTGATACTTTTTAGACACCTATATGTTTGATGTTTGTTTATTTGTATGTCTTTGGTAAGAGTTAGGCGTGTTACCTACTTACCTAGGCGCCTGCATTGTTTGAGATATTGTCATGGCATTGTGTCACCTTTTTATGACATTTCTATTTCATTTAGTTAACTCTATAGACACGCTATTGTTGTGATGATATCCATACGTCGCACCCCATATATTCCGCCATGGTGGGGTGTGACAGAATGGTATCAAAGCCAATGGTTATAGAGAATTAGGTTGCTTAGTCGCGTAGCCTAATCTATAGCTTAAGGGTCCCTGCATATAGGCGTCATAGGAGTATGTGTGCATTTTATATTAATTGATGTGTTTGGATGTTATTTATTGCGATGTTTTGACTAGTATGAATTGAACCATAGTAAGTTCATACTTACCTACATTTTATTTTCTTTACGAGTTTTGACTAGTGCGGGTAGAACTATAGTCGTATACGCTAGTCATTGTTGGATTTACTTTAATTACGTTTTCGTGTTCTTTATACATTTTGAATTTAGTCTACGTTGGTTCAGCTGGACTACGAGTTTATTTGTTTCATGCATTGGCTATGTTATTTTAATACATGTGATTTTGGACCTTATGTTATGTTGTGGATTATGTGCTTATATGAGTTGTAGGATCTATGTGATTATTTGAGTTGGTAGACTGATGTGTTATGCGTAGTATTAATTCTTATAAGTGTCATCATAGGAGGGAGTGCATTAGTGAAAGGGGACTGGTATAAGTATGGTGGCCAACATAGTTATACAAGTACCACGACATCAATGGATTCCTAAGTATGGTTGCATGAAAGAGGGTTAATACATGCTTGTATTGTACATGTTGTATGGATTTGAGTGTATGTACGCCTATGCCTATATATGTGTAAATCCCTTCTACTTATCGGTTGTATTCTTAGGATGGTTTTATTGCTCTTCATTCTTTGGGATGTTCAACTTCTGTAGTAGCACATTTATAGAGTCCTCATTTCACGTATTTGTTTGTACGGTACTTTTGGTGTAGAGGCTATTGAGAGGGTGAAGGATTCTTTTTGGGATCACGGTATCTTTTAGTTTGTATCTTATGTGGTAAAAGAAATGGAATTTGTAAATAGTTAAAATAGTTGTTGGTAGTCGGTGAAATAAGGGTTAAGTGTCGTAAGCGTGTTTGAAATAAGATTTGATATATATTTTTTTAACATATAAGTATGGCTTGTTTATTATTATTATTTTAAAAAAAAAAACTAAAATTGGTTTTGATCACCTAAAGCTAATGATCTTTAGTTAAATTCTTGTTCTTATTTAATTGAATATGTTAAAATCATGTAATTACTCATATGATGGGTAAGGGTTTCTAATTTTCTGGAATTAAAATAAATTAGGTCTTGAATTTGGTAATTAATGAGGGGTTTTAGGGTTTCAAATCGTTTTTTTTTTGTTATAAATCGGAGTAGGCAGAAACTGTCGCTAAATTGTCAGAATTCATCGCTAAACTGTCAGAAACTGTCGCTAATGTCTGGGCAGATTCTAGGTAAAAATCGTTTTGGTTATAACTTATTCGTTTTTAAAGATTTTTGGGTGATTCAAAAGCCTAAAGTTATGTACTCAGAGCATACTTTTCAAATATTTAGAACGTATTTTCATTGGAAGTCAGTAGCTTGGTCGAATTAATTGTACAACTGTCGAGTTCAAGATTAATTTTTGGACAACATGGTTTAAACTCGTGTTTTGGGTATTTTGGGATAGTGGACACTTAAAAGGCTAACATAGGGCTGCTTTGGGATAGGATTTTAGAAGTATCCATCATAGAGATTGTTACATTAATGAAGAATGTGGGTTCCGGAGTCAATGTTGACGCGTGATATTGTGTTGTGTGCGTTAGGCAATTGATCGTTCGTGAAGAGACTATAGATTTTTTTCGTCAAATAATTACATAAATTACTAATGTGATACCATGGTTTTAGAACAACCAATATACATTAAGGTACAAAATCCATTATGGGGTAAAATTTGGTCTTGCACAAGGTTTAAATAGTATGTCACCGGTCGTAATACGTTTCGGTTGTCGCTGGGTGCTTCTTGTGTCATTGGTCCGTTTTCATGGTTCGTTGGGAGTCGATACATGTTTTATGCTGAGTATCTTTTGGAGTCTCAGGTTTTGGTTCATATTTTCAAATTCTTTCACGTAAACATCCGTTAGTTGTCCATGGGCTTGATCGTTTATCCGAAGTTGGGTCCTAAAATTTGTCTTGAGCTTATATTCATTGAGGGCGTTGTTGTAGTCATACGGATAATCTGGTTACGTTCTTATGAGAGAGATAGCGAGTTGGTTGTGAAATGAAGTTTTTTGAGCTTATGGAGTAAATCTCGGGACGAGATTTCTATTAGGAGGGAGTGATGTGACAACCCTAGATTTTGGATTTTTCACTTTTGACTGTTTGATGTTGATCATGTGCTTGGTGTGCGTTTATGTGTTATGTGCTCATATTTGAGACTTTATCATGATGTTAGACATTGTTTATGTAGTACATGGTACGTTATATGATGTTGTGATGGGGTTGGTTCGTGCTCATGAGTTCACATGAATGCATAAATCATGGTATAAGTTGGAAATGAAACGAAATGAAATGAAATGAAATGAGTTCAGAAATGAACTGCAGAAAAGTTCGGGTATCGTTTTGATAAGGTTTCGTGTACGTATCGTATGTTGTATGTATGTATTAAGTATATATAATATGGTTAGGATAAGTTTTATAGTTACTTTCTGTATTTAGAAACTTTTAGAAATGAAGGCTAGTTCAAAAATCACGTAAAAAGTCGAAAAATTAGCAAAAGGGTACCCGGTTTGGTCCCGAAAGTGTATAGGAGTATAAGTAAACATAAAATATAAGGGGGGAGAGTGTAAATATGATAAAACACAGAGAGGAGTCGAATTTGTGGGTCCTATAGCCTTAATTTTAATAATTAAATTTATAAAAATAGGATAATTACCATTTAAAAGTCCTAATTGGCCCTAAACTTATCCAGAAGGTTACCAAAGCCTATATAAACACCCCTAGACCCCTAAAAATGACTAATAACCCTAAATAAACCTAAAATCAGTCTAAATCATCCATGGATATCAAGAGAAGTCAAAATTAGGATTAGGGTTCATTAATTTTTCTTGTATTAAGGTAAGTGATCAATTAAACCTTAATATAATTTATGTTTTTATTAATTAATCATAATTGTATTGTTAATTAACCATCATTGAGATGATTAGGGTTTTATTAATTTTATGGAAAAATATATTAATTAAGATCCATTAATGATTTTAGGGTTTGTGTTATGAATTTAGGGATAATTAATGATCTTTAGAGGGTTAGTGCATAAAGGCGTAAAACAGTCTGATTTTTAAGGCTGTCTTATGTCGACTGTTCCGGGCAGTAGGTAGCACCTTTGGTCGAGTTTTTTTTTTAAATTAAGTTCAGGGAGTCAACTTTTCAAAAATGTAAGGTTGGTCGAAAATGGAGTTCGGGAAGGTCGTCAAATAATTTTGACAAAAACAGTGCGCTGTTCAGGAATAAATTTTGATTTCGGGGATTTGAGTCAAAACCTAACCAAACGGATGAGATAGCCAAATATTTTTGATTTGGGAACTCTTTATAATGTATATAAAATGACTGGAGGTTTTCAATAAAATTTATGGTGTTTAGGTCGGGGTTTTGGTGTCAAACATTTAGCATGTACGGAAAATCAGTTTTGGTGAAAACGACTTTTGGCGTAGAGACTAAACGAAAGGGTTAAACGTGTAATTAGAAAGTAAAATTGGTTTTTGAAGTTCTTAGATCATATAACAACATAACTCCAGTAGGGTAGGAGTCAAGTGTGGTGTTAAGTTCACTTCATGTGATCGTTTAGTGACTAGTAAACCGTACCGGGGAAAAACTGGAATTTTACGTATAGAATAGCTTGTAGTGGGAGAACTAGATAGTGGGGATTGGGGGATTAGATTCATCTCCTTGATTGTTACTTAACTTGGGTGTTAAGACCTGAGCTAAGGGTGTCGTGTATGATTTTATAGGTTTGCAGGAGTGCTAGCTTGCTGCTATCAGGTGAGTTCATAGTCCCGTTTTGCTATGTTTTTAAATGTTTTTCCAGTATGGGATGGAGATGACACTTGCAATGTTCTTTAACATGATTTAGTACTATATTTTAAAATGTGTGGACATACATGTGATATTGTGTGACTTGCGTGCTTATGTGTTCTCATATGTGCTTTGATATGTGTTCTGATATGTGAATCTTGATTGTGTTATGATTGGGATTGGTACATAGATGTATGGGCGTCTATGGGACCAGTTGTGATGTGTGTGGAGCGTGGGGCACGATCCGTCCTGAGTTCTTGGTTCTGAGTTCTTAGTTCGTGGGACACGATCCGTCCTGAGTTCTTGGTTCGTGGGACACGGTCCGTCCTGAGTACTTGTGCATCGTCTCTTTGGAGGCAAGATATCTCTACGGGGATATAGTTCATCTTCCACAGGTGGTGTGGGAAAGATCCGGATAGTGTGGTTTGTGTTCTTGTGTGTGTGACCGGATACTTCTTGACTATTATAGTGTGCTTTGTGAATTATAGATGTTATTGGTACTTGGCTTGAGTTTTGTTGTGGATGCATGTAGCATGATTATCACATTATGGTCCATTACTATAAATTGTTTTTCTTCAACTATTTACAGCGGTTGTTAAAGGTTCTTAAGATGTTTTCGGTAACTTAAACCTATGTTCTCACCAACTTTATGTTGACAGATTTTAGTGTCATTTTCAGGTGAGGTAGTTGAGGAGGATGAGGTTAGAAGTGGCTAGATTTTAGAGGCTACTAAGACAGCATTAGGAGGAATCCCTTTCCTCTTAGTTTTTATTTAATGTTTGAATAAGTGATACTTTTTAGACACCTATATGTTTGATGTTTGTTTATTTGTATGTCTTTGGTAAGAGGTAGGCGTGTTACCTACTTACCTAGGCGCCTGCATTGTTTGAGATATTGTCATGGCATTGTGTCACCTTTTTATGAAATTTATATTTCATTTAGTTAACTCTATAGACACGCTATTGTTGTGATGATATCCATACGTCGCGCCCCATATATTCCGCCATGGTGGGGTGTGACAGAATGGTATCAGAGCCAATGGTTATAGAGAATTAGGTTGCTTAGTCGCGTAGCCTAATCTATAGCTTAAGGGTCCCTGCATATAGGCGTCATAGGAGTATGTGTGCATTTTATATTAATTGATGTGTTTGGATGTTATTTATTGCGATGTTTTGACTAGTATTAATTGAACCATAGTAAGTTCATACTTAGCTACATTTTATTTTCTTTACGAGTTTTGACTAGTGCGGGTAGAACTATAGTCGTATACGCTAGTCATTGTTAGATTTCGTTTAATTACGTTTTCATGTTCTTTATACATTTTAAAATTAGTCTACGTTGGTTCAACTGGACTACGAGTTTATTTGTTTCATGCATTGGCTATGTTATTTTAATACATGTGATTTTGGACCTTATGTTATGTTGTGGATTATGTGCTTATATGAGTTGTAGGATCTATGTGATTATTTGAGTTGGTAGACTAATGTGTTATGTGTATTATTAATTATTATAAGTGTCATCATAGGAGGGAGTGCATTAGTGAAAGGGGACTGGTATAAGTATGGTGGCCAACATAGTTATACAAGTACCACGACATCAATGGATTCCTAAGTATGGTTGCATGAAAGAGGGTTAATACATGCTTGTATTGTATATGTTGTATGGATTTGAGTGTATGTACGCCTATGCCTATATATGTGTATATCCCTTCTACTTATCGGTTGTATTCATAGGATGGTTTTATAGCTCTTCATTCTTTGGGATGTTCAACTTCTGTAGTAGCGCATTTATCGAGTCCTCATTTCACGTATTTATTTGTATGGTACTTTTGGTGTAGAGGCTATTGAGAGGGTGGAGGATTCTTTTTGGGATCACGGTATCTTTTAGTTTGTATCTTATGTGGTAAAAGAAATGGAATTTATAAATAGTTAAAATAGTTGTTGGTAGTCGGTGAAATAAGGGTTAAGTGTCGTAAGCGTGTTTGAAATAAGATGGGATATATATTTTTTTAACATATAAGTATGGCTTGTTTATTATTATTATTTTTTTAAAAAAAAAACTAAAATTGGTTTTGATCACCTAAAGCTAATGATCTTTAGTTAAATTCTTGTTCTTATTTAATTAAATATGTTAAAATCATGTAATTACTCATATGATGGGTAAGGGTTTCTAATTTTCTGGAATTAAAATAAATTAGGTCTTGAATTTGGTAATTAATGAGGGGTTTTAGGGTTTCAAATCGTTTTTTTTTGTTATAAATCGGAGTAGGCAGAAACTGTCGCTAAATTGTCAGAATTCATCGCTAAACTGTCAAAAACTGTCGCTAATGTCTGGGCAGATTCTAGGTAAAAATCGTTTTGGTTATAACTTATTCATTTTTAAAGATTTTTGGGTGATTCAAAAGCCTAAAGTTATGTACTCGGAGCATACTTTTCAAATATTTAGAACGTATTGTCAATGGAAGTCAGTAGCTTGGTCGAATTAATTGTACAGCTGTCGAGTTCAAGATTAATTTTCGGACAACATGGTTTAAACTCGTGTTTTGGGTATTTTGGGATAGTGGACACTTAGAAGGCTAACATAGGGCTGCTTTGGGATATGATTTTAGAAGTATCCATCATAGAGATTGTTACATTAATGAAGAATGTGGGTTCCGGAGTCAATGTTGACGCGTGATATTGTGTTGTGTGCTTTAGGAAATTGATCGTTCGTGAAGAGACTATAGATTTTTTTCGTCAAATAATTACATAAATTACTAATGTGATACCATGGTTTTAGAACAACTAATATACATTAAGGTACAAAATCCATTATGGGGTAAAATTTGGTCTTGCACAAGGTTTTAATAGTATGTCACCGGTCGTAATACGTTTCGGTTGTCGCTGGGTGCTTCTTGTGTCATTGGTCCGTTTTCATGGTTCATTGGGAGTCGATACATGTTTTATGCTGAGTATCTTTTGGAGTCTCAGGTTTTGGTTCATATTTTCAAATTCTTTCACGTAAACGTCCGTTAGTTGTCCATGGGCTTGATCGTTTATCCGAAGTTGGGGGTCCTAAAATTTGTCTTGAGCTTATATTCATTGAGGGCGTTGTTGTAGTCATACGGATGATCCGGTTACGTTCTTATGAGAGAGATAGCGAGTTGGTTGTGAAATGAAGTTTTTTGAGCTTATGGAGTAAATCTCGGGACGAGATTTCTATTAGGAGGGAGTGATGTGACAACCCTAGATTTTGGATTTTTCACTTTTGACTGTTTGATGTTGATCATGTGCTTGGTGTGCGTTTATGTGTTATGTGCTCATATTTGAGACTTTATCATGATGTTAGAAATTGTTTATGTAGTACATGGTACGTTATATGATGATGTGATGGGGTTGGTTCATGCTCATGAGTTCACATGAATGCATAAATCATGGTATAAGTTGGAAATGAAACGAAATGAAATGAAATGAAATGAGTTCAGAAATGAACTACAGAAAAGTTCGGGTATCGTTTTGATAAGGTTTCGTGTACGTATCATATGTTGTATGTATTTATTAAGTATATATAATATGGTTAGGATAAGTTTTATAGTTACTTTCTATATTTAGAAACTTTTAGAAATGAAGGCTAGTTCAAAAATCGCGTAAAAAGTCGAAAAAATAGCAAAAGGGTACCCGGTTTGGTCCCGAAAGTGTATAGGAGTATAAGTAAACATAAGATAGAAGGGGGAGAGTGTAAATATGATTAAACACAGAGAGGAGTCGAATTTGTGGGTCCTATAGCCTTAATTTTAATAATTAAAATAATAAAAATAGGATAATTACCATTTAAAAGTCCTAATTGGGCCTAAACTTGTCCAGATGGTTACCAAGGCCTATATAAACACCCCTAGACCCCTAAAAACGACTAATAACCCTAAATAAACCTAAAATCTGTCTAAATCTTCCATGGATATCAATAGAAGTCGAAATTATGATTAGGGTTCATTATGTTTTCTTGTTTTAAGGTAAGTGATCAATTAAACCTTAATATAATTTATGTTTTTATTAATTAATCATAATTGTATTGTTAATTAACCATCATTGAGATGATTAGGGTTTTATTAATTTTATGTAAAAATATATTAATTAAGATCCATTAATGATTTTAGGGTTTGTGTTATAAATTTAGGGATAATTAATGATGTTTAGAGGGTTAGTGCATAAAGGCGTAAAACAGTCTGATTTTTAAGGCTGTCTTATGTTGACTGTTCCGGGCAGTAGGTAGCACCTTTGGTCGAGTTTTTTTTTTTAAAATTAAGTTCAGGGAGTCTACTTTTCAAAAATGTAAGGTTCGTCGAAAATGGAGTTCGGGAAGGTCGTCAAATAATTTTTACAAAAACAGTGCGCTGTTCAGGAATAAATTTTGATTTCGGGGATTTGAGTCAAAACCTAACCAAACGGATGAGATAGCCAAATATTTTTGATTTGGGAACTCTTTAGAATGTATATAAAATGACTGGAGGTTTTCAATAAAATTTATGGTGTTTAGGTCGGGGTTTTGGTGTCAAACATTTAGCATGTACGGAAAATCAGTTTTGGTGAAAACGACTTTTGGCGTAGAGACTAAACGAAAGGGTTAAACGTGTAATTAGAAAGTAAAATTGTTTTTTGAAGTTCTTAGATCATATAACAACATAACTCCAGTAGGGTAGGAGTCAAGTGTGGTGTTAAGTTCACTTCATGTGATCGTTTAGTGACTAGTAAACCGTACCGGGGAAAAACTGGAATTTTACGTATAGAATAGCTTGTAGTGGGAGAATAGATAGTGGGGATTGGGGGATTAGATTCATCTCCTTGATTGTTACTTAACTTGGTTGTTAAGACCTGAGCTAAGGATGTCGTGTATGATTTTATAGGTTTGCAGGAGTGCTAGCTTGCTGTGCTATCAGGTTAGTTCATAGTCCCATTTTGCTACATTTTTAAATGTTTTTCAAGTATGGGATAGAGATGACACTTGCAATGTTCTTTAACATGATTTAGTACTATGCTTTAAAATGTGTGGACATACATGTGATATTGTGTGACTTGCGTGCTTATGTGTTCTCATATGTGCTTTGATATGTGCTTTGATATGTGTTCTGATATGTGAATCTTGATTGTGTTATGATTGGGATTGGTACATAGATGTATGGGCGTCTATGGGACCAGTTGTGATGTGTGTGGAGCGTGGGGCACGATCCGTCCTGAGTTCTTGGTTATGAGTTCTTGGTTCGTGGGACACGATCCGTCCTGAGTTCTTGGTTCGTGGGGCACGATCCGTCCTGAGTACTTGTGCATCGTCTCTTCGGAGGCAAGATATCTCGACGGGGATATAGTTCATCTTCCACAGGTGGTGTGGGAAAGATCCGGATAGTGTGGTGTGTGTTCTTGTGTGTGTGACGGGATACTTCTTGACTATTATAGTGTGCTTTGTGAATTATAGATGTTATTGGTACTTGGCTTGAGTTTTGTTGTGGATGCATGTAGCATGATTATCACATTATGGTCCATTACTATAAATTGTTTTTCTTCAACTATTTACAGCGGTTGTTAAAGGTTCTTAAGATGTTTTCGGTAACTTGAACCTATGTTCTCACCAACTTTATGTTGACAGATTTTAGTGTCATTTTCAGGTGAGGTAGTTGAGGAGGATGAGGTTAGAAGTGGCTAGAGTTTAGAGGCTACTAAGACTGCATTAGGAGGAATCCCTTTCCTCTTAGTTTTTATTTAATGTTTGAATAAGTGATACTTTTGAGACACCTATATGTTTGATGTTTGTTTATTTGTATGTCTTTGGTAAGAGGTAGGCGTGTTACCTACTTACCTAGGCGCTTGCATTGTTTGAGATATTGTCATGGCATTGTGTCACCTTTTTATTGTTGTGATGATATCCATACGTCGCGCCCCATATATTCCGCCATGGTGGGGTGTGACATAAATGGTCCATGGGGAAGCCTCGAATGTAATACCGGGATCAAAGACCTTGTCCTCGTTCCCGAAGGAATATAATAAAGGAGAGGCACGAGGATAAGTCTTAAACGGTAGAAAGGTCCATTCAACATACGAGAAGTATGTGAAGTCTTGATCCACGGGAGGTGGGGTGGGTAAAGGAATCACATTGTCATCCTCAAAAGACAATGGATGCTGACCAATTGGCAAAGCCGTAAGGTTATCAATCATAGAATGGTCATTTTCACCTCCCGTGTCAAAGCACTCATCCTCATTTCCCGGAGAGTGAAATTGATACATCACCCGCTTGGGTGTGCACGTAGTAGGATGAGGTGGCAATATAATATGAGAAGTATGAGAACAATTACCTTCCACCTGCGTCACCTGTCCAGTAGAGTCAAATCTCTCCACCTCTGCGATAGAAGGAGGCATGGCTAACAAAGCATGCTCACAATAGCAAGAGAAGCAGAGCTATCAATGTCTTCAATCCCTTCGTCAAAGAGAGAATTCACCTCACTAGATATGTAATCGTCATCAAAATCAAATAAAGGGTTCGAATAAATCTTGAAAGTTTCCTTCGGAACGTCTTCATCGGATAGTGACTCGTCATCACTAGAAGTAAAATCATCATCTTGATCAACAAGAGGGTTAGAGAAAGCCAAAGAATCCTCTCCCAAAGTGTTGGTGGAAAGAACATCATCAGAAGAAAGTGCATCATACTCATCGTCACTATCGGATTTCAACTCAGATTCACTTGGAATTGGGACAAGGTTATCAACACTAGACTTTATGAATTCGTCGGATTCCTTTGCAGGAATTGTGCTAAGATCTTATCCCCTAGGATGGGTGAATCCTTAGGCTCCAGAGCCGTCAAGTCGGGCGAAGGAATAGAATTCTCATTGTTCCAAGAAACAGGACTCTCATCGTCATCACTATCATAATAATATGTAGGCACAAGAGGAGGAGTATAAGCATTAAGGTTAGATACTTGCTCTTGTTGCTGATCCGCTTGACATTTCTCCATGATCTTGTTGCAAGCTTCTTGAACTTTTTGAAAGTTGTCAAAAAGTGTGGCCATTTGCTCAGGAGGAAGTGCACACAAGGGTTGATGATTGACGGTGTGACGTGGGGGCTCAAAGATATACACACTGGGATGATAGCACAGAACTTTCTCAAAGACCTTCAACGGATCACAAGAAGAAGCATCGTGAGGGCCCCCACAAATATAGCACCACGGGTATGGAGAAAAACCCGGTGCATCTTGAGGATAAGGATTGTCATAGACGGGAGAAGGTGAGAAAGTATTGTAAGAGGAGAAGTATGAATTTGTTGAATTGCAAAATGGACAAAATCCAAATTGTGTATCGTCGATATCAAAACCACACCGCTCACAAGTACACCATTGACATGTTTGAAAACCATGCCATGGTCTCCCACACCGTACGCAAGACGAATCCATGAAGAATTATAAATTAGAGGGGTAAAGAAAAGAATTAAACATAATAGAGGATAAAGAGGAATATTTTTGGTGCAAAACTTTAAAAAAGAAATGATTTTTATGATTTTTCAAATGTTTTTGGGATTTTTTGAAAATTTTTGACACGAAAAATAACGTTCACGAGTGAACGGATCCCAAAAAGCAACCCGTCTCTCACAGAAAACCGTTAATCTTTACGAAAAGAGCCGGCAGCGGCGCCATTTTAATGTAGAGATTTTACTAGTTGAAAAAGTTAAAGTTCGTTTCTCGGTATCTTAACCAATTGATTTCCGGTTCAAAGTACGACTCAATTGTTTTTGGTGAAACAAATATTTTTGGTTGTTTTTAAAATAAATGTGCAAGACGTAAATGAAAATGACGTTAAAGTAAATGTAAATCTAATTTAAAATAAATGAAAAGAATTTAAAAGCCTGACGAAAAGTAAATAGCACTAAAAGTAAATAACGCAAACTTAAAACTATCTAAGGCAAACTTAAAACGCAACTAAAACTTAAACTAAGGCAAGGCTAAAATAAATCTAAGGCAATTAAACTTAAAGTGCAACTAAGTAAAAAGGCGGGAAAATTAAAGCTAGAAAATTAAAAAACAGAAAGTTAAAAACTGAAACTAAAAAGAACCTGAAAACAGCTCATCCAGAATCAACCTTCGTTCGGAATAATCACTCATCCGGAATGTCACCTTCGTTCGGAATGATTCTTCTTCACTCGGAATATTTACCAAAACCCTTGATCCGGAATAAATCCTTTATCCGGAATATGTCACTTATCCGGAATAAAGTCTTGATTCAGAATACTTATGCTTGATCCGGAATGTTCTGCTGATACGGAATATCTTCCTTGATCCGGAATGTTGGATATTCCGGATGAACACTTTGGCTAAACCCTTGATCCGGAATGTTCCGACTGGACTTGCTGATCTGGAATATCTGGCCTGATCCGGAGTGTTTGGATCTTCCGAATGAAACCTTAATCCGGAATATAAAATATTCCGAATGAAGATGTCAGATACGAAACAAACAACTGATCCAGAATGTCTTCTCTGATCCGGAATGTTTGGTTGATCCGGAATATGGACTTGATCCGGAATATGTCACTTATTCCGAATGAAAGCCTTTATTCGGAATATTCAACAACAACCTTCACTTGGAATAACCTGGGCCTTGATCCGGAATATACCTGGGAACAGTAAAGAAGCGAAGAACAAAGAAGAAACAAAAAGCTACGGATCTAATCAAAACTAAACAAAATCAACCAAAAGATTAAATCAAACTAATAACAAATAATCAACTAATGATAATCTATCAAACCCAAACAATCAAACTGACAAATATAACCAAAATAATCAAGACCCACTTTAATCAAATCAATAAAATAAGAACATGAACATGAACATAAACATAAAGATTAAAGAAAGGTAGATAGGAGATTGACAATAAAAATAAAGATTGACAAGAATTAAAAGGAAACTTACTTGAAATTAAATGTATTTAAGGTGCAAGACAATGTATTTAAATGGACATGAAATTAAATGACAAGGTAATTAAAAGTGGAAGAACTAGTGTCACTCTAGCCAACAAGAGAAATGTAAATCCTATCTAATCTATTTATAGGGGAGGATTAGGGAGGTGCTTAGGAAGTTTCCTCCCCTCTTTCTTCTTTCCTTAATTGCGTAATTAAGTCCTTGCTCTTCTTAATTCTTTGTTAATCTTCTTAATTCTTTGACTTTAACGACTTTGTCTCGGGATTTCTTTGAACTCGTCTTGTAATTCTTCAATAAATTAGACTTGAGTTCTTCGGCTTTTAGTAAACATCCGTCTTTTGACTTTTTCTTCGATAAATCTTCAGAATTGGTCTTGGACTTTCGTTCTTTTTGCACTCTTGACTTCTCGACTTCGTCTTTCGTCTTTTTCTTCGATAAAAGCTCGTGAATGCCCGTGTTTTCTCCACTTTTCACCTTTTCATCCTAAATCACAACAAAAACATAAACCACGCATAATTCCGACATAAATGACATAAATACACGTTTTGGCTTAGTTATTATTGTAATTAAGTGGTAAAAAGGATGGGTGTTTAGACACCTATCACGATACTACCTGAGTTGACTAAGCAGCAACCTCTGTATGCCCTTCGGACTCGCTCGTCCCAATGTGATGCTCCTATAGCAGCATACATGTCATAATTACGGTTTATCTTTAGAACCCAGAGGCGATTGACCTTTTCTTGGATATAAGGTATTGACCCCCAAGAAGCAGCTATCAACAAAGTCAGGGAGGTCGCGTACTTGGATGATCCCTTGAGAAGATAGTCAAGATCATATGTGACAAAGAAGTCAAGTGCAATTTGATTGTCTTGAGTAGTATCAAGTGGAAGAGGAGGTCTTTCTGGCGCATGAAGGCCTGGCCTTTGAATTGTATTGAGAGCTTTCAGGATTTCATCAGCATAATACTCATACTCCATTCGGCTTAATCTTGATTTAGCGCGAAATCTCTTGTCTTTAAGCGCTCTCTTCACCAAGGACGGAGTGACCGAAGATCCAAACTCATGAGACCAAAATGCACACAGATCTATTGGATTGCGAATACGTAGATACAGAACATTTGCATCAGCATCTATGATTGGATCATATCGCATCTGTCGTGATCCATGGTTGTTTTGGTGCGGTCTCATCGATCTGCAATGTATCAGCCCAATCCAGTGTGCGTGACTCAGGAACTGTAGTAACTGGTCCATTAGGTGGAGCAGTAGATACTTTAACGGGTGCCGGTTCTGAGACAGGTTCATCAGCAGCATGTGCAGTTTCTGGTTCTGCAGTTGTGGTAGCAACCAAAGAACAAACTGGGTTAACAGTAACAGGTATAGAGCTAGAAACAGATGTACCGGGAATTGAAGATGCTGTTGTAGCATTCACATCATGGTGTCACTTGGTGCGTCCTGTCTCCGTAGATGTGGACTTATCCTTGTGAGCAACATCTTTCTGAGATTTGCCACCGGTCTTGGACGGTTTCTTCTTGTTGGCAGCATTGTCACCCATATCATCATCATCAGACTGATTAGGCTCGTCAGACTTGTCATTGTTGTCGCTACCCCGGTTCTCGTTGTCATCATCATCATCATCATCGTTCTTGTTGCTATCCTCGTCACTATCCTCATTACGATCACCGCCTTCACCATCATCATCATCATCATCATCCTTATCTTCATCACTCGCATCGTCTTCTTCACCACCACTCTCTTCTTGCTCACTATCCTCGTCACCAGAGGCATCTTCATCTCCTTTTTTATACAAAATATGGTACGAAACCACGCTTCTAAATGTCTTAAACGGCCTGTCATCCTCCTTCATAGCTGCATTAAGTGCCTTGTGAAGTGTCCGCTGAATTTTGGATTTGTCGAAAGATCCAACTTCAACCATACGGGCGTGGAGAATCTTCTTTAGTTCAAAGTCCGTTAAGTCATATGAAATTTTATAGGCGGAATTGGAAGGGTTTGATGACTTAATCATCAACTTATCAGCCATAATTTTCTTCATCTCTTTTCGCAGCTGTGGCATAATAGACTCAACAGATTCCTTTACCCTATCATTAAGTGAAGCTTCAAGTGTTTCTTTCTCCTCTTGATACTTGTTCTTTAATTCGCGGAGTTTGGCGATCCTTGTTGTACTTTTATCAGCTTCAACCTGTTTAACATGGGCAAGTTCTTCTGCATGAGATTTCCGTGTAGACTCCATCTCTGCATTGAACTTAGATATCATCTCCTCTTGAGCTTTCTTGGATGTCTCTTCACTTTGCACTCGTTGGAGTTGCTCTTCTCGAAGTTGAGCCATCTCTTTTCTTTGAGTTTCCATGTGTTTATCCATCATTTCTGCCATGAAGAGTGCAGAAAATGTAGATGGCACAGGGCTAATCGGGGGCGGTTGAATAGGCACGGTTGTGATGACAGTACTTAGGACGGAAGTAGTTGGAGGTGGAAGGGATAGTAGTTGAGCAGTCAACAGTTGTGTTGGCAGAGGCTGGATTGGTGGAGGTTGAGTAGATAAAGGCTTTGGAGTCACAAAGATTGTCGTAGCAACTGACTCCTTTTCGATGCTTGCTGTATCGGTAATGGATGTTTCTTTAGGTGTTGAGTACTTGTCTGGTGTTCCAAACTCAAAAATGTCATGTGGCTCCTCGACTTCCTCTTCATCTTCTATCTGCACACCCAAACCACTACTTCCTGTGTCTTTCCTACTTCTTTCAACAGCCTTTTTCAATTGTTTTTTCTCAGCTTTGCGAATTTGCTCGGGAGTAACATCGTCATCAGTATCTTCATCTCGAATGACAAACTTCTCAGCTTTGCGCTTATCCTTTTTAGCCACAGTCTTTGTTTTCTTGGGTTTAGACTCAGGTAAGACAACATCTTGCTTACGTTTACCTTTACTTTTGACTGTAGTTGACGAGACTTCTCCCGCCTGAACCTTTTCTTATTGTTTTCTGTTTTCTCTTAGCATTTGCTGGTAATCATCAAAAGCTAGAATTTTGTCCGTCAGGAGATGACTAGGAACAGGACCAGGATTAACAGCACCAGAGGGTCCTTCATGCCTTAGGTCCACAAGGTCATCAGCTTCTTTAGTGTGGTGACGGCTTTCTGCACGCTTATCAATAGAAGCATCATTTTTCATAAAGTAATGAATGATAAGATTGATGAACCTAGGGTAAGGAAAAACTTTAGCCTTCTGCTTCGTGTTTTGGAATAGTTGAAAATTAAACTCTTCCCACAACAAGGATGCATAATCTACATTTATGCCTTTGTACATTCCATAGAACATACTCATAATTGGACCACGCACAACATCATGCCCAGTTGTTTTAGGTGTAAGACACCGACTGAGGATACCGAAGATAGCTCTCCAAGGTTTACCCACTTTGGCTATAGTGAACTCGGACACTATTCGTAGGTCAGGACATCCAAGAGCAAGGAACATCTCCATGAGTTCGTCTTTGGTAGGGTTCTTTGAAAATGTCATACCCTTGGGTGTATCCCGAAATCCAAATATCTTGCAAAAGTCTGAAACGGTGAGTGTTTGTTGCTTGTTGTAGAGGAAGAAAGTGATCTTGTTTGAAGTCCTTTCCTTGGTAGCCCAGAATTCGTACATGTAATCAAATGGCACCGAAGCAGTATTCCTTAATGCATTCTTGAAGTGAGATTGATCAAGGATTGCTGAGGCGACTTTGAATCCAAGGTGAGTGGAATGAGAGACTTCCTTCAACCGGTAATTGTTCGGTATGAGCTTAAGTTCTTTTGCCTCGGCAATTGCGGCTGCTCTAGCATCTTGGAGTTCTTGCACGGTTGGATTAGTCATGGTTTCTGCTTAAGATAAGACATAAAAGGTTGATACACATAAATATATACATACCATTATCTTGTTACTTCTAAGCATGACACAATTCATCAAGTAATTATAACAAGCAAACAATTATCAATCCAACAATCCTTCATTCGGAATAAATTCATTCGGAAACCCTTCATTCGGAATGCCTTCATCCGGAATGCCTTCATTCGGAAACCCTTCATCCGGAATGCCTTCATCCGGAATGCCTTCATCCGGAATATCCTTCATTCGGAACATCCTTCATTCGGAACATCCTTCATTCGGAACATCCTTCATTCAGAACATCCTTCATTCGGAACATCCTTCATTCGGAACATCCTTCATTCAGAACATCCTTCATTCAGAACATCCTTAATTCGGAACATCTTTCATTCGGAACATCCTTCATTCGGAACATCCTTCATTCGGAACATCCTTCATTCGGAACATCCTTCATTCGGAACATCCTTCATTCGGAACATCCTTCATTCGGAACATCCTTCATTCGGAATACCCTTTATTCGGAATACCCTTTATTCGGAATAATTCAACAACATGTTCATTCAGAATAGTTTTGTTCATCCGGAATAATTCAAAAACATGTTCATTCAGAATAGTTTTGTTCATCCGGAATAATTCAAAAACATGTTCATTCGGAATATGTTTGTTCATCCGGAATAATTCAAAAACATGTTCATTCGAAATAGTTTTGTTCATCCGAAATAATTCAAAAACATGTTCATTCGGAATATGTTTGTTCATCCGGAATAAATCTTTGAAAAACATGTTCATTCGGAATAACCCTAATCGCGTTCTATGAGAGATTAATCTAAACGCATGAGTGAGTTATAAGGCAATCTAAGGCAACAGATAGTGTTCTAATCCTATTCCGAGACAAACCCAGCTTAAACCCCCGAATCAATTTGACCTAATTAATTCGAAAACCCTAAACTGGTAAATTAATTAACTAGAGAATTAATTGACTGGAGTTAAGACGAATTAGACGAATGTTTGTACCTTAGTTGGAATGAATGAAGCTGATTGAAAGATCAACAACGATTAATGGTGATTTAAATGTGTTTTTGTGTGTGTGACAATGGCGGACAGAAAAACAAAGAAGAAGAAAGAAAAGAAAAAACTGGGGGGGGGGGGGGGGGGGTTGCTTTGACTTAGGTAAAAAATTTTCAACTTTCACCCAATTGGGAATCTTAGTCCTTCCACTTTCCTTTTCCTTTTCTCTTTTAGTTAATAATTCCTTTTAGGATAACGTCCGTTAACTAAAAAAACGTTAGACGTATCTCATTGTATTAACTATTCTTGCCCGCACACAACTTAAACACTGTATCCTATTTAGCAAATATCCAAGACCTAAAACTCACGATAAATCAGAACAATCACAAGTCGTATGCCAGAAAAAACGGGGGGGGGGGGGGGGGGGGGGGGGGGGTTGGTTTGACTTAGGTAAAAAATTTTCAACTTTCACCCAATTGGGAATCTTAGTCCTTCCACTTTCCTTTTCCTTTTCTCTTTTAGTTAATAATTCCTTTTAGGATAACGTCCGTTAACTAAAAAAACGTTAGACGTATCTCATTGTATTAACTATTCTTGCCCGCACACAACTTAAACACTGTATCCTATTTAGCAAATATCCAAGACCTAAAACTCACGATAAATCAGAACAATCACAAGTCGTATGCCAAAGAAGCTCCAGTTATTAACCGATTAATTTTTCTTGAGAACTTTTGAAGACCGTTTTGATGACGAAGATGATTTAATATTTTCTCCCCCTTAAACGATGACCCGTTTTCTATTTAAAGAGCTGTAGTCATTGTTTAACGAGTCAAATATTGATGAAAGAATTTTCCAATTAATGTCTTAGAAAAATTGATTCGTGGTGGCAATAAGATTTCTCTTATTTAAACAAAATAATGCACTAAGACGTACACTAATTCGTGTTAGACCAAGTTATAAAGTAAACTTGATCCCTTTGTATGATTTCGCTTGTAAATCATACCCGAGAAAATTAATTCCCGTTGTGAGCCAACGTTTTCTAAGGAAATATGTGATTTTAATGCGAAAAACGGGTTTGCAGTCTGAATAACTACAAGCCATAATGGGCATGTTTTAAAAATGTACAACTTTTATACGGACTCTATTTATGGCGCCGTGTCAATATTAATCGACATTTCTAAGGCCGTAAATATTACCATACTAAAAGACATGCCCGATTAAAAAGAAGAAAATATTTTTGGGTTTTCTTGGTTTTATAGTTTTTATGGTTTTTGTAGGTTTTATCTTTTTGTATTTGTCTTTTGGTGGTTTATATATATACGATAATATACATGATCACGATCAAAGGATACGCATGAATAGTTTACCACCACTATTCTGCTGATTCTTCTGCCAACTCTTTGAGAGTCGCTGGAGAGAAGGATTTCATGCCAAGCTTGTAGATCAAAAACTCGATTCGTCCTCGATCTAAGGATTTTGTGAACATATCTGCCAGCTGATACTCAGTGGTGACAAAATACAGCTTGATCACTCCATTTTCCACTTGCTCTTTAATGAAATGGTAGCGAATGTCAATGTGCTTTGCCCGGGAGAGTTGAACGTAGTTGCAGCAAAGGGCAATGGCGCTCTTGTTGTCACAATACATCGGAATTTTGTTGAATCCAAGACCGTAGTCAGTTAGTTGTGATCTCATCCAAAGGACTTGAGCACAACAACTGGACATGGCAATGTATTCAGCCTCCGTGCTTGAAATTGCAGCGCTTTTCTGCCTTTTTGAAAACCAACTAATCAATCTGTCTCCAAGGAGTTGCACAGAACCAGAAGTGTTACGCCTAGTGTCTTGACACCCAGCATGATCGGCATCTACATATGATATTAAAGCAATAGAGGATACTTTCGGATACCATAGACCACGATGAAGTGTTCCTTTGAGATACCGAAAGATCCTTTTAACAGCATGTAGGTGCTTTTCGGTAGGCCGAGCCTGATACCGGGCACACATGCATATGGGAAATTGTAGATCAGGCCTGCTAGCAGTCAGATAGAGAAGGGTGCTGATCATCCCACGGTAGAGTTTCGGATCGACAGCAATCCTATTCCTATCTTCATCTAACTTGGATTTCTCCACCATTGGAGTATCCAGGGGGTCACAATTTTCAAAGTTATATTTCTTTAATGATTCTAGAGCATATTTGGATTGATTAATAAAGATTCCTCTAGGATTCTGAGAAATTTGTAATCCTAAGAAAAATGAAAATTTTCCCATTATTGACATCTGAAAGCGTGTGGACATTATTTTCTCAAAGCGGTTTGACAATTCTATGTTAGAGGCAGCAAATATTATATCATCAACATAAATTTGTACCAGTATCATGTCGTTGTCTTCCTTGAGAGTGAATAGAGTGGGGTCCACCTTGCCTTTGGAGAAGCCTTCCGAAATGAGATATGTTGAAAGGAGATCATACCACGCATGTGGAGGTTGTTTCAACCCATAAAGAGCCTTCTTAATCTTGTACACATGATTAGGAAACTTTGTGCTAACGAACCCATTCGGCTGACTAACATAGACTTCTTCCCTTAGTTCACCATTCAAAAATGCTGTCTTCACATCCATTTGATAGACGATCATGTTCATATGAGCAGCATACGCAAGGAATAGTCTAATAGCCTCCAATCTTGCAACAGGAGCAAAAGATTCTTCAAAGTCGATACCCAAGGCTTGTTTGTATCCTCTAGCAACCAATCTAGCCTTATTCTTCAAAACACCACCCATCTCATCGAGTTTAACCTTATAAACCCATAACAAAGTAAGGATGTTAACCTTGTCAGGGAGAGGAACTAATTCCCATACTTCAAGTCTTTGGAATTCATTTACTTCCTCTTGCATGGCTTCAATCCAAGATGATTGAGTCATAGCATGTTGCCAGTTTTTAGGTTCAACTTCGGAGAGAAATGCATCAAAATAGCAATAGAGTGCATTCTCTTGTAATTGATGGCGTGTCGAGACTGGTCGATTGAGACCTCCAATAATATTCCAAATTGGGTGATCTTTTGTCCATTTGGTGCTGTGATTTTCTATCCGTGGTGGTCTGGAGTAAACGTTTGTAGGAGCTTCTTCTGAGGTAGACGCGGCTGAAGGATTTTCAGGTATCGGTATACCAAAGAATGGAAGCTCTTGTTTGTGAGCATATTCCAAATCGTGATCAACAGAGTCCTCTTCATCATCATTAGGCACAAGGAAGGGTGAAGATTCAGGTTTAGTTTGAGAATTACTTGGAGGAGGTGCGTCCGGTTCAATGTTAATTGAAGATACATTTGATGAAGCTTCATTAGCTTGAGCAACAACTTCAAGGATTGGAGCTATCACTACAGGTGCTGGAACTTCATCACTTGGGGGATCAAAGAATTCATCAAACACAGGTTGAAATAGTTCATCCCACTGAGGCCTTGTAGGTGGTATAAATGATGTAGAAGTAGGATTATTGGGAACTAATTCGGAACTAATAGCACCGGTTCCTATCTCGTGAAGCGCGGGTTCAGAGCTGCGTTGCTCAGAAGCCATCGCTGTCAGCTCATCAAAATCTGCGTCCATAGTTTCTACTATCTTACCAAGACGACGGTTGTAAATTCGGTATGCTTTCTTTGAGGGTGAGTAACCAATGAAAATACCTATATCCGCTTTCGGTTGAAGTTAGCCTAAATTCTCACTATTAATGTTTGCATAACAAAGAGCACCAAACACATAAAAGAATGAAACATTGGGTTTACGATCATGTAGAAGCTCGTAAGGTGTTTTTCCGTGGCGTTTCCGAATGATAGAGCGGTTTTGGGTGTAACATGCAGTAGATACAGCTTCTGCCCATAAGAATAATGGAGCGTTCGCATAAATCAGCATAGTCCTAGCAACTTCCATAAGCGTACGATTCCGTCTTTCAACGACACCGTTTTGTTGTGGAGTACGTGCAGCGGATGTTTCATGTGAGATACCAACTTCTTCATAGTAATCATGAAGAGTCTGGTTGACGAACTCTGTTCCATTATCAGTACGAATACGGCGGACAGTAGTATTTAAACGTACCTGAATGAATTTCAGGAAAGTGATGATAGCCTTCGGTGCTTCATTCTTTGTACGTAGAAATTTTACCCATGTAAACCTCGAAAAATCATCTACCATAACAAGGATGAATTTCTTACCACTCATACTTTCGGTTCGCATTGGCCCACAAAGATCCATATGCAAAAGATGAAGTTTTTCTTGATTGTTGTCTTCAGCTTTGGGCTTGTATGATTTCTTGGTGCTTTTCCCCCTTGAACACGCGGAACATAAATGGTCCTTGTGAAATTTAAGCTTTGGAAGACTACGAACTAATTCGTTTTTAGCCAAATGATTAATAGCATCAAAGTTGAGATGAGATAATCTGCGATGCCATAACCATGACTTGGTCTAAGATGCTTTGGAGAGAAGACATACTGGAGAGGCGGCCATCATGTCTTGTAGGGACAAAGTATAAAGATTTGCACCACGAGACCCCTTCAACGAGTCTTTTCCTTCCAAGTTGCGGATGAAACAAGTGTGTTGTCGAAAAGCAACCTCTAGGTTGGAATCACAGAACTGTCCTACTGAAAATAAATTATGACCAAGACCTTCTACATAGTATACCCTTGAAATCGTGACATTTCCAATCTGATATTCACCATACCCCATTATCTTTGCAATATGATCATTACCGAATTTAACCGTTCCAAGAAACTTGCTGACAAAAATTCTAAGCATTGAGCGATCTCCGGTCATATGCTTTGAGCAACCGGAGTCCAAATACCAGAGGATGATTTGGACCACCTGAAAATATCACCAGACGAGGACAATGTATAGGTTTCGGAATCTGAATGTTCCTTGTTATTAGCAGGTACAGATTTAATGATCTTAGATTTGCTAACATTAGGTTTCTTAGATTTCCTAGCCTTCTTCCTAGTTGGTGGTGTAGATTCAAGTTGGCTTAAATCCTGAGGTATTTCTTCACTGATAGGCACTATAGTGGGGGCTGACCTAATTAAAGGGCACGGTTTCCATACTTTAGTGCTAGTGTGCCTAATTAAAGGACGCTGAGACCTAACCTTAATGGATGCATTCCTAGTTAAAGGGCACATTTTTCCATCTAATGTAAAGGTCCTACCAGTGGGACGCCATTGCCATCCAACTTAGGTACGAGTTCTCCCAGTTGGCTTCGATTCAAGATCATTCCTAATGGCATTCATTTCATTCACACGATCAATAAGACACAAATCATGATGCTGAGAAAACATGCATTCATTACAATTCCAACATTTCAAATTAGAATTCACAAATGGCTTAGGCTTCTGCACAGGAACAGAGCTTTTAGTCTTAGCTACATGATTCTTTTTATTTAAATCTGAAATAACACCCCTAGGGTGTGCTTCTACTTTCTTCTTGATGGTACTACTAGTAGAGGGCTTGATCCTATCTTTCTTGACTTGTGATCCTTTAGCCTTAGTAGACTCTTTTACTCCTGTAGAAGGCAAAGTGGGAACATTAGCAACATATTTTAAAGGTGCCTTAGTTGTTGGTGTCAATGACGGTTTTGCTCCTGGGGTTTTATTGAATGGAGTTACAGCAATGGGTCGATTAGTAAGTAGTGCAGAACCCGGTTTTCCTATGTATTACAAACATGCTAAGCAATATTGAACTCGCTAAATATATGCATGAGCTGAATAGTAGTAACTGCTTGAGGGATCTAACGCATACAAATCATCTAAAATATCCCTAAGAAGATCCACGTGCTTAATTTCATTCATCATATAAACATCGTAAGTATCCGAATTTTGCTTATGGTGCGGGTTCTTATAGATCACCACTGAATTGGTTGATGGAGCACTAGAGGACGGTGCAGAGTTTGTAGCTAAGTTATTAACAACTTCTTGTCGGGTGAGAAGAAGTGTCTCCTTTAACTCGGACAAGACCATGTTTTTGTCAGTTAGCTGGATATTTAAGTCAGAGATTTCCTCACACTTTTGGTTCAATTGTTCAACATAAGATTGTTGCTGTGCCGCATTAAAAGCGAAGCGTTCTTATAGTGAACCATAAAGAGTGGACATTCCCTGTCTTGCACGTTCCATGTCCCTTAGAATAGATGAAATTCTAGTTTCTAAGTACTGGTTTTTAGACTCTGCAGCCTCTAGCTCCAAATTTAGTGTTTTGTTCGATGATAAGTCTCTCTTTAATCTCATAATCTCTTCCTCTAATGCCTTAACTATCTCAATCATCTTGTCACTCGTCTCAACACTGTTTTCACAACCATTTGTTACCAAAAGATCCTCATTTTGAGTTTGGTGTTTTAATTCTAAAGATATACAATGTTGTTCAAGTTGATTAAAACGTTTTGCAAGTAAATTGTAAGAATCTTGAAGCTTTAAAAATTCAGCGTTAGACTCGTGACAAGAATGATTATCTACGTCATTTACAGTCTCAGCAATATTTATAGAGAGATCTTGCACATCAACACATATATTCACATCATCACATTTATTCATAGCGGATGTAAGCTCATTCGAATAATTAACATTCACAGTAGTAAGCACATCGTACGATATTACTTGGGATAAGAATCGGTCATATTCAGATAAAATCTTTTCCTTTTCAACTAATTGTAGTTCGTAAGCGGTGTCCATTTCATAAAACACGTTTTGAACTTCTTTACTTTCAAAATCGAGATTTTCTGAAAGAGATGCAAAACTTCTTTTTAGATTTTCGACAAAAGGGTTGATCTCATTCTTAAACACCTCGTTCATGTGTTCGAAAGCCCATTCTCCGGCGTTTAGACCATTTGAAGTCGTACATTCCCGGATGACCTTGTCAAAACTAGCAAAGTATTGATTAATCTCTTGCAAGTTTATCCATACAGTGCTAACAGGTGGAAGATCCTTTGGAATTTCCTTAAGTCCTTCCATTTTGACAAGTGTAGGAAGTGTACTAGGGTTTTCTTCATTTAACATGTAGTTTGGTGTTGTGATGAGATCTTTATCAATATGGAAGCGAATTCTAAAGTCCTTTTTTGCAAACTCCTGATTCATTTTAAAATAATCACACTGAGGATATTTTGCAAAGTTGTATGACCGACTCTCATCAACTAGAGCCTTATTCTTACGATCCTCGAAAATAATAATCGGATCTAAGACCAACCCTAATTTGGTTGCATCATAAAGTCTTGGATTATGGATAAAAGTTTGTCTTGCATACAGTGGATTAGGGGGAAGGTCTCTTTGACGCGATAAGTTAAAATCTCTAAACGATGAGTCAAATAAGTGCACTAGTTGAGAGGCAGCGTATTGTCTTAAAAGCAAATAATCTAAACTTTTAATCCTATTAGCCGCATTAATTTCCATTTCGTTCTTTTTAGACTCGAGTAGTTCGAAATCCGTTTGAAGGTTGTGAAAATTAGTGACCACTAACTCTTTTTCTTTAAGTTCGTTGGAAAGATTTGCTCTTAAGGTTTCAATTTCTTGCAAATGACCCATTTGTTTGTTTCAAAAATGATCATATTCGGGATTTGTTAGAACATTGGACGAGGGAACTAATTCCAAAGTTTGAACTTTTTCGTTGCACAAGGCAAGCTCAACAGACAGATTCTTATTCGTAGCTAGGGTTTCTAAGAGTGCAGTATTCATTTGGCTAAGTAACTTTGCAGGAACCATGACCAAATCTTGTTGAGCAGGAATATGCGTATGCGAAATGACTCCCGGTTGTGATTCACTCAAAGTCTGGGGACTTGCATTGATATTACTATCATTGATTGTCTCCTCATTTGAAAGACTCACCACCGAAGACTCATTCGGATCAGCACCCTCTTGCCCAACTTGATGAGGTTGAATACTAGTATCAGTGGTATTAGTAAGTACCTCAGATATTTGATCTGACCCAAAGCTAGAGATAGTTGCCATAAGACCTGCCAGAGCAGATTGAAGATCATCACAGTCTGAATAGTAAGCATCCAGATCATCTGCTTGGTATGCTGCATTCTGTGTAGTGAGAACTTCTTGTTCCGCAATCCCTGGATCAGCAAGAAAGGCTAACTCCTCTTCATCAAGTTCCTGTCCTTGTGCTTGAGCATTCACCAGATAAATCTTCTCTGCAAACCATTGACCATCCCTTCTCCTCTTGGGTTTTGTGCAATCCCTAGACATGTGACCTTCTTCCTTATAGTTGTAGCATGTGATCATTCTCAACTTACATGTAGAATTACCCCGTGGAGCAGTAACCATTAGAGCAGTGTTGACCATTGGAGCAGGATTGACCATGCGTGCATTGGTGGTTAATGTAGTGGGTCTCCCCTGATAAGGTTGAATAGGTTGAACCATTACCCTGCCATTCTCAATGGTAGCTTGTTGTCGAGAATTAGATGAGTTCCTCAGCTGATTGTTAGTAGGAGCTGGTCCTCTAAATCATCGTTTGCTCAATGTCCTTGTGAGGTAAGCAGACATAGTGGCTAACACTTCAGTTGGGTCAGTTCCTTGTTTGAATTCAGGAATGGGAACCTCATCATCATCACAATACATTGCTTGGTCTTGTTGATCGGCATAAGCACTAGAAGGAGTACTCATGTGGCGAGAATAGCTTGGTGGATATGCTGCATTATCTTGATATGGAGAGTATGATGACTGAGCATAGGGTGCTATGCTTGCTGGTGAATATGGGTGAGGTTGTAGAGCACATTGTGATGCTTGTGATTCTCTCTGGGACGAAGTTGCATTAAACCGATATTGTTGCTGATGTGAGGTAGGTGGTTGAGGTAGAATCGAATATTGGGGGAAGCTTGGAGTCATGTACGGAGATGGATGATAAGCTTGGTGTCCCATGATATAAGGAGTGTTGTTATATGACAAGCTTGGTTGATTTGCCATCAAAGCTAAAGGTTCAGGGTACATACCTCGAGGCATCCGGTGCATGATCACGTGTTTCTCATGCTGCTGGAGAAAAGCATAGAGTTGATCCAAATTGAACTTATGTAAATCCCTAGTTAACTTAACATTAGTAATATACTCACCCCATTCAGCTTGAGGTAAAGTATTCAAAAACTTGGTGTTAACCTGGAATGGAGCAATCACGAGATTGTACACATTCAAATCATTAATGAGAGTAGTGAATCTGAAGTAGTAGTCGTGAAGCGTTTCCCCGGGACTGTATGTGAACCTATCAAACAGGTCATACAACTGACATTCACGTTCCTGTTTAGTAATAGACGTACCTTGTAGCAAAACCTGTAGACGTTCCCACAACTCCTTTGCGACTGTATATTGACTTAGCATTCAATAGATGTCATGTGGAAGAGCTTGGAGAATGGTTTGAAGAGCCTTTTCATCTGCATCGGCAATAAGTTGTTGAGCTGGCGTAAGTTCTTCAAACTCCCGTGGTCGAGTCACATTGTTAACAATGATGGTACCATAATCAAGTGGACCATTTATAATTGACTTGACCATAAGCCTCCCATATGTCGGTTTTCCCTTAATGTATGACATCATACGGCCTTGCCATGCTTCAAAGACTTCTTTAATGAGCATTGGAGGGCAATTATCCGTTCCCGTTATGACGGAAATATCCGTAAGTGATGTCATTTGAGGCATTAATGAACTCAGATTCATTTTGATCACTTTATAGAATCAAAGATTATCGGTTGATCGAGCAGTGAAGTAAGGTTGTGAGTTGTGTTGTGTTGTTGAAGTAAAATGTGTGTAAGAAACCAAGATTAAATCCTCTAAAAATCGTCGAAAAAACTCGTAAAATATCCCTTGGTTTGGAATAATATCCCTTGGTTCGGAATAATTAAGTTGATTCGGAATAAAAATACCTTTATGCGGAAAAAGACCTTGGTTCGGAATAATTACCTTGATTCGGAAAAATCTCTTGATTCGGAATAAGCTTGGTTCGGAATACCTTGGTTTGGAATATCACTGATCCGGAATAAGTTGTTGATTCAGAAAGCTTGATTCGGAATACCTTGGTTCGGAATATCACTTATCCGGAATAGTTGTTGATTCGGAAAGGCTTGATTCCGAATACTTGGTTCGGAATATCACTGATCTAGAATAGTTGTTGATTCAGAAAGGCTTGATTCGGAATACTTGGTTCGGAATATCACTGATCCGGAATAAGCTGGTTCGGAATATCACTTTATCCGGAATAACGTGTTTATCCGGAATAACTTGTTTATCCGGAAAAACTTGTTGGTTCGGAATAAACTGGAAAAAACTAGTTCGTATACACAGTCGTATGTGAATATTAAGAACAAACCCAGATTTTTACCAAATTACACGAAAAGTTTTGTGATTTCTACCAAAATAAGTAAAACCCATACTTATCTACTAATCCCAACAACAAAATCACCAAAAACTTCAAGATTCAAGATAGATTTTCCTAAAAACCACTAATACAATCAAAAACTAAAAAGCAACACAAATCATTACCTTAAATCACCCCATGGCTCTTTATACCAATTGTAGATTTGTGATTATCTTGTGAATCAATAAGGTGTGTTGATGTTTCTAGAGAGAGAAAGTAGTGAGAGAAAGTGAGAGAAAAAGTGTTTTATTAATCATAAAAGTGAAACAACCAACACCCCTTTCCATGGTGGAAAGGGGTTTATATACCCAAGTCCTTAATGGACTTGGGCCTCCGACCCATGACAAGCCCATGGGCCGGGTTAAACATTAATATAACTTAACCATTAACTACGAGCTACTAAATGTATTACAATATTGTTGGAGTGACCGATACTTCTAATATATGTTAAAACGTATTTCCAACACTTTTGCTATGGCTACTCTTAAAGGTCGTGCGTTGACTTGGTGGAATGGGAGAATTGCTTTCATGGGTATTGATGTTGCTAATGCTACTCCTTGCGCTGAATTTAAAAAGTGGATGAATCTTGAGTTCTGTCCCCGTAGTGTGATCATTAGGTTGGAACAAGAGTTGATTCATTTGAGAATGAAAGGCGTGTACATTAATAGCTACACAAACCGATTCCATGAGTTGTCCTTGCTGTGTCCTCGATTAGTGGAACCCGAAGAGATCAGAATTGAACAATACATTAAAGGGTGACCAAGAATATCCGAGGGGATGTGACATCATCAAAACCATTGACCATTGATGATGCTGTTCGAATGGCTTACCAACTCATTGGGCAAATAATTCAGGATAGGGAGGATGAAGCACATGCTGGTGAGAAAAGAAAGGGTGATGGCGATCGTGGAGGTCGAGGTGATAATAGGCAGAATTTTAATTGCCGTCAAAACCAGAGAAAGGGTAATGCAAATGCTCTTACCAACAACACACCGCGCAGTGATGAAAAGTGTCCCATGTGTGGTAATAAGAGGCATGCTGGCGACTGCTGGAAATGCCGAAATTACGGAAAGCTTGGACACAAAATAGAAAAGTGTAAGAGGGGAGTTATTTGCTTCAACTGTAATGAAGAGGGTCATAAGAAATCGGATTGCCCCAAGTTGAATATGATTGGACCTGGAAGAAACCCCCTGGGTGGTGCTTATTAACTTGGAACGGTTGAGGTTGAGAAAGAGGATCCCAATGTCGTTACTGGTACCTTTTTACTCAACAATCATTATGCTTTTGCTTTATTTGATTCGGGTGCTGACAGGAGCTTTGTATCCACTAAATTTATTGACCGGGAATGAGTCTAAGGAGAAACGATTTGAAGATGTATCCACTATCTGTGTTTTTCAAGAGGTATTTCCTAATGATTTACACGGAATTCTGCCGATAAGGCAAGTCGAGTTTCGAATCGATCTAATTCCTGGTGCTGCACCGGTGGCACGTGCGCCTTACCGATTAGCACCTTCCAAATTAAAGGAATTATCCGAACAACTTAAGGAGTTGTCTGATAAAGGTTTTATTCGACCGAGCTCGTCGCCTTAGGGAGCTCGAGTCTTGTTCGTTAAGAAGAAGGATGGATCTTTTCGTATGTGTATCGATTATAAGGAACTGAATAAGTTGACGATCAAAAATCGATATCCTTTACCAAGGATTGATGATTTATTTGATCAACTACAAGGATCTAGTGTGTATTCTAAGATAGATTTGCGGTCTGGATATCACCAACTTCGCGTCCGTGAAGAAGATATTCTTATAACTGCATTTAGAACTCGTTATGGACACTATGAATTTCAAGTAATGCCATTCGGGTTAACTAACGCACCTGAGGTCTTCATGGATCTAATGAATCGAGTGTGCAAACCCTATTTGGATAAATTTGTGATCGTGTTTATAGACGATATTTTAATCTATTATAAGAATAAAGAGGAACATGGAGAACATTTAAGGATTATCTTGAGCTTGTTAAAGGATGAAAAGTTGTATTCTATGTTTTCGAAGTGTGATTTTTGGTTGGACTCTGTGCAATTTCTTGGTCATGCGATTAACAAAGATGGAAATCATGTTGATCCAGCAAACGTTGAAGCCATTAAGAATTGGTATGCACCGACAACGCCAACTGAGGTGAGACAATTCTTGGGATTGGCTGGCTATTATAGGAGATTCATTAAAGAATTTACTTTAGTAGCTAAACCCCTGACCAAGCTAACTCAGAAAAATAAACCTTTTGGTTGGGGAAGTGAAGAAGAAGGAGCATTTCAAATATTGAAGCAAAAATTATGTAGTGCACCAATTCTATCATTACCCGATGGAAGTGAAGACTTTTTAGTATTTTGTGATGCATCTCTTAGAGGTTATGGAGTTGTCTTGATGCAGCGAGAAAAGGTGATAGCTTATGCATCTAGGCAATTAAGGAAAAATGAGGAGAATTATACTACTCATGATCTTGAGTTAGGAGCTGTAGTCTTTGCTCTTAGGTTGTGGAGACATTATATGTATGGCACCAAGTGTACGGTGTTCACCGATCATAAAAACCTATAGTATATTCTCGATTATATGAGGCAACGAAGATGGATAGAACTGCTAAGTGATTATGATTGTGATATAAAATATCACCTGGGAAAAGCAAATGTTGTTTCCGATGCATTAAGCATAAAAGATAGAGAGCCTATCAGGGTACGCTCTCTAGTCTTGATTGTGCACAATAATCTGCTTGAGCAAATTAGAAATGCGCAAATAGAAGCCTGTAAGAAAGAAAAATTAGTTAGTGAAGGGTTTCGAGGAGAAGGAGATCCTTTAGAGGTTAGAGCTGATGGAGTGAAATGATTAAGAGGTCGTATGTGGATACCTAAGGTTGGAGGCTTAAGATATTTCATTATGTTGGAATCCCATAAATCTAAATATTCCATGCATCCTGGATCTAATAAAATGTATCATGATTTGAAGAAGTTGTACTATTGGTCGAATATGAAAGCTGATATTGCTATGTATGTTGTTCAATGTTTGACTTGTGCAAGAGTCAAAGCTGAACATCAACATCCATCAGGACTACTTCACCAACAAAAGATTCCTGAATGGAAGTGGGAGCGAATTACGACGGACTTTATCACCAAGCTTCCTAGAACATCATCTGGAAACAACCCGATTTAGGTCATTGTCGAAAGACTGACCAAATCAGCTCACTTTATTCCTGTTAAAGAGTAGTTCTCATTGGATAAGCTGACTCGTATTTATCTTGAGAATGCTGTATGTAAGCATGGAGTGCCTGTATCGATCATTTCAGATCGAGATCCTAGATTCGCATCAAAATTTTGGAAATCCCTCCAAAGATCTTTGGGAACGAATCTCGACATGAGCACTGCTTATCACCCCCAAACTGATGGGCAGAGTGAAAGAACGATACAAACACTGGAAGATATGTTGAGAGCTTGTGAGATAGATTTTGATAAGAATTGGGATAAACATTTTCCTTTAGCAGAGTTTTCGTATAACAATAGTTATCATGCTAGTACTAGGGCTGTACCGTTTGAAGCTTTGTATGGTAGGAAGAGTAGATCTCCTATATGTTGGAGTGAAGTTGGGGATACCCAGCTCACAGGACCGGAATTGATCTGGAAGACTACGGAGATGATAGTTCAGATTAAGAATCGGTTGTTGACTGCCCAAAGTAGACAGAAAAGTTACACGGATGTGCGGTAGAAAATGATGGAGTTTGAAGTGGGTGACCGTGTAATGTTGAAAGTATCGCCATAGAAAGGCGTCATAAGATTTAGAAAGTAGGGGGAATTGAATCCCCCTTATATTGGACCCTTTAAGACTTTATCTAGAGTAGGTCCGGTGGCTTACAAATTAGAGTTACCCCAAGAAGTTCATGGTGTTCACAACACATTCCATGTATCTAATCTGAAGAAATGTTTAGCAGTATGTGATGAGAAAATCTAGTTGGATAAGGTCCGAATTGATGATAAGTTGCATTTTATCGAAGAGCCCGTAGAGGTTATGGATCGTGAGGTAAAGCAACTTAAACAAAGTCGGATACATATCGTCAAGATCTGATGGAATTCAAAGCATGTACCAGAATTTACTTGGGAACGAGATGATGAATTGTGGAAGAAATACCACACCTCTTTGATTTTAATAAGAAACGGACATCAAAATGAAATGGATCACGAAGACGTTGATCCCTTTTAGGAGGAAATGCTGTGACAATCTAACATTTTCAGGTAGCAAATTATTTTCTCGTATATTATTTTGAAACTTATTTTTGTGTTGGTTGATGAACTCACAATTTACGGGTTGAAATTAGGGCTTACGTGCATAATTTAACGCTTTTACGACTAAAACGGAAACCCTAGGTTTACGTATTTACGTTTTTGAACTTCGTTTTTATGAGACAATTTTTATTAGATTCGTTTTGTGCCGTTGATTCATAATCTATAAAAACGTTCTTCCGTAAAACGACCCGAGGGCACGCAAATCGATGAAACTAGAATCGAGGAGTACCCGTAAATTAGTAGGGATGAGACAAGATAACTCTTGCCTCACCCCCACTATGGGATGTCCAAGACATAGCCAACACACCTTTGAGGTGTTAACTTAATATTAAAACTAGGACACATGTCCTTAGTTCTCACCAAAACCATTCACTCATCAAAACTAGCAACATAAACCATTTACTCATTCATTCTTACATGCAAAACTCACCCAACTCTCTCTCTCACCCTCTCTTTTCCATCCAACCTCCACCATAAACACCACCATATGATCCAAATTTAACCATAAAACTTGTGTTAAACTTGCACAAGATGAAAGCCTTTTATATTCTTATTGATTGGAGGTGATTCTAACATCTACAAAGAAGTTTCCTTGGAGTTGGATGATTATACTCAAGGTGTTCATATAGTTGGGTGATCTTGAAGGTGGTCTTGGTTTATCACAAGATTGGTCATCAAAAACCAAGCCTTGATCTTAACTTTCACTATCTTGGTTGGTAACAAGATCATTTCTTCCATTACCTTGTTATTTTGTACATGTAATTTTGTATTTTATTTATAAATGTATATGTATATGATGATAAATGATGATCAAAGTATTATGTGAGGATCTTGTGTTGATAGATTTGGTTAAAAAGACTAAAATCTACATGAAAAGATATTAAAATCTTGACTAAAACAATGGGCTGTATAAAACAGTAAGTAACCATATGATAACTTGATAAAATGACTTGGATTATTGAATATACAGTAAGGTATATGATTTTTATATGAGTGGGAGTTGACCACTCAATGGAATCAATAAAATGAGCAAGATATGATCAAAACACTATTAAGGTTCAAATCTATATAGTCTGTTTTGGACGAATTATTAGGGACACTTAGTGAATAATTGAGTAGTAACGGAATTGGAGTTATTTGTAGCACATATTATGTAGTTTGTGCTGCCCAAAAGTGAGCTTCTATCTCCTTGTAGAACTCAAGATATGGCAAAAATGGTGAAAGTGAGTTTGATAATCAGATTTGGAAATAAAAGTATATATTATAAAATAAGTACTCAAGTAATACTAATGTAAAATACATATGAAAAACCAACTAACTTATGATAATACTTATAAAATAAGTTATATACTTTGGTTAATAAGTGTGACATTTTATAAAATTACAAATTGATATGTTTTCTAAGTTATAAAACTATACATATAAGTTTTACGTCTTTTCGGCTAAAACCGAAAGATTAACGTTTTCGTCAAATAAAACTTAGACGGTCGGACCCGTCTAATGTAAACTTTTTTATAACTCATCTACTGATATGTAAGTATATTTTACAAGTAAAAACTGATAAAACCCGAGCTTATAACATATGGACATTAACGTGCCAAAGTAGCCTTATTGGATTATTAACCCAACTAGTTTGGATAAACACTAATGGACTTACTCATGGGCTTAACCCACTTGGGCCCAACATATGGGTATAGGCCTGATATTAAAAGTATAGATGGACTGATAAAATGTATTGGGCTTTTAATGGGCTTATTGGGCCTTAATATGTAAACAAGTTAAAACTAGTGTAACTAGTCTACAATTTGACTAACACATAACACTATAATGTTGAATAAAGAGATAAAATCCCATTTGATCATAATCATACTTATAATATCATCATAGATACATAGCCATTATTTTTATAAAGTCATTGGAAAAGAGTCTAAGACGAGTATTATTTATATAGGTTTCCGTGATTGAAGCACGCACCATCACCGATAACCCGCCTTTCATAATCAACGTGAGTTCATAGCCTCACACTCATTTAAATGTTTTATAAAATGTTTTGTAAACCCGTGAGGGGTATAACATGCTAGTTTTTAATAAAAATAGAACACAAGTAGTCCTGATGTTATGCTTATTCATATGGACCCGAATGATGCTATGACCCAATAAATGAGATGAAATGGATTATTAGTAGTTAGGTTATGTCACTTAAATTCGCATTAGCATGAATTGTGAACTACCGGGATTTGTTAGACGCTTATGCATATAATAGTACTATTTGGGGAAGATCACCCCAGATCGCGCCTTGACGGTTGATCCCCGTCGTGCCACATTGATTGGTAAGCGAATTTATGTAAGAGAAGATTTACATAGCATGATTTTTGTGACGACCCGCTAACTTAGATGGGCAAATTGTTTGTGGGGTTCGCGGCCCGTTGTTTGCTATAGTAAGGTAGCAATGTCATGCGGATAGTAATAATCCAATACCAACGCAATCCAGTACGATGCAGTTAACTATAATATTGAGACTACAGTATCATGGACGGTTTAAGATGTATGACTTGATTTATATATTGCCTGACTAGCAATATGAGGACTTACTTCTGATATTATACTTGTATTCTGAGTTCTATAATTGTTTTATGTAACGGTTTTATTAAACTCTATGAATTCACTCGGCATTCGCTGATATGATTTTCGCATGTTTTATCTCAGGTGCTTGAAGGTAACTTGGATGGAGATCGACTCTGATGGCCCACATAATAAAAATTATTCATTCGGTCTATGTTTTGTAAACTTTATGACTATGTAATTTGGGGACCTGCTGTAAACTTAAAACTTTTATTCGAATGAATGTATGTTAAACCTTGTACGACCATTTTTATGTGTTGTCTATGATTGGAGTTATTGTGCTATCCCGTAACACTCTATTGACTCTTCCGCTGTACCGATATGAAATTTGAGAGTGTTATAGAAGACATTCTCACTATCCAAAATTTGCTCAATGAGGACCCCATTCCTTCACAAATTCCACAAGAAGTTACCAATGATGATCCATCCATAATGAAACCTTCCATAGAGAGTCCACCTAGCCTTGAAGTTAAGGATCTTCCATCACACCTTGGATATGCTTTCTTAGAGAGAAAAGACCAATTACCCGTGATCATTTCAAAAGACTTCAAAGAGGATTAGAAGGAAAAACTCATAGAGGTTCTTAAGAAACATAAGCAAGCCATAGCATGGAAAATATCCGATATAAGGGGAATTGATCCAAATATTTGTACACACAAAATCTTTATGGGGGATGATTACAAACCCACCATTCAAAGCCAAAGAAGGGTTAACCCTAAAATCCATGAGGTCATCAAGAAGGAAGTTATCAAACTCCTTGATGCGGGCATGATTTACCCCTTTTCTGACTCTCCATGGGTTATCCCGGTACATTGTGTTCCTAAGAAGGGTGAATCACTGTAGTGCCTAATGAGAACAATGAGCTTATTCCTACTAGACTTGTCACGGGTTGGAGAGTTTGTATTGATTATAGGAAGCTCAATGATGCTACTAGGAAAGATCATTTACCATTACCTTTTATGGACCAAATGCTTGAACGTTTAGCGGGAAATGAGTACTATTTCTTTCTAGATGGATTCTCGGGTTATTTTCAAATACCCATAGACCCTAAGGATCAAGAAAAGACCACATTCACTTGTCTCTATGGTACATTTTCTTAGAAGAGAATGCCTTTTGGCTTGTGCAATGTACTAGGGACATTTCAAAGGTGTATGATGTTAATCTTTCATGACTTGATTGAGCACACTATTGAAGTTTTCATGGATGATTTCTCGGTTTTTGGAGATTCATACACTTCTGGTCTCTCCCATTTAGAACGTATGCTTAAGAGGTGTGAAGAAACACGTCTCTGTCTTAATTGGGAGAAGTCCCATTTCATGGTCAAAGAGGGGATAGTATTGGGACATAAGATATCCAATAAAGGTTTAGAAGTTGATGTAATTGCTAAGCTTCCCCCACCTACCACGGTGAAAGGAGTTAGAAGGTTTTTGGGACATGCAGGATTCTATAGACGTTTTATACAAGATTTCTCTAAGATTGCAAGACCGATGACCCACCTCTTGGAAAAAGAGGCTCCTTTCATTTTCACCCAAGAGTGTTTAGACTCTTTCGAGATACTTAAGGAAAAGTTGACTAAGGCTCCCGTTTTGGTTTCTCCAAATTGGGATTTACCTTTTGAGCTTATGTGTGACGCTAGTGATTATGCCGTAGGGGTCGTGTTAGGACAAAGAGTGAATAAGCATTTTCAACCTATACACTATTATACCACCACGGAAAAAGAGTTGCTTGCTATAGTCTATGCTTTTGAGAAATTTAGACCCTATCTTGTGCTCTCCAAAACCATAGTGTATACGGATCATTCCGCTCTTAAGTACCTCATGACGAAGCAAGATGCTAAGCCTAGACTTTTGAGATGGGTTTTGTTGCTACAAGAGTTTTTCATTGAGATTCGTGATACGAAAGGTGCCGACAATTTAGCGGCGGATCACTTGAGTAGACTTGAGCATCCTTTTCAAGGTGAATTACCTCATAAGGAAATTAATGAATCCTTTCCATTCGAGGAGCTCATGTCTATCTCTTCACAAGAGGATGCCACCCCTTGGTTTGTGGATATTGCAAACTATCTTGTGGGGAATGTGCTAATAGAGGGTCTCACTTCGCAACAAAAGAAGAAATTTCTTACGGAAGTGAAATACTACTTTTAGGATGACCCTTACCGCTTTAGGAAATGTGCGGACCAAATCATTAGACGGTGTGTAGATGGGCCCGAGGCATTTAAGATTTTAGAAGCTTGTCATAAGGGACCTACGGGTGGACATTTTGGGCATAACTACACCGCCAAGAAAGTCTTTGATTCGGGTTACTATTGGCCTTCAATTTACATAGATGCCCAAGAGATGGTGAAATTTTGTGATGTATGTCAAAGACAAGGAAAAATTACTCAATGAGATGAGATGCCACAAAACTTCATACAAGAATGTGAGATTTTTGATGTGTGGGGAATAGATTTCATGGGACCTTTTCCATCATCCAAGGGAAACAAGTACATACTCGTAGCCGTGGACTATGTGTCAAAGTGGGTTGAGGCCAAAGCCTTGCCTACTAATGATGCTCGAGTTGTAGTGAAATTTTTGAAGCAATTATTTGCTAGATTTGGTGTAACTAGGGCCATGATAAGTGATCGTGATACTCATTTTTGTAATGATCAATTTACAAGAGTCATGAACAAGTATGGTGTTAACCATAGACTTTCTACCGCGTATCACCCTCAAACAAGTGGTCAACTTGAGGTCATAAATCGTGGTTTAAAGTGAATTTTGGAAAGAACGGTGGGAGAGCATCGAGCTTCTTGGTCGGATAAGCTTGATGATGCTTTGTGGGCTTTTAGGACGGCTTTTAAGACACCAATTGGTTGTACTCCATATAGGCTTGTCTATGGAAAAGCATGCCACCTCCTATTAGAGTTAGAGCATAAGGCTTCATGGGCTCTAAAGTGGGAAACCTTTGATTTGAACCAAGCCAGTTCACATAGAAAGGACCAACCAAAATGAAATTGATGAATAGAGAGCCAATGCTTATGAGAACTGTAACACCCCCAAATTTATACAACTCAGTTCAGCGGAAGACTAGTTGGTGTTACGGGATAGCACATTACTCACATCATAGACAACGCTTAAAAGTCGCGTTGTTTAATAGTAAAGCATTTCCATTCATAAATATCAAATTTACATAGGTCCCAAGTCATTATATTTCATACAGGTTTTACAAAGCATTTGAATGGAAATTATTGTTTAAGTGTGGGCCATGAATTCTTGTTGTCTTCCCGAGAATTACCTTCAAGTACCTGAGATAAAACATGTTAAAAGAAAAGGTCAGCGATAACACCGAGTGAATTCATAGAGTTTAATAAAATCCATCAATATAACATTGGTATAAAATTATTACCAAAAACCATTTTGTACAAATCATTGTAATAGGCCACAAAATAGCCAAAGTCATTTTATACAAATCCTTATCAAAATCATAATATAGGCATTTACCTTAAAAATCATTATACGAGCCAATGTCGTAAAAACATCATACAATACGTTTTACAACGTTGTATAAAGTCAAATAAAAACCATTATATGAATATGGTTATGAAAACCAAAACAAGAACATAACATCAATAGTAAGACCCTGTATTGCTAGTCAGGCAATACATCGTAATTCGGTGCGTATAGCAGTATTTCGTTAATTTGGATTATTATAAGCCGCATGACATTGTTACCTTACTACAACAAACAACGGGTAGCTAGCTCGAAACTCATTTGTCCATCTAAATTAGCGTGTCATCACAAAGGTCACGCTATGTAAATCTTCTCATACATAAATTCGCTTACCAATCAATGTGGCACGACGGGGATCAACCGTCAAGGCGCGAACTGGGGTGATCGTCCCCAAATAGTACTATTATATGCACAAGCGTCTACCAAATCCCAGTAGTTCACAATTCATACTAATGGGACTTTTAGTGACATAACCTAACTTTAATAATCCATTTAATTTCATCTATCGGGTCATTTAATCATTTATCGGGTCATACAATCGGGTCATACAATCATTCGGGTCCAAATTAATAAACAAACAATCGGGACAAATGGTGTCCTATTTTATAAAAACTAACATGTTATCTCCCTCGCGGGTTTATAAAACATTTCATAAAAACATTTAAAAGAGTGCGAGGCTATGAACTCACGTTGATGTGGGAAGGCGATTATCGGCGATTTGGATGTACGGTACGTGCTTCAATCACGGAAACCTAGACAAATAATACTTGTCTTTCATGTCCAATGACTTTATAAAAATAACAATTATGTATACATATGATGATTTTATATATATGATGATCAAGTGGGTTTACAATTTCTCATTTACTCATTTTAGTGTTATGTGTCGATAACTTTTATACTAGTTTACTAGTTTTACCTATTTACGTGTTTTAAGTCCAATAAACTTATTATAAGTTCTTTAACTTGTATTTATCCATTTCATACTTATATTATCAGTAGTTATACTTTATATGTTGGGCCCAAATGGGTTAAGCCCATTAATAAGTTCATATGTGTCTTAGTCCATTTTATTGTATTATTAGTCCAATAACGTTAACTTAGTCCGTTAATGTCCGTACGTTATATAGTTCGGGTTTTATCGGTTTTTACTTGTTATACATGTTTATATATCAGTATATAAGTTTTATAAAAGTTTACATTAGATGGGTCCAACCGTCTAAGTTTTATTTAACAAAAACGTTAATTTTGCGGTAATAGCCGAAAAAGTCGTAAAAATCAAGTTTATAGTTCTTATTACTTATAAGTGTTACTCCACTACCATTTTTATAATTTATACACTTATTTAACCTTTTACATATTTATATAAATAAAATCCATAAGTTAGTGGGTTTTAACTTTACATTTTATACAATATAATTTTGAGTGCTTATATAATAGTAATAAACATTAATTCTCAAAATCTGATTTTTACTTTCATCTTCACCAAAACTGCCATATCTAGAGTTCTATATGGAGATAGAAGCTCAAATTTTTATCACATAAACTAAATGATATGTGCTCCATTTAACTCTTCTATAGCTACTGTTGAATCATCTTCTAAGTATTTTCTAAAAATCGTCCAAAACAGTAAACTCAGATTGGTACTCTAAACTTGTTTTGATCATATCTCACTCATTACAATGATTCCATTGCATGGCCAACTCTCACATGTGTAAAAGACCCATAACTTACTGTATATCAATTTATTTAAGTCATTTTACCAGTTTACCATATGGTTCTTTACTGTTTTATACAGCCATCTAAATTAAGCAAGATTTTAACCTTGTTTCTTATAGTTTTTCATCTTTTTAAGCATGTTTATCAACACCAAATCCCCACACAATATTTTTAATCATCATTCATCATCATATACATATACATATGTGAAAGAAATACAAGATTACATAATCATAAATAACAAGAGGATGAGGAGGACAATCTTTATACCACCATGATGATGAAAAGATGGGATTGATGATGAACAAGACTTGGTTTTGGGTAACCAATCTTATGAGATATCAACACCACTTCTAGGATCATTAAGTATTTATAGACTCTTTGAGGAATCAGCCCTAAGACACCAATAAATCTCCTCCTTGGATGTTAAAATCACCTCCAATCTTCAAGACTTCAAAGGAGCATCATCATGTGTATGAATAACACATGAATTTATGGTTAAAATAGATCAAATGAGGGTTGTTTTTGAGGATTGTGGGACGAAATGATAGAGAGAGGAAGGGTGGTTTAGTGGTTTTGCATGTACAAGTGAAGAAATAGTTAGTGAAAGATGGTTTTGTTTGTTGGATAGCTTACTTGTTAAGCTTAGGCTAACAAGTGTAGCTAGTAAGCTTACACACTTGACACCTCATGGTGTTGAGTCAATGTTTTGGCCATCCCATGTTAGTGGGGTGGGGCAAAACTTGTTTTGTCTCATCCCACAAATTTACGGGTATTCCTCGATTCTAGTTTCCTCGATTTGCGTGCCCTCGGGCCGTTTTACGAAAAACGTTTTTATAAATTATGAATCAACGGCACAAAACGAATCTAATAAAAATTGTCTCATCAAAAACGGAGTTTGGAAACGTAAATACGTAATCCTAAGGTTTCTATTTAGTCGTAAAGGACGTTAAATTATAATCGTTAGTCCTAATCTCTTCTCGTAAATTTGTGAGTTTATGAACCAACACAAATTTAAAATCTCAAAATAATATTCACGGACAAATTTATTTTCTGAAATGTCGGACTGTCACCAAAATGGTGTATGTAAACGTAAGCACGTAATGTTGAATCCTCCGGTTTAGACGTAGTCGATGCTATTTCAAGACGTAAATCCAAATTACTTCCCAAAAATAAGTGAGTTCATAATATAACATTAAAATAATACTTTCAAATAAATATAAAGAATAAAATATCAATCATGAATTGACGTATTGTCACAAGAACTCATTTCTTTACAAGGAAAAGACTAAGAAATTGCATGATGCTAAGATCAAGAACCGTGAGTTCAAAGTTGGAGAGCCGGTTCTCCTCTTTAATTCAAGGTTGAAACTCTTTGCGGGCAAGCTTAAGTCGAGATGGTCTGGTCCATTCACTATTTCTCAAGTGTTTCCATATGGAACTATTGAGTTGTCACAACCCGATGGTCCAAATTTCAAAGTGAATGGTCATCGTGTTAAGCACTACTTTGGGGAGGACATTTCCGTGGAAATGGTCCAAGAGATCCCCATTTTGCCCATGAAATAATTCATTGTGGGAAGAGTCGAGCTAGAGACTCCATAAATCAAGCTTGAATAACTAGGCTTAGATTTTTAGACTTAAAGTGTGGTAGGATAGAAATAAGGATATAGAGTTGAGAAGAAGTGTAGGGGGAGACATTCCTTTTGTCTTCATGTTGTTTGTAGGGTTGCTCTCTCATCACGTGCATTGGAGATTATGGAGGAGGCCCTTGTATCCGGTTCACTTCGTTACTATTGTGATTTTTTATAGACACGTTGTGCTTAAAAATTGAATTCACTATAGTTGATCTTTCCTTAACTTGGGTTAAGCAAAGTCTATTCATTGTCATAAGTGTACGGGAGTTTATACGCCCATGCTCTTAAACATTTAGGACAATGTTTATCTTAAGTATAGGGGGGTCTTCTATCGAAGTGACCTTACCTAGACTTTGTCATTGACCTTCATGATAACTTGGAAATTAATTTTTCAATCATTTTTCAAATTTTTGATCTACTTTGGCCACCAAAAATATGCATTCATAATTTTTGCATTAATCAATTTTCATTTGCAATACACATTTTCATTGTGTATATTTTCTTTTATTTTCCGTAAAAAATATATAAAAAGAAAAAAATATATAATAAGGACATGGTTTAACAAATTTAGACTTCTTTGACATATTAGGCCCGCCATAGATACTTTGACTCAACCCGAGTTTGCTTATCTAAGCTTACTCTAGCTAGTATCCTTAACCATGTAGTCCTTCATTGGTCTATTAGGCTAAGCATCCACGACTCTCATTATTTGAGATTTTAAATTTGTGGAGAATGGGAGATGATATAGTTGAAGCAAGTATAAAAGGCTAGATAAACTTCATGACAATTACTTGTGGCTAAACCCTTCTCTTTCTTTGCCTCTATTTTCTTCACATGTATATATGTTAATAAATAATCAAGAACAGTTTTAATCGGTTTGTAGTCTCTTATGCATTTTTGACTAATCATTCATGGTTGGTATAAGTATGTCTTAAGATTCTAAGTTAGAATGTTTTATATGTACTAGACTTATGTCATGCTTAATACTTAGCGGGTGTTTTTCCTTTTATTCTTTTACACTTTCTTTGTGAAGAATAAAGAAAAATAAGAGCGGCTTATGAAAAAAATGAGTGGCTAGAAAAAAAAAAGAAAAAAAAGAAAAAAATAATTATACAAGACTCCCAAGAGGGGCAGTGAAGTGTTAATTATAGTAACTATTGAATTCCAATATTACTCTCACAAGGGTTGCGGGGATTTAATAGTTGCTCAAATCCAATATTACCTTGACAAGTTGCGGGATTGAAGATCCAAAGTCTCAAAAAAGCGGAGGATGTAAATTATTGCGTGATTTTTATTTTTCTTTCCTTAGCGAGTGTGTAGCTACTTATTAATGCATGACATAAGGATCTCACACATAAAGCGAACGACTTGTTACTCTTGAGTCGAACTTATATTAATTGTGAGCGGTTTTTCGAGTAATGGATGAGAGGATTACTAAGATTAAAACCGTGCTTCCTTATTTTTGGATTTTACATTTCTTATATTTCACACATTAAATAATGACAAATTTTCTCTCAAGCAATTTGCTCAAATAATAACCGGTTCCACATTTAATTGTCATGAATAAGTTGATGTACTTTTTAATTGTGAATGCAATGATCCTATTTTTAAGCTTGGTATGGGGAAAGTGAAACTTGAGGGTGGTAAGTGTTCATGGTACCAAAATCCCTAATCCAAGTCATTGATTTCTAATAACTAGATTTTACTTAGTTATGAAAGTTCGTTATTCCGATCTTTTCGAATTGATTACTAGTTAAGAGCGCGACTCAGTCGTTCTTGGTGGAAAATAAAAAGGTTGTCGTTGTCTATAACTAATTAAAAAGTAAATGCGAAACGTAATTATAATAGGCTAAAATCAAATCTACAACAAGTAATTAAAAAGTAAATACGAAACGTACTTAAAATTGACTTAAGCACGTTAAGGATACTAGCTAGAGTAAACTTAGATAAGTAAACTCGGGTTGAGTCAAAATATTCACGACTTTGAAAAATATAAAACCACTTTATTAAAAATTTATTCTAACACAGAAAGCAAATAACGATAACAATGGAGAATACTACTATACAACTAGGCAAAAATAGAGTAAAATTTTTTGAAAAATGTCGAAAAATCAGATTTTCCGGTTAAAATGAGGACAAATTCATGGAAAAGCCCACTTACTTCGATAGAAGTCCCCCCCTACACTTGATATAAAAATTGTCCTTAATGTTTAAGCATGGGGAAGTAAACTACCCTACACCTAGGACATTGTGCACTTTGTTTAAATCTTGCTAAGGAAAGGACAACTATGGTGATTTCAATGTGAATATATAAGATATAAAATATTGAATCACGATAGTTTTGGATAGAACCAGAAAGATGGGAACACGGGATCACGGGTCGTAAAAAGTCATCGAGAATGGATCTTTGAAGCTTTAATCCATGCACATCAAAAGAAACAAGACAACAAACACATACGGGTCTCCCCCTACACTTATTATGAAAACGATAAAGGATAGATCAACGGGTTGCCTCCCAAGAAGCGCTTGTTTTTGTTAACCGAGTCACAAGCCTGACTCAACCCAGAACTAATTCAAGGGAAACATGGTGAGGGATGGAATCATCTTATGAGAGATGTCCTCACGAAAGTACAGCTTCACTCGCTGGCCATTCACATTAAAATTAGGCCCATTTGGCTGAGAAAGCTCAATGGTGCCATATGGGAAGACTTTGGCGATGGTGAATGGACCAGACCAACGACTCTTCAGCTTGCCGGAGAAGATCTTCAACCGAGAGTTAAAGAGTGAAACTTGATCACCAACGTGAAACTCTCGGTTCTTAATCCTTGAATCATGAATGATCTTGGTCTTCTCCTTGTAGATCAAAGAATTCTCATAAGCTTCATTCCTCAGTTCATTTAGCTCGTTGAGTTGAATCTTCCGAAGATCACCGGCTTTGTTGATGTCAAAATTGGCCCACTTCAACGCCCAGTACGCCTTATGTTCCAGCTCAATAAGGAGGTGGCATGCCTTCCCGTACACAAGAAGATATGGAGTTCAACAAATCGGAGTCTTATATGCGGTACGGAAAGCCCACAAAGCATCGTCTAACTTATCGGCCAACAAGGCACGATGCTCTCTCATAGTACGCTCAAGAATTCGCTTCAATCCACGGTTAGATATCTCGGCTTGACCATTTGTTTGAGGATGATAAGCGGTGGAAAGACGGTGATTGACACCGTACTTAGCCATGACTCGAGCAAATTGATTATTGCAAAAATGAGTCCCGCGGTCACTGATGATAGCACGAGGAACACCGAATCAAGCAAAAAGTTGCTTCAAAAAGTTCACAACCACCCTCTCATCATTCATAGGGAGAGCCTTAGCCTCAACCCATTTGGATACGTAGTCAACAGCTACGAGGATGTATTTGTTCCCTTTGGATGATGGAAATGTCCCCATAAAGTCGATACCCCATACGTCAAAGATTTCACATTATTGTACGAAATTTTGAGGCATCTCATCTTTATGTGTGATCTTGCCTTGTCTTTGGCAAGCATCACAATGTTTAACCATGTAGAAATACTAAATATGATCTGGTGGTCTATTGTGGTGGTAAATGGTGGTGGAAGCCATTTATGGCTTAGAGAGAGAGAGGAGAGGTTGAAAGTGAAAGAGAAAATGTATTGAACAAAAACAAATGACAATCAACACCCCTCCTTGGAAGCTAAGGAGGGGTATATATAGTCACGCACACAACCTAAACTTTACAACGAGCCTAGTCTAGTCTAAATGTGCGTGACTACGATAACTAACGGGAATTCTTAAATGTCATCACATAAAGTGAGTTTCCAACAATCTTCCCCCATGGGACGACGTGTAGAATTCCTTACAATATTCTTCCTAACAAGTACAAAATAATTAAGAACAAGAGCTTTCATGAAGCGTCTAATGCTGATGATGTCTTCTGAGGCCTTTGACTTCAAAACGACTCATCTTTAACTTGTAGTAGAAATACTGTAACGGCACGAGCTAAGTAACCCATACACTTCTGGATAAGGAGAAGCTTCTGAATTAGCTTCCCCCTAATTCATGCCACGTAAACTTGATGTAGAAGCATTTTAAATAGCTTCCCCCTAAACCAACAATCCTTGTAAGCAACTTCAAAGCTTTCAATAAAGCTTAGAATGATTAAGCGCGCAGCGGAATCTAACTAGCAAATCCCATCATATAACATGATAATGTTGCTAAGAGGGATTGAAAGTTTGGGGCACACCAAGTAGATCAACAACTTTTCTTCTCACGCTTGAATAATTCTTCTGAATTTTTCTTCTCCAAAGAGTTCAAGTTATGCATACCAGAAAGAATCAAGACACTTCTTCCCCCACATAGTTGAAGAAGGTAAATCAATCCCAATTATGAAGCTCAAATACTGAAGTGGACACTTTATCCCATTCATGAAGTTGACATCGTAACACCAGAGACAATTAAGTCCCGGAAATGCACATATCTTCTTCCGGAGATGCACCAGAGTCAATTAAGTCCCGGGAATGCATATAGGATAATGATGATGTTTAATTGCAACAATCAAACAATTAAACCTCGAATCAGTAGTGTACCGTTTGGAGATTGAAAACGACACGAGTTAAAACACTGGTTTTCTCTGCGGCTATGACAAATGTCATCCCGGAATATCTTCAAATCAAAAGAAGGTATGAAGTTCATCACGTGTACTCGTTGTGCGTTCAATGTGTCTTCTTCTTCCCCCTTGATGGTTTCGAAACTCGGAACCATCAATAAATTGTACGCACATGAACCTGAAATCTCGTGAGAATAATAAATAAGCTGAATTATATATTTTGTGAGAATCAGCTGTTGATCGAAAATCTCTTCTCATAAGCTCTCCATGGCCACCTTTACCATCCCACGTGAAAGCAATTTGAAGTGACCACTGAAAGAATGAACCAGATACATCAAACGTGAAGCTGAATAAAAATCCTTCGATCTTGTGACTTAAGCTTGCACTATTGTTGAATGAAGAACGGTGGAGAAATCTCTAAGTACTCAATGCATCACTAAAGAAGTCTATAAGCACAACACCTCTTGAAATTATCCACGACGACTAGCGCGTGACACTGAGTACAACAATGTAACCCCTTTAAGTGATAGTTATCCGAGTCATCAACCATCCACCCCGAACCCGGAAACCAAATAACCAAGTCTTCATTCTAGGATTAAGCACGAGCAAGTTATCTAGTAAAAGATAAAATAAACACACGCCTTCGAAAAAGTCCGTCTTCAACGTCACGTAATTAATACCCGATCAAACAAAATCTGTAGCCACTAAAAAATTGCCCATTTTTCTTGGTCTCGTCAAAATAAATTCTTGTCACATTTGTCACGTCATTTTGTCGCGTCACATTTCTCGTCACCCAATCAGTGTCAAGAATAAATTAAAGAACCACAAATGCAACAAAAAAACCACAAATTCAAAAAAGGAACTTGTTTGTTTGAGCATCCATTCTCCTTAACAATGTCTCGACACTTTTTGTCGTCTCGTCCCGATAATGACCAAAGTATGACTAAATGCACACAAAGTTTATACAAAAAAAAATTTGATGTAAAAAACATGTGTATATAGCAAAAATATACGGCCCATTTCATTGGTGACAAAATTCGATTGTCCAAGGCCCAACACTTTGAAGAAACGAGTTCCATGGCCCATGAATTGTCCAAAAACCCGGTCCATCACATTGTCAAAAATCTGGTCCAATATTGAGATAAATATCTCACACCCTCATCTCATTCGGTTAAGTAAATCCTAAACACACATATAACAAACCGCCCCTACACTCTCTCACCTAACTCATCTCCTCACCTTGTTTAATCCGTCCCATATCTAACACCCACCAACCTTTCTGGAAACCTCCGCCTCTTCTAATCTGACCTAATCTATCAATCAAACATCACAACCACTTTATTCCTTCCTCCCAGATACCAAAATCTATCAAATCTAATCCATCTCCATATATGCACTTCATCATGTCCACGAATGAAGTAGCATAAAAGATTTCGGCTAACATCAATCATCTAAAAAACATTCGAACCACTCAAGAAGATTAAAGCCAAGAATGATTTATCTTCAAGATCATAGATCAATGGTCTCGGGTAGGTTGAAATCATTGCATGTTGGTTTTATACAATAGATCGAAAAAAATAAAGTTTGTAACAATTTTGTTATAAACCTTTATTTAATTTCATATATTAAAAAAAATTGGTTTAAAAGACCAAACACGGAACAGTGATGATTTTATGGTTTTAGTGAGTCTTGATCTAAAAGATCTTGAATAACACACAAACCAATGAATCTGTGATGATATCGATTTCGTGGTTAAAGATCTTTTAATGATCTCCACATCCATGAATAACACGAAATGAATCTGAGATTGTTTTGATTTATAAGTTTTAGGTTATGGTGTGATTAATTAGATGGGATAGGAGACGAAGGGATTAGGATAGATTGTGGTGTTGTGGAGTAAAAAGGTTGGAGTGATTTGGTCAACTCAGTGAGTTTAACTGAGTCAACTCGGTAATTACCGAGTTGACTCGGTTGGTTTAGACGATGGGTTGGTTTTGGTCACAAAATTTGGTTCACAAATTTTTTTAAAAACAGTCCAATCGGAAAGTAAAAAATAACAATCCCATCGGAATGTTTTTGTATGTCTCATCGGAATATTTAAATTGTGAGTCTGTCATCGGAATCAAACAATCACCCCAATCCGAATAACCAATCCGAATGTCAATCTGAATGTCAATCTGAATGTTTAATCTGAAAATCCAATCGGAAACCCAATCTGAAACCCAATCTGAATGTCAATCTGAATAAGCTGTCGGAAACCCAATCTGAAAAGGGTTTTGAAGGACCTGAAAATAGTGGATCTACACATTTTGTCCTTTTCTAACTGCATAAACAAGAAAGACATAAACCCAGAAAGAGTGACCAAATTTGATAAGACTTTGACCAAGAAAATTGATGAAACCAAGACACATAAATATGATAAGACCCAAAACCTGCGACTGTTTGGACAGATTAGACAAAAAAAAAATGACGTGACAAAAAAATTTGTGATAAAATGGACAGAAATAATGTAACGAGACACAAAGAAATAACTAGACCACCAAATCGAATAGATAAACACGACCCAAGGATGGAACCGTGGCTCTGATGCCAAATGTAGAAATGCTAAATATGATCCAGTGGTCTAATGTGGTGGTAAATGGTGGTGGAAGCCATTTATGGCTTAGAGAGAGAGAGAGGAGAGGTTGAAAGTGAAAGAGAAAATGTATTGAACAAAAACAAATGACAATCAACACCCCTCCTTGGAAGCTAAGGAGGGGTATATATAGACACGCACACAACCTAAACTTTACAACGAGCCTAGTCTAGTCTAAATGTGCGTGACTATGATAACTAACGGGAATTCTTAAATGTCGTCACATAAAGTGAGTTTCCAACAAACCATTTCATGAGCGTCATGATAAATGGAGGGCCGATAAAAACCAGAGTCGAACACTTTCTTCCCGGTGTAATTAGGACCAAAGTGACCACCGATGGGTCCTTTGTGGCAAGCGTCAAGGATTTGTAAAGCAGCCGGCCCATCAACACACCGACGAATGACAAGATCCGCACATTGTTTGAAAATTTAAGGGTCGTCCCCAATATAGTGTTCAATGTATTTAAAGAACTTTTTCTTTTGTTGAGACGTTAACCCTTCCTTGAGAATTCCACCCGCCAAGTAGTTTGCAATGTCCGCAAACAACGGGGTGTCATCAAGATTGGAATTGATAGACATTAAGGCCTCAAGAGGAAAAGAGTCATTGATCTCTTGATTCGGATGATCCCCTTGATAAGGATCCTCAAGTCTACTTAGATGATCCGCGGCTAGGTTTTCGGCTCCCTTTTTGTCACGAATTTCAATTTTAAGTTCTTGAAGGAGCAAAACACAGCGAAGAAATCTTGGCTTGGAATCTTGTTTAGTTAACAAGTACTTCAACGCGGAATGATCGGTGTACACAATTGTGGTGGAAAGGACAAGATAGGGGCGAAATTTTTCAAAAGCATACACTACAGCTAAAAGCTCTTTTTCGGTACTGGTATAATGCAATTGAGCCCCCGTCATTGTCTTGCTAGCATAATGGATTGGTTGGAAGTGTTTGTTCACTCTTTGGCCCAAAACCGCTCCAATGGCAAAGTCGCTAGCATCACATATCAATTCAAAAGGTATCTCCAAATTAGGGGTAACCAAGACCGGTGCCTTAGTCAGCTTGTCCTTAAGAAGATTGAAGGGGTCAATACACTCTTTAGAAAAGATAAAAGGATTATCTTTTTCCAAGAGGTGGGTCATCGGGCGAGCGATTTTAGAAAAATCTTGAATGAATCGACGATAGAAGTCCGCATGACCAAGGAAACTTCTCACACCCTTCACGGTTGAAGGTGGAGGTAATTTGGCTATCACATCAACTTTAGCACGGTCCACTTCAAGACCGGCTTTTGAGATTTTATGTCCAAGCACAATGCTTCTTTTATCATGAAATGGCACATTTCCCAATTTAGAACAAGGCGAGTGTCTTCACACCGCTTAAGCATGCGTTCCAAATTGGCAAGGCAAGAAGAGAAGGAGTCACCATAGACCGAGAAATCATCCATGAAGACTTCCATAGTTTCTTCAACCATGTCATGGAAGATAGCCATCATACACCTTTGGAAAGTCCCAGGAGCATTGCATAAGCCGAAAGGCATTCTTTTGTAAGCAAATGTTCCATAAGGACAAGTGAATGTGGTTTTATCTTGGTCTTTAGGATCGATCGGAATTTGAAAATACCCGGAGTAACCGTCTAAGAAGAAATAATAATCACTACCCGCTAGACGTTCAAGCATTTGGTCCAAAAAAGGAAGGGGAAAATGATCCTTTCTCGTAGCATCATTGAGTTTACGGTAGTCTATACAAACTCTCCACCCCGTAACCAGATGAGTAGGAATCAACTCGTTGTTTTCATTGGGCACAACGGTGATTCCGCCTTTCTTAGGCACACAATGGACCGGACTAACCCATGGTGAATCCGAGATAGGGTAGATCATTCCCGCATCAAGAAGTTTTTTAACCTATTGTTTGATAACGTCACAGATCTTGGGATTCACCCTTCTTTGGCTTTGAAGCAATAATAATCAATTCCACGAATATCAGAGATGTTCAAAGCAATCGCTTTCTTATGATTCTTCAGCACGTCGATAAGTCGAGACTTTTCATCCTCTTTCAAATCCTTAGCGATGATGACAGGTAACTTTATATTGTCTTCAAGGAACACGTATTCGAGATGAGACGGTGGGTCCTTAAGCTCTAAATCCGGAGGATTTTCGATGGAAGGCATAGTCAAATTCGGATCATCGATAGAGATTTCCTTAGGAGATGGTGGAGAAATATGGTCCTCATTGAGAAGTTTCTCAATGGTACGAATGTCTTCATCCCAATTGAAGGGAGAATCGTCATATTGTAAGTCCACATCTCCCGAAGTTGCTTCAAATTCTTTGAAAAGGAAATCACTTTTCTCCAGATAGAGTTAGTGAAGGAGCAATAGAGGCAACGGTCTTAACGATGGGTAGAGAAGAAGAACCACTTTTACAAGCGTCTTTGAAATGTTCTTCACAAGCCTCATCAAGAACGTCAATGAAATTAACGCTCTCGTTTTCACAAGGCTGCTTAGAAAGTTTACCCATGTTGAAGACGATTTTATCGTCACCAACTCTCATGATTAATTCGCCCGCGGCTACATCAATGAGAGTCCGACCGGTCCTCAAGAATGAACGTCCAACGATTAATGGAACACGGGGATCCATCTCGTAGTCAAAGATAACAAAATCCGCCGGAAAGGTGAATTTGTCGACACCGATGAAGACATCTTCGGCTATCCCCACCGGCTAAGCAACCGTACGGTTAGCTAATTCAATTGTCATTCGTGTGGGGACTAGCTCGGGTAGAGATAATTGCTTCCATACAGATAATGGCATAAGATTTATACTAGCACCGAGATCCGCCAAAGCCATACAATTCTCTACACCCGGAAAGTTACAAGGAATAAGTATTCGACCGGAATCTCCTAACTTAACTGGAAGTTGTTTCAAAAGAACGACAGAACAATCCTCATTTAATTGGGCATTGGCGATGTCGAGTAATTTTTCTTTATCACATAAAAGATACTTAAACATCTTAGCATATTTAGGCATGTGTGCGAGAGCCTCAGCAAAGGAGATGTTGAAATTCAGTTGTTTATACATTTTAAGAAAGTTAGAAACCTGAATATCATCCTTGTTTTTCAACTTCTCTTTCCTCAACCTTGAGGGATAAGGTATATTAGGTTGAGATGAAGGCTTTGGAATGGAATTCTCACTCACATCCTTGAGTGGTGGAGGGGTAGAAGTGGAAGGTGGAGGAACCGGTTTTGGAACCGAAGGTGTGGTATAAACTTGAGGTACCGGTGGGACATAAGGTGCAGATGAAGGTATAACGGGTGATATATCAAAAGTATAAGGAATCTCGGGTCCTTGGTTAATTGGTGAAAAAGAAGGTTCAACGATGATCTTACCGCTCCTAGTAGTGATGGCATTAACGTTGGACCTAGGATTGGTCACGGTGTTAGAAGGGAGAGTACCTTGGGGTGGGCCTTTTGGATTAATGGCTTGACACATTTGCATAAATTTCTTATCACTCGATTCTTGCATAGCATACATGATTTTCTTATGTTCACTCAACTTATCAGTCAACTTTTGAAGAACCAATTCCATTGAAGGTGAATTCGTGTTTTGCCCTTGATTTTGAAAACCTTGGTTTGGATATTGTTGTTGATAAGCGTTGTTATTATTAAAACCTTGCTTAAAGTTTTTATTTTGAAACCCTTGGTTTTGCCCATTAAAAGTCCCTTGACTTTGACTATGAAAATTCCCTTGATTTGAGTTATAATTCCTTTGATTATTAGAAGAATTCCCTTGGTAGTTACTTCTTTGGCCTTGGTTCCTTGGTGGGTATTGTGTGTTGTTCAATTGAGGTGGCGGTGGTCTATTATGGGATTGAAAACCAGATGGTGAAAGCAAGTTATTCGAACGATAACTAAACAAATTGCGGTCACCTAGAGGACGAGCTTGATAGCCTCCCATAGAAAGTTACCGTTAGCGGCATACACATTTTCCGGATTGTCATGAGTAGAAGGACAATCAGTGTATGAATGAGAATACCCGCAAATCTCACAAGACGTTGCTACAGCTTTAGCTTGTTGAAATTGGTTAGTAGCTAAAAGTTGCATATTTTTTCTCATTTTGACTATTGCGCGGGTCATTTCGGTCATATCAGGGTTTGATGAATTAGAAGAAACATTGACTCTCGGGTTTGATCTTGAGGATGCGGATGAATCCCAATTTTTGTGGTGAGTGGCCATGTTCTCTATAAGCTCTCTACACTCCTCAGGTCTTCTCTTCATGAATGTACCACCGGCGGCAGCATTAATCGTATCACGATCATGAAAAGTTAAACCATTATAGAAGGTATCAATAAAAGTAACGGGGAGCATGTTATGGTTCGGACAACGGTCGATCAAGACATTATAACGTTCCCAAGCATCAAAAAGCGACTCATCAGGTTCTTGAGTAAATCCACTGATTTGGTTGCAAAGACTAGTGACCATGGATGGTGGAAAGTAGCGCGACAAAAATTTTTGAGTCATGTCATTCCATGTATGAATTGAGTTTTTGGGAAGACGATCAAACCATTTCTCGGCATGGTGGGATAAAGTGTGTGGGAAGAGAAGTAGGCGAAGGAAATCCATAGTAACACCGGGAAGTTTCATGCTTTGGGTGACGGTAATGAATTTGTCGAGGTGTTTGTTGGCATCATCATCGGGTAATCCGCGAAAAGGACAAGCGTTTTGAACTTTTTGGATCATGTGATGCTTCAACAAAAATTCAAGAGCCGTGATTTGCGTCGGCGCAATCGGTCCGCCACGTCCGTTCAAGGTTGGTTGACAAAGCTCCTCCATTGTTCGTAAGTCGGGTGGGGGAACATTATTTTTGTTGTTATTGTTATTGAAATTGGTTAGAGGTGGGTTGTTATTGTTGTTATGCACACCAGCCATATCTAATTCTTCACGAGTCTCGGGCTTAAAATAAGATGAAGATCTAGTACGCATACACCTACAAAAGAGAAAGATACCAAAGAAACAAAGAATATATATGGACTTGTAAAAATAAAATCATTTTGGTGCAAAACTTTGGAAAAGAAAAGCTTTTTATGATTTTTTAATGTTTTTGTATTTTTGAATTTTTTTTATTTTTTATGGATTTTTGAAATTTTTAGCAAGGAAAATAACATTCACGAGTGAACGGATCCCAAAATTCAACGCGTCTCTCACTAAAAACCGTTAATCTTAACGAAAAGAGCCGGCAGCGGCGCCATTTAATAACTAGATTTTACTTAGTTACGAAAGTTCGTTGTTCCGATCTTTTCGAATTGATTACTAGTTAAGAGTGCGACTCAGTCATTATTGGTGGAAAATAAAAAGGTTGTCGTTGTCTATAACTAATTAAAAAGTAAATGAGAAACGTAATTAAAATAGGCTAAAAGCAAATCTAGAAAAACTGTCACTTTTTCTCTCTAAAATTAGAAAACGTAATGAATTTAAAATAGAGATTTCGGGAAGCGTGTAACTTTTGGAAATTAAAACGTAATGAATTTAAAACTTAAAACCTTGTAAAACTAAAACCTTAACCCATCGGAATGTTACTGTCGGAATGTATCAAAACTGAATCCATCGGAATAAGTGAAAGTAAATTCTATCGGAATAATCTTGATCGGAATCCAAAAGTATCGAAATAATTCTATCTGAATGTCAAGTATCGGAATAATTAAGATTGCATCTATCGGAATATTGTAAATCAACTCTGTCGGAATGTAACTTCTATCGGAATATAGCTAACAAAAATTTGGCAGCGTTTCGTCTTAATAAAGCCTTAAGACCCGTCGCAATATACGATCGCAATGAGCGATCGCAATCACGATCGGAATAAGGGGGAAGATACTCTATCTGAATATTGATCGCAAAGTAAAACCCTAAAGGTTATTGCGATCACAATGAACCCGTCTGAATGTACCGTCGCAATATGTAATCTCTAGCTTTGCGATGGAGCACAAAGTAACCCGAAAAGGTGGAATAAGCTAAAAACTCAATAAGCACTTCCAAACAAAACACATAACCAAAACTTAACCAACTCAATAAGCATAAATTTGAAAACTTTTAAAATACGAAATAAGCAAACTTTATAAAACTAACTTTAAAAAGACTAAACTTTTTAAGAAAACTAGTAAGTAAATAAGCTAAACACAAAATAAGCCAATAAGCATGATAAGCGCAAAGCTTAATCCGTATAAAACTTAGATAAAAAAACAAAAGATAAACTTTTTAATAAATCAAACATCAAGAATAAACAAAATCTAAGATAATTTTCGGATCAAATAAGTAAAAATCAAGAAAGGTAGAAAGAGATTGAATATGAAAAACTTAACTTGAACTTGTAGATTAATGATTCCCAAATACAAGATTGAATTAAAAATTAAACATGAAAGAAAGAAAAGATGAAATTTTAGTGAGAGAAAGTTAAACACTTTCTCTCTCTAAAATGAAAAACTACAAAAAGGAAAAATAAACTAGCTAACACCCTCCTAATGTGTCATTAGGAGGGTATTTATAGGAGGTGGGGGAGTGCATGTGTTGCTTCCTTCTTTCTTTTCGCCTCGACTCGATTTAAATTCTTTGTCTTTCTCGACGTCGTCTCGGGATTTGTCGATATAAATTGAACTTGTCTTACAATTTTCTTCTTCTATTAGACTTGAGTTCTTCGACTTCATTAAAATTCCGTCTTTGGACTTTTTCTTCTATAAATCTTCAAAATTGGCATTGGACTTCCGTTCTTTTTACACTCTCGATCTTTTGACTTCGTCTTTCCTCGTTTTCTTTGATGAAAGCCCGTGATAGCCCATATTTTCTTCCTTTTGCATTTTTTTTATCCTGAAACACAATAAAAACACAAACCACACATAATTCTGACTTTTACGACATAAAATACACGTTTTGGTCTTGTTATTATTGGAAATAAGTGGTAAAAGGATAAGTGTTTTCACACTTATTAATTTCTTTATGAGTTATTTCCATCAAAACCATTTCAAGAAAATCCAAAAATATATAAATAGAATTGCTTTCTTTGCATTGCATAGTATAAAATCAAAATCATGCATCATATAGTGTAGATTAGTGTAAGAGCATTTCATACTGGCCAAAGAGGATTAATTATGAGAAAAATGTAAATTGGTGCTTTAAAATATGGCATTGCATGAGGTCATGGCAATGATCAAGTGTAGGGGATTTGATATGAGAAAAATCTCATATCAATAAGTCAACAAATCACCCTAAAACACATAGCAAATACCTAACTTTTATGCTATAAAGCAGTATTATGTGGTATGTTTTGTGTTTGTGCTTATTTAGGTAACAAGGATACAAATTTGAAGCAAACAAGTGAAATCAAGCTCATTTATGAAGAAAAGACAAGAGAATGATCAAAGATGACAAGCCATGAGAAGATAAAGGACCTATCTTTACAATGTTCAAAAGTTGAGGGACTAAAGTGCAATTTTAGAAAAGTCAAGATTAAAGTCAAACCTGGTCAACTCTTAAGTCAACCAAGTCAAAGGACTCAAATGATCAAGAATGAAGGTCAAAGGACCAATTTTGCCAAAGAAATGAAGAAAAGAGCTTAAATGAAGATTCTAGTAAAGTATGAGGGCTAAAAGTGACAAAATTACATCAACTTTGTGCTTAATCCGTGTAATAAACGTATCAACCAATGGGATAGCTTGAAAAGTAGTACCATGATCACCACCTAAGCAGCCAGCTGGCCACTAACGCAGCATTTTCATTTTATACCAAATCAGCACAGTAATTCCCACTATCCTCTTTTCAGCCAATCACAACCAGCCACTCCATAATCATTTTATCCATTTTTGGATATTAATCCATGTGACCATTTGAGAACCAATAAAACTCGTCCACATGTCATCTTCAACAAGCAACGAGCCCAGAATGTGGATTGAGCTACAATAAATTTCAGATAAAGTGTTCTATATGAAAAAGACTCGCAATCAAGCAAGGAGTTCATTCTTAATAACCAATTAGACTGAAATTGATCCAAGAAGAACCCCCTCTTTGTGTTCTTGAGCCAATTTATGCTATTAACAAGTAGAGGCCACCTGGCAATCTCTGATTGGAAGAAACATGTCACCAACCCCAACTAATCTTCATCTCAGCTCTATAAATAGGATATGTTAGCTCATTTGTTGTGTGTAGACTTAGGTGTGAAAAACACACACTTCCCATTTTCCTTTCATTTCTAGTTCTTCCCTTTCAGTTACAACAACTCTTAGGTGTTCGACACACACCTAAGAGTGTGTTAGATAGTTAGTTAACAATTGTAACAAACTTTCCCTCCAATTAATAAAATTCACAATTCAGTTCATTTCACTCTTATTCTAATTCACTCATTACTGCAATCTTGTTGAATCTGTGTGTTTCTATTGATCCTCCATGATCAATGGAGACCTTGTTGATGATTTGTAGCATTTGTAGATGTTCAGTTTCATAAGGAGTTCATTTGCAGTCCAATTTCAAGCCATTTGCAGATTTGAAGCAGGGGTGTAGATGGTAGCTGAATTTGATGATGATGATGGTTAATTCTGGTTGATTACTGGTGTTTAAGTGTTTGGTAGAGAGCTCAGCGCTCCTCTACTCCATCAGAGGAGGCTTCATAGCTAAAAGGTTCCAAAAATCTTATTTTTGTTCCTCTCAAGTGTAACTGCATGCTACATTCCTAGAACAATGATTACTTGTTGATCTGAATATGTGCTTAGCTTGTTTGTAGCTTAATTGAGTTAGTTGGATAGTTGTTAGTGATCTTACAACCTTTAATCTAGAATTACTTGAATTCATTTGAAGTTTTCATCAGTCATTAGTCATATAACTCATTTTGTGGTATAGTCTATTTACCTGCTTGTTTTCAGTTCAAACATACTTCAGTTAGTCATTTAAAAAAGTTCTGATAGAAGTCTATACCTTGTTTAGACTTGTGCTTGAATTCTCTTTGAAAAAGTTCTATAACTGATTTTAAAGTGGTGTTTGGTTTAAGTCAGTTTTGGTGATTCAAGTTTGTTAAAATCCTTGTTAAGTGTTCATTTACACTAGGTAATAAAGTGTAAACATTTTGGTCTCAATTTGTGGTCAAAATAATAGTCAAAAAGGCAATTGGTAGTCTAAAAGTGTGGGTCAAGTCATTTCTAAAGTTCATCAGCTTAGACTAGCAAACTTTGATGCCTTGTCATTTCTTCATTACTTGATGATTTTTCCTCAAACCTTTTCATGATTGTAGCTTAATATCTGAACTTTAAGTGTCTAATTGGAAACTATACAGTATAGCATTTTGAGTGAGAAAATAGCTTATTAGTCAGCTTATGAGCATATACAAGTTTCTATAAGAAAGTCCATTCTGTCTTGTCATATCTCCAAATTCACTTCATAAACTTCTTAATTTTCTTCCACAAATCAGTTTACCATCATGTTTTGAGTAGAAATTGAGATTTTCAACTTTTTGGAATTTTGGTCAAAGTTAGTCAAATAAGCTCGTTTTTGCTTATTTTTGTTTTTGCCTTATTCAGTGGACCATTTTCCATTCAAAAAGACATTCCAAGCTTTTTGGAAATTGATTAATCAGATTGTGCAAGAAAATCGTCTTGTGGTTGTCCAGATTTCATATGATCTTATACTTGGCTTATTGAGATAAGCAATATTGGGATTTACAAGCTTTTAAGAGATTTCCTGTTACTGGCCTAGCTAATTTTCCATTTTAAGCAGTTTAAAACAAACTAGAGTAAATTTGGTTCATTAATAAGCTCTATACAGCTTATTGAAATAGCTTAACCCGTTTTTTCATAAACATTTCCATTTAATTGCACTTAGGTCCTTGTTGTTTGCTACACGTTGTAATCAGAGATAATTTTCCAAGTTTTTAGGGTTTGCATAAGTTTTGTCCCTGGATTTTCAGTTTTAAACAAATTCAGATAGAAAGTTTTGGAATTATACTTACATTTAGTTTACATTTCAAGCAATTTACTTTTTATGCATTTAAAATTTGTACTTTGTGAATAGTAATTGGTATTTGCACTGTGTTTTACGGATACGTAGACTTAATATTTTTCACCTTTTACGTGTTGATTGAATTGGACATAGAAAACCAAATACTCTTAACAACCAAGAACAATTTAAAGCTCGATATTTCTAGGCCTTTGAATTTGTCAAGAATCGAGAATAAACGAACTTACAAATACTCAATTTCAGCGACCATAGCCTTTGGCTTAGCATCTTCCACCTTGATGATTTGGCTTGAAGTCTTTCCAACATCAGATCTTCTTGGAGATCTGCACTCCCTCATGAAGTGTCCCATCCTATGGTAGTTATAACACTCAACATTGGATTTATCAAATCCAGTTGTGTCTTTAGCATTAAAGGTCATCTTCCTTTCAAATCTCCTATTCCATCTGTTGGCCCTTATGCTTGCAAGTGCCATATTCCACTTGATATCCATCTCTTCCAAATTCTCATCCTGATTTGCTCAAGATCCTCATAGGTGATTAAGGAACCATTGGGCAATGTAGAAATGTATGCACATATTGTATCTAAATAAATACCAGCAGGTTTAAGACTTGGTGAGTCAACATCAAAATTTGAGCCACTAACAAAGGTTGATCCACCGCTGATAAAAGTTGATATAGTAACAGGATGTACATATGAATCTCTTCCACTGGTTTGAGGTTCACTATGTGAGATGAATGCCATGTTTCCAGATGTTGACTGCTTCAATGATCAAGTAAAATCTCACTCTCCATAATCTTTAACTTATTGTAGACGTCATCAAATGAAGAACTCATATGGGCATTGGTAGCAATGATTGACCTAGCTTCAATTTTCCATGCATCACCAAGACTTCTAAGGAAAGTAGCAATGAAATCAGCATCATCATGTTCTGTTCCCATAAAAGACAACTTGCTAGTGATGTCTAGAAGCCTACTTCTCACCTCACTTAGCTTCTCATTGGGAAGAGCCTTAAACACAGAATATTCATGCAACATTTGCTTCTTTTTTTCTTTGGTTGTATCATCATTACCACATAGGTGACTTGAAGAGCTGCCCAAAGATTTTTAGCAGAATCAAAACTTCTGTACTTATGTTGATTCTTTGCAACCAAGGAAAGTTTAAGAATATTCAAGGTCTTCATGTTATTCCTTCTCAAGGCTATATCGGCAGTTGAGATAGCTCTTCCATCTTCAAGTATTTCAACAAGCTCTACAGCAGTAGAACCAGTTGTGGTTCTTCCTGCAACAGCAGCAGCAATCCTGGCTGCTTTATTGAATTGATTCCCATACTCAATAACTTCCCAAAGAGTATGGTCATGCATTTGAAGATATTGTTCAAAAGTGAACTTCCATTGTTTTCAGGGTCGAGCATTGGGATTTTTAGGTTGTGATTTGATGAGGATGAAGATTTTGTGGTAGACATCTTGTCTGGTTTTAGGGTTTCTTGTGTTTTTAGGGTAACTGTTCTTTTTAGATCAAAGTTCCTAAACAAACTCTGATACCACTTGTTGATCCCAAACTTAGATCGATTAGCTTTATATTAAACGAGATTGAATCAAGATTAATACTTAGAGAAACTTTGTTGTATTAAACAATCCAAGTGTTATGCGGAATTAACAATTAGAATAAAGAACAAACAAACAAAGTAAACCAAACTTTCACTTTAGATTGATAAACGAACTTGCTTACAATGAAAGTTGTAAAACTGAATAATGTGTATAAACTATGAACCCTACGAACTCCTTTTATATCACAAGGAGTCGTGTACAAAGGTTTACCTATCAACTATTCTAGGTAAAAATAAATAAATAAAATACAATATTAAACATATCTTTACTTCAAATATAAAACATGTTGACTAAGTATTTCTATCAGTGGTTGGACTTCTTCTTGTCAGCGCTTGAATATTTCTTGTCAGTGCTTGATCTATCAGCGCTTCATTTCCTCTTTTCAGCGTCCAAATTATTCTTGTCAGCGTCTTAGTGACTTGGCTCATTTTATTCCCAACAGGTTTTGGAACAAACTCAGTAGAAAACTCCATGGTGGCAATGTTGTTGGAGTCCATAAGTGAATCCATAGACTGATTAAGATAAGTGGTAGTGACCACATCTTTAACCAAAGGCTCAATAGCAGCTACCATAATGCTCTTGATTTCATCAGTAGTTGGTAGAGTTGGCCTAGCATTCAATCTGCTCACTTCAACTTCAGTAGAGGCTTTTTCTACTTGAAGTTTAACCACCTATGATTGAAGAACTAACACTTGATTGGTTAGTTCTATTCATGAAGAGATCTGGGGGATGGTGGATTGTTATCAGTGGAAGCTCCAACTTCATTATCTTCAGGTTCACTTTCGTCAAGGTTGACTGGTGACCTTTCATCCAACCCAAACTCCTTGGCCAGATCAACCGAAGATACACTAATCATGAACGAAGGAAAGTGTCCCACTTTAGCTCCAGTGGTAGGAGGCACGTCCTCAAATATCTTGGTTTCCCCAGCAGCAGCATTCGCCTTGTGTGGATTAGATTCAACTTCTTCACTATCAGGATTGGTTTGACCTGATGGTTCCTGAAAAAAAGTCCATGTCGAGTTAAGATCAATGAGCATGTTTTTGGTACCTTTATCAGGACCCTGTTGTTGGGGTACTACATCATTAGGAACATAAAGGCCATGGTTGCGTCAGCTGTTAAGTTTATGAAGCTTCACCCCCTAATGCATACTCATAGTGACAAATGAAGTATCTGGTAAAGAATTTAAATTTAATGAACTTACCGATGCCGATTCCACTATGGTGAGTTGAGGGTGGGCTCTTTCTTTACCCTTATCCCCTAAATAAGTTGGGATAGGGGTTGGCTTTTGGGCCTCTTTATGCATATCAACTCCAGTTGGAGCTGAAGCTAGTGGTTGGCTTGGGTTTTTGTCCTCGGCCGTGGAGAACTTCCTTTTCCTAGAAACTGGGCCTTGGGAGGCATCATATACATCCTTCGATGGATTATCTGTGCTGGGTTCCCTCTTTTTGGAATCAAACTTTGATTTTTGAGTATTCGTTGACATAAGCTTCTTTCTTGATCCAGATGTAGCTCTAGGCTTTGATCCTTTTGAATCCCCTTCTCTAGTATGAGAAGTGTCCTTGGGAGCTTTGTACACAATTGGCCCCTCTGCTGAACAGATGGCCAACATGGGTTGTGTAAGAGGGGGATCTATGGTACTAATTGTAATATTTCAGTGCTTAACCCTAAATGGTGTTTATGACATTCTTTCTCCTTTAGGCTGAGGGTATGTATCTTCTAAATGGTCAACAAACACTATAAATAGAAATCTAGTGTACACCACATTTTTCTCTCTTGTTCTCTTCTCCAATTTCCCGTGGAGGTATTCAAAGGTTATTTTCCCAAAATCAGCTTTTACCCTTTTGGCCAGACAATAAAAATTAGTAGCATCCTTTTGAGTAATCTGATCAAGACCACTAGTTGCCCCCCAAACACTCAATCAAAATGGTCATTAGCAATTTCCACCTAGGTGGTAAACAACTTCTTTTAAAGCACCTTTGTCAGTAATCTCTTCAATGTACCCAAGTTAATTGAAAAAAGTTTTAACAACTGAAAAATATTTGGGTACATCTTCATATTCACTAGAATTGACCAAATTGTTCAAACCCAAAACCCTTAAAAACAACTTTAAACCAATTTTACCATGTAATTAGGTCGAAGTTGAAGTAAATTTGATGTACTCCTTGTTCTCTGAGGGTTTTTGAAGTAAACTAGAACATTACCCCTGGATCTTTAAACAAAGCCTTTCGTAAAACACATTTTGACACAAAATCCATCACTTCTTTCCCAGGAATGGAAGATATTGTTTTAGTTTTGGTAAGAACAAGATTATTGGTTTTGATTATGATATCCTCAACAGGATAGTTCACATGGAATAATGGATTTACAGTTACTTCTACATCTTGTTGTGATGATGATTCTACCATTGTTGTTGTTGTTTTTTTAGAGGAAAAAGAGAGACTTTGTGTGTAAGAATGGTAAATATTTGAAACGATATAGATTTTGATGTTAAAAATATTTATATCAAAAACTTTGACTGATTTTTGGAAGTTTTAAAACCGTTTTGACTAAAACATGGAAAATTTTAGGGTTTGTTTTGAACATTTGGCACAAACTTTCTCATTAATGTTTTTCAAAAAGAAGTGGTTTTTGACATGTTGAACAGTGAAACGCCTCTTGTGTCAAGGGTTGTTGGCTGTAAATTTGACATTTGATATTTCCTTAATAAATTAACTGTACTTTTTGAAGAATGTTTTTTCTTTTTCAAAGAAAAATTCAATGCCATTTAATTTATTTTCAAACCCATGAGTGATTGATTTTAAATGCTTTGGCCAGTGATGTTGAACCTGATCGTAATTTTATTAGTTTTAGTGTGTCAGATGAGGCGACAAAATCCCACGTACATGTTCACATAAGTGAACAAGACATATGACGTTTCACACTCCTCTACTCAGGCCTAGATACTCCTTAGTATGACAAAGTTTGTTCAGAAATGTTGGACCTTCAGTAATACTAAAGGAAGAGTTTGATGATTTTTGGAGATTCGCTTGTTAGCTTCAGTGTGTCAGATTAGGCGACAAAACATCACGTACATAGTTACATTTTGTTAAATAGACCCATGACATTGTACGCTACTTTACTCACTGCTACTAACTGAAATCAAAAACTTTGAAGAAATAATGAACCCTTAGGATTCTTCAGTGATTTCTGAAGGTTTAGGTTTTGTATCATCAATGTTCAACATCCCTAGTTTCATTATCAATCTTCTGAAAGTTGGTTCATCCAATGCTTTGGTGAAAATATTAGACAACTCGTATTGAGTGGGGATGAAATGTAATCAATGTCCCCTTTCACAATATGATATTTGATAAAGTGATATTTGAAATCAATGTGTTATGTTCTTGAGTGAAGGATTGGATTGTTGGATATTACAATAGCACTATTATTATCACAAGAGATTGGTACCTTTTCATATTCAATGTCATAATCAGCCAGTTGGCTTTTCATCCATAAAATGTTGGCACAACATCCAGCAGCTGCCACATATTCAGCTTCTGCTGAAGACATGGCAACTGATTGTTGCTTTTTAGAACTCTAATACGCAAGTTTGCCACCCAGCAATTGGCAAGCACCAGAAGTTATTTTTCTGTCCAAATTGCATCCATCATAGTTAGAGTTTGAATACCCTTTGAGATCAAATCATGAGGACTTAGGGTACCAATGACCAATACTAGGGGTACATTTTAGGTATCTGAAATTTTTCTTAACATCAATAAGGTGATATTCCTTTGAATTTGCTTGGTACCTTGCACAAAGGCAAGTAGAGAATTGAATGTCAGGCCTGCTAGCTGTTGAGTACATTAAGGAACCAATCATAACTCTATACTAAGTCTTATTGATTGATTGTCCATTGATATTAGGTCCTAGGTTTTTAGGGGGTACCATTCGTGTTTTTACTCAAGAACAGTTGATGTCATACTTCATCAGCAGATCCTTGGCATATTTTTCTTGATTGATGGATATGCCTTGGTCAGATTGTTTAATCTAAAGACCAAGGAAATAGGTGAGTTCACCCATCATACTCATCTCAAACTTACTGGTCATAAGGTTGGAAAATTGTTTGCAAAGTTTCAAGCTTGTTGAACCAAAGATGATGTTATCCACATAAATCTGCACCAGGATGGTGTCAGTTTTAGTCTTATAGATAAACAAGGTGCCATATATTTTACCTCTGAAAGTTTATGTTGGAAATACATTTTTTGTATTTAGAAAGTCTCGTTCACTCCAACAATATAGTTAAGGGCTCGTAGTATAGTTTAATTGAAGTTTATGTTAGCCCGACCCATCAACATGTTCATGGGCCGGAGGCCCAAGTCCACTTAGGGACTTGGGTATATAAAACCCTTTCCACCATGGAAAGGGGTGTTGATTGTTTCATTTTTTACATAATAAACACATATTTTCTTTCCATCTTTCTCTCTCCAGTTTCTCTCTCTAGAAACAAAAACCGTCTTGTTAGATCTTAGATTATCATATTTCTACAATCGGTATCAAGAGCCATGAGGTGAAATAAGGTTTTTTGTTGTGTTAGTTTTAGTTTTATGCTCTTTTTATCAAGATATATCTGTATTTTAAAACTTTTTCGTGTTTTTTACCCAAAATCATTCTTACAAATTGCCTACATAGTTGTGGTAGGGATTTGTGATATTCATGTTGGTGATTTTCATGAAAAAATTGGTAGTTTTGGCTTGATTATTAGGTAAAATTACAAGGTACAAAATTTTTCTTCTTATTCGGGATATAAGGGTTTTAGAAGTCAGAATTTTAGGGTTTTAACATATTTCTGACTTGTGAGTAGAACAATATTCCGAATTAAAAGCAACGTGTCAGTTTCCGAATTATCAACAGATCTCATATTCCGTATTAGTATCGAGAACGATATTCCGAATTAGTATCGAGAACGATATTCTGGATTGTGTGTAGATCGATATTTCGAATTAGTCCAGGGTTTTATTCCGAATTAATTGTACTTTTAAATATTTCGGATTAAGATTAGAACAGTATCCCAAATAGATAAATTAATATCGTATTCCGGATTAGGTGCAGAGTTTATTCCGAATTAATTGTACTTTTAAGTATTCCGGATTAAGATTAGAACAGTATTCCGAATAGATCAATTAATTTGGTATTCCGGGTTAGTTGCCGAATTTATTCCGAATTAATATAAGGGCTCTCATTCCGAATTACTATAAGGTTCATATTCCGGATTACTTTAGTGATTTATTCCGAATTGTTATCAAAGTGAGATTCCGAATAGTGTTTATTCCGGATTAGATACTTGATTCTGATTCTGAATTGATTGAAGATTACACATTCCGAATTGTGTATTGATTTTTCAAGATTTGGACTTGTAATTTTTTTGAAGAATTCTACATCAACACACAACAAATTTCACAACTTTATTTCATTGGACTATCAAAAGATAATCTTTTTTCCTTCAAGTGATCAAAAATGAATCCTCATTCATTTATGCCAACAATGACATCGCTTACCGATATAATTATCATCTCGGGTACTGATACCCGCCCGCCGTTGCTCATCAAAGAGCTATTTGAAGCATGGCAAGGTCGCATGAGGACTTACATTATGGGTAAACCAAGTGGGAGACTTATGGTTCAATCCATTGAGCAAGGTCCACTCGATTGGGGCGAAGTTACTATAGACAATGTGACTCGGCCAAGGTTATTTCATGAATTAACGGCTGCTAATCAAATCATTGCCGATGCGGATGACAAGGCCGTTCAAACCATACTTCAAGCTTTTACACCCGATATTTATCGAATGGTAAGTGAACACAAGGTAGCAAAGGAACTTTGGGATCGCTTAACAGTTTTTTACAAGGGACTTCACTCACCAAGCAGGAACGAGAGTGTCAAATCTATGACTTGTTCGATAGGTTCTCATACATTCCATGGGAAACACTTCATGACTACTACTGGTGCTTCACTACATTGATGAAGGATTTGAATGTGTATAATCTAAGGATTGCTCAGTTTCAACTCAACACCAAGTTCTTGAATACGTTACCCCCAGAGTGGAGCCAATATGTCAATGATGTTAAAATGATTTGGGATTTGCACAAATCAAATTTAGATCAACTATATGCTTTCTTGCAACAACACGAGAAGCACATGATCCAGAAACGCATCTATCAAGGATCTTATTCCGAACCATTGGCATTAATGGCAAATCATCCAACTTTGTCATATTACAACTCTCCGTATGCTATGGGACAACAATCTTCATATCAGCCCTTGTATCAAACTCCAAGCTTTCCTCAGTATTCGATTCTACCACAACCACCTACATCATATCAGCAACAATATCAGCAACCAGCATTATCATCACAACGTGCTCAACAACCATACTCTCCTTATCAACCACCAACAAATCCTGCTATCACCTACCAGCAACATGAAGTTCCTCAAACTCACTACTCACGACATGTCAGTACTCCTTCCAGTGTGTATGTGGCTCCACCAGCACCGGTTTTCTACTGTGATGATGAGGTTCTAATTCCCGAGTCCAGACAAGGGGATAATCCTACTGATGTACTAGCAGAAATGTCTGCCTACACAATTCAAACGTTGAACAAAAGAGGTTATAGAGGACCATCTCCAACAAAAAATCAGTTGAGAACTTCTTCTAACTCTCGTCAACAAGCAATAATTCAAGATGGTATAGTCACTATGCAACCATTTCAGGGGAGACCAAGCTCATCCAATATTGTTGCACGCCCATTCAACACTGCTCTAAGAGGAAACAATACTGGCAAAGTGATGATGATCATCTGCTATAACTGCAAAGGGGAAGGACACATGGCTCGGGAGTGTAAGCAGCCATAGAGGAAGCGGGATGGTACATGGTTTCAGGAAAAGATTTACTTGGTTAATGCTCAAGCACAAGGTCGAGAGCTTGATGAAGAGGAGTTAGCATTTCTAGCAGATCCAGGAGTTGCGGATACTGAAGGACTCACAGCAGTTTCTACCAACAATGCAGCATATCAATGCGATGATCTTGATGCATACGATTCAGACTGTGATGACCTCAATACCGCCAAGGCAACTTTCATGGTAAATCATTCACTTTATGGGGCTGATACAATTACTGAGGTACCAAATACTGCCACTGATACTAGTATTGTACCTTTTCAAGTTGAGCAAGTGTCTGAGTATCCAGAACAGCCTCCGGTGGTTAGTAATTCAACGAGGAGACAAACAATGATAGCAATATCAATGCAAGTCCCCAGACTTTGAGTGAAACACAATCGGGAGCTATTATGTCTACAAATTCGTCTGCTCAACAAGATTTGGTTATGGTGTCGGCATCTATGCTTGGCCAAATGAATAATGCGGTCCTTGAAACCCTCGGTGTTAATCAGACATTATCTGCCGAGCTTGCTTTGTATAAAGAAAAGTTTCAAACATTGGAATTAACTCCGCTGACCAATACCTTAACCAATCCAGAGTTTGATAGGTTTAGGAAAGTTCAAATGCATAATTTGCTAGAAATTGAATGTTTAAGAGAAACTCTTTCAAAAGAACTTAAAGAAAAGGAGTCAGTCGTTACAAATTTCCAAAAATTTCTAATGGATTTCGAAACTCTCGAGTCTAAAAGGGTTGAAACGGAAATTAAGGCGTCTGAGAAAGTTAAAAAGACTGGAGTTTTTCTTTTAAAACAATACCTCGCTTCACATCTAGTACACTTGTTTCATTTATCTTTTAAGGAATTTACTCTATCACATCTAACAAACCTGCCACCTAACCCGGGTTATGCAAAGCAAGCTCTTAACCACAACCCGCGACTTTATGATGCAACAAAGGTAGGTTTGCTTTTAGACCCGATTGGTAATTCGAATGATTCCGAGTATATATCATCAATTGACGAGAATCGGTCAAAACTACTGAAGAGACTTAATACAAGGGTTTGCCTCGTATGAAAGTTCGTTGTTCCAGTCTTTTCGAATTGGTTACTAGTTAAGAGTGCGATTCAGTCGTTCTTGGTGGAAAATAAAAAAAGTTTGATTATCTATTTTAAACTAAAAGTGAATATGAAAATGTCGTTGAGTAAAATAAAAGCTTTAAAAAATTAAACTAAAAAATTACTAGAAACTTGAACCTTCGGGAAGCGTGCAATTTTTGGAAATTAAAACTTTAATAAAACTAAAAACTTGAACCTTCGGAATGTAACAAGTCAATTCTGTCGGAATGTTGCAAAAACAAAACCATCGGAATAATAGAAAATGAAAGCTGTCGGAATAATGTTGTCTGAATAACCATCGGAATATCAAAGTAAATTAACTCTATCAGAATGCAGTCCTGTCGGAATGTAAGTCTATCGGAATACAAGTCTATCGGAATTATCTGAATGTCCAGTATCGGAATGTTTAAGATCGGAATCCAAGGTTTTCCATCGGAATGTTGCTAACAAAAATTGGGCAGCGTTTCGTCTTACTAAAACCTTAAGACCCGTCGCAATGTGTGATCGCAATGAGCGATCGCAATCACGATCGGAATAAGGGGGAAAAACACTTGATCGCAAAGTAAAACCTTAATGGTTATTGCGATCACAATGAGCCCGTCGGAATGAGTAAACCCCTAAGATTGCGATGGAGCACAAATAAATCCAAAAATTGAGATAAGCTAAAAACTCAATAAGCACTAATAAGCAAATACGAATAAGCACATGTTCAAACCTTAACCAAATCAAAACAAGCATAAAATTTAAAACTTTTCTTTTAAAACACGAAATAAACAAACTTTTATAAATCAAACTTTAAAAAGACTAAATTTTTAAGAAAACTTAATAGACAATAAGCTATATATACGACATAAGCCAATAAGCACAACAAGCTTAAAGCTTAAACCGTATAAAAACTTAGTAAGGAACAAAAAGATAAACATTTTAGTCACAAAAGCATCAAGTTTAAGCAAAATCAAAGATTATAACGGATCAAAAACAACTTAAAAATATAGAAAGGTAGAAGAAGATTAAGAGTAAAAGATTAAACTTGAACTTGTAGATTAAAGATTCAAATTTACAAAAGTGAATTAAAGCTTAAACATGAAAGAAAAAAAAGATGAAGCTTTAGTGAGAGAAAGTTAAACACTTTCTCTCTCTAAAATGAAAACTAAAGAAAGGAAAAATAAACTAGCTAACACCCTCCTAATGTGTCATTAGGAGGGTATTTATAGGAGATGGGGAGGTACATGTGCTTCCTTCTTTCTTTCTTTCTTCTCGAATCGATTTAAATTCTTTGTCTTTCTCGACATCGTCTCGGGATTTGTCGATGTAAATTGAACTTGTCTTGTAATTTTCTTCTTCTATTAGACTTGAGTTCTTCGACTTCATTAAACTTCCGTCTTTAAACTTTTTCTTTGATAAATCTTCAGAATAGGCCTTGGACTTCCGTTCTTTTTGCTCTCTTGATCTTTTGACTTCGTCTTTTCTCGTTTTTCTTCGATAAAAGCCCGTGAAAGCCCGTGTTTTCTTCCTTTTTCATCTTTTGGTCCTAAAACACAATAAAAACACAAACCACACATAATTCCGACTTTTACGACATAAAATACACGTTTTGGTCTTGTTATTATTAGAAATAAGTGGTAAAAGGATAAGTGTTTTAACACTTATTAAATCCCCTACACTTGACCTTTGCAATGCCCTCATGCAATGCATTAATTTCAAAGCACAAATTACATTTCTCATCATAAATAACCCACCTTGGCCTTTATTAAATACTAAACTTTAAGGAAACTAAAAAAACAAAACAAGTAAGAAATCAAAGACTTACATTGGGATTTTGGTTGTCATGAATGTTTATCATCCTCAAGTTTCACCTTCCCCATATCAAGCATAAAAACGAGATCATTGTTATTATTAGTTAGCAAACTAACACGAACTCATGTGGGCCAATTATTTACTTAGACTCCCTTATCTCCTAGGTGTATCTATTATATTTTAATTTTGTCTTGAATGATCACGAGGATACATTGTTTGAATTATTTTGATAGTTTATTTAGGCCGAAAATAAAGTAGGACGATTTAATCAATAGTTAGATAAAGGACAAAATCTTTTAAAACTGCTTCTCGGGACCTCACAAAGTTCATATCTTGGCATAAATCACTTCACGATTTGAGACCTTTCTCGGACCGATATTTGGGAGCGACTTCATACTTCAAATCTTGAGAGACGTTTTTGAAATAATGGTCTTCTCTTCATAATAGGAATTTCTTCACTTGAAGTTTTTGAGAGATTCTTCATACTTGGACCACGACTTCTTCATTTTTCTCCAATCTTTATTTTGGACTTTGATATACAACGATCCGACTTCTTTTAGGACTTGGATCTATATATCCTCATACCTTGTTAGGGCCTTTTTTGATAGACTTCTCCATGATCTTTTGGGGAGTATTTGCTTTTCGTCGTGTGTCTCGATCCTTCATATTGATTTTTGATAAATGATTATTCACATCAATTGGGATCTTTAGCAACAAAATGTAGCCCTCATGCCTTGTTAGGGCCTTTTCGGACTCGCCAATCTTCGCATCCCGCTTCAATAAGTTATGCCTTGGCTATGAACTATAATTAATACCGAGCAACTTTTAAACGATCTTTGGCTAGAAGCTAAGTAACTTTTCAAATCGTACGACCTTATTTATTGCAATTAAATTTATTAACAAGCGATGGGAGAAAAAGCTTATAATCAACTCATATAAATTCATGAAAGAATACCAAACTTATTCAAGTTTAGAATTCGCATAAATTCATGAAGTCATCTGTCATCTGTAGGATCTTGCAAACTCTTAGACTTTTTCAAGTTTAGAATTCGCATTTTAAAGTTCCCTTGATAAACGACTTTCTAGGATCAATTATAGGAACTTGTGAAAAGTCCTTGTTCTTAACCCGTGATAGTTAATGCTTTCGCGTTTTAAAGTTCCCTATATAAAAGCCTAGCAAAACATGACTTAACACGTTAAGGATACTAGCTAGAGTAATCTTAGATAGGTAAACTCGGGTTGAGTCAAAGTATTCACGACTTTGAAAAATTTAAAACCACTTTATTAAACTTTATTTTTAGTAAGGAGAGTAAATAACCATTGTAGGATCGATGTTTTCTAAGGATTTAGCATTGTGTGGATTTTACTATTGAATGATGATAAATGGAAGAACTTAGAGAGAGAAAGAAGAGAGAGAAAGGAGAGAAAGATGAGAAAGATGGAAATGTGATTATGTGAAATGGAAGTGAACCAACAACCCCTCCTAACATGCTAGGATGGGGGTTTATATAGCCCAGCCTACATGTGGGCAATATGGGCTATATTAGATCACGGGCCCAATATCATTGGAGTGACCAATCCTTTCTAAATACGTAAAAACGTATTTCGAACAATCTCCCCCAAAGGGAGGTCACTCCAAGTTACAATGTCCTAAATAGTCTAAAGCTCGTGATCTATGCTAATAATGATGTGACCGAGACTTTCCTTGGAAAAACGTATTTCCAACAATCTTACCCAAAGGGAGGTCACACCATTTTACAAAATCTTAAACCTAGCATACTATGGTTTAGTCTTCGATCTTGTTCTTGTGAATATGCTGATGAGATCTTTGACTTTAGTCTTGAGCATGTTCTCTTTCCTTGACCTTGTGCATTCATCACTTGTGATATTCGCCTCTTCGTGACTTCATGTTCCACACACTTATACCTTTATAATTCTTGAAAGCTTCAGAGTTTGATACAGCGGAAGACTTGACCTTCAGACTTTCTTGAATTCGTTGAAGTACTGAGTGTATGCAGTATAAGCATGTGGGGACGACTTCTTCTTAGATTCCGCAACGCCACCGTCTTCAAATGCCGCAACATAAGTAGACACGAAAGAAATGGCTTTGAACATTTCATTCTAAATCGGTAGCATTTTACCTCCGGTCGGTGAAGACCGTTGGACGATATTAGATATCGTACCCGTGACAGATAGTTTCAATTAAGTAACTTCCTGACAGGATTTCGCGGGTAAACCCGTTCTCTTTATTCGAACGTCCAAAGCTGACTGCGAACATAAAGAGTGAATCATTTGGATAATAATACCCGCATGATTTGAAGCCGTCAATTCATGTTCCTGGAACAAGTGAAATTCAACTAAGAACCGCACCATCGTTGCTTTCCAGTTGTCACGAGCTTGATTCGTATAGAATCTTGCAAGTTACCTACCAATTGCTGTTTGAGGTTAACACTAGAAGGATTTCCACTCATCACCGTGAACACAATGGTATCACTCTGAGTGTTCTGGCAAGATCACTGAGATATTGCGTAGAGGCCTGGAACGTGTTTAAATTCAGTTAAGAATTAAACAGCCGTTGCTTTCCAGTTATCACAAGTTTGATTCATAAAGAATCGCACAAGTCACCTACCATGAGCTTTTTGATATTCGCTCAAGAAGGATTTCCATCTTCATTGTAAATACTTTCGTATTACTCGGATGTTCAGGCAAGATCATGAAGATTTTGCGTAGGACTCTTAAGATCTTTCTTACTTTTCATAGTGTATGAAGAAGCAAGGAATTATGAAAGTGTGTCCTAATGAGATATTTAATGATCTCAAATGGCTCTAGACTCGATCGTGCACTTTGGATTTTAGTGATCGGAGGCTGGAGAGGAGTGCCAACTTTTCAATACCAATTTATTCGGAGTGAATAAATCAATAGATAACGTGTTGTCTCCGTGTGATTAAAACAAATATTTTTTAAGAGATATCTGAGTTAGCTGGGATGGGTTGTGCTTTGCATCACTAGGTCCATGATGTCTGTCTTCAATATCAAGAATCATTAAACAATGATCTTAATAGCATATGTATTGACCCAGTTTCTGCCTAAGTTGTAAGGAGGGCTTCTTTCTTTACACCCTTTATCTTTACAATTCTTTTTCATTCTTCAACCCCTTCAATGCTTACCAATACATCATCACTAGCACCTTGTTGTGATTGTTCCAGTGCTAACTTAAGTACTTGGTCGGCATTCAACTACGTTCACAATCTTTATCCATCTTTCCTAAGGACTACTATTTCTAGCTATGGAATGTCCTTGGGAAGATTCCTCCGGTTCTAGAGGAATCATTGGACTTTAACCTATCCTACCATCCTTATGTCACCACAATCTTCACCGTCGTGAATAGAGATGTTTTGGGTAAGTGTATGTCACCATGAAATCCATTTTGATAGTGCAAATCCATTTTGCTCCCCCTTAACATATGCCACGATATCCAAAAAAATTTCGCACATGTCGGGATGAGCTAGCACGTTAAGTCAAACCATTTGTGATTAATCATTTCCCATATTAAATCACATTTTCTCCCCCATATTAAAAATATTAACCCAATCGATGTTTTTAATATCAATTGATTTAATAGCATTTTAAGAAAATTTTGGGAAGAAAAATGCAAAGCCAATTATCTTCATGAATTACACAAGCTCCCCTTCAAATTAATGAGGGTGTACTTGAAACGTAAATTAAATACCTTTTAAACAAAAGTGTAAGGTATTTATCACGTGCAAAGATCATATATGATAATGTATTCACAAGATTTGCAATTTATGAGGTTGGACCTGAATGATGGAGAACATCTTATGAAAGAAGCACATGGTTCTTGTTCACGAATGTTGGTCGCCTCATCATGTCTGAAGTTATCTCTTTACTCCATGTGTACGATTGATATCTTTGTCTTGACACCAACATGTGAACTTGGCACTTTTAGCATCAAAGATTCTGATTGCTGGACAATTGCTCCCCCTCAATTGCTGACCCGTGTTCTATTGAAAGAGATGTAGTCGCCGTTTGAGTAGTCGCATCGTCGAGTATGTAGATATCAATTGTAAATTGCTACGGTTGGTAGAGATGACAACTTCATAAAAACAAGATTTCTCTTGTTTTAACAAATAAATGCACTGACACGTACATATATCCGTGTTAGATTGTGTTATAAAGTAAACACAATCCCTTACATGGTGGTAAAGTAAACCATGCCCGAGAAAATGAATTCCCGTTGTTGAGTCAAAGCTTTCCGGTGAAATGCTTGACTTGATTATGAAAAGCGGGTTACTATCTGAAATAATAGCAAACCATTTTGAGCATGTTTTAAAACATTTGAACTTCTGCTCGAAATTTATTTACAACCCCGTGTCATTATTGAATGACATTTCTAGTATCGTAAATATTATCGATTCCAGAAGACATGCTCTTTTTATCAAAACATTTTTTGAACACACAATTTTGAAAGATTTAGAAAACCTTTTTGAGAAATTCTCGAAAAATTGTATTCAACGTTTTGAAAACCAATTACTTGAACTTAAGATGTTGAATATCTTACAAAACGAGTTCAAGTCCGAGAAGTTGTAAACTTCCCGTTGTTAAGGATAAGTTACCATCGGTGATAAACTTTCCTTTTAATTGAAGAACGAGTTCTAAGCTGACATTTACTTTGAAGTCGTTTTCATGAGCTTGAAAAACTTTGAATGTTTTAACGTAAAGCTCATGACCGAGAAAGGTGAATTTCTCGTTATGAGGAAAAGTTCTCTTATTTAAAAGATTCACTTTCCTTTCTGAGCTTAAAACCTGGAATGTTTTAATACAAGCTCATGACCGAGAAAATTTAATTTCCCGTTACGAGGATAAGCTATCTTTAAAGATAAGCTTTCCTAAAATTGAAGTCCGAGTTATAGTCTGATATTTAACTGTAAGTCATTGTGCATGAGCTTAAAAACTTCGAATGTTTTTAATATAAGCTCATGCCCGAGAAAAATTAATTTCTCGTTGTGATGATAAGTTTATCATCGGCGATAAACTTTCCTTAATTTGAAGATCAGGTCATCATCTGACATTTAATGATGAGCCATATACACGAGCTTAAAACCTTTGAATGGTTTTAGGATAAGCTCGTGTCTAAGAAAACTTAATTTCTCGTTAAAAGGGTAAGTTATCGTTGCGTAGATAAACTTCCTTGTCTCTGAAGTCCGGGTCATCGTCTGTCATTTAACGAGGAGCCATTGTGCATGAGCTTAAAAAACTTGGAATGTTTTTGATATAAGCTCATGCCCGAGAAAAATTAATTTCTCGTTGTTAGGATAAGTTTACGATCGGCGATAAACTTTCCTTTCTTTGAAGATCGAGTTATAGTCTGTGATGTGACTATAAGTCCTTGACACACTACAAGCTTAACTGCAAATCCCCTGAGACACTTGTTTCTTAGTTATCAGCTTCTTCAGCAACCAAACTCTGAGAGTGTCCTTAATTGAATGGTATACAATGATTGGACCACTTCGTTCTTTTGGAACATCCTCTTTGGTACCTGCATTCTCATTAGGAATTTGCATACTTTGATATGGGTTAGCGATATCTATCTTAGAAGCAAGTGGGGGTTTGCAGTTTTCTTTTCTTGTGCTAGAGGTGTTCTGAGGAGATGATTCACTTGTCTTAGCTGGTAAACGTTTCCTTTTATAGAAAACCTTAAGTTTATGCTTAGGTGATGCATCCTCCTTTTCAATTTCCTCCCTAGTAGTCTTAATAGAATCGGAGACTATCCTAGTTAAAGGGCACTCGTTTTCTACAAGGGTGAAAGTTCTACCAGTGGGGCGCCACATTTTACCAATGGGTTTGATTTTGGCAACCCACTGGGATTTAAGTCTAGCACGGGAGTTCACCTCATTAAGTAGTTTCTTGATACAAGAATCATGATTTGCCGTAAAGACACATTTTCTACATGTTTTACAAGTAGCATATTTAATGTCCGAGTAAGATCTAGAATTCCTAGATGATTGATTGATGCTCCTAGGATGTGACATGCTACGGTTAGCAATGTTGGGTAAACTAGAAGGCATCTGACTAGGTTTGAAATTCCTATCTCTTACTTGTGTCTTTTGCTTAGCTTCCCTTAGACCAAAAGTATGGCGAACGTCATTTGAACTAGTTCCAGACGTATTCTTTGGACTATGTCTAGGGAAATTAGAGGCAATCATGTGATTAGGTCTTGCAAAAGCTGTTTTAGTCACATTGGGCCTAGATGGTGGAGTGACTGTTCTAGAAAGATGAACCATATCAACTTGGGAGGCAAACCGCGGTCTCGAGGATTGTGATCGCTCGGATCTAAATGCAGTAGGTTGTCTAACAGTCGGTTGTCTGACGAACTAATTTGTAGGCGGTTTCCCCAAGATTGATGGTTTTTCAAGCTTAGTGTCCACACTAGGTCCTTTAGTTTTCAACAAATCATTTTTCAACGCAGCTATAGCAAAGACCTTTTCCTGTACCTGAGCCTTTAAGGTCTTATTTTCTTTGAACAATTCATCTTGGGATGCCAACTTAGATTCAAGCAACTTAATTTGTTTCAAAAGATTATCCTTTTCAGCTTTAGAATCTAGAACAGTTTGATCCAATTTTCGTTCAAGAACAACGTTTGACTTTTCAAGTTTTTCAAAATAAGTTTCAAATTTCTCCGTTTTCTTTGAAAATTCAATTTTGGCATCCTCAAGCTCTTTGGATTACTGAGCTAAAATCGTTTCAAGCTCTTTAATCCTAGAAGCAGAATTTGTTAACGTAGCAATCATGAAGCACATATCATGATCTTTAGCATTCTGATCATTTTCTCCCTCATTATGATTCACATCGGATGAATCAGAAGTGGTATTGCTATCACTCTTTTCCATCCCATGTTCGGCATAAATAGAGTCGGAATGCTCAACATGTTGTAAATCATTGTTAGATACAGGATTCCCTTGTACTCCAACTATTGGCTCTTCGTCATGCATGCTTGAATCATGTTGGCGTGATGCAATGACGCTGCTATCAGTGTTAACCGAGGTGGTCTCCTTTGAGTCATTCGTAAGACCATTTGTTTTCTCTGGCATCTGCATCGGATTTTCTTGTATTCCACTATCATGCTCTAGTTGAAGTTGTGAACTTTCATAAATCAAAAGTGCAATAGATTTCATGAAATTGAGCAATCGATCACTGAAGTCTTTAACCTCGATTTGTATGTCTTCAAAGAATGACTGGCAGATCGTTGAAGCTTCAACCTTGGCAGGACCAAATGAAAGAAACTCGAAAAATGTTGCTCTAGAACTTGAAGTAAATGTGAGGATTCAATTTGATTAATGTCTTCTTTGTTGATCTGCTCACGTAGTTGGTTAAATTTGATGAGCATTTGGTGAACGAAAATGGTACGATCTTGACCGAAGAGTGTCACAAATTTGCTTCCTTCTTTAAGTAGAGAAATGTTCGACAGATGGGACCGAAGCGGTCGAAATAAAGTCATTCTAGTTTCTCTAGCTTTAACTTTCATTTGATGCGATTCTCCCTCGTGTGATTTTAAATTCAACGAGTCCATAGAAGGTCGATGAGAAAGAAGTCGGCTCACTCCAAAAGTAACTCCCGCAACTAATTCTTGTCACTTTAATACGTCTATAACTTAATATCACAAAATTTTCAAAATAAAAATTTGAATAAAAATAAAAATAACAATAGATTATCAAAATAAAAATAAATATCAAAATAAAAATTAATATTCAAAATAACAATTTTCAAAATAAAAATAAAATAAAAAAGATTTGAATAAAAATTAAAGTGATAAGAAAATCTGGATATAAATTTTATAAAATTTATAAAGTGTGACAAAAACAATTTATCCCAAGAAAAAAGGCGTGTGTCACAAACCCAAAACGTGGCCTAGAAAACACAATACGTGGCTAAAAGTGTCAGTCAAATACTTTGTATTCTCTGCCCTTAGTTTCCTTCTCCTTTTCTTCTTTCTTTATATAAATCTCAAACAAAGAAAACAAACCTAATCTCACTTCTTTGACTTTAATCACAGCCACATAAAAACTTTCATAAAAAACACACAATCTTCACAACTCCTCCGTCTATTTTGTTATATAAACCCAATACCAATCTTCTTTATCAATCTGATATCTTTAATCATCAAGATTAATCATCATCTCATCTTAGATCATCTAAAAACAAGATAAATCCAATGAGTGACAGCAACAGCTTCAAGATCTTAAAAGGACTCGGGTAGGTTTTCTAACTGTTGTGTTTTTAACTTTTTGGATCGATGAACGTTTTTCTTTGAAACTGAGATCTTTTTGTGTGGGTGAAGATTCGAGTGAGAGTCGATTTCGGTTTAAGCTGTTTTGAGTGAGGTCTTGAGACGAAAAAGTTGCGAGTCCGAGGGTTTATTGGGTGGGGTGTAATGTGTGAGTCTAGTGAGATGAGTCAGTCGTGGGTGTGTTGATTTGATGGAGTCGAGAGTGAGGTGTATGAAATTGTGTTCGAGTCGCTTCTGATGAGTGTTTGTGACAGGAATGTGTTTGTGAGTCTGAGTCTTTGTGAGTTTCTGTTTGTTTGGTTGCGAAGGTCAGTGTGAGGTGAGGGTCGAGAGTCGAGAGTATTGTAAGAAGACGAGGGTGTGAGGAGTCGTTGTGGGATGAGTCGAGTTGGTTTGACGAGAGGGTGTGGTGTTGGGATTTATGTGGTCTAGACGGGAGAGGTTGGGCTAAGGTGTGAGTGATGTGCGAGGGTCGAGGGAATAAGGTGAGGGTGAGTGGTCAGAGGGTCGAGGGAATAAGGTTAGGGAGTGGAGAGTTGAGTCGAGAGTGTTAAGTTGAGAGGTTTTGAGTCGAGTCTAAATCTGTGGATGTGTCGAGTGTTGTGGTCGACTCGATGGGTGAGTCAAGTTAACCAGTTAGTAAAAACAGTTTAATCCATCGCAATATACCACCTACATCCCATCGTAATACCAAGCATACAACCCATCGCAATATTTATTTTATCCATCGCAATATTCAACATATTCATCGCAATATCAAAAACTTTCCATCGTAATGTGACGAAAAAATTTGGGCAGAGTTTCGTCTTACTTTACCTTAAACCCGTCGCAATCATGATCGCAAAAAAAGGCGATCGGAATAACCGTCGGAATAAGGTTGTCGGAATAAGGTGATCGCAAAGTAGAACCTTTAGGTTATTGCGATCGATATATCAAAGTATCGGAATACTGGCAACCTTCTATCGGAATATGACAAAAACTTATGCATGCATCGGAATAACCATCTAAATACAAAACCCTTTTTTGATACTTAAATTTTGAGAAAAAAGACAAAACAGAAAAGATGAAAAACTGGATAAAAGGAAAGACAAAAGAGAAAAACTTTTTATCGAAAATTGATGAAAATAGATGAATTGATAAAAAACAGAAACTTTTTATAGAGATTTTGAAATTGGAGAAAAATATAAGAACTTTTAGTAGAAAAATTTAGTAGAAAATTTTTTATAATACTTTTAGCAAATATTATATAAAGATAAGCTTAAAGAAAGAAAAAGAAAAATAGACGAAAGAAAGAAACTTGTAAAAAGGAGAAAAATTTACCACCAAATCAAAAGATAAAACGTGCTAATCCGAAGAATCAACCATGCTCTTGATACCAATTGTAGGATCGATGTTTTCTAAGGATTTAGCATTATGTGGATTATACTATTGAATGATGATAAATGGAAGAACTTAGAGAGAGAAAGAAGAGAAAGAAGGGAGAGAAAGATGAGAAAGATGGAAATGTGATTATGTGAAATGGAAGTGAACCAACAACCCCTCCTAACATGCTAGGAGGGGGGTTTATATAGCCCACCCTACATGTGGGCTATATTGGATCACGAGCCCAATATCATTGGAGTGACCGATCCTTTCTAAATACGTAAAAACGTATTTCCAACAACAATAACAAAGGAAAATACCACTATACAACTAGGCCAAAATAGATTAAAATTTTTGAAAAATGTCGAAAAATTAGATTTTTCGGTTAAAATGAGGACAAATTCATGGAAAAGCCCACTACTTCGATAGAAGTCCCCCTACACTTGATATAAACATTGTCCTCAATGTTTAAGCATGTGGGAGTAAACTCCCCTACACTTAGGACATTGTGCAATTTGTTTAAATCTTGCTAAGGAAAGGACAACTATGGTGACTTCAATGTGAATATATAAGCTATGAGATATTGAGTCACGATAGTTTAGGATAGAACCAGGAAGAGGGGAACACGGAATCACGGTTCGTCAAAAGTCATCGAGAATGGATCTTTGAAGCTTTTAATCCCTGCACATCAAAAGAAACAAGACAACAAACACATACGGGGCTCCCCCTACACTTATTATGAAAACGGTAAAGGATAGATCAACGGGTTGCCTCCCGAGAAGCGCTTGTTTTTGTTAACCGAGTCACGAGCCTGACTCGACCCAGAACTAGTTCAAGGGAAACGTGGTGAGGGATGGAATTATCTCATGAGAGATTTCCTCACCACAGTAAAACTTTACTCGCTGGCCATTCACTTTAAAATTAGGCCCATTTGGCTGAGAAAGCTCAATGGTGCGATATGGGAAGACTTTGGCGACGGTGAATGGACCAGAACAACGGCTCTTCAGCTTGCCCGAGAAGCTCTTCAACCGAGAGTTAAAGAGTAAAACTTGATCACCAACGTGGAACTCTCGGTTCTTAATCCTTGCATCATGGATGATCTTGGTCTTCTCCTTGTAGATCAATGAGTTCTCATAAGCTTCATTCCTTAGTTCATTTAGCTCATTGAGTTGAATCATCTGAATATCGCCGGCTTTGTTGATGTCGAAATTGGCCCACTTCAAAGCCCAGTATGCCTTATGTTCCAGCTCGATAGGGAGGTGGCATGCTTTCCTGTACACAAGACAATAAGGTGTACAACCAATCGGGGTCTTATATGCGGTACGGAAAGCACACAAAGCATCATCTAACTTATCGGCCCATGAGGCACGATGCTCTCCCACAGTACGCTCAAGAATTCGCTTCAATCCACGGTTAGATATCTCGGCTTGACCATTTGTTTGGGGATGATAGGCGGTGGAAAGACGGTGATTGACACCATTAGCCATGACTCTTGCGAATTGATCATTGCAAAAATGAGTCCCGTGGTCACTGATGATAGCACGAGGAACACCGAATCGAGCAAAAAGTTTTTTCAAAAAGTTCACAACCACCCTCGCATCGTTTGTAGGGAGAGCCTTTGCTTCAACCCATTTAGAAACGTAGTCAACGGCTACGAGGATGTACTTGTTCCCTTTAGATGATGGAAATGGCGCCATAAAGTCGATGCCCCATACATCAAAGATTTCACATTCTTGTATGTAATTTTGAGACATTGCATCTTTATGTGTGATCTTGCCTTGGCGTTGGCAAGCATCACAATTTTTAACCATCTTGTTAGCGTCACGATAGATGGAGGGCCAATAGAATCCAGAATTGAACACTTTCTTGGCGGTGTAGTTGGGACCAAAGTGACCACCGGTGGGTCCTTTATGGCAAGCTTCGAGAATGTCTAAAGCTGCGGGTCTATCAACGCACCGACGAATAATCAGATCAGCACATTGTTTGAAGAGATAAGGGTCATCCCAAAAGTAAGTCTTAACATCTTTAAAGAACTTCTTCTTTTGTTGGGTTGTTAACCCTTCGATGAGAATACCACCCGCTAAGTAGTTTGCAATGTCCGCAAACCATGGGGTGTCATCAAGATTGGAGTTGATAGACATTAAGGTCTCAAGGGGAAAAGAGTCATTGATCTCTTGATTCGGATGATCCCCTTGATAAGGACCCTCAAGTCTACTTAGATGATCCGCGGCTAGGTTTTCCGCTCCCTTCTTGTCACGAATTTCGATTTTAAATTCTTGAAGGAGCAAAACCCAGTGAAGAAGTCTTGGCTTAGAATCTTGCTTAGTTAACAATTACTTCAACGCGGAATGGTCGGTATAGACAATGGTGGCGGATAGAACAAGATAGGGGCAGAACTTCTCAAAAGCATACACTACAACTAAAAGCTCTTTTTTGGTAGTGGTATGCAATTGAGCCCCCATCATTGTCTTGCTAGCATAATGGATTGGTTGGAAGTGTTTGTTCACTCTTTGGCCCAAAACCGCTCCAATAGCAAAATCGCTAGAATCACACATCAATTCAAAAGGTAGCTCCCAATTAGGGGTAACCAAGACCGGTTCCTTAGTTAGCTTGTCCTTAAGAAGATTGATGGAGTCAATACACTCTTTAGAGAAGATAAAAGGAGTATCTTTTTTCAAGAGGTGGGTCATCGGGCGAGCGATTTTCGAAAAATCTTGAATGAAACGATGATAGAAGCCCGCATGACCAAGGAAACTTCTCACACCCTTCACGGTTGAAGGTGGAGGTAGTTTGGCTATGACATCAACTTTAGCACGGTCCACTTCAAGACCGGCTTTTGAGATTTTATGTCCAAGCACAATGCCTTCTTTTACCATGAAATGGCATTTTTCCCAATTTAGAACAAGGCGAGTGTCTTCACACCGCATAATCATGCGTTCCAAATAGGCAAGGCAAGAAGAGAAAGAGTCACCATAGACCGAGAAATCATCCATGAAGACTTCCATAGTTTCTTCAACCATGTCATGGGAGATATCCATCATATACCTTTAGAAAGTCCCAGGAGCATTGCATAAGCCGAAAGGCATTCGTTTCTAAGAAAATATTCCATAAGGACAAGTGAATGTGGTTTTCTCTTGGTCTTTAGGATCGATGGGAATTTGAAGATACCCGGAGAAACCATCTAGAAAACAGTAATAGTCATTACCCGCTAGACGTTCAAGCATTTGGTCCATAAAAGGAAGGGGAAAATGATCCTTTCTCGTAGCATCATTAAGTTTGTGGTAGTCTATACAAACTCTCCACCCTATAAAGAAACGAGTAGGCTTCAACTCGTTGTTTTCATTGGGCACAACGGTGATTCCGCCTTTCTTAGGCACACAATGGACGAGACTAACCCATGGTGAATCCGAGATAGGGTAGATCATTCCCACATCAAGAAGTTTGATAACCTCTTTTTTGATAACGTCGTGGATCTTAGGATTCACCCTTCTTTGGTTTTGACAACGGTGATTCTGCCTTTCTTAGGCACACAATGGACGAGACTAACCCATGTGTGCAAAAGTGAGGATCAATTCCATGAATATCGGAGATTTTCCAAGCAATCACTTTCATATGATTCTTCAGCACGTCGATAAGTCGAGATTTTTCGTCTTCTTTCAAGTCCTTTGCGATGATGACGGGTGACTTCTTATTGTCTTCAAGGAACACGTACTCGAGATGAGACGGAAGATCCTTAAGCTCTAAATCTGGAGGATTTTCGATGGAAGGTATAGTCAAATTCGGATCATCGATAGAGATATCCTTAGGAGATGGTGGAGAAATATGGTCCTCATTGAGAAGTTTCTCAATGGTACGAATGTCTTCATCCCAATCGGTGGGAGAATCGTCATATTTTAAGTCCACATCTCCCAAAGTTGCTTCAAATTCTTTGAAAAGGAAATCACTTTCTCCAAATTGAGTTAGTGATGGAGCAATAGAGGCAACGGTCTCTACAATGGGTAGAGAAGAAGAACCACTTTTACAAGCGTCTTTGAAATGTTCTTCACAAGCCTCATCAAGAACGTCAATAAAATTAACGCTCTCATTTTCAGAAGGCTGCTTAGAAAGTTTACCCATGTTGAAAACGATTTTATCGTCACCAACTCTCATGATTAATTCGCCCGCGGCTACATCAATGAGAGAGCGACCGGTCCTCAAGAATGGACGTCCAACGATTAATGGAAGACGGGGATCCACCTCGTAGTCTACAACAACAAAATCGGCGGGGAAAGTGAATTTGTCAACTCCAACAAATACATCCTCGGCTATCCCCACCGGATAAGCAACCGATCGGTTAGCTATTTCCAATGTCATATGAGTGGGGACTAGCTCAGGTAAGGATAATTGCTTCCACACGGACAATGGCATAATATTAATACTCGCTCCGAGATCCGCCAAGGCCATACAATTCTCAACACCCGGGAATTTACAAGGAATAAGGAATCGACTGGGATTTCCTAACTTGACCGGTAATTTTCTCAAAAGAACGGCAGAACAATTATCATTTAATTGGGTATTGGCGATGTCGAGCAATTTTTCTTTATCACTTAAAAGATCCTTAAACATCTTAGCATATTTAGGCATGTGAGCGAGAGCCTCAGCAAAGGAGATGTTGAATTTCAGTTGTTTAAACATTTTAAGAAAGTTAGAAACCTGAATATCATCCTTGTTTTTCAACTTCTCTTTCCTCAACCTTGAGGGATACGGTATATTGGGTTGAGAGGAAGGCTTTGGAATGGAATTCTCACTCACATCCTTGGGTGGTGGAGGGGTAGAAGTGAATGGTGGAGGAACCGGTTTTGGAACCGAAGGTGGGGTATAAACTTGAGGTATCGGTGGGACATAAGGTGCAGACGAAGGCATAACGGATGGTATATCACAAGTAGAAGGAACCTCGGGTCCTTGGTTATTTGGTGAAGAAGAAGGTTCAACGATGATCTTACCGCTCCTAGTAGTGATGGCATTAACGTTGGCCCTAGGATTGGTCACGGTGTTAGAAGGGAGAGTACCTTGGGGTGGGCCTTGGGGATTCATGGCTTGAAACATTAGCATAAATTTCTTATCACTCGATTCTTGCATAGCAGACATGATTTTCTCATGTTCACTCAACTTATCAGTAAACTTTTGAAGAACCAAGTCCATTGAAGGGGAATTCGTGTTTTGCCCTTGATTTTGAAAACCTTGGTTTGGATATTGTTGATTAGCATTGTTATTATTAAAACCTTGGTTAAAGTTGTTATTTTTAAACCCTTGGTTTTTCCCATTAAAAGTCCCTTGATTTTGACTATGAAAATTTACTTGATTTGAGTTATAATTCCTTTGATTATTAGAAGAATTCCCTTGGTAGTTACTTCTTTGGCCTTGGTTCCTTGGTGGGTATTGTGTGTTGTTAAATTGAGGTGGTGGTGGTCTATTATGGGATTGAAAACCGGGTGGTGAAAGAAAGTTATTCGAACGATAACTAAGCAAAGTGCGGTCACCTTGAGGACGTGCTTGATAGCCTCCCATAGAAAAGTTACCATTGGCGGCATACACACTTTCCGGATTGTTATGAGTATAAGGACAATCGGTGTATGAATGAGAATCCCCGCAAATCTCACAAGACGTGGCTACAGCTTTAGCTTGTTGAAATTGGTAAGTGGCTAAAAGTTCAATGTTTTTGCTCTTTTAGACTATCGCGCGGGACATTTCGGTCATATCAGGGTTTGAAGAAGTAGAAGAAACATTGACTCTCGGGTTTGATCTTGAGGATACGGATGAATCCCAATTTTTGTGGTGAGTGGTCATGTTCTCTATATGCTCTCTACACTCCTCAGGTCTTCTCTTCATGAATGTACCACCGACGGCAGCATTAATCGTATCACGATCACGAAAAGTTAAACCATTGTAGAAGGTATCAATCAAAGTAACGGGGAGCATGTTATGGTTCAGAAAATGGTCGATCAAGACATTATAACATTCCCAAGCATCAAAAAGTGACTCATCAGGTTCTTGAGTAAAACAACTGATTTGGTAGCGAAGACTAGTGAAAATGGATGGTGGAAAGTAGCGCGACAAAAAGCGTTGAGTCATGTCATTCCATGTATGAATTGAGTTTTTGGGAAGACGATCAAACCATTTCTCGGCATGGTAGGATAAAGTGTGTGGGAAGAGATGTAGGCGAAGGAAATCCATAGTAACACCGGGAATTTTCATGCTTTGGGTGACGATAATGAATTTGTCGAGGTGCTTGTTGGCATCATCATCGGGTAATCCGCGAGAAGGACAAGCGTTTTGAACTTGCTGGATCATGTGATGCTTCAACGAAAATTCAGGAGCCGTGATTTGCATCGGCGCAATCGGTCCTCCGCGTCAGTTCATGGTTGGTTGACAAAGCTCCTCCATTGTTCGTAAGTCGGGTGGGTGAACATTGTTGTTGTTGTTATTTTTATTTAAATTGGGTAAAGGTGGGTTGTTATTGTTGTTGTGCACGCCAGCCATATCTAAATCTTCACGAGTCTCGGGCTCTGGATAAGTTGAAGATCTAGTAGGCATACACTACAAAAGAAAAAGATACCAAAGAAACAAAGAATATATATGTACTTGTAAAAATAAAATCTTTTTGGTGCAAAACTTTGGAAAAGAAATGCTTTTTATGATTTTTTAATGTTTTTGTATTTTTGAAAAAAAAAAATTTTTTTTTTATTTTTATGGATTTTTTGAAAATTTTTAAGCAAGGAAAATAACGTTCACGAATGAACGGATCCCAAAATCCAACGCGTCTCTCACTAAAAACCGTTAATCTTAATGAAAAGAGCCGGCAGCGACGCCATTTAATACAAGGGTTTGCCTCGTATGAAAGTTCGTTGTTCCAGTCTTTTCGAATTGATTACTAGTTAAGAGTGCGACTCCATCGTTCTTGGTGGAAAATAAAAAGGGTTTGATTATCTATTTTAAACTAAAAGTGAATATGAAAATGCCGTTGAGTAAAATAAAAGCTTTAAAAAAATAAACTAAAAAACTTGAACCTTCGGAATGTAACAAGTCAATTATGTCAGAATGTTGCAAAAACAAAACCATCGGAATAATAGAAAATGAAAGCTGTCGGAATAATGCTGTTTGAATAACCATCGGAATATCAAAGTAAATTAACTCTATCGGAATGCAGTCCTGTCGGAATGTAAGTCTATCGGAATACAAGGGGATAATCCTACTGATCTACTAGCACAAATATCTGCCTACATAATTCAAACGTTGAACAAAATAGGTTATAGAGGACCATCTCCAACAACAAATCAGTTGAGAACTTCTTCTAACTCTCGTCAACAAGCCACAATTCAACATGGTATAGTAGCTATGCAACCACTTCAGGGGAGACCAAGCTCATCCAATATTGCTGCACGCCCATTCAACACTGCTCCAAGAGGAAACAATACTGGCAAAGTGAAGATGATCATCTGCTATAACTGCAAAGGGGAAGGACACATGGCTCGGGAGTGTAAGCAGCCATAGAGGAAGCGGGATGGTACATGGTTTCAGGAAAAGATTTACTTGGTTAATGCTCAAGCACAAGGTCGAGAGCTCGATGAAGAGGAGTTAGCATTTCTAGCAGATCCAGGAGTTGCGGATACTGAAGGACTCACAACAGTTTCTACCAACAATGCAGCATATCAATGCGATGATCTTGATGCATACGATTCAGACTGTGATGACCTCAATACCGCCAAGGTAGCTTTCATGGCAAATCTTTCACTTTCTGGGGCTGATACAATCACTGAGGTACCAAATACTGCCCCTGATACTAGTATTGTACCTTATCAAGTTGAGCAAGTGTTTGAGTACCCGGAACAGCCTCCAGTGGTTAGTAATTCAAAGAGGGAGACAAACAATGATAGCAATATCAATGCAAGTCCCCACACTTTGAGTGAAACACAACCAGGAGCTATTATGTCTACAAATTCGTCTGCTCAACAAGATTTGGTTATTGTGTCGGCATCTATGCTTGGCCAAATGAATAATGCGGTCCTTGAAAATCTCGGTGTTAATCAGACATTATCTGCCGAGCTTGCTTTGTATAAAGAAAAGGTTCAAACCTTGGAGTTAACTCCGTTGACCAATACCTTAACCAAATCAGAGTTTCATAGGTTTAGGAAAGTTCAAATGGGTAATTTGCTAGAAATTGAAAGTTTAAGAGCAATTATTTTAAAAGAACTTAAAGAAAAGGAGTCAGTCGTTACAAATTTCCAAAAACTTCTAACGGATTTCGAAACTCTCGAGTCTAAAAGGGTTGAAACGGAAGTTAAGGCGTCTGAGAAAGTTAAAAAGACTGAAGTTTTTCTTTTAAAACAATACCCCGCTTCACATCTAGTACACTTGTTTCATTCATCTTTTAAGGAATTTACTCTATCACATCTAACAGACCTGCCACCTAACCCGGGTTATGCAAAGCAAGCTCTTAACCACAACCCACGACTTTATGATGCAACAAAAGTAGGTTTGATTTTAGACCCGATTGGTAATTCGAATGATTCCGAGTATATATCATCAATTGACGAGAATAGGTCAAAACTACTGATGAGACTTAATACAAGGGTTTGCCTCGTATGAAAGTTCGTTGTTCCAGTCTTTTCGAATTGATTACTAGTTAAGAGTGCAACCCAGTCGTTCTTGGTGGAAAATAAAAAGGGTTTGATTATCTATTTTAAACTAAAAGTGAATATGAAAATCTCGTTGAGTAAAATAAAAGCTTTAAAAAATTAAACTAACAAGTCAATTCTGTCGGAATGTTCCAAAAATAAAACCATAGGAATAATAGAAAATGAAAGGTGTCGGAATAATGTTGTTTGAATAACCATCAGAATATCAAAGTAAATTAACTCTATCAGAATGCAGTTCTGTCGGAATGTAAGTCTATTGGAATACAAGTCTATCGGAATATTTCTATCTGAATGTCCAGTATCGGAATGTTTAAGATCGGAATCCAAGGTTTTCCATCGGAATGTTGCTAACAAAAATTGGGCAGCGTTTCGTCTTACTAAAACCTTAAGACCCGTCGCAATGTGCGATCGCAATGAGCGATCGCAATCACGATCGGAATAAGGGGAGAAAACACTTGATCCCAAAATAAAACCTTAAAGGTTATTGCGATCACAATGAGCCCGTCGGAATGAGTAAACCCCTAAGATTGCGATGGAGCACAAATAAATCCAAAAATGGAGATAAGCTAAAAACTCAATAAGCACTAATAAGCGAATACGAATAAGCACATGTTCAAAACTTAACCATGTTGGGTCAAAAAGTTGATGTGGCAGAAACTCAAAAACGAAGAAAACATGAAGATTCTGTCTAAGCGTTGTCAAGAGCAATTTAGGCGTTGACAAGAACAAATCCAGCGTTGTTGGCTCAAGAGTTGTCATGTACAATCTAAGCATTGTTACATGCAATTCAAGCATTGACAAAACGTAGACAAAGAAGCTTATGGAAGCTTCTATTTAGATAAACATGCAAATATATTCTGTATATAGTTATTTAAATAGAAGATTCACATGTTTATTCATTCTTATCTCTTGTAAACCCTAATCCTTACACTATAAAAGGAACCAAGGGTATTAGGTTTATTCATAACTTTCATATACAATGTAAACCTAAAGTGTGTGTCGACTAGGTGTGGGATTCAATGTACACACACCTAGTGATTGTCTGTTAGTAATATAATGAACAATCCAATTGTGTTTTAATTCATGTTATTCGTGCCTAAACACCTTGTTAATGTGTCGTGTTCTGATTCCGCTTTGATTGTTAAATCATATGAACATGATGCATTCCTAGTTGCTTCAAAGATCCGGAAACCAAGGTTTCCACAATTGATATCAGAGCCTCGTGGCTCGTGATGCTAGGACCAACAAGGTGTTCGTGTATGGTGAAAAGAAGAAAAATCCGTCTAGGGTTTTTCTAGACGTTTTTGTGTGCGCAACAGTATTCAGAAGGTCATAACTTTTGATTGAACCGTTGGATCGTCACGAAATTTTATATGTGTGTTCTTTATACATATATCTAAACATCCACCGGAGGGACTGTCCTGTTTTATCCCCAGGCAAAAGTTATTAGGCGTCAAAGTTGGCTGATGAGTGATTTTCAGATTTTCTGACTTTGCATAAAATAATGATTTAGGGTTTTCTAAAAACCCTAGATTGATTCTATACAGAAAAAGACATGTTGTTAGCTTTGGGGAATCAGTTCTTCATGAACTGGTGATGAACCCTAGCAACATGATTGCAGCAAGGTTGAAGATATGTTGAATATTAGGGTTTACGCAAACCCTAGTTCTGATACTTTTGGCTAACCAGTTATAGTTGAAGGTTTGTTACTGGTCCATGATTGTCTACAGCAAAAGAAACATGTGTGTTCACACGGTGATTGGATATGGATTGGTTAATATTCATTACTGATTAGTCATGAGAAGGACAAGAATATATACGTATTTTGGGCTCAAATCAAGTACTTGCTCTTCCATGATTACTCACGTGAGGTTGAAGTTAAGTGATTCTTATTGGAGGAAAAAGTTTATGTTCACACGATACTCACTTTCTAATTGGTGGAAAGGTTTGTATGTTCACACGATCAAACAGAAGGGAAAGATTGCGTTCACATGGTTATATAGATCTGTGTTCACACGATTTATATATTCATTTGTGTTCAAAACGTGGGGTCAAGCATTAAGAATTCTACTGGTCAAAATAGGATATTTGTTTGGCTATTTTTGTGGGATACATTTGTGATTGAACAAGACATGGGTTTCCAGTAAGGTTGCTGATTTTCAGGCGCATGATATTTGGTAAAAGAAACAGACGTGATCATTATAGAATGAATTGGATGTGATATCAAACAAGCGTTGTTGCCAGTTGATGACGTCAGCAGAAAAAGAGACGCTGACAAAAGTAGAGTTGACGCTGACAGGAAGTATTTTGACGCTGACAGAATAAGTAAACGCTGATAGAGTTGACAGTGTCGTCCGATATATGTTCATTCAAACGCTGACATGTATTGCCCGATATCAGAAAATACATCTGATTAAGATCTTGGATGAAGGAGGATGTTGGACAACACAAGGATAGCTGCTGTTTGAGAAAATTGGTACGTTTTTAGCACACAAAAAGGAGGAGTTTACACACGAAGGTACATGGAATCTCCGTTTTTATTCAGAATATCATGGTGCTATTTATGGCTCGGATATTTTTAAGGGGATTAATGATCATAAAGCGAGTTAGCAACTTTTCATGGGAATTTGATGGATATTTTAAACTACGTAATCGGGATAGCCTTGTGAAAGAGTTATCCAGTCTAACACTTTTACATATGGTATGAAGATGTTATTCCATTAAATTTGTCATGAAGAGGTGTTGGCTTAAGGGGAAGAATTCTTATGGTATGTTTGGTGATTGAAGAAGATTTTCGCGAGTTTGTGTTCTATTATATCTTAAAGTCATGCACTTGCGACTTTAAAGGTAACTTGTTCGTGCTTTACATGGTTGGTGATGAAGACTTGTCATAAAACTTGAAGGAGTTACATTATCATGCTCAGTGTCTCACATAGGATGAGAATATTGACAAGAGATCGAGGTCTGCTTATAATGCTAAAGGTATAAGTTCTTTATCACGTGGATAGTACAAGACATGGAACACAAGGTTGGGTTATTCTACTTCTACATCAAAAATATTATATTAATTGTTCTTCAAGATCATTACATAGAGCTACATTTGGAGAATCTTCAACATTGCATACATTGTTTACTTCCTTGTTGATGTGACAAAAAGGGGAAGAAATACATGCTACACTTGAGGGGAAGCAATTTGAAGATCATGTACAACTTACAAGAGATACACATAGAGTTTTGCCACTATCAACTAGGGGAAGATTGTTGGGTCAAAAAGTTGATGTGGCAGAAACTCAAAAATGAATAGAACATGAAGATTCTGTCTAAGCGTTGTCAAGAGCAATTTAGGCGTTGACAAGAACAAATCTAGCGTTGTTGGCTCAAGAGTTGTCATGTACAATCTAAGCATTGTTACATGCAATTCAAGCATTGACAAAACGTAGACAAAGAAGCTTATGGAAGCTTCTATTTAGATAAACATGCAAATATATTCTATATATAGTTATTTAAATAGAAGATTCACATGTTTATTCATTCTTATCTCTTGTAAACCCTAATCCTTACACTATAAAAGGAACCAAGGGTATTAGGTTTATTCATAACTTTCATATACAATGTAAACCAAAAGTGTGTGTCGACTAGGTGTGGGATTCAATGTACACACACCTAATGATTGTTTGTTATTAATATAATGAACAATCCAATTGTGTTTTAATTCATGTTATTCGTGCCTAAACACCTTATTAATGTGTCGTGTTCTAATTCCGCTTTGATTGTTAAATCATATGAACATGATGCATTCCTAGTTGCTTCAAAGATCCAGAAACCAAGGTTTCCACAAACCAAATCAAAACAAGCATAAAATTTAAAACTTTTCTTTTAAAACACGAAATAAACAAACTTTTATAAATCAAAATTTAAAAAGACTAAATTTTTAAGAAAACTTAATAGACAATAAGCTATATATACGACATAAGCCAATAAGCACAACAAGATTAAAGCTTAAACCGTATAAAAACTTAGTAAGGAACAAAAAGATAAACTTTTTAGTCACAAAGCATCAAATTTAAGCAAAATCAAAGATTATAACGGATCAAAAACAACTTAAAAATATAGAAAGGTAGAAGAAGATTAAGATTAAAAGATTAAACTTGAACTTGTAGATTAAAGATTCAAAATTAAAAAAGTGAATTAAAGCTTAAACATGAAAGAAAAAAAGATGAAGTTTTAGTGAGAGAAAGTTAAACACTTTCTCTCTCTAAAATGAAAACCAATGAAAGGAAAAATAAACTAGCTAACACCCTCCTAATGTGTCATTAGGAGGGTATTTATAGGAGATGGGGAGGTGCATGTGCTTCCTTCTTTCTTTCTTTCTTCTCGACTCGATTTAAATTCTTTGTCTTTCTCGACGTCGTCTCGGCATTTGTCGATGTAAATTGAACTTGTCTTGTAATTTTCTTCTTCTATTAGACTTGAGTTCTTTGACTTCATTAAACTTCCGTCTTTAGACTTTTTCTTCGATAAATCTTCAGAATAGGCCTTGGACTTCCGTTCTTTTTGCACTCTTGATCTTTTGACTTCGTCTTTTCTCGTTTTTCTTCGATAAAAGCCCGTGAAAGCCCGTGTTTTTCTTCCTTTTTCATCTTTTGGTCCTAAAACACAATAAAAACACAAACCACGCATAATTCCGACTTTTACGACATAAAATACACGTTTTTGTCTTGTTATTATTGGAAATAAGTGGTAAAAGGATAAGCGTTTTCACACTTATTAAGACTGCTTTTATACATGGTCTCATCGTCCAAAACGGGCTTAAAACGATGAAAATATCATAAAAAGTGCCCCATATATGCTTGTGTTTGCTCAATGTGTATTTTAGGTACGGATATCGAGAAAAAGACAAAAGATCACAAGAAATCAAGCAAAAACGAACACGGGAAACGAAGCCGTAGAAAGAACCGGACCCGATTATTGATTTTACAAAAATACCCTTGAAGTTTCAAGTTTTGTCACATTTGGTCCCTCAAGAATTGAAGATATACACTTTTGATCCTTCATTTTGAAAACATGTCAAGAATGGCCCTTGAAGATGTTCACAAGATCAAAGTCGGGATTGCATTTAACAAAGCAAAAATGGCTATATTCGGTTCGACTCGACAAAGTTTATGAATTTTATCCAGAAAACATGAAGTCAAAGTCGACCCAAAACCCGAAAACAAAATGGGCACGAAAAACCGAACCAAAATTTATAATTTTATTTTACGTACTAACCCGCACCTGTTTATCGGGCCGGGTCAGCCCGTATGATTTTAATTATCAAAATCATAGTTTAATATTAAACAGATCAAGCCCATTCTCATACTGCCAAAATTTCGTGATTGGGCCTCAAACCCACCGAATCCCACAGCCCAACAACATACCAAACATGGCCCTTTTCTTGATTATACATAGAATATAAACAAAAACTGAAAAAGGGGTCTGGTCATTATTAAGCACGAAGATTAGGGTATTTCTCCATCACCAGCCTCCATTATCATCATATTAATCCTAACCAAACCCTAATCAAATCTTTTCATTCTTACCCCACATCAAAACCACATCCATGTGAATAATCCAGTCGCCACATCAGCAGAGGGGTCCTCACCAGCTACACAAAATCACGGGATTTCACATCATCTTGACACACTTGACCAAATTGATGATTGTGATGCAATTACTTGTTCCCCACATCAATTCAAAGGCTCAGATTCATCTACATGTCGACATTCACCCATAGAAGCTTCAAGAACAAAGGATATCCAAAGGCATATTCTTGGGTAGTTTAGGGTTTTTTTAATTTATTTTCTAGGTAGGGTTTTTGAGTACTCACTTGTATATATAGCTATTCATAGTTTAGCTAAGTTCTTGTTCCAGAATTTTTGTAAGATTTTAAGTGAATTAATGAAAATGAAAAATTTAATCTTTTGCCAGAATCTGAGTTCCAAGTTTTCTGCTTTAATAGTTTAATCATAGTCATTGTTTGGAAAGTAGATGAGAGTTAAAAAGTTTTCATTTTACAAGAAGTTTTCAAAAAAAACGTTTTCTTGAAGTTTTTTTGGACAAAAGCTTTCAAAATCTTAAAACCAATAATGAACTGAAGTGGAAGTGTAATTTCATTATTGGTACTCTTGTTTTGATAAGATTTTGTCAAGATTTCTTCTAGTTTCAGTTTGGTTTTATTTGGTTTAAAAAAATCAGTTTCAAAAATGTTAGAAATACGTTTTAACGTATATTAGAAGTATCGGTCACTCCACAATATTATTTAATGTTGTAATAGCTCGTAGTTAATGTGACTTATTAAGTTAAGTAAGAAACCGACCCATGGGCTTGTCATGGGTCGGCCCAAGCCCAAATAATGGCCTTGGATATAAATACCCCTTTCCACCATGGAAAGGGGTTGGTTGTTGATCATTCCACATTTTCATTTGAATAAAAACACATAGTTTCTCTCTCACTTTGTCTCACTAGTTTCTCTCTCTAGGAATCTTCAACCCACTTCATAGATTCATAGGTTATCAATATTCTACATTTGGTATCAAGAGCTATGGGGTGATTTAAGGTAATGATTTGTGTTGTTATTTAGTTTTTGATTGTATTAGTGTTCTTTAAGAAGATCCATCTTGATTCTTGGAGTTTTTGGTGATTTTGTGATTGGGATTAGTAGATAAGTATTAGTTTTTACTTATTATTGTAGAAATCACAAAACTTTTTGGGTTATTTGGTAAAAATGTGGGTTTATTTCATCATCTATTTGATCGACTGCTACTCGAATCAACCTTCTGTTTCCCAGACAAAGTTCTGAACCAAAAAGTTCCGGATCAAAAAGTTCTGGATCAACAAAAGTTCCGGATCAAAAAGTTCTGAACCAAAAAATTCCGAACCAAAAGTTCCGGATCCAGGAAAGTTCCAGATCAAGGAATGTTCCGAACCAAAAGTTCCGGATCAAGGAAAGTTCCGGATCAAGTTAAAGTTCCGGATCAAGGGAAAGTTCCGGATCAAGGAAAGTTCCGGACAAGGTAAAGTTTCGGATCAAGGGAAAGTTCCGGATCAAGGAAAGTTCCGGATCAAAGGAAAGTTCCGGATCAAGGAAAGTTCCGGATCAAATCTTCCGAACCAAAAGTTCCGGATCAAGGAGTTCCGAGCCAAAATCTTCCGAATCAACACTTCCGAATCAACAAAAGTTCCGAATCAAGGGATATTTTACTTGTTTTTTTGACGATTTTTTAGAGGATTTAATCTTGGTTTCTTACAACAAAAACTCAACACAACTCACAAACTTTACTTCACTACTCGATCAACCGATAATCTTTGTCTCTTTGAAGTGAACAAAATGAATCCGAATTCATTAATGCCTCAGATGACATCACTTACGGACATTTCTGTCATTACGGGAACGGATAATCGCCCTCCAATGCTCATTAAAGAAGTCTTTGAAGCATGGCAAGGCCGTATGATGTCATACCTTAAGGGAAAACCGATATATGGGAGGCTTATGGTTAAGTCAATTCTAAATGGTCCACTTGATTATGGTACCATCGTGGTTAACAATGTGACTCGACCAAGAGAGTTTGAAGAACTTACACCAGCTCAACAACTTGTTGCCGATGCAGACGAAAAGGCTCTTCAAACCATTCTCCAAGCTCTTCCACATGACATCTATCGAATGGTAAGTCAGTATACGGTGGCAAAGGATTTATGGGAACGTCTAAAGGTGTTGCTACAAGGTACGTCTCTTACCAAACAGGAAAGGGAATGTCAGTTGTATGATCTGTTTGATAGATTCACGTACAGCCCAGGGGAAACGCTTCACGACTATTACTTCAGATTCACTACTCTCATAAATGATCTGAATGTATACAATCTCGTGATTGCTCCATTCCAGGTTAACACCAAGTTTTTGAATACTTTACCTCAAGCTGAATGGGGTGAGTATATTACCGATGTTAAGTTAACCAGGGATTTGCATAAGTGCAATTTGGATCAACTCTATGCTTTTCTTCAGCGGCATGAGAAACACGTGATCATGCACCGTTCGCCTCGAGGTATGTACCCTGATTCTTTAGCTTTGATGGCGAATCAACCAAGCTTGTCACACAACAACACTCCTTATATTTTGGGACACCAAGCCTATCATCCATCACCTTACATGACACCAAGCTTCCCCCAATATTTGATTCTACCGCAACCACCCACCTCACATCAGCAACAATATCGGTTTAATGCACCTTCATCACACTATGCTTCACAACCTCACCCAACAAGCATTGCACCTTATGCTCAGTCTTCATATTCTTCTACTCAAGAGAATGTAGCATATCCATCAAGCTACTCTGACCACATGAGTGTTCCTTCTAGTACTTATGCAGCTCAACAAGACCAAGCACTGTATTTTGATGATGATGAAGTCCCTATTCCTGAATTCAAACAAGGAACTGACCCAGTTGAAGTGTTAGCCACTATGTCTGCTTATCTCACAAGGACTTTAAGAAAACGAGGATTTAGAGGACCAGCTCCTACTAACAATCAGCTGAGGAATTCATCCAATTCTCGCCAACAAGCTACTATTGAGAATGGCAGGGTAATGGTTCAACCTATTCAACCTTATCAGGGGAGACCTACTACATCAACCACCAATGCACGCACGGTCAATCCTGCTCCAATGGTCAACACTCCTCCACGGGATAATTCCACAGGCAAGTTGAGAATGATTACATGCTACAATTGTAAGGAAGAAGGTCACATGTCCAGGGATTGCAAAAAACCCAAGAGGAGAAGGGATGGTCAATGGTTTGCAGAGAAGATTTATCTGGTAAACGCTCAGGCACAAGGAAGGGAACTTGATGAAGAGGAGATTGCATTTCTTGCTGATCCAGGGATTGCTGAACAAGACGTTGTCACCACAAAGAATGCAGCATACCAAGCAGATGATCTTGATGCGTATGATTCAGACTGTGATGAACTTCAATCTGCACAGGCAGCTCTTATGGCAACCATCTCTAGCCTAGGGCCAGAAAAAAGATCTGAGGTACTTATTAATACCATTGATAATACCCCTGATACTAGTATTCAACCACATCAAGTTGTGCAAGAGAGTGTTGATTCGAATGAGTCTTCGGTGGTGAGTCTTTCAAATGAGGAGACAATCAATGATAGTAATATCAATGTGAGTCCCCAGACTTTGAGTGAATCACAACCGGGAGCCATTTCGCATACGCATACTCCTGCTCAACAAGATTTGGTCATGGTTCCTACTACATTACTTAGCCAAATGAATACTGCACTCTTAGAAACCCTAGCTAAGAATAAGAATTTGTCTGATGAGCTTGCCTTATGCAACGAGAAAGTTCAAACTTTGGAATTAGTTCCTTCGTCTAGTGTTCTAACAAATCCCGAATATGATCATTTTCGAAACAAACAAATGGGTCATTTGCAGGAAATTGAAACCTTAAGAGCAGATCTTTCTAACGAACTTAAAGAAAAAGAGTTAGTGGTCACTAATTTTCAAAAACTTCAAACGGATTTTGAGTTACTCGAGTCTAAGAAGAATGAAATGGAAATTAATGCGGCTAATAAGATTAGAAGTCTAGATTATTTGCTTTTAAGACAATATGCTGCCTCTCAACTAGTGCACTTATTTGATGCTTCGTTTAGAGAATTTAACTTATCACGTCAAAAAGGCCTTCCCCCTAACCCACGGTATGCAAAACAAGCTTTAAGCCATAGTCCAAGACTTTATAATGCAACCCAATTAGGATTGGTCTTAGACCCGATTGTTATTTTCGATGATCGCACAAGTAAGGATCTAGTTGATGAGGATCGGTCATATAACTTTGCAAAATATCCCGGGTGTGATAATTTTAAAATGAATCAGGAGCTTGCAAAAACAGATTTTAGAATTCGCTTCCATATGAATAAAGATCTCATCACAGCACCAACCTACATGTTAAATGAAGAAAACCCTAGTACACCTCCTACACTTGTCAAAATGCAAGGACCTAAGGAAATTCCAAAGGATCTTCCACCTGTTAGCACTGTATGGTTAAACTTGCAAGAGATTAATCAATACTTTGCTAGTTTTGACAAGGTCATTTTGGAATGTACGACTTCTAATGGCCTAAACGCCAGAGAATGGGCTTTCGAACACATGAACGAGGTGTTTAAGAATGAGATCAATCCGTTTGTCGAAAGTCTAAAAGGAAGTTTTGCATCTCTTAAGGAAAATCTTGAGTTTGAAATTGGAGAAGTTCAAAAAGTGTTTTATGAAATGGACACCGCTTACGAACTACAATTAATTGAAAAGGAAAAGATTTTATCCGAATATGACCGATTCTTGTCCCAAGTATTTTCGTGTGATGTGCTTACTACTGTGAATGTTAATTATTCGAATGAGCTTACATCCGCTATGATTAATTGTGATGCTGTGAATATATGTGATGATGTTTGTGATCTTTCTATAAATGTTGCTGATACTGTAAATGAGGTAGATAATCATTCTTGTCACGAATCTAACGCTGAATTTTTAAAGCTACAAGATTCGTACAATTTACTTTCAAAACGCTTTAATCAACTTGAACAACATTGTATATCTTTAGAATTAAAACAACAAACTCAAAATGAGGATCTTTTGATAACAAATGGTTGTGAAAACGGTGTTGAGACGAGTGACAAGATGATTGCAATAGTTAAGGCATTAGAGGAAGAGATTATGAGATTAAAGAGAGATGTGTCATCAAATGAAACACTAAAATTTGAACTAGAGGCTGCTGAGTCTAAAAACCAGGACTTAGAAATTAGACTTTCGTCTATTCTAGGGGAGATGGATCGGGCAAGACAGGGACTATCCGCTCTTTATGGTTCAATAGAAGAACGCTTAGCTTTTAATGCTGCACAACAACAATCTTATGTTGAACAAATGAACCAAAAGTGTGAAGAAATCTCTGACTTAAACCTCCTGCTCATTGATAAAAACATGGTTTTGGCCGAGTTAAAGGAGACACTTCTTCTCACCCGACAAGAAGCTGTTAATAACTTAGCTACGAACTCTGCACCGTCCTCTAGTGCTCCAACAACCAAGTCAGTAGTGCTTTATAAGAACCCGCTCCATAAGAAAAACCCGGTTACCTACGATGATTATAGGAGGAATGCAATTAAGCATGTAGATCTTGTTAGGGATATTTTAGACGATCTTTATGCTTTAGATCCCTCAAGTAGCTACTATTATTCAGCTCATGAATATATTAAGAGAGTTCAATATTGCTTAGCATATTGGCAATACATAGGTAAACCAAGTTCTGCACTACTCACTAATCGACCCATTGCTGTAACTCCATTCAATAAGACCCCAGGAGCAAAATCGTCATTAGCACCATCAAGTAAGGCACCTTTAAAATCTGTTGCTAATATTCCCACTTTGCCTTCTACAGGAGTAAAAGAGTCTACTAAGGCTAAAGGATCGCCGCTCAAGAAAGATAAGATCAAGCCCTCCACTAGTAGTACCAACAAGAAGAAAGTAGAAGCTCACCATAGGAATGTTAGTTCAGTTTTAAATAAAAAGAATCATGTTAAGACTAAAAGCTCTGCGCCTGTGCAGAAGCCTAAACCATTTGTGAATTCTGATTTAAAATGTTGGAATTGTAATGAATGTATGTTTTCCCAACGTCATGATTTGTGTCTTATTGATCATGTGAATGAAATGAATGCCATTAGGAATGATCTTGAATGGAAGCCAACTGGTAGAACTCGTGCTCAAGTTGGATGGCAATGGCGTCCCACTGGTAGGACCATTACATTATATGGAAAAATGTGCCCTTTAACTAGGAATGCATCCATTGAGGTTAGGTCTCAGCATCCTTTAGTTAGGAACACTAGCACTACAGTATGGAAACCGCGCCCTTTAGTTAGGTCAGCCCCCACTATAGTGCCTATCAGTGAAGAAATACCTCAGGATTTAAGCCAACTAGAATCTACACCACCAACTAGCAAGAAGGCTAGGAAATCTAAGAAACCTAGAGTTAGCAAATCTAAGATTATTAAATCTGTACCTGCTAATAACAAGGAACATTCAGATTCCGATACCTCTACATTGTCCTCGTCTGGTGATATTTTTAGGTGTTCTAAATCATCCTCTGGTATTTGGACTCCGGTTGTTCAAAGCATATGACCGGAGATCGCTCGATGCTCCGAAATTTCGTCAGCAAGTTTCTTGGAACGGTTAAATTCGGTAATGATCATATTGCAAAGATAATGGGGTATGGTGAATATCAGATTGGAAACGTTACGATTTCAAGGGTATACTATGTAGAAGGTCTTGGTCATAATTTATTTTCAGTAGGACAGTTTTGTGATTCCAACCTAGAGGTTGCTTTTCGACAACATACTTGTTTCATCCGCAACTTGGAAGGAAAAGATTTGTTGAAGGGGTCTCGTGGTGCAAATCTTTATACTTTGTCCTTACAAGACATGATGGCCGCCTCTCCAGTAAGTCTTCTCTCTAAAGCATCTAAGACCAAGTCATGGTTATGGCATCGCAGATTATCTCATCTCAACTTTGATGCTATTAATCATCTGGCTAAAAACGAATTAGTTCATGGTCTTCCAAAGCTCAAATTTCACAAGGACCATTTATGTTCCGCGTGTTCAAGGGGGAAAAGTACCAAGAAATCATACAAGCCCAAAGCTGAAGACACCAATCAAGAAAAACTTCATCTTTTGCCATGGATCTTTGTGGGCCAATGAGAACTGAAAGTGTGAGCGGTAAGAAATTCATTCTTGTCATTATGGATGATTTCTCCAGGTTTACATGGGTTAGATTTCTACGTACAAAGGATGAAGCACCGAAGGCTATCATCACTTTTCTGAAATTCATTCAGGTACGTTTGAATACTACTGTCCGCCGTATTCGTACAGATAATGGAACAGAGTTCGTCAACCAGACTCTTCGTGGTTACTATGAAGAAGTTGGTATCTCACACGAAACATCCGCCGCACGCACTCCACAACAAAACGGTGTCGTTGAAAGACGGAATCGTACGCTTATGGAAGCTGCTAGGACTATGCTGATTTATGCGAACGCTCCATTGTTCTTGTGGGCAGAAGCTATATCTACTGCATGTTTCACCCAAAACCGTTCTATCATTCGGAAACGCCATGGAAAAACACCTTACGAGCTTCTACATGATCGTAAACCCGATGTTTCATTCTTTCATGTGTTTGGTGCTCTTTGTTATCCAAACATTAATAGTGAGAACTTGGGCAAGCTTCAACCGAAAGCCGATATAGGTATTTTCATTGGTTACTCACCCTCCAAGAAAGCATACCGAATTTACAACCGTCGTCTTGGTAAGATAGTAGAAACTATGGACGCAGATTTCGATGAGCTAACAGCGATGGCTTCTGAGCAACGCAGCTCTTAACCCGCGCTTCATGAGATGGGAACCGGTGCTATTAGTTCCGGATTAGTTCCCAATGATCCTACTTCTACATCATTTTAACCACCTACAAGGCCCGAGTGGGATAAACTGTTTCAACCGTTGTTTGATGAATTCTTTGATCCCCCAAATGATGAAGTTCCAGCACCTGTAGTGATAGCTCCAATTCCTGAAGTTGTTGCTCAAGCAAATGAAGCTTTATCTAATGCATCTTCAATTAACATTGAACCGGATGCACCTTTACCAAGTGATTCTCAAACTACACCTGAATCGTCACCCTTACTTGTGCCTAATGATGTTGAAGAGGATTCTATTGATCACGATTTGGAATATGCTCACCTACAAGAGCTTCCTTTCTTTGGTGTACCGATACCTGAAAACCCTTCAGCCGCGTCTACCTTAGAAGAAGCTCCTTCAATTTTTCACTCCAGACCACCACAGATTGAAAATCATAGCACCAAATGGACAAAAGATCACCCAATTAGGAATGTCATTGGAGATCTCGATCGACCAGTCTCTACACGCCATCAATTACAAGAGAGTGCACTCTATTGCTACTTTGATGCATTTCTCTCCGAAGTTGAACCTAAAAATTGGCAACAGGCTATGACTCAATCATCTTGGATTGAAGCCATGCAGGAGGAACTAAATGAATTCCAAAGACTTGAAGTATGGGAATTAGTTCCTCTCCCTGACAAGGTTAACATCCTTACTTTGTTGTGGGTTTATAAGGTTAAACTCGATGAGATGGGTGCAGTATTGAAGAATAAGGCTAGATTGGTCGCTAGAGGATACAAACAAGCCTTGGGTATAGACTTTGAAGAATCTTTTGCTCCTGTTGCAAGATTGGAGGCTATTAGACTATTCCTTGCGTATGCTGCTCATATGAACATGATCGTCTATCAAATGGATGTGAAGACGGCATTTTTGAACGGTGAACTTAGGGAAGAAGTCTATGTTAGTCAGCCGGATGGGTTCGTTAGCACGGAGTTTCCTAATCATGTGTACAAGCTTAAGAAGGCTATCTATGGGTTGAAACAAGCTCCACGCGCGTGGTATGATCTCCTTTCAACATATCTCATCTCGGAAGGCTTCTCCAAAGGCAAGGTGGACCCCACTCTATTCACTCTCAAGGAGGGGAACGACATGATACTGGTACAAATTTATGTTGATGATATAATATTTGCTGCCTCTAACATAGAATTGTCAAAACGCTTTAAGAAGATAATGTCCACACGCTTTCAGATGTCAATGATGGGAAAAATTTCATTTTTATTAGGATTACAGATTTCTCATAATCCAAGAGGCATCTTTATTAATCAATCCAAATATGCTCTAGAATCTTTAAAGAAATATAACTTTGAAAATTGTGACCCCGTGGACATTCCAATGGTGGAGAAATCCAAGTTAGATGAAGATAGGAATGGGATTATTGTAGATCCAAAACTTTACCGTGGGATGATCGGCACCCTTCTATATCTGACTGCTAGCAGGCCTGATTTGCAATTTGCTGTATGCATGTGTGCCCGGTATCAGGCTCGGCCTACCGAAAAGCACCTACATGTTGTTAAAAGGATCTTTCGTTATCTCAAAGGAACACTTCATCGTGGTCTATGGTATCCGAAAGATTCCTCTATTGCTTTAATATCATACGCAGATGCCGATCATGCTGGGTGTCAAGACACGAGGCGTAGCACTTCTGGATCTGTGCAACTCATTGGAGACAGATTGATCAGTTGGTCTTCAAAAAGGCAGAAAAGCGCTGCAATTTCTAGCACGGAGGCTGAATACATCGCCATGTCCGGTTGTTGTGCTCAAGTCCTTTGGATGAGATCACAATTAACTGACTACGGTTTGGGATTCAACAAAATCCTGATGTATTGTGACAACAAGAGCGCCATTGCCCTTTGCTACAACTATGTTTAACACTCCCGGGCCAAGCACATAGACATTCGCTACCATTTCATTAAAGAGCAGGTGGAGAACGGAGTGATCGAGCTGTATTTTGTCACTACTGGGTATCAGCTGGCAGATATGTTCACCAAAGCCTTAGATCGAGGACGAATCGAGTTTTTGATCGACAAGCTTGGCATGAAATCATTCACTCCAGCGACTCTCAAAGAATTGGCAGAAGAATCAGCTGAATAGTGGTGGTAAACTATTCAGGCGTATCCTTTGTTCGTGATCATGTATATTATCGTATATATATAAACCACAAAAAGAAAAATACAAAAATATAAAACCAAGAAAAACCATAAAAAATATAAAACCTTAATAACTATCTTTTTGTGTGGGTTCTTTTATCGTTCTCGGTATCTCTTCGAATTGATCTCTGGTTAATTGTGCGACTCAGTTGTTCTTGGTGAATCAAATAAAAGAGGTGTCGTTGTCTAAAACTAATGAAAAGTAAAAACTTGAAACAAAATAAAAATAAAGTAAAGACGATAAGAAGAAACAATGAAAGATTAAAACTTAACGGGAAATAAATGACGAGAAATTAAAGGTAATAAAAGTAAATGACGCAAATTAAAACTTAAAATAAAAGGAAAGCAAGTAAAAGTGCAAATAAAGAAAAAGGCGAGAAAAATAAAACTTACACTAAAAACTGAAAAACACTATTCCGAATAGGGACTCCTATTCGGAATAAATGCCATGCTGAATGAATCTGTTATGCGGAATAAAAACACTATTCGGAATGATCAAATATTCCGAATAAGGAACCCTAATCGGAATAATCTGACATTCCGAATAGGGACTCCTATTCGGAACAATCAGATATTCCGAATAGGGAATCCTATTCGGAATAATCTAACATTCGGAATAGGGACTCCTATTCGGAATAATCAGATATTCCGAATAAGGATTCTTATGCGGAATAATCAAACTTTCCGAATAGGTAATCCTATTCGGAATAATCAACTTTCAGAATAGGGACTCCTATTCGGAATATTCCGCATAGAAGTCCTATCCGGAATAAATTTGGGCGAAGAACAGTAACTTGAACGAGATACAGGGGAACAAGAAAAAAAACACGAATTTGACCAAATCTAACCAAGATAAACCAAAAGATTAAACCAAAACAACCAATAAACATCAACTAACAATGATCAATCAAAACAAATCATCAAAACCAACAAATAAAGCCAAATCAATCAAAACCCACTTGATTGAAAACATAAAAACTCAAGAACATGAATACCAAAATTAAGAACAAATCAAACAAGAAAGGATGAAGATGATGAATTAAAAGCTTAAGTAAAAAGTAAAGATTCAATAACAAAAGCTTAAACACAAATTAATCTAGAGAGAGAAAGCATAAGTTTAGAGAGAGAAACTACCTACTCCTAATCTAATCCTAAACTAAGACTAACCAACCCTCTCACATGTTGTGAGGGTGGTATTTATAGGATAGGGGAGTGGTTGGTGGCTTCCTCTTTCTTTCTTTCTTGGTCCTCAGTCTTTCAGTCTTTTAGTCTTCTTAAATTCTTCGACTTTTAAGACTTCGTCTCGGGATTTCTTTGAACTCGTCTTGTAATTTCTTCATAATTTAGACTTGAGTTCTTCGGCTTTTTAGTAAACTTCCGTCTTTTGACTTTTTTCTTCGATAAATCTTCAGAATTGGTCTTGGACTTCCGTTCTTTTTCCACTTTTGATCTTTCGACTTCGTCTTTTGTCTTTTCCTTCAATAAAAGCCCGTGAAAGCCGTGTTTTCTCCACTTTTCACCTTCTCGACCCTGAAACACAATAAAAACGCAAACCACGCATAATTCCGCCATTTACGACATAAAATATACGTTTAGGTCCCGTTTTAATGTAATTAAGTGGTAGAAAAGATGGGTGTTTTCACACCTATCAAATCCCCTACACTTAACCATTGCAATGTCCTCATGCAATGCTTAGCAGTAAAGCAAGGTTTACACTTTCCATCATAATCAACCTACCTTGGCCTTTATTAAACAACTAAGGAAAATTTAAAAGATAGGAAATAACAAAATGCAACAAGGAAGAAACTTGTAAAGAAATCTAAGACTTACATTAGGGCTTTGGTGTCGTGAATGTTTATCACCCTCAAGTTTCACGTTCCCCATGCCAAGCTTAAAAACAAGATCATTGTTAGTACAAGTTAGCATAACAAACATTTACTCATGTGGTTCAGTTAATCACTTAAACTCCCTTATTCCTACGGGTCTCTCTTATATTTTATTGATGTCTTGAATGATCACAAGGATGCATTGTTGACTTATTACGATAGTGGATTTAGGCTGAAAGCAAAGTAGGACGATTTGATTAATAGTTAGCTAAAGGACAAAATCTCTTAAAACTGCTTCTCGGGATATCAAAAAGTTCATATCTTGGCATAACTCGGTTCACGATTTGAGACCTTTCTCGGGCCGATATTTGGCATGTACTTCATACTTCATATCTTGAGAGACGTGCTCGAGATAATGGTCTTCTCATCGTTCATAGAGTTTCTTCACTTTGGAGACTTTTGAGGGGTACTCCAACTTTGTTGACCACGACTTCATGATTATTTCTTCAATCTCTATTTGGGATTTTGAGATACAACGATCCGCCTCCTTTTCGGACTTGGATCTATTTATCCTCATACCTTGTTAGGGTCTTTTCGGATAGACTTCTCCATCATCTTTATGGGAGTTGATTGATTTTCGTTGTGAGTCTTGATCCTTCATATTGCCTTTGGGAATAATGCTTTTCACATCACTTTGGATCTTCAGCAATAAAATGGAATCCTCATGCCTTGTTAGGGCCTTTTCGGACTCGCCAATCTTCGCGCCCCGCTTCATAAGTTATGCCTTGGCTATGAACTCTTATCATTACTGAGCAACTTTTAAACGATCTTGGGCTAGAAGCTAAGTAACTTTTCAAATCGTACGACCTTACTTATTGCAGATAATTTATTAGCAAGTGATGGGAGAAAAAGATCATAATTAACTCACATAAGTTAATGAGAGAATACCAAACTTGTAACCAACTCTATCATTTCTCGTCCTCCACAATTTAAAATCTCAAGTAATGAGACTCGTGGATGCTTAGCCTAATAAACCAATTAAGGTCTACATGGTTAAGGATACTAGCTAGAGTGAACTTGGATAAGTAAACTCGGGTTGAGTCAAAATATTCACAACGGGCCTAATATATCTAAGATATCTAAACTTGCTAAAACCATTTTATTAAAATAGGAGAAAAGTAGCAAAAATAACGGGAACTACAACTAGGCCAAAATAGATTAAAAATTTTGAAAAATGTCGAAAAATTGATTTTCCGGTTAAAATGAGGACAAATGCAAGGAAAATGCCACTTAACTTCGATAGAAGTCCCCCCTACACTTAAGATAAACATTGTCCTCAATGTTTAAGCATGTGGGAGTAAACTCCCCTATACTTAGGACATTGTGCACTTTGTTTAAATCTCGTTAAGGAAAAGACCACTAAAGAGATTCCTATTTTAATATTGAGAAATATAAAATAGTGAATCGAAAAGAGTTTAGGATAGAACCGGGAAGAAGGGAACACGGAATCACGGTTCGTCAAAAGTCATCAAGAGTGTGTCTTTGAAGCTCTAATCCCTGCACATGATAAGAAGGAGAACAAGAAACACCACGGGGCTCCCCCCTACACTTATGGTGAAAACAGGAAAGATAATTGGGTTGCCTCCCAAAAAGCGCTTGTTTTTGTTGACCGAGTCACGAGCCTGACTCGTCCCCGAATTAAATGGTCCATGGGGAAGCCTCGAATGTGATACCGGGATCAAAGACCTTGTCCTCGTTCCCGGAGGACATTAATAAAGGAGAGGCGGGGGAATAAGTCTTGAAAGGGAGAAATGTCCTTTCAACATACGAGAAGTATGTGAAATCAAGATCCACGGGAGGTGGGGTGGGTAAACTAAGCACATAGTCATCCCCCAAAGACAATGGATGTTTAGCACTCGGCAAAGCCGTGAGGGTATCAATTATAGAATTGTCATTGTCACCTCCCGGGTCAAAGCACTCATCCTCATTTCCCGGTATGAACCGAGGAGAGTAAAAATGGTACATCACCCGCTTGGGTGTGTACGTGGTAGGATGAGGTGGCAATATAATATGAGAAGTATGAGAACAATTACCTTCCACCTGCGTCTCTTTTTCAGTAGATTCACGTCTTTTCACCTCTGGGATAGAAGGTGTAGTGTCATCGTGTAATAAATCTTCTAGAAAAAGTATATCTCCTTCCACATCAGAATACCCGGTTATGTATTCCACGGGTGTACAATATCAAGAAACTCATCGATCTCAGGAATGTGAAAACCATCATCACTAAGGAGTGAAGTATTTTGCTTTAGAATTTCCTCCTCGTCGAAAATAATGTCAATATCGTCATCACTCTCCTCATTATCTATAGGGCCAATAATATGCTCAAGGAGATGAGTACTCGTCTGATCTTGCTGCTGTAAAAATGACTCCATACAAGTTCGCAGCGTGTGTAAAAGCTATTTTGATTGCGCTTGAAAAGCTGTAACAAGATCGACAATTGGTTCTTGGTAACTCATCCCGTGACGAGGCTGATGATCGAGTGAATGCGGTGGGGGCTCAAGATTTTGAAAACCGGAATTATAGCACGGGTGTGGCTCATAGTTGTTCATCGGTGGAGAATAAGTAGAAACCGGGGTTGGTTCATAATAATCCATAGGTGAAGAAAACTGAGGACACGGATTTGGCTCATAACAATTCATTGGTTGACAATAATAGGTATCGTGAGGACCCCCACAGTTGTTGCAAACCGGTTATTCCGAAAAACTGGGTGCCTCTTGTTGATAGCTATTATCATTGTCATAATTGTACCCCGGTTCTTGCCCGTGTCTATACGGGTATTGAACCGGGCACGAAACATGCCAATGAGAATCGCTTCCACAATAGATGCACGGGGGAACAGGAGGTAGGTTCAAAAAGTACGAATTAGTCGAGTTGCACAAAGGACAAAATCCGGATTGTGTGTAGTCGATATCGTTTCCGCACCGCTCACATGTACACCATTGACAAGAGTTGTTCCCAGATAATTGTTTCCCACACCGGACGCAATGGACATAAAAATACATAAAGAAAGATAGATAAGCAAGAAGAATATTTTTGGTGCAAAACTTTGAAAAAGAAATGCTTTTTATGATTTTTCAAATGTTTTTGGATTTTTGAAAATTATTGACAAGAAAAATAACGTTCACAAGTGAACGGATCCCAAAATCCAACGCGTCACTCACAAAAAACCTTCGATCTTCACGAAAAGAGCCGGCAGCGGCGCCATTTTAATAACTATCTTTTTGTGTGGGTTCTTTTATCGTTCTCGGTATCTCTTCGAATTGATCTCTGGTTAATTGTGCGACTCAGTTGTTCTTGGTGAATCAAATAAAAGAGGTGTCGTTGTCTAAAACTAATGAAAAGTAAAAACTTGAAACAAAATAAAAATAATGTAAAGACGATAAGAAGAAACAATGAAAGATTAAAACTTAATGGGAAATAAATGACGTGAAATTAAAGGTAATAAAAGTAAATGACGCAAATTAAACCTTAAAATAAAAGGAAAGCAATTAAAAGTGCAAATAAAGAAAAAGGCGAGAAAAATAAAACTTACACTAAAAACTGAAAAACACTATTCCGAATAGGGACTCCTACTCGGAATAAATGCCATGCTGAATGAATCTGTTATGCGGAATAAAAACACTATTCGGAATGATCAAATATTCCGAATAAGGAACCCTAATCGGAATAATCTGACATTCCGAATAGGGACTCCTATTCGGAACAATCAGATATTGCGAATAGGGAATCCTATTCGGAATAATCTAACATTCCGAATAGGGACTCCTATTCGGAATAATCAGATATTCCGAATAAGGATTCTTATGCGGAATAATCAAACTTTCCGAATAGGTAATCCTATTCGGAATAATCAACTTTCAGAATAGGGACTCCTATTCGGAATATTCCGCATAGAAGTCCTATCCGGAATAAATTTGGGCGAAGAACAATAACTTGAACGAGATACAGGGGAACAAGAAAAAAAACACGAATTTGACCAAATCTAACCAAGATAAACCAAAAGATTAAACCAAAACAACCAATAAACATCAACTAACAATGATCAATCAAAACAAATCATCAAAACTAACAAATAAAGCCAAATTAATCAAAACCCACTTGATTGAAAACATAAAAACTCAAGAACATGAATACTAAAATTAAGAACAAATGAAACAATAAAGGATGAAGATGATGAATTAAAAGCTTAATTAAAAAGTAAAGATTCAATAACAAAAGCTTAAACACAAATTAATCTAGAGAGAGAAAGCATAAGTTTAGAGAGAGAAACTACCTACTCCTAATCTAATCCTAAACTAAGACTAACCAACCCTCTCACATGTTGTGCGGGTGGTACTTATAGGATAGGGGAGTGGTTGGTGGCTTCCTCTTTCTTTCTTTCTTGGTCCTCAGTCTTTCAGTCTTTCAGTCTTCTTAAATTCTTCGACTTTTAAGACTTCGTCTCGGGATTTCTTTGAACTCGTCTTGTAATTTCTTCATAATTTAGACTTGAGTTCTTCGGCTTTTTAGTAAACTTCCGTCTTTTGACTTTTTTCTTCGATAAATCTTCAGAATTGGTCTTGCACTTCCCTTCTTTTTCCAGTTTTGATCTTCCGACTTCGTCTTTTGTCTTTTCCTTCAATAAAAGCCCGTGAAAGCCGTGTTTTCTCCACTTTTCACCTTCTCGACCCTGAAACACAATAAAAACGCAAACCACGCATAATTCCGCCATTTACGACATAAAATATACGTTTAGGTCCCGTTTTAATGTAATTAAGTGGTAGAAAAGATGGGTGTTTTCACACCTATCAAACCTACAAAAACCATAAAAATTATAAAATCAAGAAAAACCAAAAATATTTTTCGTTTTTTAAATCGGGCATGTCTTTTAGTACGGTAATATTTACGGCCTTAGAAATGTCGATCAATATTGACACGGTGCCATAAATAGAGTCCGTATAAAAGTTGTATATTTTTTAAAACATGCCCATTATGGCTTGTAGTTATTTCAGACTGCAACCCGGTTTTCATATTAAAGTCACGTATTTCCTTGGAAAACGTTGGCTCACAACGGGAATTAATTTTCTCGGGCATGATTTACAAGCCAAATCATGCAAAGGGATCAAGTTTACTTTACAACTTGGTCTAACACGAGTTAGTGTACGTCTCAGTGCATTAATTTGTCAAAATAAGAGAAATCTTATTGCCACCACGAATCAATCTTTTTCAAGACATTAATTGGAAATGTTTTCATCAATATTTGACTCTTTAAACAATGACTACAGCTCTTTAAATAGAAAACGGGTCATTGTTTAAGGGGGAGAAAATATTAAATTATCTTCGTCATCAAAACGATTTTCAAAATTGTTTGTGGTAAATTAATTGGCTAATGAGTGGTCTTGCTTTAGAATACGACTTGTGCTCGCTCAATGTGATAGGAATTGCTTTAAGATCTTGGAGATTTGCTGTAATGCTTAAGTTGTGTGAGGGCTATAATAGTTATTACAATGAGATAGACTAACGAGTGTTAAGTACCTTAACGTGTGTTAGCCTAAAAGAGTTATAAACCAAAAAGGAAAAGAAAAGAAAAGTGTAGGGATTTAAAATGACTAAGGGAGAAAGTTGAATTTTGACCTAAGTCAAACCAAACCCCCCCCCCCCCCTGTTTTTTTTTCATCATTCACTGTTTCTGGTTCATCTTTTCTTTCCGCCATTAAAACACACATACAAGCTTTCCAAAATTCTCGTTTTCAATCACTCATTCGTTTCATTCGATCTAAAAGGTACTAACATTGAATCTTTAACTTATAATTCGCCTAAATTCATCATTTAATCAAGTTAATTGATTCGGGTAATCAACTTTATCAAATTAGGGTTCGTTTGCCTAATTTAGGGTTAATTAATTATGGGTTTTAGATGGGTTTTATGCGGATTAGCATTAGAATGTGTGTAGTTGCCTTAGAATGCCTTAAAAATCACTATCGAGCTTATAATAATCTTTCATAGGTGCGTTTGTGAAGTTCCGGATGAACAAGGCTTATGAACTTCCGAATGAAGGAAGTTCCGAATGAACTTCCGAATGAAGGAAGTTCCGAGTGAACTTCCGAATGAAGAAGTTCCGAGTGAACTTCCGAATGAAGAAGTTCCGAGTGAACTTCCGAATGAAGAAGTTCCGAGTGAACTTCCGAATGAAGAAGTTCCGAATGAACTTCCGAATGAAGAAGTTCCGGATGAACTTCCGAATGAAGAAGTTCCGGATGAACTTCCGAATGAAGAAGTTCTGAATGAAGAAGTTCCGAATGAACTTCCGAATGAAGAAGTTCCGGATGAACTTCCGAATGAAGAAGTTCCGGATGAACTTCCGAATGAAGAAGTTCCGGATGAACTTCCGAATGAAGAAGTTCCGGATGAACTTCCGAATGAAGAAGTTCCGGATGAACTTCCGAATGAAGAAGTTCCGGATGAACTTCCGAATGAAGAAGTTCCGAGTGAACTTCCGAATGAAGAAGTTCCGAGTGAACTTCCGAATGAAGAAGTTCCGAATGAACTTCCGAATGAAGAAGTTCCGAATGAAGGACTTCCGAATGAAGAGTTCCGAATGAAGGACTTCCGAATGAACTTCCGGATGAAGAGTTCCGAATGAGGAACTTCCGGATGAAAAGTTTCGAATGAAGAGTTCCGAATGAGGAACTTCCGGGTGAAAAGTTCCGAATGAGGAACTTCCGGATGAAAAGTTCCGAATGAAAAGTTCCGAATGAAGAGTTGTTGGATTAATAGTTGTTTGCCTGTTATAAGTACTTGTTGAAATGTATTATGCTTAGAAGTCATAATGATATATATCTATATATTTTTTGTGCATCAACCTTTTATGTCTTATCTTAAGAAGACATGATGACTAATCCAACAGTATAATCACTCCAAGATGCTAGAGCAGCCGAAATTGCCGAAGCAAGAGCCCTCAAGTTCATACCAAACAATTACCGGCTGAAGCAAGTCTCAAAATCCACTCACCATGGATTTAAAGTAGCCATAGCAATCCTTGATCACTCTCACTTTAAGAATGCTTTAAGGAGTACTGCCTCGGTGCCATATGATTACATGTATGAGTTCTGGGCTACCAAGGAGAGTACTTCAAACAAGATCACCTTCACTCTCGACAACAAGCAGCAGACACTTACTGTTTCAGACTTCCGTAAGATATTTAGCATTCGGGATTCACCAAAAGGTATGTCATTTTCCAGGGATCCTACTAAAGACGAACTCATGGAGATGTTCGATGCTCTTGGATGTCCTGACGTACGAGTTGTGTCTGAGTTTACCACCGCTAAAGTAGGTCAACCGTGGAGAGCAATCTTGGGTATTCTCAGTATATGTCTTACACCTAAAACCAGTGGGCATGATGCTTTGCGTAATCCAATTATGAACATCTTCCACGGAATGTACACAGGCTCAAATGCTATGCATTATTGTTGTGGGAAGAATTTAACTTTCAACTCTTCCAAAACAAGAAGCTGAAGACTAATTTTTTTCCTTACCCTCGGTTTATCAAGCTTATCATTAATTATTTTATGAAGAATGATGTTACTATTGATTAGCGTGCAGCAAGTCGTCATCACACTGAAGAGGCTGATCACACTGTGGATCTAAGGCATGAAAGACCATCTGGTGCTGTTATTCCTGGTCCTATTCCCGATTATCTTCTGACGGAAAAAATTAAAGCTTCTGCTGATTACAAAATGCTGCTACTAGAAATCAAGAAGCTAAAAGCAAGTCTCCAGACTGGAGAAGACTCGTCTACTACGGTCAAGAGTAAAGGTAAACGCAAGCAACCAGCTGCTTTACCTGAACCCGAAACCAAGAAGAAGAAGACTGAGACTAAGAAGGGAAAGGGTATGGCTGATGAGTTAGTTCTTCGCGACGAAGAAGATGTTGATGATCCTACTCTAGACAAGGCTGAGAGAACATTAAAAGACACGGAAGGTAGTGGTTCGGGTGCACAGATAAATATTGAAGAAGAGTACGAGGAGCCAGAGGATATTGATGAGTTTGGATCACCTGAACGGTATTCTACTTCGAAGGAGACGTCCATCCCCGTTTCAGCAAGTGTTGAAAAAGAGTCCGGTGCTCCTACATTCATGGTGCCTACTCAGCCTTTAGTAACTCAACCTCCACCAATACAGCCCTTACCAACCCGACCGGTACCAACACCATTCCTTCCACCACCAATAACTCCCATCCTCAGTACTGTAGTAACAACCGAGCCTCTTCAACCAACCCAGAGTAGCTCTGCATCGTCTTTAATAGCTGCATTTGTAATGGCAGAAATGTTGGATAAACATACGGATAATCAAAGAAAAGAGATGGATAATCTTCGCCAAGAGCTACTTAGACGAGTTCAAAGTGAAGAAGCATCTAAGAAAGCCCAAGAAGAGATGCTTGCTATGTTCGCTGCAAAGATGGAGTTGACACGTAAAGCTCATGCAGAAGAACTAGCTCAGGTTAAGCAGGCTGAAGCTGATAAGTATGCTGCACGAATCATGAGACTTTAAGCTATGAGGGATAAATACAAGGAGTAGAAAGAAACACTTGAAGCTTCTGTTGAAGAGAGAGTGAAAGAATCCGTTGAGTCCATTATGCCAAAACTGCGTGATGAGTTGAAGACACTCGCGGCTGATAACTTCATGATCAAGTCATCCAATCCTTCTGAATCCGCCTACAAAATTGCCTATGATTTAACGGATTTTGAATTAAAGAAGATCCTCAAAGCTCGTATGAGGGAACTTGGATCTTTTGATAAATCTAAGATTCAACGGACACTCTACAAGTCACTAAATGATGCTATCATAGAGGATGATCGGTTATTTAAAGTGTTTGGAAGTGTGGTACCTTACCACATTCTGCCTGAGGAGGAAAGGGAAGAAAGTGAAGAAGAAGAGGGTGACGGTGAAGAAGAAGAAGAAGAAGAAGATGATAATGATGGTGACGATGATGATGATGATGATGATGATGATGAGGATGATGATGATGATGATGGTGATGATGGTGGTGATGGAAATGAGGAGAGTGCTAAGGGAAGCAACGAGGGTAACGATGAGGATGATGATGGTAAACAGCCTAAAAAGGGGGACAAGGTAGTCAGCACAAAGAAACCATCTAAGTCTGGTACCAAGTCTCAAAAAGATGCTGCGTAGAAGGAAAAATCCACCTCAACGGAATCAAGACGATCCAAGTGGCGCCACGATGTGAATGCTACTACAGCGTCATCGATTCCCGGTACATCTATTGTTGTGTCTATACCTGTTACCACTAACCCTGTTAGTTCTGTTGTTGCTCCTGTGATTGCAGAGTCAGTAACTGAACCTGAAGCTGCACAACACTCGCCTGTTCATGACACCGCCGAGATGCCTGAATTAGAACCAGCAGATGTTCATGTTTCTACTCATCTGCCACAAGAACCACAATCTACTGTTCCCGAGTCAAGCACATGGGACTGGGCAGACACTTTGGAGATTGATGAAACTGCACCGCCACAAGCTTGGATCACGACAGCTGCTAAATATGATCCAATCACAGACGCTGACAGAGATGTTCTATATCTCCATATCCGTAGTCCGATAGACTTGTGTGCATTTCTGGCTCATGAGTATAAGACTTCGGTCACTCCGTCTTTGGTGAAGAGAGCGCTAAAGGATAAGAGAATTCGCGCCAAAACCAGGTTAACCCGAATGGAGTACGAGTATTATGCTGATGAGGTCCTGAAAGCTCTTAACACCGTTCAAAGGCCAGGCCTCCATGAATCAGAAAGAGCTCCACCTCCACTTGATCCTTCTCAAGATAATCAAATTGCTCTCGACTTTTTCGTCACCTATGATCTCGAGTATCTCCTCAAGGGTTCATCAAAGTACGCAACCTCCCTGACTCTACTGAAAGCTGCCAACTAGGGGACAATACCCTGGATCGAGGAAATGGTAAACCGACTCTGGGTCCCAAAGGTAACTCGTAATTATGATATGTATGCTGTTATAGGTGCATATCATTGGGACGAACGAGTCCGAAGAGCGTACAGAGGTTGCTGCTTAGCCAATTCTGGAAGTAACGTGAGATCCGATATTCGCATCTCTAGCATTTTGGGACTGAAAACTGAAGCCAAGAATGGCTATTATCATGTGACGGAGATTCATCTAAAAAGGGAGGATGACAGAGAATACAAAATCCAGCAGGGAGATTTTTCTATCATTCGCCTTGAGGATATCTAAGACATGTTACTTATGATGACACGGGATCAACTCACCCATATTGCTCGTGAAGACATCATTGCCTTGAATACAGCACTTCGTATGTTCACACGAAGCGTTGTTATCAAGAAACGAGTTGAAGATCTTCAATTGGGAGTCGAAAGCTACCAAAGGAAGCTTAACCTAACCCGTCCAGTGAATCAAGTGTTACCTCAACATGTCAACATATGTCCCTATACCGGCATTTCTGTTCCGAGTTACGGGATTTTCTACTTGAACAGTCGAGGGTTAATGAATTTTATGAGGGTGGGTGAGCTTTATAAGTACAGTGATGGGACTCTCATCTACGTCAGAGGAAAGTTGGATCATCTCAATTCGGGTGGGTCTTTACCAGAGATGACTGAGGATTGGCATCAGGGTTATCGGAAAATGGCGAAGTATGTGATCAAGAAGATTGATCAAAAGCTCCGTGAATGTATATTGATGAGGAGCTTAGAAAGATTCGTTGGTGGAAGACCATATGGAGTGCACCACAAGTTACTGCAACGATCCATCTAATTGTTCGTTCATTTCAGGTCCACTTTGTATTGGTTTTTAATTGTGAATATGTAAATTTGTGAATATTGTGCTTTTACAGCTTGATGTAGTGTTAAGGTATGATAATTTTTCAAGAATTTCTCACGAGATTCTAAATCTTTCATAATATATCATACTAAAGCACTACAACTATCCCTTATTAATTTAAGGGGGAGCATTAACATGTTCTATGGCCAAACATCGATCTCATTTTTACCCAAAGACCGGTTAATCCATTCAATATCCCAAATATTAATGGTTAACATTTTGGATAAGGGGAGAAATGGGATTAAGGAGACTTAAATGATACTTGGCTAAAAGATGAAAAAGACTTAACGATAATCCAACTTAATATGTGTAAAGCACGTGTTAAGGGGGAGCGTTTTTGATGAACAAAACACCTAAGGTACAAAACTTTTGATTTCAATATCACAAGTACCTTAGGTGATTTTCAAGGATTTTTCATGGTGGCTATACTTTCCCAAAACACGCTTAATTCACGACGAATGTGGTGACAAAAGGGTGGTAGGAATAGGTTTAGTCCAATGATTCATCAGAGCCGATGGAATCTTCCCAAGGATAATTCCCTAGATAGAATTAGAAGTCCTAAGAAAGTTGGAGAAAGATTGTGAACGTCGCTGAATGCCGACCAAGTACTTAAGCTAGCACTGGAACAATCACAACAAGGTGCTAGTTATGACGTATTGGTAAGCATTGAAAGGGTTGAAGAATGAAAAAGAATTGTAAAGATAAAGGGTGTAAAGAAAGAAGCCCTCCTTACAACTTTAGGCAGAAACCGGGTCAATACATATGCTATTGAGATCATTTTTGTTAATGATTCTTGATATTGAAGAAAGACATCATGGACCCAGTGATGCAATGCACAACCCTTCCCAGTTAACTCAAATATATCTCAAAAGGTATTTGTTTTAATCACACGGAGATCAACACGTTATCTATTGGTTTATTCACTCCGAATAGACTGATATTCAAAAGGTGGCACTCCTCTCCAGCCATCGCTCACTAAATCAAAACGCACTATCGAGTCTAGAGCCACGAGATCATCAAAAGGTTCATTAGGACACTTTTCATTTATTCCTTGCTTTCTCACACACTGTGAAAAGTAAGAGATTTTCATGAGTCCTACGCAGTATTCTTGTAATATTGCCAGAACATCTGAGTAATACGCAAGTACTACAATGAAGATGGAAATCCTGCTTGAGCCAACATCAAACAAGCTCATGGTAGGTTACACGTGCGGTTCTTTAAGAACCAATCTTGTGAAAAACTGGAAAGAAACAGTAGTTTAATTCTTAATTGAACTTAAACTCGTTCCAGGCCTCTACGCATTATCATATGATCTTGCCAGAACACTCAGAGTGACTCTTTATTGATCACAGTGACGAATGGAAATCCTTCTAGTGTTAACATCAAACAACACTTGGTAGATGACATGCAAATTCTTTATGAATTAAGCTCGTGATAACTGGAAAGCAACGATGGTGAAAATCTTAATTGAAATTCACTTGTTCCAGGTTTCATGAATTGACGGCTACAATCATAAGGATTTTTAATCCAAATGATTCACTCTTTATGTTCGCAGTCAGCTTTGGACGGTCGAATAAAGAGAACGGGTTTACCCGTGAAATCCTGTCAGGAAGTTACTTAATTGAAACTATCCGTCACGGGTACGATATCTAATATCGTCCAACGGTCTTCACCGACCGGAGGTAAAATGCTACCGAATTAGAATAAAATGTCAAAGCCATTTTATTCGTGTCGTTGCTGTGTGCCTGTTAAAGACGATGGCGTTGTTGTGTACCTGTTGAAGATGGTGGCGTTGCTGTGTACCAATTGAAGACGGTGGCGTTGCGGTGTACCTGTTAAAGTCGTTCCCACATGCTTATGTTTTTCTGCATCAAAGTTCAGCAAAATTCATGAAAGTGCAAAATGAAGTCTTCCGCTGTACCAAACTCTGAAGCTTTCGAGAATTCAACAAAAAGACATAAGTGTGTGGAACATGGAGTCACGAGGAGGCAAGATTCACAAGAAGGAAAAGATCGCACGTTATTGGTCAAAAGAACAATGCTCTCAAGCCAAAGCCTAAAAGATCAAATCAACATATTCACAACAAAAAGAAAGAAGAAAAGGCTACGAGCTGAAGAACAAAGACTTAGTATAGTATGCTAGGTTTAGAACTTTGTAACGTGGAGTGACCTCCCTTAGGGGGAGATTGTTAGAAATACGTTTTAACGTATATTAGAAGTATCGATCACTCAACAATATTATTTAATGTTGTAATAGCTCGTAGTTAATGTTACTTATTAAGTTAAGTAAGAAACCGACCCATGGGCTTGTCATGGGTCGGCCCAAGCCCAAATAATGGCCTTGGATATAAATACCCCTTTCCACCATGGAAAGGGGTTGGTTGTTGATCATTCCACATTTTCATTTGAATAGAAACACATAGTTTCTCTCTCACTAGTTTCTCTCTCTAGGAATCTTCAACCCACTTCATAGATTCATAGGTTATCAATATTCTACAAAAAAGTTCATCATTTTTTATAAGCTATAAGGAATAAGCTGGCTTAATTAATAAGCCACACTTATAATCTTATAAGCTGTTTATTCAGGTCACATCTTCCTATACTTGTTTGGTCTTAGCAGGTTCACAAATTGAGCATATTGGATGAGGTGTGGATTTTGTTAGTTCATCTTCATCACCTTCTACACAAACCAACATCAATCTTCTTAAATCTATGAGCTCAAGCCTCCGGCTTGATGGAGAACGCATAAGCTTGCCTTTGTGATGCTTGGATGTAAGCTCACAAGGTAAAATTGTTAAACCCTCTACACTTGTTTGGAAATTATGTGTTATGGTGATTTATTGAACAAAGTTATAGGATGGTAGATCTAATGTTTGGTATTGTTTATTTGATGACTTGAAACGTGTTAGGAGAGGTTAGAATGATTTTGGTGCAAGTTTAAGCTTAATTCTTTTGGTGCAAGTTTCGCGAATAAAATTTCATTTCTGGATTTAAGAGAATGCTTAGGACGGTTTGGTTTTAGGGTAGGTGATGCCTACATATGACTTGACTTATCTCTACATGATTTTTAGTCTAGGATAGGAGATTGGAAGTCAAGATTGGTATGTTTAATTAACAAATCGCGTTTTAGGTGTTTTCTTAAAAATCTGTCATGCGATAGGTAATAGGCTGTCATGATTAGTTAAGTAGTATCTAGGTATTCAATCTCGTAGAGTGGTAGTGATTAGGACAGTGGATATTATTTTGTAGTTGTATGGATTTTTGAAGCCTATTTGGTTAAGAGGAATCTCATTGAATAGCTTGTCTTACCCACTGTTAAAGAAACAAGATTTAAGGGGTGTGTGTGTGATTGTTGCTGTCACGATGTGCATAAGAGAAACCCAGACAGTAGAGTTAAGTATGTGATTATGTTGTACTTCGTGGTGCGTACTTTTATTTTGAGTACGTTTTGTGTGTTGGCTATGTGTTGAGTGCATCACTGCCCCAAGACAGAAAACATCAAAAGGAAAGTAAAAAAAAGGAAAGGCCTGTGTATTTTATGTTCACTGGATTCACACGTTGTCCAAAACTTAGGCATGATTACTGTGTTTTCATCGTGCTTTGTCTTTGGTGTGTGGCATTCGTGTTCGTGCCAGTACTTGTTGTGTTTGTGGTGGGTGCCTGGTGATACAAACGGCAACATAGCAAAACCAAAGAGAAAGTATAGGGGGTGCATTTGAGTTGTGTGTTAGTTATGTGTATTTGCATGTCAAGATGTTGCTTGTGTGCTTGGTAATCCAACAGCATATCAAAAACTGACCAAGAAATCTAAACCATAAGGAAAGAAAACCAAAGTGACTGTTTGGGTTTCTGTCACTGTTCGAAAAGAAAAAAATCAAAGATAAGTTGGACTTTTAATTTCTGTGTTTGTGGTTAGTATAGATTGTAAGTGCTTGATTTCGATTTGTCTAAAGTAATATGAGGTTAGAATTCATTTTCCTGAAGGGTAGTTTGAATTTTGGTCAAAATTAGTGCTAAAAAGTCCATAAACTGCCTTCATAAACGGATAGTATATCAGCATCTTTAATTTGAGTTTTTTAGGATTTAGATCTTAATTTTCAGCCTATAGATAGTTAATAAGGTAAAGCTATTCTGTTTTTAGTTAATAAGTCTTGAGATGATAGAATGAGTTTATTATTTATGCTGAAATATGGCCTTAGATAGCAACATGAGCATTTTTTTTTTGCCTACTCTTCATATTATCATATAAAGATTTCATTTAATTTTGCTATTGTTTCTTATACTACTTGTGTTAGATTTGTGATTTTTGTTTGGAATTTTGTATTGCTTATAAGCACGTTACTAGCCAACTGCTAGTCTAAGCAGCACAAAAGAAAAGAAATTGCCAAAAAAGAGACAGCGAAGGGAATCGAACCCCTGACCTCTGCACAGCAACAGACGCAGCATACCACTGCCCCACCATCTGGTCTACACACATGTTTTGTTAAGACTCCCTTTCTTTTCCTTTATATTCTCTGTTTTGAACAAAAAGAAAACAAAAACAAGAAAGTGGTACCAGTGGGTTTCGAACACATGACCTGCTGCTCAACAGCCCAACAACCGAACCATCTGCTCTCCCTAGCTTCTTTATTTTCATTTCCTTTTATTTTGTCTTTATACATTTTTTAAATTAGTTGTATTTTCATATAATCCGTAGCTTATTTTAAAATTCTGGGCTTATTAGTATAGCTTATTTCGTATTTATCATTTTTCTTACGTTCTACTTATAGTTTTAGATTTTCTAAAATTGGTTTTACATATTTCCCGACATTGATTAATTTTTTGTGATTATTTTCTTTTTCTTATTTATAAAATCATTAAAAAATAGATTTTAGTAATTAAAAATTTTCAAAAAATACTTTTAGTTTTTAAATAGTATACTTTATATTTACATTAGAAAAAAATTGGATTTTGTCTTTTTCATAATTATTTTATTTTTTTGTTTTTTTTAATTAACTTTAAAAATCTATATAAAATAATTCAAGCACTTTCAAATTTTTTAGTTTATATTTTATTTTTAATTAGAATTTTTAGAACTCTTTAGTAATTTTTTATTATCTTTTAGGAGAAAAATTTTCGTTGGGTCGCGTTTTTACGTTGGTACGTTCGCGCGTTTTCGTCCGTTTTGAGCGTAGTCCGATCACGTTTTCTTTTCTTTCCTTCTTTCCAAAAGCGTAATCACTCAATTAAATAGCGTCTATAATTGTTGGCTAAACACCATACCTCCTCGAGAACGAACTCGATTGTCGGTATTTACGTTTTTCACAAAACGTAATTACTAATACTTACTACGACTTAGTGTTTGCTTACTTTTTCCTAGAGGTAAGTAAAACGACTAAAAACTTCAACATCAAAATGGCGCCGCTGCCGGGGAGGTGTGTTTAGCCATATTTATTTATCGTGTTCGTTTGAGTGTTTACGTTTTTATTGTAATTACTTCTTTTTATTTTTCTATACTATTAGCCATACAAATAAATAGTGTTAAATAGAACTCTATTAACACAAAATCGTTTTCTCGTTTTTATTGTGCATAATATATTGTATTTACACAGAACAATTAACAAACAATAATTATCCAAATACGCGAGAAATCGCACCTCAATAGTTGAGCGTTCTGGTCACTATTGTTGTATCGAATTCAAACAAAAGTCAAAGGCAAAATAGATAAATACTCTTAATTGGTTTAATCTCGATAAATACAAACTATAAGGTGGGTATAAGGCGGTTGTATTTCACGACCTAAGGAAAAAAGGCTCTTAAGTGCTTCGCGCCGCCTCGTTTTCTCCGATCGCTTATGCGTATTTTGAAAGTGACGATTAATTAGAGGTTTGCCACATCAAGTATTATTAATCTATTTTTGTGAGTTTTAATTATTGAACCTCGAAACATTTTGGCGTTCCGCCAACGTTTCAAAGTCGACGAGGGTTTTTACTTCACGTAATTACCTTCATTCTTCTTGGATTCATTAATCGAGACCTTTGATTAGTGGATAGTTTTTGTAGATTAATTTCTACATAATACACCAAAATTCCAAAAAAATTAAAAAACCAAAAACAAAAAAAGATTCTTCGATTTTTCCCTCTATTTTCATAATTCTTTTTCTCAACCCCTCTAAATTTTAATTCTTTATGGATTTTCATTCCCTAGGTTGTGGGAGACGAAAGTATGGTTCCGTGACTTGTCCATGGTGTGTATGCGAAAGGTGCGGAAATTATGTCAACTATGCAATATTTAGGGCATGTCCACCGTGTAATCCGAACAATTGTTTGTACTCTAACGAAGAACCTCTTATCCATTGTTGATATTGTGGAACCCCTTCCCATTGGCACGATGAGTGTCAAATTCAATACCCAAATGGTCACAATCACGAGCCAAATCCGAATTTCGTTGACCAATCTTCGCAATACTCACCGTCATGTGAGTATTGTAGAGATGAACCTCACTATGGGTACGATTGTCAACCGATGAACCAAAATATGTATTTCGACAATCAATTTTCTGGTTTTGACGAAACACACGACATGGGTTACAATTACGACAATGGGGGTGGTTATCCATACGACGAACAAGATTTTTTCTCAAAATCCATGTTGCGACAATTGTAGGGGGGCTCATGATACTTATTCTTGACAACCAATGGATTATGATGAACCCAATTCATAAGATAACTCCGGTTTTGATAATTTTGAGGCCCCACCATACAATCTTGATCCTCCAAATTCCCATGAGCCCGATCCATGTTACAATTCCTACTTTGACCAACCATCTCCACAACATATTTTCGATGATGATCTAGGTTCTAGTCGTGTCGACGAAAGGTCTAATCGTTTCATTGAACGAATTGATATGCTCTTCCAACTAATAATGGAGAAAAAAGATACCCTAATTGTTGAAGAGGTTGAAAAGAGCATCGAGGATGAGGAAACGAGGGTGTCAACTAACGAGGTTTTTGAAAATGTTTTCGAAAATAAACAACAAGAAAAACTCGTAGCACGTGTTGGAACAATGAATGTTAAACCTTTGGAACCTAATTTTTCTAATGAAGTTGAAATTATCAATGATTTTCAAAATCAAAATACACAAAATTTTGACGAAGATACTCCGTTAAGTGATTTTGAAAAAGAAGAAATTGATAAGGTTTTTAGGAGAATCATTGACCCCTCGATTTTTGAAGAGTATCAAAATTTCATTCCGGAGGGACGCGTTACTACTATTTCTACGTCTTTTGAGAACCCGTATTCGATCCTTCCGAAGGACCAATTTGAAATCATCAAGGCTACAACGTCTCGTGACGAGCCTTTTATTCCTAATCCTACACCATGTGAGATTATGGATTTATCATGTGAGAAGTTCGCCGATGACCTTGCTCACATTGATACGTTTTTTGACGCCGATGTCGAAACCACTAAGGCAAAATCTTCATATGAAGAGCCTTTTACTCCTATACCCACTACGGAAACCGATGCCTCTCTAAGTATGGGGGAGATGAATCTTAGCACTAATCCTAGTGACGAGATCCCTATTCCAATCCAAAGTGAGCCTACGGATTTCTCCGAAGATGAGGTAAGTGATTTTTCCCTTGACGAATTTTTCCACGAAGATTCTAACGAGGCAAATCACAATAGTGAGTGTGAATCGATTTCTTGTTATGATGTCTCTCCCATTGACACTTCTGGGAGAGAATTAACGACTTTTTTGAACCCGCTTTTCAATGGCGATGATTTTTCCTCTAGTGATGACGAGTCACTAATCGACGAGGACGTTCAAAACAACGATTTTAAAATCTTTTCGAACCCTTTATTCGAATTTGATGACGCGTTCATTTTTGGTGACGTAAATCCTCTCTTTGATGAGACGTTCAAGGACATCGAGAGCGAGGATTCAAAGGATCTTAAACTCGATGAGCCGGATTTGCTAGTCACCCACCCGAAGTCTCATACGGTTGAGACTTCTCCTTCTACTTGTGACGTTTCCATTCTCGAGAGGTTCACCGATGGACCGCCTCTCGATGAGAATGAGGATTTTAGTGAGGCTTTTGCCTTCGACCCGGGTGGAAATTTTGAAACTCCTATTTTTGGTGATTCTCTTTCAATTTTACCTTCGTTTCAAAGTATACCAACCCACCCCCTCGGATATGATGAATTTACCTACGTCGTAAGGAGTTTTCTTCCTTACAAGACGTATCCTCAGGTTTTGCGTGTTTTTTTCAACAAAATGTGAGGATACGATCTTCGATCCCGGTATAAAGGCTTTGCCTTTATTCACGGTTGCTTTTGGGCCTTGATTACATGTAAGTCCCACCAAAAATGCCCAAACCATGATTATCCCTAAATCACATTTATGGGGACTCGAGTCGAGCTTTTGACTCGGTTATCAAAAACAAGGTGCCTCGTGGGGGAATTCTCATGCTTATCCATGTACATATTATTTTTTTAGTTAACCTAATAAGGGGATTTGTGCCCTTCCAACTTTTGTTCCGTGGTTGTTTGTGACTTGTGTTTTTAGATGATCATGATCTTCACGATGGAGCCTCTCGTGTTCGTTTTATGGGAGCACTTTATCATTTGCTTTGAAGAATATCTCGATATCCACACATGATATATCCTTATATGTTCTAACCTTAGGTTTTTAGCACACTTCATAAATGGCTTTAAATTTAACGGTTACACCCTTTTCATGATAGATTAAGCATTCGACTACGTCTCTAGTATGGGGGTTTGCACCCCTAGACTCGAAACATTGAGGAAAATGTTTAAATTTAGTATGGGGGGTTATCTAACACCCCCAATTTACATTGCCCAGCGGAAATACACAATTAGGTGCTAGACACAAGCATCATCACACAAGATATATTGAACGACTCAAAAGTGAGACGTTTACATAAAATATAAACATGATTTTTATAAATGGTCTAAAACATTGATTTCAACCCAAATTGTACTGACATGATACCAGAGTAAAGCGTTTTGTCCCCATGGATCTCGACCAACAACCAACAAGTTTAGTACAGTACATCAACATAAAGTAAATTGTTCAACATTAAAAGGTAGAAAACAGTTTAGACCAACATTCTTCCAAAAGCCAAGCCACAACCTCCACATCAAAGCTCCGTGCTCCATCACTTCCTATTACCTGAAATACATGCATAAAACGAGTCAACAATAATGTTGAGCGAGACTATAGGTTTATCAAATTACATTTGAACACAAGAAGAAAATCAATCATAATCATTTATAGAATTGTCATACACACAATCTATATTCAAGGCAGTAATAATAATGATAAACAAACATTGTATTTAACCTCATGACACCGACCCCTTAACCAATAGTCACCCACGCCAAATGCCGGCATGACTAGAATAAAACCATTGCCCCTCTATGGTATCAGTTGCTAGAATACCACAATCTTATTCATGTAAAATTATCCTTCCCAGCGGGTTACTCAACGTAATGCCCTGGTCTCAGATAGGGTGGTCAACCCAATAGTACTACCATTAGAATAAGAGGCTATTCCCGACTCACAACATCAAGTCAGAAGATAGTTAATGGCTCATGAATTTAGGGTCTTTAGCAACAAGTTACTCAATACAATGAAATCAACTTTAGGCAACATTCGGGTCTAACAATTACTCATGACTTGTGTTCATGTATTTTCAAATAGCATGTATCCCCCTCGCGGGTATTAAAATCATTAAAACGAGTAGAAAGCGAGGCTATAGACTCACCTTAGTATAAGAGATCTAGCGAAATGATCGTCGACGGTAATGAATGCCTTTCAAACACGAGAACGGCTACCTATCAAATAAGGCCCGTTCGTTAAATAATGACTCGAGAAATAAATCATACATAACAACATCAAACTCAAACTCATAAAGTTACGATAAACTCGAGATAAAACGATATAATTAACTTCATTATACTTTACTACACATTTACTTAACCATTTTATACTTTTTACAAAGTCCGCCGGTACATACTACATGTACTAGCTTATTTACCCCTTTTAAACTCGTCAACCGTTTATGAAACGACTCGATAAACTAGCTTACTATATATAGAAAGTCCTCTTACAAGTTTATCGAATGAGATTACTCTTAAATTACTTTACCCGACTCATTTTCAAACTACAAAATCCGGACAGATTTACGTTAATTTTTCATACAATCGTTTTAACTTATTTAAACGACTCCGTTTACAAAACCGACACTCGGGTTTTAAAGTAAACTCAACCTAATAAGTAAACACCTCATTATCAGTAGGTTAAATTTTTCAAAAAATCCATTTAGAGTCCCTGGGATTTGATCCAAATATCGACAACAACTATTTGTAGTGCCGATACTCGTCTCCCGGTACAGGATCATTCAAAACATCATAACTTCGTGCTTGTTTTGAGCTAGAAGCTCTACCTTATATCAAATCGAAGCTAAGAAAATTATCTACAACCCTAGGCTATAAGTTAAGCCATTTTCAAAACATAAAAATTCGGATTTTACCTTTTACTTACAGTTATAAAATGACTACTCAAAACTTGTACAAAATCAACTTTTTGATAAAAACCAACCATGGAAATGATCATTACTATGCCCTAATATCATCATACATCAATCATAACATCAAAATCATAATTAAAATAAAAATCATAAGATCAAAATGAAGTTTCTAACAAGATTTTTAGCACAAACCACCATGGATCATCAAGATAATGCCATGCATGATCATATCTCCTACCTACCAACATCATAAAAAGAAGTTGCTTGCATGTAAGAAATTCTTACACCAATGTGATCCTTATGCAAAAATAAGGTTGGGTCTTGTGTTAATTTAGCTCATAACATCATAATTTGGAAGTTAAAATTGATCAAAGGTGGTGTGTTGGGTTGATGAAGGTCACGGCAAGAAAAAGAGAGAGAAGGTGAGAAAAAAATTTTGAGTGGGAATTGTGTGTAATAAAAAAAAATCTTATAATATAGTAGGTTAGGGACCTAGTTGCAATTTAATGAAAGTTGTGGCTAGAAATGTAAATATTAGGCTAAAATGCGGGAAATAACTATTCGTTAATTTTCAAAATATTACGGGGCTCGGGTTTCATAAAGATACTTTTAAAAATTTAAAACGTACCTCAAAAATAATAATATCGACTCTCGACTCGACTTAACACGTCATTTAAATTAAAACCTCGAAAATAATAAAAATCGAACAACCGACAATAAAACGTAAAATATTTGGCATCCATCGACATCACGCTTGCTAATACTCCTTATACTTAATAAGTATTAAATATAGACCTTCCAACATCGGTTTAAACTTAAACCTTCAAAAATAAATATCGTTCAAACTCATCCAAAAATTTCAAAAATAATCGTAAAATAAGATTAAGTAATGACCTCGATTTTGGGTTGTCACATCCCCCCCTTCTTAAAAGAAGCGGCGTCCTCGGCGCTTAATCCTTCCTAAACAAATGAGGATACTTGTCCTTAAAGAAATCCTCACGTTCCCACGTAAACTCTGGCCCACTTCTAGAGTTCCATCTCACCTTCACAATCGGTATTCTACTATGCTTCAACTTCTTAACTTCCCTATCCATTATCTCTACAGGTTCCTCTATAAAATGAAATTTATCATCAAGTTGAATTTCCTCCAATGGAATCACCACATCCCTTTCAGCTAAACACTTCTTCAAATTAGACACATGAAAAGTATTATGAATAGCCTTAAGCTCATCAGGCAATTCTAACTTATAAGCCACCAATCCAATCCTTTAGATAATCTTAAATGGTCCAATAAATCTCGGGCTCAACTTTCCTCTCTTCCCAAAACGTATTACTCCTTTCCATGGAAATACTTTCAACATAACCATGTCTCCTAATTCAAACTCCAACGGTTTCCTTCTGTTATCAGCATAACTCTTTTGTCTTCTTCTGGCAGATAACAAACGCTTCTTAATTTGCACAATCTTCTCAGTCGTCTCAAATATCATTTCAGGCCCAGTCAATTGACTTTCTCCTACCTCACTCCAACACACTGGAGATCTACACTTACGTCCATACAAAGCTTCAAATGAAGCGCCTTAATACTTGAATGATAACTATTGTTGTACGAAAATTCAACCAATGGCAAATGCTTATCCCAACCATTTCCAAAATCAATCACACATGCACAAAGCATATCCTCTAACGTTTGAATCGTTCTCTCACTTTGTCCATCAGTTTCCGGATGATATGTTGTACTCAAACATAACTCCGTTACCATCGCTTTCTGCAAAGAATTCCAAAATTCTGAAGTAAACCTACTATCACGATCAGAAATTATCGACAAAGGCACACCATGTCGACAAACAATCTCCTTCACATACACTGTTGTTAACCTCTCCATACTATCTGTCTTCTTCATTGGCAAAAAGTGAGCAGACTTAGTCAATCTATCTACAATCACCCATATCATATCACTACCATTTGCAGTCCTTGGCAAACCTGTCACAAAATCCATAGTAATCTTCTCCCATTTCCACTCAGGAATCTCAAGTTGCACTAACAATCCAGACGATTTCTTATGTTCAGCCTTCACCTTCGCACAATTTAAACACTTATTAACATACTGTGCTATATCTGCCTTCATATTAGGCCACCAATAAACTTTCTTAAGATCTTGATACATCTTGTCCGATCCAGGATGTATTGAATACTTCGACTTATGAGATTCATTCATCACCAAATCTCGCACCCCTAACGAATATTTCTCAGACAGACACAACGGTAACCAAATCCTATTCTTAAAATACCTCAATCCATTCGACCTTACTTCAAACAAAGGTTTCAACATTCTATGTAAAACTCCCATGCTTTTACCATGCATAGTACCCTTAGGATCGTAAGTACTAGTTAAAAACTTTCCTAATATAGCATGATTACGATTACGTGTTAGGAGTTTACGTATTACGTATGTGTTAGAACACGATAAGTATTTTATATGCATGATCACGCAATAATTATTTAGCAATAATTAATCACGAACATGCGATCACGAAATCACGGGCGTAATTAAAACACGAGCTATTATTAATTATGTATATGTATTTAATACGAGCGTAATTAAATATATTAGATTATGGTATTTACGTAACGAGAACATTTAAAACACAAACATAATTAAACACAAACGACTAACTAAATAACGAGACACGAAACGAGGTACGGGAACCCCATGGGGGGGGGGTCCCTACCCGCGGCTAAAACAAGGGTAATGGGCCAAGCCCATTACCAATTTTACTAAAAGGAGGTTAAGTAATTTTTACTACTTAAAAATTACTTTACAGAAGATTCAAGAAAAACCTAAACCCTCCCTTTTCTCCTCTTTGTGCCGCCACCTACAAATCACCAAACAAGGTGATTCCTTGATCTTGGATCTTGTTGATTTATTGTTTGTTCGTGTTTGTTCTTCATTCCCTTGATCCACGAATACGGTAAAACCTTTTTAAAACCTTTTCTTTTTATTTAATCTTTTTATTAATTATGAACACGTGATGTTTTTTTTATAAAAACACATTAATTAAACATAGATCTAACATGTTTTGATCATTAATTAAATCAGAGGGTCGATTAAGGGGTGTTTTGTTTTGGGCCGCAGGCTGCAACCGACCCCAAGGGGGTTTCGGTTTGCTTAGCCGACACCACCAAGACCATTTTGGTCTTGGTTGGTGCGTGTGGGTCCCACGGCAGCAAGGGGTACCCCGATTTGGGTCGGGGTACGGTGTCGATTCATGTCCGGTTCATGTTTTTAAGCTTAGATCCGGATCATGGTTATGTTAGTTTTGTTTATGTTATAAACTTATGTTAAAATTAAATTAATAAAAGATGAGATTAATTTAATAACATGACTTAGGTTAATTAATTATTAATAATCATGAAATTATTTTAACCTAAGTATTTATATTATTAAGACTTATAATTAATTAATTATTTAAAAACCATGGATATAATTAATTAATTAACATGACTTAGGTTATATTATTAATATTTAATAATACTTATTTTAACCTAAGTATTTAATATATTTAATTAAAACATGTTATATTTTAATTAAATATTATAACCTATAGTTTAATTAAGTTACATGAAATAATTATTAAACTATACAATATATCAAATGACTTAGAAAATAATCATGAAAACACTTAGGCTTATTTACTTAGCTTATTTAACCAGCTTATTTCTAATTATGGAAACTTTCTATTTTTAGAAACTTATTTAATTAAGGCAGCTAATCTATTTTTGGAAACTTTCTATTTTTGGTAACTTTCTATTTTTGTGGAAACTTTCTATTTTTGGAAACTTTCTATTTTAGGAAACCTGCTATTTTTGGAAAGTTACTTATTATTACACAGTAAGTATAATAACACATGAAATATCAGAAATACTTAATCAGAATGAACAGAATATAAGATTTAACACAGTTTAAGGCTTTAAACAGTAAAACATAGTAAGAACACATAAAATAAGCTAAGACATGACATAAAACCAGCTATGTATTTAGTAAGCAGATACTTATTTCATGTACGTATTTATGTAGCACTAGGGTTTCGGAAGTAGGATTCTCGCAGTTCATCGTTCTCGTTCACTGGACATAAGGTACGGATTCCCGTCCTTTCAGTATGGACATTCTTTCCTTATTAGGATTTCCCCGTATGCAGCCAACTGTTTTCCCGTAGTATAAGTATGAGTTTGATTGCTTATGTTAAATATGAATACCTATAGCCATATACATGCATGACCAGTTTCACCTAGTTATGGAGGTACCATAACCATAACATTAGAGGCACTGATGTTATGACTTCACCACGGCGGAGTGATTGCTCGTGGCGTCCCTTCAGCTTTTGGCCATTTATTTATATTTATCATGTGGGGCGTATGGGTGCATCCTAGTTACACGTTTTTATTCAGGATTACATGGTGAATGTGGTGTGTGCCTTACATCCTTCACAAGGAGCTGATCCCTCCTACCCATAAACTAGTATATTAAATTAGAGGCAGCCCCTCTAATTTGCATGATGAGGTCACCTCTCCAATTATTCATGCACGGTGGATTTTCATGACCTATATTGGCTAATGGTAAAATATGACAAACAATTTTTATAAGATAAACATAAGACTTTCAAACTATAAAACCAGTTTTATTAAGACTTAACCAGGTTACTCGGGACTTAGTTTCTTCCGCTGTTATTATGTTATATGCTTATCCTATTCATGCTTTATTGTACATCCGTGCACTGAGCGTATTGCTCAGCCGTTTTCCTTTTCTATGTTCCCAAAACGGCAGGTACTCAGGGACGCTCGTAGACATTAAGACTACGTGCATATGGACTGGAAGCTGTCTAGCCTTCTTTACATTATGCATTTCCTTTCTTTATGATACTTATGCTTTGGACATTGTTTAGTCCTTTTTCCTTTATATGGTCAAGTAATGTTTAGACATTTTACCTTGTATGCTTTGATGACACGCCATAATTACTTTGATATTTCCATTTCCAAAATGGGGTGTTACAATTATGGTATCAGAGCCAAGGTTTCGACCTGTAGACTCTCAAATATGACCTGTGATTAGTGGGTAGTCACTACGGTCTTCCTAGAACTGACAGTTGTTTTCATGCGTTCATCATTTTTAAGCATACATATACATGTCATTGTTACAGGGTTTTTGACTAAGTAATGGTTGGTACAGGACTGGCCCTATTTAGTCGCATGTGTTTTATCAAAACTTTTAGATTTGGGACCGACCCATAGGCGTCCCCTCGATATGTCTTTTGTTTGGAGTGAACTGACCAGAGGCGTTCACTCTCGAGCATACAAAGTTTTCATAAAACTGCATCATGCATTCATACACAAAAATTTTCTTGCATAAAATTTTCTCGTGAAATTTTTAGTATAAATTTTTTTTTTCATGTATATATTTTATATTTTATGTTTTGAACTGTTTAATCATATGTTTTATGTTAACTGTCAGATGGTTCTCAGACGCAAACTAGAGCAGCTCAATGCTGCAATTGAGGCTGCCATGCAAGCCTTGCTTCCTCAACTGAGGAATGACATCCGGGCTGAAGTTCAAGCTGCCAACAATCAGCAGCAGCACAATCAGCCACCTCTTCCTCCTCCTCCAGTGACATTAGCAGTATGGCTGGAGAGATTCAACAAGCTCCGCCCTCGAGCTTTTGAGAAGACAGATAGCCCCAGCGATGCTGAAAGCTGGTTGGCTCACATCGAGAAGATCTTCAACGCTATGGGTTGTGACCCCGCATACAAGGCGAGGTTGGCATGATATCGGTTCGAAGGCGATGTACTCAACTGGTGGTTAGCTTTGATGCAATCTGAAGGTGGTGATGAGTGGGTTGCTGGTTTGACTTGGGCCCAGTTCAAGGACAGGGTGATGGAGCAGTTCTTTCCCAAGGCTGAGCAGGACAATCTCAAGAGAGAGTACCATGGGATCCGTCAGAGGGCTGGGGAGAATAGCAATGAGTTTATGCAGTGCTTTCTTCGCTTGGCTGGTTTCCTTGGTGTGGCAGCAGGTACTCCTGAAGAGTAGGCACATCACTTTAGATGGGCTCTTCGCACATCGGTCGCAAACAATCTGGTGTGTGCTACGTTCAATAGTGTAGCACAAGTGGCCGATGCAGCACGGAAACTGGAGATGCTGCAGGAGATGGATGAGTTCGGGGAAGCTGAAAGACCCGACAAGAGGTAAACCTTCGTATTCAAGCGGTGACCAATCCGTATACCTTCCATATGTCAATTATTCATCTCTTTAAATGTATCTTCCAGGCAGAAAACTGGGGACCGGTCTCAGCCGGCTACTCAGCAGCAGCCTCATCAGCCCAAGGGAAACAGTCAGACAAATGACCGATCTGCTACGGATAGGCGTGGCGGTAATGACAATTATCGTAACAACGCCGGGTAATCCAGCAACAGCAGGTCCTAATACTTACGAAATTCCTTATGTTTTATGTTATGACTCATATTCTGACACTTTAAGCAAACTTCTACCATGAACCATGGAAACGGTAGGGACCAGAACCAGAGAGGTTCGCAGCCTAGCCGTCCAGCTATCACTGGTATTCAATCTTACGATTATCCGCTTTGTCCTTTGTACCCAACTATTATGTCTCATGTAAAATGTTTTATCAGGTCCTCAGCCAGCCAGAGCACCTGCTGGAGGATACACTCATCCTCTTTGCTCTACTTGCCACCGTAGGCACCCAGGACCATGTCGCCGTAATACTGATGCGTGCTTCAAGTGTGGTCTTCCTGGCCATATTATGAAGGATTGCCGTAAGGGCGAGATGGAGGGTACATCGGGACATGCTGATACCAAGCCGCCTGCTACTGACGGTCGTGTCTACACGACATCTCGATACCAGGCCAACAAATCTATAGGTACCATCACTGGAATCTTGTATATGTATGGTCGCGCTGCATGTGTTCTTTTCGATACGGGTGCTACTCACTTGGTTATTTCTACTGCTTATGCTAAGAACATTAGGATGCCTCCCTTGCCACTAGAAAATAGGCTTACTATTTCCACGCCCTTGAGGGACTCTGTATTAATCACCCATGCATACAAGAGTCTTCCCCTAGAATTTGATGATAAGCTTCGACATGTCGACGTACTTCCGCTGGACAAGAATGACTTCGACATGATTTTGGGCATGGATTGGCTATCCAAGTATCATGCTACCATAGACTGCCATTCATATCGAGTTATCTTCGGTGATGTTAATGCACCAGAGTACATTCATAATGGGTTCATACCCGGACGGTCTGTACAAGTCATATCCAACCTGCAAGCGCGTGCACTACTGTCACATGGCTGCGAGGGTTATCTAGCTACGGTTCACGACATGGATGCTGAATCTCCATCGATTCAGGATCAACCAATAGTGTCGGAATTCCAAGATGGGTGTTTCCAGTAGAACTTCCAGGCATACCACCTGTACGAGAAGTGGAATTCAGTATCGAACTGGTTCTAGGAGCTGAACCAATCTCCAAGGCTCCTTATCGAATGGCTCCCATAGAGCTGAAGGAGCTAAAGGATCAACTGCAAGAACTTCTTGAACGAGGTTTCATTTGACCGAGCGCATCTCCATGGGGCGCACCGGTCTTGTTTGTTAAGAAGAAGGACGACAGTATGCGTCTTTACATAGACTATCGCGAGCTCAACAAGATTACTATTCGGAATAGGTATCCACTGTCACGCATTGACTATCTGTTTGACCAACTCCAAGGGGCCAAAAACTTCTCCAAGATCGATCTTAGGTCAGGCTATCACCAATTACGAGTCAAGGAGCAGGATATTGCTAAGACTGCCTTTCGTACTTGTTATGGCCACTACGAGTTTGTAGTTATGACATTTGGCCTGACAAATGCTCCAGCAGTGTTCATGGATCTGATGAACAAAATCTTCCATGAATTTCTGGACAAGTTCGTCATTGTTTTCATCGATGACATCCTGATTTTCTCTAAGTCCAAGGAGGAACACGAAGACCATCTTCGTACAGTACTACAGATTATTCGCCAGAAGCAGTTGTATGCTAAATTCTCCAATTGTGAGTTCTAGTTAGACAAGGTGGCATTCTTAGGTCACATTGTGTCAGCAGAAGGAATCACCATGGATCCAGCGAAGGTTGAGGCCATTACTAAGTGGCTGAGGCCGACATCAGCAACGGAAGTCCGCAGTTTCTTAGGCTTAGCTGGCTATTACCGTAGGTTCGTGGAGAACTTTTCCCGCCTAGCACTACCATTGACCAAACTGATGCGGAAAGGGGAGAAATTCGTCTGGACTGAAGATCAAGAGAAGAGCTTTGAAGACCTGAAGCAGAAGCTATTATCTGCACCTATTCTTACTCTACCATCTGGTAGGGGTGGATTTCAAATCTACAACGATGCATTGGGGAAGGGACTTGGCTGTGTTCTCATGCAACATGGGAAAGTGATCGAGTACGCTTCACGACAGCTTAAGCCTTATGAAGAAAATTACCCCACGCACGATCTGGAACTTGCTGCAGTCGTGTTTGCATTGAAGATATGGAGACACTACTTATATGGAGAATCATGTGACATTTTCACGGACCACAAGAGCTTGAAGTATATCTTCACTCAGCGTGAATTGAACATGAGGCAGAGGAGATGGTTAGAACTATTGAAGGATTATGACATTAATCTACAGTATCATCCCGGAAAGGCAAATGTAGTAGCAGATGCCCTTAGCAGGAAGTCCGGAATGATCAACAACATTAGAATCGAAGAGGAAATCATAAGAGACTTAGAGCGGCTAGACATCGAGATCATGTTACGTGGACAACACGGTTACTGGGCTAACCTTAGAGTAGAACCCGAGTTGCTATCTAAGATCAAGGAAGCTCAGAAGGATGACGGAGAAATATGGGCGATAGTACAGAATTTGGAGAAGCAGACAGAATTCAGAGTAGATGCAGATAGTATCATATGGCAGGGCACTAGACTTTGTGTTCCTGACGACCAAGAACTCCGGGAAGCTTTGCTAGCAGAAGCTCATAGCTCCCCATTCTCGATACATCCTGGTTCAACTAAAATGTACCATGACGTCAAGCAGTACTTTTGGTGGAGTGGTATGAAACAGGATGTGGCCACTTACGTCTCCAAATGTCTTACCTGCCAGTAGGTTAAGATCGAGCATCAGCGATCTGGCGGTCTCCTTCAACCGTTAGATATTCTAGAGTGGAAGTGGGACAAAATCACCATGGATTTTGTTTCCGGTCTTCCGCCTACCAAAAGGAAGCACGATGCAATTTGGGTTATCGTTGATCGACTTACCAAATCAGCTCATTTCTTACCGATCTGCAAGGAAGATCCGGTAAGTAAACTCGCAGATACGTACAAACGAGAGATCATGAGACTACACGGTGCACCATCCAGCATCGTCTCAGACAGAGATCCTCGATTCACTTCGCGCTTTTGGAAAAGTTTGCAGAAAGCTTGGGGTACACAACTTAAGCTTAGCACGGCTTTTCATCCTCAAACGGACGGACAGTCGGAGCGAACCATTCAGACATTGGAGGATATGTTGCGGTCATGTGCGCTGGAATGGACGGGTGATTGGGACGAATACATATGTTTGGTGGAGTTTGCGTACAACAACAGCTGGCACGCAAGCATCAAGTGTGCTCCATTTGAGATGTTGTATGGCAGAAAGTGTCGCGCCCCATTCTGCTGGGATCAGGTTGGTGAGCGAACACTCGAAGGACAAGAAATCATAGAGATGAAAAATGAGAAGATCGCAATAGCTATGCATAAAATTCAGGAGGCACGGTCACGTCAAAAGAGTTACGCCGACAAGCATCGTAGGGATTTACACTTTAACGTAGGAGATCACGTCTTCCTTAAGGTTTCGCCGGCACGTGGTGTTAGACGCTTCGGGATTAAAGGGAAGCTCAGTCCTCGTTTCATCAGACCGTTTGATATCATTGAATGAGTCGGTGAAGTATCTTACCGATTGGCGTTACCTCCGCAGCTTTCGCATGTGCACAATGTGTTTCATGTGTCCTTACTCAGAGGGTACCAATATCATCCCCTTCACATGGTTCAGTATCCACTGGAACAGATACGTGAAGATCTCACTTTTATAGAAGAACCCGTATGAGTTCTTGACAGGCAAGAATGAGTCATGATAAAGAAGACGATTCCATTCGTCAAAATTCTATGGAGGGATCATACCGAGCGGGAAGCAACTTGGGAAACGGAGGAGTCTATCCGGGCTTCTTACCCTCATTTCATATTTTGAATTCGGGTATGTTCTTCTTTTCCAGTTTACTTTATCTATAATTAGGGGACGAATTATTCTTTTTAGGGGGGAAGAGTTGTAAAACCCGCATGCTTTTACCATGCATAGTACCCTTAGGATCGTACGTACTAGTTAAAAACTTTCCTAATATAGCATGATTACGATTATGTGTTAGGAGTTTACGTATTACGTACGTGTTAGAACACGATAAGTATTTTATATGCACGATCACGTAATAATTATTTAGCAATAATTAATCACAAACATGCGATCACGAATTCACGAGCGTAATTAAAACACGAGCTATTATTAATTACGTATATATATTTAATACGAGCGTAATTAAATATATTAGATTATGGTATTTACGTAACGAGAACATTTAAAACACGAATATAAGTAAACACAAACGACTAACTAAATAACGAGACACGAAACGAGGTACGGGAACCCCATGGGGGGGTCCCTACCCGCGGCTAAAACAAGGGTAATGGGCCAAGCCCATTACCAATTTTACTAAAAGGAGGTTAATTAATTTTTACTACTCAAAAATTACTTTACAGAAGATTCAAGAAAAACCTAAACCCTCCCTTTTCTCCTCTCTTTGTACCGCCACCTACAAATCACCAAACAAGGTGATTCCTTGATCTTGGATCTTGTTGATTTATTGTTTGTTCGTGTTTGTTCTTCATTCCCTTGATCCACGAATACGGTAAAACCTTTTTAAAACCCTTTCTTTTTATTTAATCTTTTTATTAATTATGAACACGGGATGTTTTTTTATAAAAACACATTAATTAAACATAGATCTAACATGTTTTGATCATTAATTAAATCAGAGGGTCGATTAAGGGGTGTTTTGTTTTGGGCCGCAGGCTGCAACTGACCCCAAGGGGGTTTCGGTTTGCTTAGCCGACACCACCAAGACCATTTTGGTCTTGGTTGGTGCGTGTGGGTCCCACGGCAGCAAGGGGTACCCGATTTGGGTCGGGGTACGGTGTCGATTCATGTCCGGTTCATGTTTTTAAGCTTAGATCCGGATCATGGTTATGTTAGTTTTGTTTATGTTATAAACTTATGTTAAAATTAAATTAATAAAAGATGAGATTAATTTAATAACATGACTTAGGTTAATTAATTATTAATAATCATGAAATCATTTTAACCTAAGTATTTATGTTATTAAGACTTATAATTAATTAATTATTTAAAAACCATGGATATAATTAATTAATTAACATGACTTAGGTTATATTATTAATATTTAATAATACATATTTTAACCTAAGTATTTAATATATTTAATTAAAACATGTTATACTTTAATTAAATATTATAACCTATAGTTTAATTAAATTACATGAAATAATTATTAAACTATACAATATATCATATGACTTAGAAAATAATCATGAAAACACTTAGGCTTATTTACTTAGCTTATTTAACCAGCTTATTTCTAATTATGGAAACTTTCTATTTTTAGAAACTTATTTAATTAAGGCAGCTAATCTATTTTTTGAAACTTTCTATTTTTGGAAACTTTCTATTTTTTTGGAAACTTTCTATTTTTGGAAACTTTCTATTTTTTGAAACTTTCTATTTTAGGAAACCTGCTATTTTTGGAAAGTTACTTATTATTACACAGTAAGTATAATAACACATGAAATATCAGAAATACTTAATCAGAATGAACAGAATATTAGATTTAACACAGTTTAAGGCTTTAAACAGTAAAACATAGTAAGAACACATAAAATAAGCTAAGACATGACATAAAACCAGCTATGTATTTAGTAAGCAGATACTTATTTCATGTACGTATTTATGTAGCACTAGGGTTTCGGAAGTAGGATTCTCGCAGTTCATCGTTCTCGTTCACTGGACATAAGGTACGGATTCTCGTCCTTTTAGTATGGACATTCTTTCCTTATTAGGATTTCCCCGTATGCAGCCAACTGTTTTCCCGTAGTATAAGTATGAGTTTGATTGCTTATGTTAAATATGATTACCTATAGCCATATCCATGCATGACCAGTTTCACCTAGTTATGGAGGTATCATAACCATAACATTAGAGGCACTGATGTTATGACTTCACCACGGCGGAGTGATTGCTCGTGGCGTCCCTTTAACTTTTGTCCATTTATTTATATTTATCATGTGGGGCGTATGGGTGCATCCTAGTTACACGTTTTTATTAAGGATTACATGGTGAATGTGGTGTGTGCCTTGCATCCTTCACAAGGAGCTGATCCCTCCTACCCATAAACCAATATATTAAATTAGAGGCAGCCCCTCTAATTTGCATGATGATGTCACCCCTCCAATTATTCATGCACGATGGATTTTCACGACCTATATTTGCTAATGGTAAAATATGACAAACAGTTTTTATAAGATAAACATAAGACTTTCAAACTATAAAACTAGTTTTATTAAGACTTAACCAGGTTACTCGGGACTTAGTTTCTTCCGCTGTTATTATGTTATATGCTTATCCTATTCATGCTTTATTGTACATCCGTGCACGGAGCGTATTGCTCAGCCGTTTTCCTTTTCTATGTTCCCAAAATGGCAGGTACTCAGGGACGCTCGTAGACATTAAGAGTACGTGCTTATGGACTGGAAGCTGTCTAGCCTTCTTTACATTATGCATTTCCTTTCTTTATGATACTTATGCTTTGGACATTGTTTAGTCCTTTTTCTTTTACTATACTATGTTTGTGTGTGATGAGCTTTACTTTTGGACTACCGATGTTTGATTCCGGTATTTTCCTTTATATGGTCAAGTAATGTTTAGACATTTTACCTTGTATGCTTTGATGACACGCCATAATTACTGTGATATTTCCATTTCCAAAATGGGGTGTTACATTCTACCCAAATTTTCTGCCTCAACGTTCTCTTCCTTCAAACCATTAGTTTGGGCTTTCAATATCTCTTCTGTCAAATCAACACTTTCTAATATCGTCAAAGCTCTAACTCTTATATACTTATCTCTTTCCTTTCTACTAAGTGCATCAGCTACCACATTCGCTTTACCAGGATGGTAACGAATCTCGCAGTCATAATCACGCAGCAACTCACCCCATCTCCTTTGCCTCATATTCAATTCCTTTTGATCCAAAATATACTGCAAACTCTTATGATCAGTAAAAACCACACACTTGGTTCCATACAAGTAGTGTCTCCACAACTTCAAAGAAAAAATAACAGCCCCAAGTTCTAAATCATGCATAGTGTAATTCTCTTCATGCTTCCTTAATTGTCTCGATGCATACGCTATTACTTTCTCCCTTTGCATCAATACAGCTCCAAACCCTTTATGAGACGCATCACAGTACACTAGAAAATCCTCAGATCCTTCTGGCAAAGACAATATCGGCGCAGAACACAACTTATCCTTCAACATACTAAATGCAAATTCCTCTTCCAATCCCCATTTAAACACTCGGTTCTTCTCCGTAAGCTTAGTCAACGGTTTAGCAATCAAAGAAAACTTCTCGATAAACCTTCTATAATACCCAGCCAAACCAAGAAATTGGCGAACTTCAGTCGGCGTCTTCGGCACTGACCAATCCTTAATTGCTTCAATCTTAGCAGGATCCACACGAACACCTTCACTATCAATCACGTGCCCCAAAAATTGCACTGATTTCAACCAAAATTCACACTTAGAGAATTTCGCATACAGCTTCTCCTTCTTCAACAATTCCAAAATTGTTCTCAAATGCTTCTCATGCTCCTCTTCACTCTTGGAATAAACGAGAATATCATCAATGAATACGATAACAAACTCATCCAAACACGGCTTACATACACGATTCATCAAATCCATAAATACAACAGGCGCATTTGTTAATCCAAAAGGCATCACTTGAAATTCGAAATGTCCATATCGAGTACGGAAAGCGGTTATAGGAATATCTTCTTCCCTAACTCTCAGTTGATGATACTCAGACCTCAAATCGATCTTCGAGTATACACTTGACCCTTGCAACTGATCGAACAAATCATCAATCCTCGGCAGTGGATACCGATTCTTGACAGTCAATTTGTTAAGCTCTCTATAATCAATACACATTCTAAAAGAACCATCTTTCTTCCTAACAAACAAAACAGGCGCACCCCACGACGACGAACTTGGTCTAATAAATTCCTTCTCCATCAATTCCTTCAATTGATCAGATAATTGTTTCATCTCAGATGGAGCTAAACAATACGGTGCACGAGCAACAGGAGCAGCACCCGGCACTAAATCGATACGAAACTCAACTTCACGTTGTGGTGGTAATCCTGGCAATTCCTCTGGGAAAACCTCAGGATACTCTCTAATCACAGGCACATCCTCCAAGTTCCTTTCATTCACACCATCATTACTTATCTGTGCAAGAAACACATCACAACCTGCTTCTATATACCTCATCATCTTTAAACAAGAAACAACTCTCAAACGAGACGTACATTCATCACCTTTCACCGTCAATACCCTATTCCTTAGCGGTATCTAAACTAATCTTTCTCCACAAACAATTACTGCACCATTACCAACTAACCAATCCATTCCAACAATCACGTCAAAAGATCCTAATTCTATGGGCATCAAATCAATACTAAACACATAATTACCTAACTTCAAGGAACAACCTTTCAGTATAGAACTAGTGCTTACAACCTTACCATCAGCTAACTCCACATTATAACTAGTTGTCAATCTTACTGGTTCTCTATCCAATTGCTGACTGAATCTAACATCTACGAAACTTCTATCGGATCCAGAATCAAACAACACACTAACATAACAAGCATCAAGTAAGAACGTACCAGTCACCACGTTCGGCCCTTGAGGTTTGTCATCATCTCCCAAGACATAGGCTGGAGCAGCATTCCCAGCAGCAATAGCAGAAACAGCAGCAGCATTGCCTCCCTGTCGTATGCCAACCCTCGGACAGTTCCCCTGCTTATGTCCACGGCCTCCACATCCAGAACAGTAAACTAACTTGACAGCATTAGCCCCAGTGGCTACACCCTTGTTTCTACAATCTGCCATCTTATGTCCAACCTTCCCACACTTGTTGCAAGCAGGTGGACAATTTCCAACATGATACTGTTAGGACCATTGTAATAGTTAAATGTAATAGGTAGACTAGGAGGTATGTAGTTCCTCCTGGTCCTAGTAGTAGTAGGAGCAAGTCGTGCTCCTGGTCCTAGTCGAAGTCAAACTTTATTATTTATTTATTATTCTGTTAGGATATGCATGAGATATGTTAGGAAAGGATATGCATATCAGTTTTACACGTTTTGTTTAATGCTGTATTAGGGTTTCCTTGTAGTATAAAAGGAACCTTAGGCAGAAGGGTTATGGATAACTTCATCATACGTAGTTCTAGTCATTATCAATATTAGAAAATCCTTAGAAATGATCAAGTCTTTATAGTTATTCTGTTCTTCTTTATTATATTTGTATTCTACATTCATATTGTGTATAGAGTCTCTCTGTGGATTGACTTGTGATTACAGAAGTCATTCACCATTCCTGACAGGCTGCAAGATCTACATCTAGTAGACCCAACAAGTGGTATCAGAGCCTAGGAGGGTCTCTATACAAGAAGAATTAAGTTTTCTTATTCCTGACAATTTTGTTTTATCATGTCTTCCTCAACTTCTACTCAAACAGGAGAAGATAGCACTCCTAAAATTGTGCAACCTCAGCAGATCGTTGCTACGGTTTCCAACACAAATGGTAAATTCCCTCTTCTGAAAAAGGATGAATATGATAACTGGGCAATGAAGATGGAATGGTGGATCACCAATACTGATCAAGATCTTTGGAAGATCATTCTGAATGGGAACAGCAGGAAGCTAACTGGAAGAGACAAGAATAGTAATATTACTCTTCTTGACCCTAAATCTCATGAAGAAATCATAGCTATTCAGAAGGAGGTCAAAGCAAAAACGATTTTGCTTCAATCTCTTCCTGAAGATCACATGGGTGACTTCTACCATTTGGATGATGCCATAGAGATCTGGAATGGCATAAAAGCAAGGTTTGGTGGGAATGAGGAGTCAAAGAAAATGCGAAGATCCATGTTAAGAGATGAATTCACAGAATTCAAAATCTCAGAAACTGAAGGATTACATCAAGGGTATGACAGGTCCCAGAAGATATTGAGCCAATTGAATCAACTTCGGTCAAAGCCTGATGATGGTGATATTAATGCAAGGTTTCTTAAAGCCTTACCCTACTCATGGAATCAGGTGGTGATCTCTCTCAAAGCCAAAGGTGGGCTTGACTATCTCAACTTTGGTGATCTGTTTCATAAGCTCAGAACTTTTGAACCTCATGTGAGAGGATTTTCAAGTGACTCTTTTCCCACTCCTGCTAATTCTGCCTTTGTGAGTTCTATGTCATCTAGTCCCATGTCATATGCTAGTAGCCCAAGCAATACTGTCTCCTCTCAACATACTTTTCAGCATACTTCTGCTCCTGATCCTACTGCCAAGTCTGGTAGTATGGTAGAAGTTGTTCTCCATTCTTTTGTGGCTGATGTTGATGCTCAACAACAACTTGCTTTTGATGACTTCAAACAGGTCGATAAACTTGACCTGGACGAAATGGATCTTAAATGGCAGATGGCCATGCTTACTCTTAGGGTTCACAAGTTTGAGAAGAAAGCAGGTCGAAAATTCAATTACAACCCTCGGGAGCCAGCAAGATTCGACAGAAGCAAGGTTTGATGCTATAACTACCAGCAACAAGGTCACTTTGCAAGGGAGTTCCCTAGAAAGAATGACCAGGAGAAGTGCAGGTACTCATCCTTTAAGGTTCAGGAGATAAAAGATGACAAGAAGGCATTGGTATCTGTTGACTCTATGGTCAACTGGAATGATCATCAGGCTTCTACTCTAGAATCAGCTGAGTCCTCGACTGACGTGTTTGCAATGATTGCTGGGAATCTCTCTGATGCAGAAGAAGCAGACGAGTTTGCTCTTATGGGCATCTCACCTCACGTACAACATTTTCCTCTTGGTTGTCATGATAAATACTCAGAATTGTTGTCCCAATTTAATGAAGTAAATGATCAAAATGATAAGTACTTTTTAGAGGTTCAAGCCTGTAAGGCTTCATTAAACACGTTGGAACAACAAAAGAGGTGGCTACAAGATACTCAACGTGAGTATGAGGATAAAATCCGGATACTAAGCATCGATTTAGAAAACACAACAAATATGCTTAAATATACAGAAAAAGTAAGAGATGCCAGTATCAAAGAAAAAGAGGAGATGAAAGAACAATTAGATGCTACAATGTTGAGATTTGAAAAATGGCAAAAGGCACCTAAAAATATTTCAAAATTAATTGATAGTAGCATGTCTGGTAGAACTAAAAGAGGGTTAGGATTTGAAAAATATATTGATTCAGAAGATGTGTTTGATTTATCTTTTTCAAGTGTCTTTGATGCCGACAAAGAGGACGAGGGAAAACCTAGTTACAATAGGTTTAAACCAGCAGCATAAATGTATGTTGTCCCTCCTCTTCTTTACTGGAACTTTTATGCCCACTTCATGGTATAATGACTTGGATGGATCACAGATGCATGAGTCCCCAAAAAGTTCTACTAATTCTAATGACTTTGTCTCGTGTACTTTCAGTGACAAAGCCAGTGACTCTACATCTCGTGGTTCAAGTGAAGAGTCAAGACCTACAAGTTCCAAGTTGAATGATCATGTTGCTACTGGTGCTAGGAAGTGTGAAGAAAGAGTTGCTGTTATGTCAAGTGTGTCTGGTCCTAGTTTATTGAGTCCTAGGAAGAATGTTTCTCCTAGAATTGTGTGTAATAATGTAGGCAGTATGAAACAATCTCATTCTAATAAAAGGTCTTTTAAAACATGTTTTGTTTGTGGAAGTGCATTTCATTTAATTAAAGATTGTGATTTTTATGACACACATGCTTCTGTTAATCATACTTTTCCTGCTCCTGGTCCACTAGGAGCTGCCCCATATACTTCTAGAAGACTCAATCCTAGTGCTCAATCGTTTTCTTCTTCTAGAAGGTCCTCTCCTTTAGTTTCTGATCATTGGAGAAACATTGGATTACAAACCACTAGTAATTATTTTCAAAATTTTAATCTAGTTTATCCACATAATTTGGACCACACGTTTGGGAAGTTTGGGAACTGCTGTTAAGCCCTCAGCAGGTTGTTCTTGGTCAAATAATACTATCCATATGATGCATAGGCAACCAAGGAACAACGGTGGATCTCATCAATCTTCTTGGCACTCTTCTAAAGATCCACAAGGCAGGCTCAAACCTGAAAAGGTTTGGGTCCCCTTAAGACACTAACTTTTTCATTTTTATTATCTTGTTGTTGTAGGTTACTCCATACCAAGATCCTAGTCTAGGCATTGTTGATAGTGGTTGCTCCAGGAGCATGACAGGAAATAAAAGTATTCTCTCTAACTTTGTACCATTTCATGGCGGTAAGGTCTATTTTGGTTGGGGTGAAGGCATGATCATTGGCAAAGGAACAATTAAGACGCCTAATCTAAATTTTGAGTAGGTCTACTATGTGGAAGCACTTCAGCACTTCAACTTGATATCTGTCTCTCAGATTTGTGACAAGAAGCAGTTTTTTCTCTTCACCGATACTGATGCACTTGTGCTCTCCAAAGACTTTAAGCTTCCAGATGACTCACAAGTTCTGCTCAGAATCCCTAGAAGACACAATCTCTATAGCATCAAGCTGAATGAAGTCAATCCTACTGGTCAACTAGCATGTCTAGTTGCGAAGGCCTCAGAAGACGAAGCCACTCAATGGCACCGAAGGATGGGGCATGTGAACTTCAAGACCATTCACAAACTTGCAAATCTGAATCTGGTCTCTGGTTTACCTCCCAAGTCGTTTAGAAATGATATAAATTGTATTGCTTGCAGCAAAGGCAAACAACACAAAGCATCCTTCAAAGCCATTACTGCTCTTAGTCTTATTACTGAACCATTGCAGCTACTACACATGGATTTATTTGGTCCTACTTCCATTAGAAGCATTGATCACAAACAATTCTGTTTGGTGGTAACTGATGGATATAGCAGGTTTTCGTGGGTGTTCTTCATGGCTGCCAAGAGTGAGACCTACTCAATTCTTAGAGATTTTCTTACCCTTATTGAGAACCAGTTGACCAAGAAGGTTAAAGGTATTCGTTGCGACAATGGAACCGAGTTCAAAAATAAAGACCTCATAGCACTTTGTAATGCTAAGGGCATCAAAAGAGACTATAGTGCATCAAGGACTCCTCAACAGAATGGCGTGGCAGAAGAAAGAACAAGACACTAATAGAAGCAGCAAGAACTATGCTTGCCGATTCCAAGCTTCCAACCATGTTCTGGACAGAAGCTGTTAATACTGTAAGTTACGTTTTGAATAGGGTTTCTATTACCAATCCTCACAAGAAGACTCCTTATGAGCTTCTAACGGGAAAAGTTCCAAATATTGCTCATTTGAAGCCTTTTGGGTGTCCAGTCACCATTCTGAATACTAGTGACTATTTGGGGAAGTTTGACGGCAAGGCAGATGAAGGATACATTGTGGGATATTCAGCTCACTCTCGTGCTTATCGTGTCTACAATCTCCAAGCCAAGTGGATCATTGAAACTATAAATCTCAGGTATCTTGAGGAGAAGTTAAACATCCAAGGCAAGGGTCCTGAATGGTATTTTGATCTTGATTATCTTAGTGATTCGTTAGGATATTTTCGTTTCAAAACTAACCATGATGCAGGACCACAAGTGTTTGCAACTTCTAGTACTGGTGTTCCTTCTAGTCTTTCTGATTCAGATGATGAGGATGACATTTTTGTGGTTCCATCCTACTCCACCACAGTCTCTCCTACTCCTCCTAGTGATGCAACTCCATTGGATGTACCGGATTCCCAAGTAGCTCTTGACACTCTACTAAAACAACAACAAGAAGCTACTACAGCAGCTGCTCAAGGTGGTTTTGAGTTTCCCTTGGATGAGCCTACTAACAAAGCTGCTCCTGGTACCCCAGATTACACCGACCACACTTCGGATTCACTTTGTTACCTTGATTTCCTGTGGCAGCACGAACACCATTATTCCTTCTCAAATTGTATTGCTAATTCCTATTCGGTCCTTGGTTATTTTTATTACGATAACCACCTCGATTCTGCCCTTGACTTGAGTGTGCAGCTTCCCACTTTCTCTTATTCCCTTCAGCAATACTATCCTTTCGATCCTGCAGCTTTACATCCATTAAAGCATGAGCCATTTGAACAGCTTCATCAAATGACTTAGGTTTCGACGAAGTAGTTTCTCCCTTGATATTACTAGATAAACCCCGAATATACTGCTTCATCTTCTTACGGTCATCAGCAAACGCATCAGGACACAACAAACACAAATCAGAAAACCTCCTGGTATAAGCTACAATATCATTATTCCTCAGCACCAAATGCCTCAATTCATCTTCCAACTGACCTAACTCTTCCTCAGGACAAAACTTAGCAGTCAACAGTCCCTTAGTCACAGTCCATGTTCTAGGATTAGCTTCAACCAATCCCATAGTAGCTACTTGACTATTCCACCAACTCAACGCATCATCCTAAAAAGTAGCTGCAGCAAATTTTACCTTACTGGCTTCTGAACATCCACTGATCTCAAAAGTACTTTCAATCTTCTCAATCCACCTTCTTAATTCCAATGCACCACTAGTACCACGAAATTGGGTAGGTCCACATTTCATGAAACTAGCATAAGAACATTCCTTTTGAACCTGCTGAACAGCAGCATAACCTCCAGCTTGTCCCGCAGCATTTCCTTCTGCTTGTTCATCAGCATTACCTCCAGCCTGATTTCCAGCATTCCCTCCAGCCTGACCAGCAGCATTCCTATTCTCAACCTCTTGGTTCCTCGCAGCACGTTTAGCTTCCAAAGCTCTAGCGATAGCTTGCTCAATCATGATATTAACAGTAGCAGTCGTCAATTTAGGCGGCATGTTTATAGGAAAACTAACCAAACAGTAATTTAGTAAAGTCAGAAAAATGCCTCCCAACTCCTTCCTGTCACCATAACAGAAAAATAACAATTAAGTATTCATATCAAGATAAGAAGAAGGATTTCTCTATCAAGATGTAACATTGATACTACATGCACCAACAACACAATTCACAATGAATCATTAACCAATCACACAAAAGAACTAATAAGACAAATCATAAGTCATGAAGGTAATGTTGGATTGCTTTGGAAAATCTCCACAAAAATGTGACAAGTAATGTCACTACAATCCTTCATCACAACACTTAAAGTCATTAAGTTTCATCACAAGTTAGAGTACGATTCTACATAAGTTCTATTACAACAAGACCAAATAAAAACAACAACAGAAAGAACTAAACATCACATCCTCGCAGCTTCTTGTACACCGGCTCGTCATCACTGCTGCTATCATCATCCTCTGATTCTTCTTCCACTTTTTCCTTCCCTTTATGACTACCTCCTTCACTCGGCTTCACCGACACCTGAGCTTCAACCTGATTCGGCACATCACGAATCAAAACACCATTACTAGGAAAAGATCTCACTAGCAAACCCTTATGCACTCAACCTAGCATTCCTTTCTTGCTCCCTACGTAACCTTTCAACTTGTCCACTCAAATTCAACACCATAGACCTCAATCTAACAACCTCATCCATTTCCCTTGCCCTAACAAACTATGATCTCCTCACACTACCAACAAACCTTTCAAACTTCTTCTCATTCATCTCAAACCTCCTAATCACACGAGTCTCAGCCAAATAACTCTCAAACAAAGACCTATCGAAGTTCTTAAGAAACCAGAAAATATCATCGTAAGACCTAGGACCTGGACAATAAACCTTAGGAATACCATCATGAATAGATCGAGCACTAGCAGCCCTACTCGACTCAGTAGGAACATCACCCCTAGCAAATGCAATACCAGGCAAACTGCTAATATAAGCATCACAAGTAGGAGTCGAAGAACAAACAACCGGTCGCTGACAATCTGGAACAATCTGTGGCACAACATTGACCCTTGGAACATGACTACCTTGTAACAGCTCAGGCTTTGTCTGACCAACTGCAGTAAGTGGAATCCCATCATCTAAAAACTCAAAAGGCTCCTCATCGTCACTAGCACCAAAGTTATCTACTTTCTCACCATCCACTACATTAGTCAAATCAATCCATCCATCCTCACGAGGTAAACCAGCCATTATCTACAATTATAAGGGTTAAGGATACTTAAGGTCATTGTTAATAAAATAATAATTAGTATGCAATTCTCATGAAAATGTCATACATTATCCATGCTATGCAACACAATGCAAATGATGTTTATGCAATGCTCGCAAAAAAATAAATATGATATTGACAAGCACTCAGCGTACTTTCAATAATTCCAATACAATATCGTAGTATTTACTTAATAAATACTCGGGAATCATTTCAGTTATGAGGGATACATCTACAATGCAAAACAAATCAAAAAGTGATCTTACCGGAGCGTTACAGAGGAGTTGTGTGCTTTTGAAGAATAAATACTTTCGACACCAAAGTTATAGTTTAGGAAAATTTTCAAAATCGACCCAGTTCTCTATAACTTGCAGCTCTGATTACCAATATCTAACACCCCCAATTTACATTGCGCAGCGGAAATACACAATTGGGTGCTAGACACAAGCATCATCACACAAGATATATTGAACGACTCAAAAGTGAGACGTTTACACAAAATATAAACATGATTTTTATAAATGGTCTAAAACATAGATTTCAACCCAAATTGTACTGACACGATACCAGAGTAAAGCGTTTTGTCCCCATGGATCTCGACCAACAACCAACAAGTTTAGTACAGTACATCAACATAAAGTAAATTGTTCAACATTAAAAGGTAGAAAACAGTTTAGACCAACATTCTTCCAAAAGCCAAGCCACAACCTCCACAGCAAAGCTCCGTGCTCCATCACTTCCTATTACCTGAAATACATGCATAAAACGAGTCAACAATAATGTTGAGCGAGACTATAGGTTTATCAAATCACATTTGAACACAAGAAGAAAATCAATCATAATCATTTATAGAATTGTCGTACACACAATCTATATTCAAGGCAGTAATAATAATGATAAACAAACATTGTATTTAAGCTCATGACACCGACCCCTTAACCAATAGTCACCCACGCTAAATGCTGGCATGACTAGAATAAAACCATTGCCCCTCTAATGTATCAGTTGCTAGAATACCACAATCTTATTCGCGTAAAATTATCCTTCCCAGCGGGTTACTCAACGTAATGCCCTGGTCTCAGATACGGTGGTCAACCCAATAGTACTACCATTAGAATAAGCGGCTATTCCTGACTCACAATGATGAGACTGTATTTATACATAGTCTCATCGTCCAAATCGGGCTTAAAATGCTTAAAATATCATCAAAATACCCCAAAATATGCCTGTGTTTGTTCATTGTGTCTTTCAGGTACGGATATCGTGAATTCACCAAATGATCACAAGAATGAAGCAAAAACGAACACGGGAAACGAAGCCGCACAAAGAACCGGACCCGAACGATGATTTTCCAAAATGGTCCTTGAAGTTTGAAGATTTGTCAATATTGGTCCCTCAAGAATTGAAGACTTGTCATTTTATGCCCCTGTAAATCCTCAAAATTACTTGTAGGTCCCTAAAATATCAAGTATTTACAAGTTTAGTCCTTGGAGTATGAAGAAATTACAAGAGAGGTCCTTATACAAAGTTTACAAAACCCTTGTGTCATAAATGACAAATGGTCCAAAGTTCATATCAAAGGAATTTAGCAAGTGAGCTTAAAATCTTCATATGCCAAAAGTCAGGAACGACAGGGGGGTATTTTGTCTAAAACATAACCCAAACCCTTAATATACCCGGTTTTGGCCCACTCTAATCCTCCCAAGCCCAAACCTATCCAGTACCCAGTCCATACCCGAAGCCACATCATACCATTTCCACCAATGCTAGCACCCCACGTCACCTCTCCCTACGTCACTCCCCACTCCCAGTTAATAACTAAAAACATTTATGTTTTAAACAATGTTAACTTTCCCTCCTAACAGCTACTATTTATCATCACTTTCCCCTAATCTTCATTAGAACCCTAATCACGTTGATTAATCAAAACAAGGGGGAAACTCACAATACTTTCCAGAACTTTAATTCATACTAACCTAAACCCTTCAGAACACCCGAAACCCATCACACTCAACTAAAGTACCCCACCCACATGCTCTCTGTACACGTCTTAGCAACAAGACAAGAATGGCACAGCTCATCTACGGTTCCAAGACAATTGTTAACCTCTCCAAGCAAAGATAAACGGCCCAAGATCAACAAGAACAGCTGGAGTCACATGAGAGCCATTTTGACAAACTTTTCAAGATTCCTTCAAAGGGAAATTTTGGGATAAGCATTGCTAGGGTTTTCTTTATTCTAGAATCTTCAATGTAGTAGTATTTAAGGAGCATACAATGTTGTGTATAGCCCTTGTTCTAGTTTCTTGTAATGTTTTTTATAAATGAATATTTAGAGTATTTTAAATCATTTGCAAGAATCTGAGTTCCATTTTTGGTGTAATGAGTTTTTCTTCCTATTGCAAATTAGTTCTTTAAATATTACAAGGTTTGGTTCAAGTGAAAGAATATATTTTTTTTAGCAAAAATCATTATATTTTTTAAACGCCAATTCTGAATTCAAAAATCCTGAGAAGTGAAAGTGGATTTGGTTTTCTGTTTTTCTGAATTGTGTTTATCTTAGCTCTCCATAAGGATATCAGTTTGGTCTTTCAAGGTTTTTCATAGATTTTTCGTAAAAATCTTATTTTTACCTCTTGTTACTCCTAACTGTTTATATAAGTCAACCAATAAGCTAGTGAAACCAGCTTATTGGTTGCTTGTATAAGCTTGTTTTTTGCGCTTTCTTGGGTTTCTTTTCTTAGCAGGTTGGGATTGTTCAAGATATAAGGGTGGTGTTTGGAACTGTTGTAGTCCAACACTACCACCATCTCTACATCAGCAGCCCAACTAGTTCAACTCAGGCCCGAGCCTGAAAGGAGATGGCTTATCAGCCATAGTGGGACCTGGATTGTAGGTCCCACAAGGTAAAACCTGGCTTGAACCCTCCTTCTAAAGCTTTTAAGTGACCTTATATGAACTGGTATGAAACTATTTGTGTGATGGATTTATCAGCTTGTTTAGGTTTGTTGTTATTTGTATGCATGCTTAGATAGGTCTAATTCAGTTTAATCAAGTTTTTAATAGATTTTGTTTGATAATTTTTGGTTTCTGAAATTAAGGGAGTGTTTGGGGAATAGGAGTAAAGCTAAATTAAGATACTCCTTTTGGTCTTAAATCTGCCTATTCACACTTGAATTTTATATTAGTAGCTTAGTTTGGTTATTATTTTCATTTTGGTGTGTTTAAGTTAGATTTGCATGATTCAAAGTGATTAAAATTGGCTTAGAAATCAGTATGGCTGTTTCTTGTTTGTTCTAGCATAATTTGATTTGAAATTTTAGACTTTGTTAGTTATTAAGTTAATTTGAGTGTTTAGATTAGTTTATGGTCAGTTGGTGGAGATTTGTGAAAGTTTTTGTGAGCCCAAACTCACCCCTTGTGCAAATTGAACCAGATTACTATTCATTAGGGTGCACCCCTATATCAGTGACTGCATTTAGGGCCTTTGTGTGAAAATTATTTGAACAACTTGTGTTTTTTATACTTTTTATAGACTCCCTACACTCCACTGAGTGTTGGGGTGCCAATATTTGTCCAAGAAACCAAGTAATCAACAAGATCTAGCCAAAAACGTGCCCAAATCTCATTTTTTTGTTCTAACAGTGGGAACTCAGTTTCCACTGCTAGTATTAAAGTTCCCACTGCTCTACTACCAGACAAAAACAAACAAGGTGTCACTTTCAGAAACTTAGTTTTTTTGTCTTTAGTGGATAAAAATAGGTTTTAGGCTTTGATTTTTGTTTCAGTATTTTTCTTATTTTATTTTTGATTTTTCTGTTTAATTAATTTTTATGTTACTGTTCATTAGTATTTTTAGATTTAATTGCTACTTTTAATTACTTTTAATATTTCTGTTTTTGTCTTTTAGTGGTAAAAAGTTATATTTTTCAGTTTTAAAATTTTTCATAGATTAAGAAAAATAGTTTAAGATTTTTAGTTAAAAAGTTTTTACTGTTCACCTTTTAATTAGTTTTTATAATTAATTTAGTTTAATTAAGGTTTTAATATTAATCTGTTTTGTCTTTTAGTGAAAAATTTTACATTTTTCAAACTTTTTCATTTTTCTACTGTTCAATAGCATAATTTAGGATTTTTAAAATTGTCAAATTATTTTTGGCATTATTTTATTATTTTTTATGATTATTTTAGTTTAAAAATAGTTTTTAGTGATTTAAAAATAGAAAAATAGTTTTTAAAATTTAGGAAAAATACTTTTTAGTCTTTAAATAATATAAGTAACTTATTAGTTTAATAAAATAATATTTTGGACATTTTGTTAATTATATTTAATTTTAGGGCTTTAATTAGCATTCAAAATTGAATATTTAATTAATAAAAGGTTTTAAAATATATTTGTTGGATTTTTATTCTCATTTATATTATTTTAGACTTAGTTTAATCTTTTAATTAATTTTTAGGTTTAATTTTTAATTTTGTCGCGTTTTACGTAATTACGTCGTCGTTTTACGTCAACGTCGTAGTTTAATCGTAATCGTAGCTCGTCTTTACTTCTTTTTCTCTTTCTAAACCAAAAACGTCACTAATCCAAATTTGATTTTTATATAATTGGCACATTAATCCACACACCTCCTTCGAGAACGAACTTGGAATTTATTCGTCTTCACGGTTTTCCTAAATCGTGTCGATTAATACTTTCCGCATTTATACTCGTCTTTCCTAAGACTTGTATACAAAAACACAACTATCATTTTGGCGTCGCTGCCGGGGAGGTGTTTTTAATGTGCCATTATTAGTATCGTGTTTGTGTGAGTAGTGTGTTTTTGCTTTTCATTTTTTGGAAAGTGTGAATATCGTACATACTCATTTTTGTTATTTTTACTTATTATATTATAGTATCCAAATAAATCTTGTTTAATTTTCCTAAATTAAACACACAACAATCTTTTACTATATTTTAGATATATTGGTTTTCGTTTTTATTGTGAATATATTACTATATTGTATCTACATAAGAACACTAAATATACAAGTACTCCAAAAGCGTGAAAACGCAACCTTGATTCGGGATTTCATCACTCGATCATTGTATTCGAATCCAAAGCAAAAGTTTAAAGGCAAAATAGATAAATACTTTCGTGAGGCTTAATTTCAATTAACACAAACTATAAGGTGGGTATAAGGCGGTTGTATTTCACGACCTAAGGGAAAAAGGCTCTTAAGTGCTTAGCGCCGCCTCGTTTCCCCCGCTTGCTTGTGCGTGTTTTGGGAAAGAGGGCCAATCGAGGGTTTGCCGCCCAAGTATTATCTACGTATATTATATTTGCTTGTTTTCAAGATTAAACCCTCTTGAACGTTTTGGTGTTCCACCAACGTTCTAAAGTCATCGAAGGCGTTCACTCCACGTGATCGTTTTCATTCTTTGAGGCTCCTTTAATCGAGAAAGTCGACTCGAGGGGAGATTTGTAGATTTATGTCTACCTAATACATTCAAAAATCCAAAAAAGTTAAAAAACAATCAAAAACCAAAAAAAATTGAAAAATCGAAAAACCGCAAAAAGAATCTTCTTTGCTACCACCCAATCTACGCTTAGTGCATGCGCACTCGATCGAAGGATTATTCCAATTCTAGCGAAGCTTCGAATCGACGCAATCGTAATCGAAGGAATCGACGACGTGTACGAGAATTAGAAACCGACGTTCCTAATATCGTTGTTGAAGAAACCTTAGACGAGATGGCCGACAATCGTTCGATGATGGAATTGCTCCAAGCACCCACCGAGGGTTATGGAGACGCGATCGTAATTCCCGCTATCGAAGCGGAGAATTCTGAGATTAATAGCGGAATGCTTTCGTTGATTCAAGCTACGAAGTTTCGAGGTCGTGAAGCCGATAATCCTCACGACCATATTCGGAATTTTGATCGTCTTTTAGCCACGAGCAAGTTTAAGAACGTTGACACCGATGTCGTCAAGCTTATGCTTTTTCCGTACTCGATCGATGGTGCCGCCAAGGATTGGTACGAGAAAGAGCCACCTAATTCGATAGTTACGTGGAAGGATCTCGTTTCCAAGTTCGTTAATTATTTTTTCCCACCGTCTAAGACAACGTTTTTCAAAAATGAAATTATGAAATTTGAGCAAAAACCGAATGAATCTTTTAGAGACGCGTGGGATCGTTTCAAGGAATTGCTTAGGCAATGTCCTCACCATGGTTTTTCTGAGTTGCACCAAATCGATACGTTTTACAACGGTCTTAATTTTCAAGAACAAGATTCGTTGAATTCCGCCGTTGGTGGCAACTTTTTGTGTAAGACTCCGAAAGATGCATTGATAATTATCGAAAACCGATCCAAGGTTTACCAACTCCGCAATGCACCGAGTGTTGCCAATGTCGCCAATGTTAGTAGTTCTAATCGCGACATTGAGAGAGTTGATGCGAAAGTCGACAAGTTGACGAATGTGTTCACGTCTTTTCTCGTTGAAATGCAAAAGAAAGACACTCCCGCTACGGTGAAAGCGGTTGAGACATCGTGTACGTTTTGTGGTGGACCTCATAATTATTACGAGTGTGCGGCTATAGATGGCCAAACGTCGAATGTGAGTGCGTTAAATGGAAACAACAATTTTCAAAATCAAAATAACGCGGGTCCATCACAACAAGGCAATTATAACCAAGGCAACAATTTTCAAAATCGTAACAATTTTCAAGGAAACAATCAACAAGGAAATTTTTCGAATCAAAACCAAGGTTATAATCAAGGTCGTAATTTGAATTGGCAAAATAGAGATAATAATCAAAACTCGAATTTTTCAAACACCAACAATCAAGGAAACAATTTTTCAAGTGGGAATCAAAACAATTTTCAAAGAAGTCATCAAAACCAAGGGAACTTTAATTCTAATCAAAATAGTTCGTCAAACGATTTTCAAAACTACATGAAAACGAATGAGGCTAATATGAGACGATTTGAGGGAGAAATTGGTACTTTGATAAACGACTTTACAAATACTTTGAAATTGCAAAACACGAAGAGTGAGCAAGGACAAATTGACATTAAAAAGATGTTTTCGGCCATAATGAACAAGTCCTCGGGTGCTTCGTCAAGTTCGTTACCTAGTGACACCGTAGCAAATCCAAAGGAACAATGTAAAGCCGCCTCGTCTCGTGAGAAAGGTCGTGTGATTACCCCTAACCTTGAAGGATTTCGAGTTGTTCCTTCTTCTCAACCCTCGGCTTCTAAGACGCCTTATTGTTCTATAGTCGATGGGGTGAACGTGGCGACCAAAGAAAAGAGTGCACACCCTCGTGTACCTCAAATTCCATCCACGGTTCAAACAGAGAGTTTTATCGATCTTACCAAAGTAACCCTTGAAGAAACTTGTACATCGATCCTTCTTAAAAAACCTAAAAGGCGTATGCCGAGAAAGGAAGAGGATCCGGGCCAATTTCTATTACCTTGTGATTTTTCCTAGATAGAGGGATGTTTATCCCTTGCCGATTTAGGTGCTAACATCAATCTCATGCCTCATTCTCTTTGGAAATTGATGAGATTGCCTTCACTTACCCCCACAAACATGACAATCGAGCTTGCAAATTGTACTCCACTTATACCAATTGGAATAGCCGAGGATGTCTATGTCAAAGTTGGAAAGTTTGTTTTTCCCGCGGATTTCGTTATATCCGATTACGAGTGTGACCCTAAATGTCCCATTATTTTAGGCCTACCATTCTTATCGACGGCTCGAACCATAATCGACGTTCACGAGGGGAGACTTACTATGAGATATGGGGATGACAAAATGGACTTTTTCGCTAGAAAATCCCAAGTTTTTAATGATCATGAAAAAACCGAGGTTTCAAAACCTAATGATTCAAATCCTAATGATTTCAAAATGTTCACTTTAGCGGAAAGAATGAGGCTTAATGCATGTTTTAAAAGAATTAAGAAAAACGGTTTTAAAGATGATGATTTTAATGATAAAGAGTACGTGTACCTAATTCAAAAGGGTATGTGTAAATTTATGGATGAAAACTCACTTTGGGATGTTTTTAGCGAAACAAGTGAAACACCAATTCCGAAGGGCGACGTTAGTGCCATCACGACAATGACAAAAATGGACTCGTCTTCACCACCTTCGAAGGACCACGTCTTTGAGGCTTCAACTTCTAACTCCATCGAAGTGCCTCCTTTGCCTAGCCCAACACCCGTTGAGGCTAAAGGGTTTATCGACACCGATCCTCTCGTCTTAGAAAATTCACCGAAGCATAGTCATTCGACTTATAAGACCATGGTTGTGAGTGCTCACATCGACTCTTTCTTTGATGATGACGATGGCGATTTTGCCGAGATTGATCACGTACTTCAAAATCCACATGCCATTTTTGAGGATTCTCCCCAAAAGACCTCTTCTCATGTGAAGTACGATGACTATGAGTTTGATCCCGAGATTGAGGAAATCATTGAATGAGAGCTAGCTCTTATGCCTTCACTTCCACCTACGAATGAGGACGATCTTTCCAAAATCGAGGATGAACTTAATTAGTTGGAACGTCTTATTTTCGATGACGAACCAACTCATGTGACCACCCAAAATCCAATTCTCGATGAGTTACCTAATCAAGACTCCTCAAATGAGAATTACGTTTACCACATTCGTGAGGATTTAACTTATCAACAATCCCCACAAATGGATGATGGTTTCGTGCTTGATCGTTATCTCTTCGAGAGAGTTTCTAAGATACTCAAGGAGGGGAATGACAAACCGTGGTTTGATAAGCCTATCTTTGATGAAGAAATCGATGAGATCGACGTTCATGAGGATGACGAGTATGTAGACCCCGAGGGGGCGGTGTTCTTTATTGATCGACGCTTTGAGAACTTATATAGTCCGCCACCCACTCCCACCAAGGACTTAAATGTGAGGATTTTTAGCGCGACTAATTTTCAATTTGACACGCCAAATATTTTCGACATTATCAAATCGGATTTTCATAAAGAGTTTTTAAACGATGAAAAAGGAAAAGATTTTAAAAATGTTTTAAAAGATTTTCTACATGTTTAACTCCGTCATCACCGCGTTCTATGAGTGCTACCACCTCGTCTACTCCGTTTGACGATGGTGTGTGTGGATCTAGTGTGGGGGAAGCCCCTTATGTTCCCTCACATTTCTCCACCGAGGACGAGATTTACGATCCTGGAATTGCTTGTAAAGGGAAATCTCGGTCTTCCACCGATGCAATAAATGGAAATCGTATCTATTTCCTTGGTGTGAGTCTACCTCGAGTAGCTCATAAGTTTGCCTTATCCATTGTCCCACCCTTCTACTTCTCATCTATTTTCTTCTACCCCATTGGGGTTCATGTTGGAATGGCGTTGTTTCGTCTTTCATCCGAAAACGAAGATGCTATCTTTGACCCCGGTATACGTGTATCGGGTTTTTAAAGTACTCCACGTACTTTTGGGCCTTGTTTATCATGTAAGCCCCACTAAAAATGACCAAACCATGATTATCCCTAAATGATCACATTTATGGGGATTCGAGTCGAGCTTTTGACTCGGTTATCAAAAATAAGGTGCCTCGTGGGGGATTATCATGCTTATCCTTGTAAATATTATCGCTTTTTTAGTTAACGTAACGAGGGGACTTGTGCTCTTCCAACCTTTGTTTCGTGGTTGTTTGTGATTATGATTCATTAGGTTCATCGTCATCATTGAAGCCTCTCGTGTTCGTTTTACGTAGCACTCGAGCTTCGATCATTGCCTTTGGAGATTCCGATATCCGATGATATCCTTTTATGTTCTAACGTTTATCTTATTAGCATAATTCATAAATAGCTTTTAGGTTATTCGTTTTACCCTTTCCATGCTTGAGATTAAGCATTCGACTTCGTCTTAGTATAGGGGTGTTTTCACCCCTAGACTCGAAACATTGAGGACAATGTTTAGTTTTAGTATGGGGGTGAGTAGATACTTCACCTTGCTTATGTCACCACGCAATCCAATATTCATCTTTTTGTTATCATTTTGTTGCAAAGTAAGGCTAAAAATGGCCAAATTTTAAAATTTTTCTTGTTTTTCATAAGTGTTTAAGACACGAATGTAGGTTTTCCGATGATGAGAATAAGAGTAATTTTTGACTCGACCGTGCGTGTTGAGCACTTAGCTTCGATTCCTTAACTTTTTAGGCTAAGTCTCTTAAATGAGGACGAGAAATGATAGAGTTATTTATAAGTCTCGTAATCGTCACGATCTCATGTGTAGTAATTATTAGCTTATTCTCCCCACGCTTTTTCATAATAAATTGTTAATAAATATTGATATGGCGGTTTAGTCACTATTGTTGGTTTCTAATTTGTTTTAGTAGCTTCCATGTAATTAAATTGGGAAAACATTAAGGTATCGCCAGCGTCACGGTTTTGAAGTATTGGCACCCGAAGAATCTAAAGCTTCACCTAATAATAAGATTTCAAGTGCTCACCTAAATTAAGCAAAAAATTTGAAGCTCACAAGGCCGAAAATCTATGCCCAAATTGAAAGTGAATCAATCCTTAATCTTTGAAGCTTTAAAGATCCAAAATTCGCTTTAGCGTGAGGATATACGTTTTTGGCTAATAAAACCACCGATGAGGCGGATAATAAAAGGCAAGGCAAGACCAAAGTCATAATAAAAGCTTCATGGCGAAGTTGAATAAAAGATGGAGGTAAACCAAAGATAATAAGGCCCTTCCGTTAGGGGGCGTATAAAAGTCTTGGTAATAAGTCTCATGTTCAAAACCGTTATGTTAATGCAAGTGATGCCTAAAAACATTATTAGTGTTAACTAATCTTTCTTAGTTTTGATCACAACAAACCATACAACACATTTAGTATAAAACACAAAATTAATTAACTAACACTATCATCAAGGTAATAATCATATCACTAACCTTTCTTAATCATACTGAGTGATCATCAAAATGATTATCCTTAAAACTCACTTTTGTTAAAAGACTTTTTAATAAACTTTCTTTTTTAGAAAATGTTTTATTAAAATGGAAAATGAAAATTTGAAAATAACATATTCCAAATGTTGTTAGAATATCCTTTGAAGGTTTCAAATACCTCAGATATTCCCACCCCACTAAAAGATAAAAAACGGAACGTAGTCTAGTGGCGGTACCTAAGTACCTACGCGGTTCCTTAGCGATATGGAACCGCGGGGCGAGATAAGGTACCGCGCACAACTAGTCGTTATAGATCCGTTATACTTTGTCTCCTTTAAATAGTGGGTCAAATCTCATTTTCCAGCAAGCCTCTTGGACGTTTTTCTCAGCCCTCTTTCTATTTTCTATAGCATAATCATTAGTAAATGATCACTTAAATTGTTAAGGATGTTTACATATGATTATCCTCTTGATCCCCTCTTTTACCTTGTCCAATGAGAAGATCACTCACTCACTAGTGTTGTGATAAAGATGAATTTATGAGCTAGTCATACTCATCATGATACCCTTTTTGTTTTAAGTCAATCCAATGTATTTATGAATACTTGGACTAGTTGTGTTAATCCAAGTTATTTGTGGATACTTGGATTTGTTGTGTACATCCATTGCATATATGTTTGCTTGGATTTGTGTTGTGTAAATCCAAGATACATGTGTGTACTTGGATAAGTCTAGTTAAGTTGTAATAGATTTGATTAGGAGTTCTTACTAAACTATAAAGTGATGTGGTTGTGTCTTGTGAGTTCTTACTAAACTATAAAGTGACTAGTAGTTGTGTTGTGTGAAGTTCTCACTTAGCTTCAAAGTGAAGAGTCGTGAAAATTGGTTCTAGCTTTCGATTAGAACTCGATATCTAGCCTTGTGTCGTAAAATGGTGAAGTAGGCAACGTCGTGAAGATTGGTTCTACCTTAAGATTAGAACCCGACATCTAGCCTTGTGTCGTTAAATTGTGAAGTAGGCAACGTTGTGTAGATTGGTCCTAGCTAAAGATTATGTCTCGACATTTAGCTTAGTGTCGGAAAATAATGTAAGCAACGATGTAAGGTTTTCTCCGCCGAGAAGGGAGCTTGTGGATATAGTGGAAATCTCGAGTAGGTGTACTCGAGGAGTGGAGTAGAAACGAGGATAGAGCCTCGTTGTCAAACCACTATAAATCTTGGTGTCATCCCACTAGGTTGTCTCCTTCCTTACTCTTCACTTATTTGATTATCATTACACTTACTTATTATCTTTGCTAGTACATTTGAATTGAACCTAATCATTATGCAACTTAGCTTCAAGTAAAAGATAGTTTTGATACAAACCAAATTGAAAGTAATTTTAATTTTGTCATCAATCGAAGAGAAACTATTCAACCCCCCCCCCCCCTTCTAGTTTCTACAATTGGTATCAGAGCGATGGTCACTCAAGATCTTTAAAGTATATTGTACTTTGAAACTTGGATCGATCCTTGTCTCCTCAAATTAGAAGGTCAAGTTATACTAAAGTTTCTCTTTGCTCAAAACTATGCTTTCTTTGAAAATAGGTCTTTTAATTGGTAATATTGCATCCCACTTAAGATTAGTAGCCTTTATGCATTTTAGATATACTCTTGAAATGTATCTACTAGTTTGCATCTTGCTTTGTGTAGGTACTCATGAAGATCAATCACTTAATTGGTTGTGGATTGAGTTACTTGCACTTATAGAAGACTCATCTTCATTGATCTTTAGCATCTTTGAATGATGATACCAAGATGATTGGGAATGATACTAGTCCTTGAAGACTTAGTACTCATCATAGTCATTGATTGGGCATAGCACTTATTCCTTCATGGATTGCTCTTTGTGGCCAAGGTACGCTTTCGTTCTTCCACACGCCCTTTGATCATTCTTTTGATCATTACTTGACTATGTGCTTGTTCTCGGCATCCTTGCCTTGACATTTATTTGTGGTTTGTGTTTCTTTTCTTATATCCTCTCAAACCTTCATTTCTTGGATACTTGACTCACTATGGTGATGTAGAGTGAGTTAGTAGAAGCTTAAAGTATCAAGCATGATTTCCATGGTTTGCACCCATACGGTTAGTAGGCCCTTTGTGGGAGAGAAAGTGAATTAATACCTTGCTCATATTTTGGTTTAGACTAAGACTATTATTGATAGTGATCTTAGTCTATGCTTGAATAATTGCTTTGTGCTTATTCATTACCAAAGCCGTTTAACGTTTCGCCGGAAAGGCACGTCTTATACCACTATATATGACACAAGCTCTTCGTTACCACTATTTGAAGATTGTCATTAATCCCTTGAGCATTAGTCCTAGTCTTGATTCACTTCCCTTGACTTCTTTCCACTTTACCGTTTTGCTATGAGTAGTCGTTTATCCGTTTCGGTTCTTTTCGATCTTGATTTAACTCGTAATCCTTCGTTAAGGCATATTGCTTAGTGTTATGATGATCCAATGATATTCTAAAAGGCTCATGATTTAATTTTAAGTATTTTAGAAAAACTTGGTTTTCAAAATTTGGCGTTTTTCATAGATAAAAACCTGCCTCTGTAGGCGGTTCCTTATCTAGGCGGCTCAAACCCGCGGTACCTTATCGATAAGGAACCGCGGGCAGAAACTTTTATCAGAGCGCCAGTTTGAGTATTTTATTCTTTTTCAAACCAAACCCTCTCTCTCCCAAAAACACACAGCCGATGGGTTTCTTGTTTTCCACCATTGTTGAAGCTTCCAAAACCTTCAATCACTCAAATTAATTGATTCCAAGTTGTGGGTTTCACTCATCCTTCATCTAACATCAATTAATTGTAAGTATTTTCTTTCAATTTCATCTATTTTGTTCTAGGGTTCATCCTTTCATAATTGGGGATTTTTAAAATTGAAATTGAATTAAAACCTTAATAGGAATGTGGGTTGACATGGTTATTTTACTATGATTCCTTAGGTTCATATTCATTAAGATTTCACTAAAACCCACTTGTAGAACAAATCCGAATTTAGGCTAAATGATTTTGGTTGAAAGATGGATTTGAGATGAACCCATGAACAAGTAGGTAATGACATTGTTAATGCTTACCTAAAAACCTTGTTTTGAAAAACCAATGTTCTAATCCATTGTTGATCCAACATAGTTCATGTGTTCTTGGTTAATGATGGAATAGATACATTGTGAACATGAGAATGATATGGATTCAATCCTTTGTTTGTCAAGAAATTGATATAACACATTCTCATATTTTCAATTTTTGATTTTATTTTTCATATGAGTGATTGGAAAAATATTGTCTTATGTTTATTTAGGTACTAATCATGCCTTCTCAATTTCAAAAGGATCATCAATACACTATATAGTACATGCCAAACCTCTCCCAAACCTATGCTTCCCCCCAACATCAAAACGCTTTTCCATCCCTTTCCACTCGTTGTTTCCATGAGGGTAGAGTCCTTGACAAGGAAATAATGGGTTATGACTATATCCAATCTATGTTTGAGCTTTCGGGGTTTGATTGCTTGCTCAACATAGAAGAAGATATTTACCCCTTATTCCTTCTTGAATTCTTTAGCACCTACTCTATGCTTGAATACAATGGAGAAATTTTCATTCGTTTTGTGTTGAATGATCAATTGATTCAATACTCCCTCGAAAACTTTGGTCAAATTCTCGGTGTGCCATATGAAGGCACTTGTCGTTTTACGGATAAATGGAGACTTGATGCTCTCTCGGAATCCTACGATAAACCTCCAAATGACCTCACCGAAATTGATCTAGAGTTCATCCTTGAAATCATCTCGAAAGAGCGTGATGGAAACGTTGTGAGAAGCCTTCATTCAAATGTACGAAATGTGAATCGATATGAAGTGCTCTCTAGCGACCTTAAGGATTTTATGGTCCAACGGGACAATATCCTTAGGGAGAATGTCTTTTGTCTTGGTGGAAACCGAGATCATATCCCGGCGTGTATGGTGCATATGTTGAGTTGCATCTTTACATCCACCAAGTACAACTTGGCATTCTATATCGCTCGACGAATCAATTATCCCCTTTCGAAGCCCAAAACAAACCTTCCCTATGCTATGCTTCTAACTCGCCTTTTCAAAAGGGTTGCTCATGATTTCCCCACCTCGATCTCTCTCGCTTCTACCTGGTTCATAAGGTTATGTTGCCTATTCAAGAGGCATATGCAAGAAAGACAAGAAGTGATCGAGGATCGAGAAAATCTGATCATCAAGAGATGAATGATGAGGACATGGACATGCCAACAAGTGATGGTGATGGCATAGGTACTAGTTCTAATCCACTCTTCGAGTAATTTCCATCCATCCTCAAACCCATTCGAGGATGAATTTGAAGACTTAGCTCCTCCTCCTCATCATTCTAGTGAAGTACCGGAAGATCTCAATATGGAGCATCTTTACCGTGAAAACCTTAGAACTCGAGGGGATTTGCACGAACACCGGGTTGAATCAAGAAAAGGTTTCAAGTTCTTGGGGAATATGATCAAGGGATTGGGCAAAAAGAGAAGGTGAAAGCTTTGAAGTTTTTCAAAGAATACATGTTGGTAAACATGTAATGTTGAACAATATTTTTTATTATCTTGAATGTGTATTAACTTATGCTACATGTTTGGATTATTATCTATTTTGATCCTTAATATTGTTTATGCCATGATGTTTGTGATTTACATAGCTTTGTACATCTTTGTGATAGTTAGCTTATTAGATTATGATCTGTAGTTAACTTTGGCTTGTAAATCTTTTGGTAAAATTCTGGGTTAACCAAAATTTGGGAGGTGAAATTTTTGAAAGCTCTCTGGTCGCGGTTCCATATCGACCCGCGGATCCTTATCGATAAGGTACCACCGGTCCTAGATAAGGAACCGTCGGCCACTGTGCACGACAGCATCTTTTGCTTTACACTGTTTTCTTAAATCTGTGTAAACCTTGCATGATTTTCAGTAATAAACTGCACATTTCCTTAACTAGCTTACCTAAGTTCATTATTCACCTAAAATGATTTTAACCCATTACTAGTTAGGATCATCCCCTCACCCATTTAAACCCACCTTGTTTGCCATGTTCTTCACACATCAAACATACCTCCCTTAACCCTAAACAACCATGGTGTGTACCAAAACCTCAAACACTTCCAAGACCTCCACCCCAAGGAAAACACTCAAAATAAGGATTAAGGTAGCCAAGCCTAACTCCTTACCTTTCCACACACCTAAGAATGAGATGGTTCCTATCCTCATTTCTTCATCACCTTTCCCACCTCTTGCACCATGCAAGACATCATCCACCCATGGTACTAACCACTCCATTGGTTCTACCTCCTCTTCATTCAACTCAATAATGAATGAGCTCTATTCACCCTTCACTCCAAGTGCACCCTTGGATGTGACCACACAACCCCAACCAATCCAAAGCATTCCTTTTGTGAATGACTTTGATGACACTTTGGTGACTTCACCATTTACCCCTCATAACTCACCCATTTCACCAACCTTGGAGAATTTACCTCCACACTCACCCATTTCCCCTTTAGGGAACATGCCTCCACTCTCACCCACATCACCCTTGGAGGACTTGCCTCCTCCACCTCCACCCAACTCAAACATTCCAATTTTGGGTGTTCCACTTTCCCTCCTTTTGGGTGATCTATACTATGGGTTTCAACAAACACATGGTCCTAGTTGTCCATGTTGTCTTTACAACCACTACATCATCCATAACCTTAGGATGTATATGTATGGACTACATAGGAGGTTGCAAGAGTTCTTGCTTGCCTTGTTCTCCATGCCTCCTCCTATGAGATGAATGATGGAGTTTTCTTAATAAGAGTTTTCAACAAAACCAAGCCAAAGAAGACTACTTATCTAGATCTAATGTTAAGCTAGCTTTGTATTAGTTAGTTTTATTTGTCATTGTACTTGCTTCTTTCATGAATGTTTCATGTTGTTGATCTATGGATTTAGCTTTGTGTGTTTCTATCCTTTTGTGCACACTAATCAACGTTAATTTGAAATTAAAATTGAACCTAAATCTATCACAACCTCTAAAAACTTGACTAAAATTAGTTCAAAATGATATCTAAAATATTTTGTCACCCTTTGTCCAGACATTCTTTGTGAATGTGTTGCTTTATGCAACCCTAGCATAATTTGGTGCTAATAGAGGTAAAATTCCAAGATTTGCAACTTTTTGAAAAAGTCTTAGTTTTTCTCAAAAACCTGTAAAAACTTGGTTTCAAGTCCACTGGACGCGGATCCTTAAAGGCCCGTGGTTCCCTAGCGATATGGAACCGCCGGTCCCTTTAACGTACCGCGGGCAGGAAATCAGTCTTTGACGAATTTTTGGTCAAAACTTTTAAAACCCTATACCCTGTCAAGATTCTTTGTTTACTCATTTTGGCTTAACATTCCTTGACACTTCACATTTTGTATTCAAATTCTTACCTTGATTACATTTTACTTATACCCCAACCTTGAGATTTCATTCTCACACAACCTTGAGATTTCATTCTCACACTCTCACAATGCCTAACTACTACATTCCTAACCTTGACATTTCTTTGTCACAACCCCACTCACCCAAAGCTTCCTCATCCAAGCTTTCAAAGAAACCGAAAATCTCGGTTCGACCTATTTGGGTTAAGAAGAATCAACCATCTTCGTCCAAACCACCCAAAAACCTACCTTCTCTCCAATCAAGTATTGGAATGATACTTATACCATAAACCCCATCACCGGAGCAAAAGAAAATGTTCCCCCACCACCACAATCCTTCAATACCCCTCAACTCAATGACCTTTTAACCTTCCCAAACCTCACAAGGCATTATGAAAACATTCCCAAACCCATTACCCCACCACCACCAAACCCTAAGTTTGATGCCATACCCCCATCAAACGATTTTGTGTTGCATCATGGATCCTCGTGTGCTTGTTGTCGATTTCAACAAATTGAACTTGCTCATGTGTATGAGAAGTTAAATTTTCTTAAATTCCTCCTCACTCGACCTCCTATTCAAGTTTTCGTTCCGGTGGACAAAACTTCGAATGATGCATCGTCATCTTTTTAGTCTTTTATTTTTTTTAGCAATCTTGGAAAATATCACTATTAGACTAGCTTATGCTTAGTGGTTTATTTTCCATATTTATTGCTTTTAGATACTCATATTGTGTGTATGACTATCTTCTTTGTTGTGTATTTTTCTTTTATGTAACCTTTGTGTTGTTTGTGTGTTATTTCATTAGTTCTATTTTGAGTTGATCATGGTTAATTTTTACAATTGCTTATGGGTGATTCCATCAATTCTAAACTTTAACCCATTGACAAGCTTGTCATCTTCATCGGATTGAAGCTTGATTTTGTCAATTACCTCTTTGGACATACTTAGCAAAATACTTGCTTCTAATTTGAGATTTCTTCTCTCTCTCCCTCTCAAGTTACTTAGTAGGTAGTGATCATATATACATTGGTGTTTCTTTTCTTTCTACTAACCTTTGTGTAGCATGTCACCTTAGGTCACAACCTTGGTGCCCTAAGCAAGGGGGAGCAACCACCAAGGGGGAGCTACTAGCAAAGTTTGATGTTCTTCAAAGACTTGTGCTAACCTTTTTGCTACGACAAAGGGGGAGAAATGATAGTGATAAACTAGTTAATAATTCCATATTTTATGGTTCTACGTAAATGAGTTTATCGTTTGTCGTAATCAAAAAGGGGGAGATTGTTAATGAAAGTGATGCCTAAAAACATTATTAGTGTTAACTAATCTTTCTTAGTTTTGATCACAACAAACCATACAACACATTTAGTGTAAAACACAAAATGAATTAACTAACACTATCATCAAGGTAATAATCATATCACTAACCTTTCTTAATCATACTTAGTGATCATCAAAATGATTATCCTTAAAACTTACTTTTGTTAAAATACTTTTTAATAAACTTTCTTTTTTAGAAAATGTTTTATTAAAATGGAAAATGAAAATTTGAAAATAGCATATTCCAAATGCTGTTAGAATATCCTTTGAAGGTTTCAAATACCTCAGATATTCCCACCCCACTAAAAGACAAAAAACGAAGCGTAGTCTAGTTGCGGTACCTTAAGTACCTACGCGGTTCCTTAGCGATATGGAACCGTGAGGTGAGATAAGGTACCGCGCACAGCTAGCCGTTATAGATCCGTTATACTTTGTCTTCTTTAAATAGTGGGTCAAATCTAATTTTCCAGCAAGCCTCTTGGACGTTTTTCTCAGCCCTCTTTCTATTTTCTATAGCATAATCATTAGTAAATAATCACTTAAATTGTTAAGGATGTTTACATATGATTATCCTCTTGATCCCCTCCTTTACCTTGTCCAATGAGAAGATCACTCACTCACTAGTGTTGTGATAAAGATGAATCTATGAGCTAGTCATATTCATCATGATAACCTTTTTGTTTTAGGTCAATCCAATGTATTTATGAATACTTGGACTAGTTGTGTTCATCCAAGTTATTTGTGGATACTTGGATTTGTTGTGTACATCCATTGCATATGTGTTTGCTTGGATTTGTGTTGTGTAAATCCAAGATACATGTGTGTACTTGGATAAGTCTAGTTGAGTTGTAATAGATTTGATTAGGAGTTCTCACTAAACTATAAAGTGATGTGGTTGTGTCTTGTGAGTTCTCACTAAACTATAAAGTGACTAGTAGTTGTGTTGTGTGAAGTTCTCACTTAGCTTCAAAGTGAAGAGTCGTGAAGATTGGTTCTAGCTTTAGATTAGAACTCGACATCTAGCCTTGTGTCGTAAAATGGTGAAGTAGGCAACGTCGTGAAGATTGGTTCTACCTTAAGATTAGAACCCGACATCTAGCCTTGTGTCGTTAAATTGTGAAGTAGGCAACGTTGTGTAGATTGGTCCTAGCTAAAGATTAGGTCTCGACATTTAGCTTAGTGTCGGAAAATAATGTAAGCAACGATGTAAGTTTTTCTCCGCCGAGAAGGGAGCTTGTGGATATAGTGGAAATCTCGAGTAGGTGTACTCGAGGAGTGGAGTAGAAACGAGGATAGAGCCTCGTTTTCGAACCACTATAAATCTTGGTGTCTTCCCACTAGGTTGTCTCCTTCCTTACTCTTCACTTATTTCATTATCATTACACTTACTTATTATCTTTGCTAGTACATTTGAATTGAACCTAATCATTATGCAACTTAGCTTCAAGTAAAAGATAGTTTTGATACAAACCAAATTGAAAGTAATTTTAATTTGGTCATCAATCGAAGAGAAACTATTAAACCCCCCTTCTAGTTTCTACACGTTATAAAACCGTGTTTATCGATCCTTCTTGTTGACTTAATTTTTTGACATCGTTGTCTATTAGGATGAATTATTAATTTAATGATTTTGGCTACACTATTAAAACTCTATTTTTAGACTTAATCTCTATTCACGCATAAGTCAATGATGTATCCTCGTGATCATTAAGACAAAAATAAAATATAAGAGATACCAAGTAGGAATAAGGGAGTTTAGGTTCGTAATTAACACTCATGAGATGGGATCGTGTTGCTAACTTATAATAACAATGATCTCGTTACACGCTTAGCATGGAATTGGGTGAAAATCGAGGACGACGAAATTATTTCTAACGAAGCATTCACGTGTTCTTGTTCTATGATCCTAAAAGTCACTTAATCGTAAAACATTACATTATGTCTAACACGCGTGTAGTAGTTTATTTCAATTTATGTCTTCAATAAAAGTCATCATAAAATGAATTTTGGAAGTGCTATGATACTTAATTCTAGCATTGCGTGGGGACACGGCAATGGTTTAGTATGGGGGAGTGATGAGACTGTATTTATACATAGTCTCATCGTCCAAATCGGGCTTAAAATGCTTAAAATATCATCAAAATACCCCAAAATATGTTTGTGTTTGTTCATTGTGTCTTTTAGGTACGGATATCGTGAATTCACCAAATGATCACAAGAATGAAGCAAAAACAAACACGGGAAACGAAGCCGCACAAAGAACCGGACCCGAACGATGATTTTCCAAAATGGTCCTTGAAGTTTGAAGATTTGTCAATATTGGTCCCTTAAGAATTGAAGACTTGTCATTTTATACCCCTGTAAATCCTCAAAATTACTTGTAGGTCCCTAAAATATCAAGTATTTACAAGTTTAGTCCTTGGAGTATGAAGAAGTTACAAGAGAGGTCCTTATACAAAGTTTACAAAACCCTTTGTGTCATAAATGACAAATGGTCCAAAGTTCATATCAAAGGAATTTAGCAAGTGAGCTTAAAATCTTCATATGCCAAAAGTCAGGAACTGCAGGGGGGTATTTTGCCTAAAACATAACCCAAACCCTTAATATACCCGGTTTTGGCCCACTCTAATCCTCCCAAGCCCAAACCTACCCAGTACCCAGTCCATACCCGAAGCCACATCATACCATTTCCACCAATGCTAGCACCCCACGTCACCTCTCCCTACGTTAGTCCCTACTCCCAGTTAATAATTAAAAACGTTTTTGTTTTAAAACATTGTTAACTTTCCCTCCTAACTGCTACTATTTATCATCACTTTCCCCTAATCTTCATTAGAACCCTAATCACGTTGATTAATCAAAACAAGGGGGAAACTCACAATACTTTCCAGAACTTTAATTCATACTAACCTAATCCCTACACAACACCCAAAACCCATCACACTCAACTGAAGTACCCCACCCACATGCTCTCTGTACACGTCTTAGCAACAAGACAAGAATGGCATAGCTCATCTACGGTTCCAAGACAATTGTTAACCTCTCCAAGCAAAGATAAACGGCCCAAGATCAATAAGAACAGCTGGAGTCACATGAGAGCCATTTTGACCAACTTTTCAAGATTCCTTCAAAGGGAAATTTCGGGATGAGCATTGCTAGGGTTTTCTTTATTCTAGAATCTTCAATGTAGTAGTATTTAAGGAGCATACAATGTTGTGTATAGCCCTTGTTCTAGTTTCTTGTAATGTTTTTTATAAATGAATATTTAGAGTATTTTAAATCATTTGCAAGAATCTGAGTTCCATTTTTAGTGTAATGAGTTTTTCTTCCTATTGCAAATTAGTTCTTTAAATATTCCAAGGTTTGGTTCAAGTGAAAGAATATATATTTTTTTTAGCAAAAATCATTATATTTTTTAAACGCGAATTCTGAATTCAAAAATCCTGAGAAGTGAAAGTGGATTTGGTTTTCTGTTTTTCTGAATTGTGTTTATCTTAGCTCTCCATAAGTATATCAGTTTGGTCTTTCAAGGTTTTTCATAGATTTTTCGTAAAAATCTTATTTTTACCCCTTGTTACTCCTAACTGTTTATATAAGTCAACCAATAAGCTAGTGAAACCAGCTTATTGGTTGCTTGTATAAGCTTGATTTTTATGCTTTCTTGGGTTTCTTTTCTTAGCAGGTGGGATTGTTCAAGATATAAGGGTGGTGTTTGGAACTGTTGTAGTCCAACACTACCACCATCTCTACATCAGCAGCCCAACTAGTTCAGCTCAGGCCCGAACCTGAAAGGAGATGGCTTATCAGCCATAGTGTGACCTGGATTGTAGGTCCCACAAGGTAAAACCTGGCTTGAACCCTCCTTCTAAAGCTTTTAAGTGACCTTGTATGAACTGGTATGAAACTGTTTGTGTGATGGATTTATCTGCTTGTTTAGGTTTGTTGTTATTTGTATGCATGCTTAGATAGGTCTAATTCAGTTTAATCAAGTTTTTAATAGATTTTGTTTGATAATTTTTGGTTTCTGAAATTAAGGGAGTGTTTGGGGAATAGGAGTTAAGCTAAATTAAGATACTCCTTTTGGTCTTAAATCTGCCTATTCACACTTGAATTTTATATTAGTAGCTTAGTTTGGTTATTATTTTCATTTTGGTATGTTTAAGTTAGATTTACATGATTCAAAGTTATTAAAATTGGCTTAGAAATCAGTAGGGCTGTTTCTTGTTTGTTCTAGCATAATTTGATTTGGAATTTTAGACTTTGTTAGTTATTAAGTTAATTTGAGTGTTTAGATTAGTTTGTGGTCAGTTGGTGGAGATTTGTGAAAGTTCTTGTGAGCCCAAACTCACCCCTTGTGCAAATTGAACCAGATTACTATTCATTAGGGTGCACCCCTATATCAGTGACTGCATTTAGGGCCTTTGTGTGAAAATTATTTGAACAACTTGTGTGTTTTATACTTTTTATAGACTCCCTACACTCCACTGAGTGTAGGGGTGCCAATATTTGTCCAAGAAACCAAGGAATCAACAAGATCTAGCCAAAAAAGTGCCCAGATCTCATTTTTTTGTTCTAGCAGTGGGAACTCAGTTCCCACTGCTAGTATTAAAGTTCCCACTGCTCTACTACCAGACAAAAACAAACAAGGTGTCACTTTTAGACACTTAGTTTTATTGTCTTTAGTGGACAAAAATAGGTTTTAGTCTTTGATTTTTGTTTTAGTATTTTTCTTATTTTATTTTTGATTTTTCTGTTTAATTAATTTTTATGTTACTGTTTATTTAGTATTTTTTAGATTTAATTGCTACTTTTAATTACTTTTAATATTTCTGTTTTTGTCTTTTAGTGGTAAAAAGTTATATTTTTCAGTTTTAAAATTTTTCATAGATTAAGAAAAATAGTTTAAGATTTTTAGTTAAAAAGTTTTTACTGTTCACCTTTTAATTGATTTTTATAATTAATTTAGTTTAATTAAGGTTTTAATATTAATCTGTTTTGTCTTTTAGTGAAAAATTTTACATTTTTCAAACTTTTTCATTTTTCTACTGTTCAATAGCATAATTTAGGATTTTTAAAATTGTCAAATTATTTTTGGCATTATTTTATTATTTTTTTATGATTATTTTAGTTTAAAAATAGTTGTTAGTGATTTAAAAATAGAAAAATAGTTTTTAAAATTTAGGAAAAATACTTTTTAGTCTTTAAATAATATAAGTAACTTATTAGTTTAATAAAATAATATTTTGGACATTTTGTTAATTATATTTAATTTTAGGGCTTTAATTAGCATTAAAATTGAATATTTAATTAATAAAAGGTTTTAAAATATATTTGTTGGATTTTTATTCTCATTTATATTATTTTAGACTTAGTTTAATCTTTTAATTAATTTTTAGGTTTAATTTTTAATTTTGTCGCGTTTTACGTAATTACGTCATCGTTTTACGTCAACGTCGTAGTTTAATCGTAATCGTAGCTCGTCTTTACTTCTTTTTCTCTTTCTAAACCAAAAACGTCACTAATCCAAACTTTATTTTTATATAATTGGCACATTAATCCACACATTTCCTTCGAGAACGAACATGGAATTTATTCGTCTTCACGGTTTTCCTAAATCGTGTCGATTAATACTTTCCGCATTTATACTCGTCTTTCCTAAGACTTGTATACAAAAACACAACTATCACACAAGATCAAGTCAAAATATAGTTAACGGCTCATGAATTTAGGGTCTTTAGCAACAAGTTACTCAATACAATGAAATCAACTTTAGGCAACATTCGGGTCTAACAATTACTCATGACTTGTGTTCATTTATTTTCAAATAGCATGTATCCTCCTCGCGGGTATTAAAATCATAAAAGCGAGTAGAAAGCGAGGCTATAGACTCACCTTATTATAAGAGATCTAGCGAAATGATCGTCGACGGTAATGGATGCCTTTCAAACACGAGAACCGCTACCTATCAAGTAAGGCGCGTTCGTTAAATAATGACTCGAGAAATAAATCATACATAACAACATCAAACTCAAACTCATAAAGTTACGATAAACTCGAGAGAAAACGATATAATTAACTTCATTATACTTTACTACACATTTACTTAACCATTTTATACTTTTTACAAAGTCCGCCGGTACATACTACATGTACTAGCTTATTTACCCCTTTTAAACTCGTCAACCGTTTATGAAACGACTCGATAAACTAGCTTACTATATATAGAAAGTCCTCTTAGAAGTTTATCAAATTATATTACTCTTATAGTACTTTACCTGACTCATTTTCAAACTACAAAATCCGGACAGATTTACGTTAATTTTTCATACAGCCGTTTTAACTTATTTAAATGACTCCGTTTACAAAACCGACACTCGGGTTTTAAAGTAAACTCAACCTAATAAGTAAACACCTCATTATCAGTAGGTTACATTTTTCAAAACATCCATTTAGAGTCCCCGGGATTCGATCCAAATATCGACAACAACTATTTGTAGTGCCGATACTCGTCTCCCGGTACACGATCATTCAAAACATCATAACTTCGTGCTCGTTTTGAGCTAGAAGCTCTACCTTATATCAAATCGAAGCTAAGAAAATTATCTACAACCCTAGGCTATAAGTTAAGCCATTTTCAAAACATAAAAATTCGGATTTTACCTTTTACTTACTTCTATAAAATGACTAATCAAAACTTGTACAAAATTAACTTTTTGATAAAAACCAACCATGGAAATGATCATTACTATGCCCTAATATCATCATACATCAATCATAACATCAAAATCATAATCAAAATAAAAATCATAAGATCAAAATGAAGTTTCTAACAAGATTTTTAGCACAAACCACCATGGATCATCAAGATAATGCCATGCATGATCATATCTCCTACCTACCAACATCATAAAAAACAAGTTGCTTGCATGTAAGAAATTCTTACACCAATGTGATCCTTATGCAAAAATAAGGTTGGGTCTTGTGTTATTTTAGCTCATAACATCATAATTTGGAAGTTAAAATTGATCAAAGGTGGTGTGTTGGGTTGATGAAGGTCACGACAAGAACAAGAGAGAGGAGAGAAATAAAAAAAAATTGAGTGGGAATTGTGTGTAATAAAAAAATAAATCTTATATATAGTGGGTTAGGGACCTAGTTGCAATTTAATGAAAGTTGTGGCTAGAAATGTAAATATTTAGCTAAAAAGCGGGAAATAACTATTAGTTAATTTTCAAAATATTTACGTGGCTCGGGTTTCATAAAGATACTTTAAAAAATTTAAAACGTACCTCAAAAATAATAATATCGACTATCGACTCGACTTAACAAGTCATTTAAATTAAAACCTCGAAAATAATAAAAATCGAACAACCGACAATAAAACGTAAAATATTTGGCATCCATCGACATCACGCTTGCTAATACTCCTTATACTTAATAAGTATTAAATATAGACCTTCCAACATCGGTTTAAACTTAAACCTTCAAAAATAAATATCGTTCAAACTCATCCAAAAATTTCAAAAATAATCGTAAAATAAGATTAAGTAATGACCTCGATTTTGGGTTGTCACAGGTGAATACATACTTACCTTGCCAAACCTTCACGCTTTCCAAAGTTTATATTTTTGTGTATCATTTTGTTGCAAAATAAGGCTAAAAATAGACAAATTTTAAATTTTTTCTCATGTTTTATAAGTGTTTGAAGACACGAATGTAGATTTTCTGATGGCGAGAATAAGAGTAATTTTTGACTCGACCGTGCGTGTTGAGCACTTAGCTTCGATTCCTTAACTTTATATTAGGCTAAGTCTCTTAAATGAGGACGAGAAATGATAGAGTTAATTATAAGTTACTATGTTAAACGTAGAGTATTCGTATTCTTTCAAAAACTCATGTGTTCTCGTTGTTTGCTTATTCTCACTTCGCTTGTAAATATTTTTTGCTTGATAAATATTGACTTAGCGGTTTAGTCTTGATTGTTGGTTTCTAGTCTTTTCTAATAGCTTACATGTAATTATATTGGGAAGACATTACGGTATCGCCAGCGTCAGGTTTTGAAGTATTGGCAACCCGAATAATCGAAAGCTTCACCCAATAATAAGATTTCAAGTGCTCACCTAAATTAAGAAAAAATTTGAAGCTCACAAGGCCGAAAAATCTATGCCCAAATTGAAAGTGAATCAAGCCTTAATCTTTGAAGCTTTAAAGATCCAAAATTCGCTTTAGCGTGAGGATATACGTCAAGTCATAATAAAACCACCGATGATGGCGGATAATAAAAGACAAGGGCAAGACCAAAGTCATAATAAAAGCTTCATGGCGAAGTTGAATAAAAGATGGAGGTAAACCATGATAATAAAACCACCGATAATGAGGCGGATAATAAAAGTCATGGTAATAAGTCTCATGTTCAAAACCATTCTAAAATCGTGTTTATCGATCCTCTTTGTTGACTTAATTTTTTGACATCGTTTTCTATTAGGGTGAATTATTAATTCAATGATTTTGGTTACACCGTTAAGACTCTATTTTTAGAATTAAATCTCTATCATCGCATAAGTCAAACAATGTATCCTCGTGAAACATTCAAGACAAAATAAAATATAAGAGATACAACTTAGGAAAAGGGGAGGATAAGTACGTGATTAGGGCATATGAGTAGTGTTAGCATTACTAACTTATAATGACAATGATCTCGTTGCACGCTTAGCATGGAATTAGGGTAAAAATCGAGGACGACAAAATTATTTCTAACGAAGCATTCACGTGTTCTTATTCTATGAACCTAAACGTCCCATTTTGCGATGAAAATCATACATTATCTTTAAAACGCAAGTAGTAGTAGCATAGTAGTAGTGGAGCTAGTTTATCATTCAATAAAAGTGAATAAAAATGAATTTTGGAGGTGCTATAATACTTTATTCTAGCATTGCGTGAGGGCACGACAATGGTTTAGTATGGGGGAGTGATGAGACTGCTTTTATACATGGTCTCATCTTCCAAAACGGGCTTAAAACGATGAAAATATCATAAAAAGTGCCCCATATATGCTTGTGTTTGCTCAATGTGTATTTTAGGTAAGGATATCGAGAAAAAGACAAAATCTCACAAGAAATCAAGCAAAAACGAACACAGGAAACGAAGCCGTACAAAGAACCGGACCCGTTATGGATTCTACAAAAATGCCCTTGAAGTTTGAAGTTTTGTCACATTTGGTCCCTCAAGAATTGAAGATATACACTTTTGATCCTTCATTTTGTAACTTTTCAAGAATGGCCCTTGAAGATGTTTACAAGACCAAAATCGGGATCGCATTTATCGAAGCAAAAATGGCTATATTCGGTTCGACTCGACAAAGTTTATGAATTTTATCTAGAAAACACGAAGTCAAAGTCGACCCAAAACCCGAAAACAAAATGGGCACGAAAAACCGAACCAAAATTTATAATTTTATTTTACGGACTAACCCGCACCTGTTTATCGGGGGGTCAGTCCGTATTATTTTAATTATCAAAAACAGTTTAATACTAAACAACTCAAGCCCATTTTCATACTGCCAAAATTTCTTGATTGGGCCTCAAACCCACCGAATCCCACAGCCCAAGAACATACCAAACATGGCCCTTTTCTTTATTATACATAGAATATAAACAAAAACAGAAAAAGGGGTTTGGTCATTGTTAAGCACGAAGATTAGGGTATTTCTCCATCACCAGCCTCCATTATCATCATATTAATCCTAACCAAACCTTAATCAAATCTTTTCATCCTACCCCACATCAAAACCACATCCATGTGAAGAATCCAGTCGCCACATCAGCAGAGGGGTCCTCACCACCTATACAAAATCACGGGATTTCACATCATCCTGACACACTTGACCAAATTGACGATTGTGATGCAATTACTTGTTCCCCACATCAATTCAAAGGCTCAGATTCATCTACATGTCGACATTCATCCATAGAAGCCTCAAGAACAAAGGATATCCAAAGGCATATTCTTGGGTAGTTTAGGGATTTTTGTAATTTATTTTCTAGGTAGGGTTTCTGAGTACTCACTTGTATATAGCTATTCATAGTTTAGCTAAGTTCTTGTTCCAGAATTTTTGTAAGATTTTAAGTGAATTAATGAAAATAAAAAATTTAATCTTTTGTAAGAATCTGAGTTCCAAGTTTTCTGCTTTAATATTTTAATCATAGTCATTGTTTGGAAAGTAGTTGAGAGTTAAAAAGTTTTCATTTTACAAGAAGTTTTCAGAAAAACGTTTTCTTGATGTTTTTTGGACAAAAGCTTTCAAAATCTTAAAACCAATAATGAACTGAAGTGGAAGTGGAATTTCATTATTGGTATTCTTGCTTTGATAAGATTTTGTAAAGATTTATTCTAGTTTTAGTTTGGTTTTATTTGGTTTCAAAAAAATCAATTTCAAAAAGTTCATCATTTTTTATAAGCTATAAGGAATAAGCTGGCTTAATCAATAAGCCACGCTTATAATCTTATAAGCTGTTTATTCAGGTCACATCTTCCTATACTTGTTTGGTCTTAGCAGGTTCACAAATTGAGCATATTGGATGAGGTGTGGATTTTGTTAGTTTATCTTCATCATCTTCTACACATACCAACAGCAATCTTCTTAAATCCGTAAGCTCAAGCCTCAAGCTTGATGGAGAAGGCATAAGCTTGCCTTTTTGATGCTTGGATGTAAGCTCACAAGGTAAAACTGTTAAACCCTCTATACTTGTTTGGAAATTGTGTGTTATGGTTATTTATTGAACAAAGCTGTAGGATGGTAGATCTAATGTTTGATATTATTTATTTAATGACTTGAAATGTGTTAGGAGAGGTTAGAATGATTTTGGTGCATGTTTGAGCTTAATTCTTTGTTAAAATTTCATTTTCTAGATTTAAGAGAATGTTTGGGACGGTTTGGTTTTAGGGTAGGTGATGCCTACATATGACTTGACTTAGCTCTGCATGATTTTTAGTCTAGGATAGGAGATTGGAAGTCAAGATTGGTATGTTTAATTAACAAATCGCGTTTTAGGTGTTTTCTTAAAAATCTGTCATGCGATAGGTAGTAGGCTGTCATGATTAGTTAAGTAGTCTCTAGGTATTCAATCTCGTAGAGTGGTAGTGATTAGGACATTGGATATTATTTTGTAGTCGTATGGGTTTTTGAAGCCTATTTGGTTAAGAGGAATCTCACTGAATAGCTTGTCTTACCCACTGTTAAAGAACCAAGATTTAAGGGGTGTTTGTGTGATTGTTGCTTTCACGATGTGCATAAGAGAAGCCCAGACAATAGAATTAAGTCTGTGATTATGTTGTACTTCGTAGTGCGTACTTTTATTTTGAGTACGTTTTGTATGTTGACTATGTGTTGAGTGCCTCACTGCCCCAAGACAGAAAACATCAAAAGGAAAGTAAAAAAAAAAGGAAATTCCTGTGTGTTTTATGTTCACTGGATTCACACGTTGTCCAAAACTTAGGCCTGATTACTGTGTTTTCATCGTGCTTTGTATTTGGTGTGTGGCATTCGTGTTGGTGCTAGTACTTGTTGTGTTTGTGGTGGGTTCCTGGTGATACAAACGACAACATAGCAAAACCAAAGAGAAAGTATAAGGGGTGAATTTTAGTTGTGTGTTAGTTCTGTGTATTTGCATCTTAAGATGTTGCTTGTGTGCTTGGTAATCCAACAGCATATCAAAAACAGACCAAGAAACCTAAACCATAAGGAAAGAAAACCAAAGTGACTGTTTGGGTTTCTGTCACTGTTCGAAAAGAAAAATAAATCAAAGATAAGTTGGACTTTTAATTTCTATGTTTGAGGTTAGTATATATTGTAAGTGCTTGATTTCTATTTGTCTAAAGTAATATGAGGTTAGAATTCATTTTCCTGAAGGCTAGTTTGAATTTTGGTCAAAATCAGTGCTAAAAATTCCATAAACTGCCTTCATAAACGGATAGTATATCAACAGCTTTAATTTGAGTTTTTGTAGGATTTAGATCTTAATTTTCAGCCTATAGATAGTTCATAAGGTAAAGATATTATGTTTTTAGTTAATAAGTCTTGAGATGATAGAATGAGTTTATTATTTATGCTTAAATATGGCCTTAGATAGCAATATGAGCATTTTTTTTGCCTACTGTTCATATTATCATATAAAGATTTCATTTAATTTTTCTATTGTTTCTTATACTACTTGTGTTAGATTTGTGATTTTTGTTTGGAATTTCGTATTGCTTATAAGCACGTTACTAGCCAACTACTAGTGTTGTGCGCTGTTGCCTTAAGTAAAAAAAACTGCTAAGCAGCACAAAAGAAAAGAAATTGCCAAAAAAAGAGACAGCGAAGGGAATCAAACCCGTGACCTCTACACAGCAACAGACACAACATACCACTGCACCACCATCTGGTCTACACACAAGTTTTGTTAAGACTCCCTTTCTTTTCCTTTATATTCTCTGTTTTGAACAAAAAGAAAACAAAAACAAAAAAGTGGTACCAGTGGGTTTCGAACCCATGACCTGCTGCTCAACGACCCAACACCCGAACCCTCTGCTCTCCCTAGCTTCTTTGTTTTCATTTCCTTTTATTTTGTCTTTATACCTTTTTCAAATTAGTTGTATTTTTATATAATCCGTAGATTATTTTAAAATTAGTTGGGTCGCTTTTTAACGTTCGTACGTTCGCGCGTTTTCGCCCGTTTTGAGCGTAGTTCGATCACGTTTTCTTTTCTTTCCTTCTTTCCAAAAGCGTAATCACTCAATTAAATAACGTCTATAATTGTTGGCTAAACACCATACCTCCTCGAGAACGAACTCGATTGTCGGTATTTACGTTTTTCACAAAACGTAATTACTAATACTTACTACGACTTAGTGTTTGCTTACTTTTTCCTAAAGGTAAGTAAAACGACTAAAAACTTCAACATCAACTACTTTTGGAATATCCTCATTATGATTATGCTCAACGTAATCAAGAGTATGCAAAAATGGATTTTAGAACTCGCTTTAACATACAAAGGGAATTTATCCATACACCAAATTACATGTCCTACTAGAGAAAGCCTTAGTATATTTCTTACACTTGTCAACCCAAATGAACCTAAGGAAATTCCTAAGGGTCTTCCACCGGTAAGTACAGTATTGCTAAGCTTGAAAGAGATTAGAGGATACTTTACCGGATTCGACAAGGTCATTAAGGAATGTACGACTCCAACGGCTCAAACAGCTAGAGAATAAGCATTCGAACACATGAAATCGGTGTTTGAGAAAGAGATCATTCCGTTTGTACACAATCTTAAAGAGGGATTTCTAGATCTCGGGGACAATCTTAATTTCGAAATGGCTAAAGTTCAAAAAGTTTTCCATGAAATGGATGATGCTTATGAGCAACATTTATTTGAGAAAGAAATCATTTTGTCCGAATATTACCTATTCTTGGAACAAGTGGTGTCTATCGATGTGATGCAAGTTGTAACTTTTAAATGTGATTTTGAGATTACATCTGTTGTGAATAAATGTGATGATGTGCATGATATCTCTGTGAATATTGTTGAACCTGTGAATAATGTAGATAATCACTCTTGTCACGAATCTAACGCTGAATTTTTAAAGCTTCAAGATTCTTATAACTCACTTTCAAAACGTTTTGATGAGGTTCAACAACATTGTATATCTCTTGAAATTGAAAACCAATCTAAAAATGAAACTCCTTCAAAAACAAATGATTGTGAAAACACCGTTGAGACTAGTGACAAGATGATTCAGGTGGTTCAGGAATTAGAGGAAGAAATCATGAGACTTAAGAGAGAATCACTAGCAGAGAAATTGGAACTAGAGGCTGCAGAGATTGAAAATCATGCCCTAGAAGATAGAATTACTTCTATGCTAGGGGAGTTTGAAAAAGTAAGGCAGGGTGTCTCACAAGTTTCTGGATTAATAGAAGAACGCTTCGCTATTAATGCGGCAGAGCAAAAGTCACTTGTTGACCAGCTGACAAGAAATGTGAGGAAATCTCTGACCTAAATATTCAGCTCATAGATAAAAGCATGGTTATAGCTGAATTAAAGGAGACACTTCCACTCAAAGGACAAGAAGTTGTTGATAATCCAGCTACAATCTCTGCCCCGACCTCTAGTGCTCTAAAAACAAAAGATGTGGTGCTTTTTAGGAACCCGACCCTTAAGAATTCAACGGTTGACATGGATTATATGAAAAAGGCAATTAGGCATGTGCTTCTTACTAGGGACATTTTAGATGATTTATATGAATCTGGTCCCATAAACAACGAGTACAATGCTGCTCATTTATATATTGAGTGAGTTCAATGTTGCCTATCATATCTTATTTTCATAGGTCCACCTAGTTCTGCATCACTTAAACAACAAACCCCCACCATTTCCATGACTCCATTAAATAAGAACCTAGGAGCTAAGCCTATTTTAAACACACCCATAAAGGCTAAATCAAAATCTGTCACTAATGTTCCGTTGGCTTCTATAAGATTAATTGTGTCTACCAAGGCTAAAGGATCTCAAGACAAGAAAGATAGGATCAAGCCTTCCACTAGTAGGAATGCGAAGAAGAAAGTAGAAGTTCATCCTAGGAATGTTATTTAAAATTTAAATAAAAATAATCATGTAGCTAAGACTAAAGGCCCTGCACTTGTGCAGCAGCCTTAACAAAATGTGAATTCTAATTTGAGATGTTGGAATTGTAATGAATGCATGTTTTCTCAGCGTAATGCTTTATGTCTTGTTGACCATGTGAATGAAATGTATGCAACTAGGAACAATCTTGAATGGACTCCAACGGGGAAGAAATTCACCCAAGTTGGTTGGCAATGGAAACCCACTGGTAGGACCTTTACTACAAATGGAACTATGTGCCCTTTAACTAGGATCACTGATTGTAGTGTTTTACCACACCTTTATGAAAAGGAGGGTAAATAGGGAAAGTATTAAATACGACGGTTTAGGAAAACCGTGTACAAATGACCCTATGTGAAGTTCTAAGTTCGTTTCCCAAGGAGGTATATGTGTGTGACTAAAATGTAGCAAGGTTTGAGATTAATATTGGTTTGAAGGATGAGAAAAGAGAATGACGGAGACGTGAAATTATTTACTACTACGACTTAACGTAAAACCGTAAAATGAGCTAAAATAAAAATTAATTCTAAAAATTACCAAAAATTCACCAAAAATCAAAATAAATAAACTAAGAGTTTACAATGATCAAAACTTTTTCAAACCTTTTAATTAATTAAATATTCAATTTTTAAGTGCTAATTAAAGCCCTAAAAATCAAATTAATTATCAAAAAGCCCAAATATAGATTTTTCAATTGGTAAACCTATAAAATGACCTAAAACGAGTAAAAACTATTTTTATAAATTTTTAAACTAAGAAAAACTATTTAAAATGATTTAAAAACTATTAAAACTTAAAATAATTATAAAAATTAATCTAAAAGTGATAAAATTAATCTAAGAGTTGCAAAAATCATATTTTAATGAATTTAAGCTAAGAGAAATGTAAAAAGTTGAAAAATGTGAAATTTGAAAAATAATAATAAAATAATATTAAAATAATATTAAAAATCCAAAAATTATAAAAAATTCTAAAAACTTGCAAACTAGTTTATTTTGACCTAATTAAACAGAAAATGAAAGTGAAATGACCAGAATACCCCTATTGGCCCCTCAAATGGGCCAAAACCAAAAACAGTCAACACTAATGGGCTTTTTAGCCCAAAAAGTCAAACTTGGCCCAATTGACTTGGAAAAGCCTAATCTGACTAAAAATTCAATTCTAAACACAAAACTCTGAAGGCCCAAAAGCTGAAAGTGAGTTTATCACAGCTTATTAAGCAAACAGCTTATCCTTATTGGGCCATTAAGCCCATTAAGCAATAAGTTAATGCCATAAGCTCTAATTTGACACACAACCTTCTTTTGGGATGCTTAAGAGATCTGTAAAAAGAAATTTTGAAAAAGCACACTCAATAAGCCAGAAATAAGCAAAGTACAAATCAACAAAACGACAAAATAGTCGGGTTTGAGATTTAGGGCACCTCAGGACTTGATTCAACTTGCAAAATGTCACAAGTGAACTCAATAAGCCAAAAAAATCAACAAAACTCCAATAAGCAAAACCAATAAGCCAGAATAAGACAATAAGCACTTATGAAAAAGTCAATTAAGTTGGTTTTCTAGTCAAACCTAAAAGTCAACCCACCAAATGCTCCAGTATGAACAAATGGGTCAAATAATGAGCACCTATTACAAAATCCAAGTTGTTGCTGATTAAAATAAGCTATTATAGCTTATTGATAAGCTGAAACCCAAAATACACTAGCAGTGGCTAGCAGCAGGGGAAAGGAGTTACCACTGCTTTGACTATTTGACCAAGCTTTTTAGAGAGATCCAGTTGGATTCAAATAGAAACAAGGGCACCCTTGTGATCAGTGAATCACAAGGAGTCAATATCAACAAAGAAATCACAAATTGGTTCACACAATAAGCCCGAAATAAGCAAACAGTCCACAGATATTGCACAGACCTTGGAAATAAGTAGTTATGAACAAATAAGCAGTTTTAGCATGAATAAGCCATCCAAATTGAAACAAATGCATACACAAGCTATAATAAAGTCCAATAAGCACAAATAAACTTGTTTCAAGCAAAGGATCAAAGTAAATAAGCAGATTCAAGCACCAACAGTTACTGATAAGCACAAGTAGAATATGCAGAAACTTTTGCTGATCTAATTGACCACAGATCCTATTTCAAGCATCCAAATCTCTTTCCCTGATGTTATTAACTAAGTTTAATCACTTGTTAACCCTAGTCTATGATTAGATCTAGGTGTCCCTTAAACTATAGCCAATTTTATCAAGTAACAATGATTTTATAGTCCTTATTAAGATCTAGGTGTTTAAAACCACAAAACCTGCAAATAAGTGACCAAGTAAACCAGGTAAACAGATACCAACAGATAACAACACAAAACACCTACTCAACAAGCCATAAAACCTGCTTATGCAGTTAACCCAAACACCCCTTAATAATCTGTTTTGACAAATTTTCAAAGGATAATCCAGATTCAACCCACAAATCAAGTTAATAACCACTCAATAACATCAAACCAACACAGATAAACAAGATTCAACCAAAATAACACAGATTCAAGAACAATCATACAAAAATCACCAATATGCAGAAAAATAAAGAGAAATGAAAAAGGAGAAGGGTGCAAACCTCCAAGACCTACATCCAGGCCCTGGATTGTTTGAGCTGAGGTACTAGCAGAACAAGTACCAGCTTCCAATGCTGCTAAGATGAACAAACAAACAAGTGAGATAAAAAACAGATAGAAACCTTTGGTTTATGAAAACAAGTGTTTTAATCCTTAAAACCTTTTTTTCAAAACCAATAAAACATGAAAGTGGAACTCAGATTTAGGCTATTCTAACACCAACTTTTAATAAACACAAAAGAGAATTCAAAGATTTTATGAAATTCAAATTTTATTAACTTAAAAAGGAATTACAAAGATTGATAGCCAAAATCTGGAACAAAGGGACTCTCACAGGTTGAGGTCTCCTTTTATAGGCATATGTTAAGCTAACACTATTTACAAACCCTAGAAGTGAATTTCCATTCTTGTCCTTGAGGTCTTCTAGACGATTCTTTGATGTGAGATGCCCAAAATGATCAAAACCGTTCAAAATAGCTTTGGAGTGAAGCAAAGAGTATTGGCTGTTGATCTTGACACGTGGCAGTACTTGGGGAATAAGGTGTGATGTGATAGGCGGACGAGGTTGAGTGTGGGCCCTCTTGGTGAGTGGGAGTGAGGGTTTTAAGGTTGGGATAAGTTTCTACTTGTGTGAATCACACGTGGGTGTGGGTAATTGAAAATTACCCTTTGTTTTAAGTGAGGTAAAAACTGGGTTCATATGTGCTACAGTAACAAAGTTTGATCCGTTTTTGTAGGATTGTGTTTGTTTGGCGCGTGTTTGTGAATTCAAACTTTGGGAATGGCAGATTTGGTCCTTTGTTTTTGGGAAAAGTTGTATAAGAAGTATTTCAGCCATTATAAATGCATCCGTTTGTTAATAAACTTCCAATCTTCACACTTTTGCCCTAAAACTTTGGCAAAAGGTTTTAAAGGGTTGTTTTTGCCATTTTTGGATATTTGAGGGACTGATCTTGGACATTCTTGATCTTCAAAGGTCTTCAATGTAACTTTGACTCCATGAGCGACCATAATTGACAAATTAGATTTGATGAGGGACTAATCTTGTCATTTCTTCAAAGTTGGGGGACCTTTTTGCAATTTTGACAAACTTAAGGGACCAAACTTGTAATTATGAATTCACAAGGGTTTTAAGTGTCATTTCTTCATTGTTTGAGGATCAATCTTGCATATCTTCAAGTCTTCAAGGTTTAATGTTGGATAATTCATGAACTAGGGCCCGGTTCTTTGTACGGCTTCGTTTCTCGTGTCCGTTTTTCCTTTTTTCTTGTGATCTTTTGTCTTTTTCACGATATCCATACCTAAAATACACAAGTAAACAAACACAAGCATATATATGGTAATTTATGACATTTTTGTGCATTTAAAGCCCGAAAAGAACGATGAGATCATGTATAAATGCCATCTCATCACTCCCCCATACTAAGCCATTGCCGTGCCCTCACGCAATGCTAGAATAAAGTATCTAAGCATCACCAAAGTTCAATTTTATTAACCTTTATTGAAAAGTAAAAGACTTGCAAAAATACTACGAAGATGTGTAAAGACATAATGTATGATTTTTATCACGAATGTGACTTTTAGGGTCAAAGAATAGAAACAAGTAAATGTCCCTTAGAGTAAATTTCGTCATCCTTGATTGTCATACATTCCATGCTAAGTGCAAAAACGAGATCATTGTTGGTACAAGTCACAATGCTAACACTACTCATACGCCCAAATTGTGTAATACTTTTTCTCCCCGCAATCCTAGTTATTATAAAAGGAAATGGGTTACTAGCATTTTTTAACTATTTGTCATGGATCACAAGTGATTCATATTGACTTATTTGAGTAGTTATTAGTCCGAAAGCAAAGTAGCACGATTTAATCGATAGTTAGCCGAAGGACAAAATCGTTTAAAACGGCTTCTCGTGTATCTCCTTAAGTTCATATCTTGGCATAACTCGTTTCACGATTTGAGACCTTTCTCGGACCGATATTTGGCATGTACTTCATACTTCAAATCTTGGGAAGACGTTCTTGAAATTATGGTCTTCTCTTCATATATTTGGAATTTCTTCACTTGACGTTTTTGAGAGATTCTTCATATTTGGACCACGACTTCAACATTTTTCTTCAATCTTTATTTTGGACTTTGATATACAACGATCCGCCTCCGTTTCGGACTTGGATATATTTATCCTCATACCTTGTAAGGGTCTTTTTGGATAGACTTTCTCCATGATCTTTAGAGGAGTAATTGCTTTTTGTCGTGTGTCTCGATCCTTCATATTGATTTAGGAATAATGATACTTCACATCATCTTGGATATTTAGCAACAAAATATAGCTCCTCATGCCTTGTTAGGGCCTTTTTGGATCTTCACCAATCTTCGCGTCCGCTTCAGTAAGTTATGCCTTGGCTATGAACTCTATTCAACCCCGAGCAACTTTTAAACGATCTTGCGCTAAAGGCTAAGTAACCTTTCAAATCGTACGACCTTACTTATTGCAATTACTTTTATTCCTAATGCATTGATCTTATGGGAAGAAAAAGCCACAATTAAAAACATATGAGTTTTTGAAAGAACATTTTCATGTTCTACGTTTAGCATGATCACTTGTCTAACTCTATCATCTCTCGTTCTTCACTATATAAAGACCTCTAATTAAAGAGACTCGTGAATACTTAGCCATGGAAGTCAAAATTAAGCCAAATTTGGATTAGCTTTCATTAAGACTATATCAAATCAAAGTTTTGGGTTTTCAAGCCACCTATAGGATCTTGCACTTTCTTAGACTTTTTCAAGTTTAGAGAATGCATTTTATAGTTCCCTTGATAAGTGACTTTCTAGGATCAATTATAGGAACTTGCGAAAAGTTCTTGTTCTTAACCCAAATGAGCTAAGTCTTTCACGTTTTAAAGCTCCCTATATAAAAGTCTAGCAAAACTTGAATTGAGCGGGTTAAGGAATGTAAAGGGCTCCAAATGCCCATCAAGTCAAAAATTAGCTCTTATTCTACCCATCGGAAAATATACATTCGTGTCATAAAGACACTTATGAAAACTAAGAAAATTTTTAAAATTGGGCTATTTTTAGCCTTATTAGCAACAAAACAAAACGCTGAAAGTTGGAAAACGTGAGGGTGTAGCAAAGCAAGTATCTATTCACCCCCCCAATACTAAAAGTAAACATTGTCCTAAATGTTTCGAGTCTAAAGGTGGAGCACCCCCATACTAGAGACGAAGAATCGAATGCTTAGGATCTAGCATGGAAAGGGTGATCAACAATATATCTAAAGCCGTTTGTTAATTATGCTAAGAGATAATTGTTAGAACAATAAAGGATATGTCAATGGATTCGTGAAAAACTTCTTCAAGCAAACGATGGAGGCTCACGTAAACGAACACGAGAGTCTTCAATCGTAGATGATGATGATGATCTAGATAACACAATCACAAACAACCACGAGACAACGAGTTGGAAGGGTACAAGTCGAGCTCGACTCGATCCCCTCAAAATGTGAACATTTAGGGAAAATCATGGTATGGTCAATTTTTTTATGGGTCTTACATGATAAACAAGGCCCAAAAACAACCGGTATTAAGGACTAAGTCCTTCGATGGTGCAAAATACCGGGATCGAAGATGGCGTTCTCGTTTTCATTGGAAAACAAATCAACGCCACTTCATCATGTGTCAACACAAACCCAAAGGGTTTAAAGAAAATAGATGAGAAGAAATAGAAGGGTGGGACAATGGGTAAGTCACAAAAACGATGAGCTACTCGAGGTAGACTCGCACCAATCAAATAGAAAGATTTTCCATTTATTGCATCGGTGGAAGACCGAGATTTCCCTTTATATGAAATTCCGGGATCGAATATCTCGTCCTCGGTGGACAAGGATGAGGGAACATAAGGGGCTTCCCCCATACTAAAACCACACAAAGCATCGTCAAAAGGAGTAGACGAGCTTGTAGCACTCAAAACACGTGGTGATGACAGAGTTAGATTTGTAGAAAAATCAATTAAATCACATTTAAAATCTTCTCCTTTTTTACCTTTCAAACTCTCCTTATGAAAGCCCTTTTTGATTATGTTAAAAATATTTGGTGTTTCTAAGACGATGTTAGTCACACTAAAAATTCTCACATTTTAAAACCGTTTTGGTTTTGGTGGTGGTAAGTTCTCAAAACGTTTATCGACAAAGAAAACCTCCCCATCGGGGTCAACATATTCGTCATCCGAAAGATCTTCCGTAGAAACCGGCAACTTATCAACACTTTTCAAGAATGAATGTTCGAGTGAGGCGAAGGATTTTTCGATTCAAGAATTGACGGTTTCTTCTTTGTAGGCTTTACACTCATAACCTCTACCGGCAGAGGAAATGGTAAATTGTTTTTGGCGACATTTCCTAAAACTCTTGGTGAAAATTCTTTGTAAACGACATTGGTTGAATTACCATGGTTTAAAGTTGCAATAGAATAGACATGAGAAAGTTTGGAGTGTTGTGTTGCATTGATGACAAGTTCTTCTTCATTGAAACGAAGGGTGATTTTTCGAGCATAAACATCGATAAGTGCTCTTGATGTATCCAAAAATGAACGACCCAAAATGAGAGGAACTTTTCGATCGATAGGAATGTCAACAACGATAAAGTCAACGGGATAGTAAAACTTTCCGACTTTAACGAAAACGTCCTCGGCTACTCCACATGCTAAAATCGTAGAATGATCGGCCATCTCGATAGACATGTTCGACGGAGTAAGAGCCGGAAGCGAATGCGATTTGAAAATCTAAAGAGGCATTAAATTAATACTAGCACCAAGATCGGCCAAGGCGTAGCATTCCTCCATATCTTGAATTGCACACGGAATCAAAAATTTACCGGGATCACCGACTTTTTGCGGTATGCGGCTAAGAAAAACCGATGAACAACTAGACGATTGTTGTAATTTCTCTTTGTTGTTTAGCATACTTTTGAAGTTTGCGGCGAATCGAGGCATCATGATAAGAGCGTCGACAAAACTTATGTTAAAATATATATCACGAAACATTTTTATAAATAGCTCATATTGATAATTATTCCGTTCTCGTGCCTTTTCCTTGTCACGTCTCGAAGGGTAAGGTAAGGGTGGTGTGGGTTGGACATTAGGCAACGGCCTTGGAATCTCAGGTTCCATGATTGGTATTGGTTCAACCGTAGGTGTGGTTTGAGCGGTACTTCGTGGGATTGTAATGTGCTCCTTTTCGACCACCACCTCGGGTTCTTTCTCGATTTCCTTCTCCGTAGAAGTACTTGGACGAGAAATGGGTTCCTTGAAAGTTTTACCACTACGTGTAGTAGTAACCTTCATTTCTCCCTTCGGGTTTGTAATGGTATCACTAGGAAGACCACCCGAGGAAGAGGGTTTACACATGATTGCTTCAAACATTTTTGCCATTCGGTCCTCAAATTTTTATTGTCTAGCATCCGCTTTTAACAATTCTTGCTTAATCTCATGTTGTCCTTGTTCCATATTTTGTTGAAGACGTTGAACATTTCCTTCCATTTTATTAGCATGAGTTTTAAGTTCATTAGCAAGTTCGTTTTTAAGCTCATTTTTCAACTCGGATCTTAAGCTAATCATCTCAATTTGCATGTTATCAAATTTAGCATCATTTTGCTTTAGCATAATCCAAAAATTCTCCTTGAAGATTTTTAGTCTGAGCATTTTGAAAACTTTGTGTAGTGTTTTGAAAATTACGGTTTTGGTTTTGATTAGTGACTTGTCCATTCCCACTTTGATAATTCCCTTTGTTGTAGTTACGTGAATTGCCTTGATAATTACCACCTTGGTTGTTGTTTCGATAGTTATTAGCATTTTGATTTGGTGGAGCTTGATTTGGGCGGGAACCTTGGCCGTTTTGGTTATAAGTTCCCGTTGCTACGTAAGCACTCGAAGTGTTACCATCCGCGGTAATGCACTCGGAATGATCATGTGCTCCACCACAAGACAAACAACTCCTAGCAACCGCTTTAACCGAAGCGGAACTCAAAGCTTCTTAGCTTTCCAATGAGTCATAAGATTAACAAATCTATCGAAAAACAAATTTTCCTCATTAGTTTCATCATGTAAGGCATTAATGCTACGAGACGATGACGAACCCAAATTGGCAACACTCGGTGCGTTACGAGGGATTTAAACCTTAGATCTATTCTCGATAATCTTTAAAGCCTCATCGGTCGTTTTGCACAAAAAATTACCACCCGCGACGGCATTCAAGTAATCTCGTTCATGATCATTAAGCCCATTATAAAAAGTATCAATTTGATGCAATTCCGAAAAATCATGGTGTGGACATTCATGTAACATTTCTTTAAAGCGTTCCCATGCCATTGAAAAACTTTCATTATTTCTTTGCACAAATCTTGAAATCTCATTTTTCAAATGTGTTGTTTTAGATGGTGGAAAAAATTTGTTCACAAACTTAGAAACGAGATCACCCCATGTCAAAATTGAATTTGGCGGTTCTTTCTCAAGCCAAATTTTAGCGGGTCCATCTAACGAGTATGGAAACAACATCATCTTAATGGCGTCATTTGGAACATCCTTAAACTTGCTAGTAGCGGTGAGACGATTAAAATTCCTTATGTGATAATGAGGGTTGTCTTTCTCATGACCTCTAAACTTATTAGCTTGCAACATCGATATTAAACCCGTCTTAATTTCGAAATTCTCCGCAAGGATAGTAGGAATCACAATGGCCTCTCCAAAACCCTTGGTGGGTGCTTGTAGCAACTCCATCATAGTACGATTAGCCATGACGACTCCTTGTTCTACAATAGGTTCAACAATTGGAGGTTGTTCTTCAATCAACGTCTCTTGATTTGCTTGCTTTTGAAGACGTTTACGAGCTTGTTTTGCTTGATTACGAGTGATCATAAACTTCACGAAGAATGGGAGGTAAGCAAAGAAGATTCTTTTTGGGTGTTTTGTGGATTTTCAATTTTTTTGTGTTTTTGATTATTTTTAATTTTTTTGGATTTTGGTGTATCTTCGTAGACAACAATCTACCAAATCTCTCCTCGAATCAAACTCTTGATTAAAGAAGCCTCAAAATAATGAAAACGATCACGTGTAGTGAACGCCTTCGAATGACTTTAGAACTTCGGTGAAAACCAAATTGTTCAAGAGGTTTTAATCACAAAGAAACCAAGCAAATATATTATACGTAATAATACTTTGGGCGGCAAAACCGTCGATTAGCCTTCAATCTCAAAATACTCACAAGCAAGCGGGGAAACGAGGCGGCGCGAAGCACTTAAGAGCCTTTTTCCTTAGGGTATATTTTATAATACCCGCCTTATACCCACCTTATAGTTCGTATTTTTCAAAATCGAGCTTCACGAAAGTATTTATCTATTTTTGCCTTTTTCTTTTTGTTTGAGATTCGAATACAATAATTAGGAGATCAAATCCCAATTAAGGTTGTGTTTTCACACTTTTGGAGATATTTTGTATTTATTGTAATACTTAATACAATATAGTAATAATAATTTCACAAGAAAAACCAATAAAACCGATAATACGTATTAGTAGATTTCTACTAATACAAATACTATTTATGGTTAATATTAAAAACAACAAGACAAATTAATCACGACACACCTCCCCGGCAGCGGCGCCAAAATGATTGCAGTGTTTTACCACACCTTTAGGAAAATGAGGGTAAATAGGGAAAGTATTAAATACGACGGTGTAGGAAAACCGTGTACAAATGACCCTAAGTGAAGTTCCAAGTTTGTTTCCTAAGGAGGTATATGTGTGTGACTAAAATGTAGCAAGGTTTGAGATTAATATTGGTTAGAAGGGGATGAGAAAAGAGAATGACGAAGGCGTGAAATTAATTACTACTACGACTTAACGTAAAACCGTAAAATGAGCTAAAATAAAAATTAATTCTAAAAATTACAAAAAATTCACCAAAAATAAAAATAAATAAACTAAGAGTTTACCAATGATCAAAACTTTTTCAAACCTTTTAATTAATTAAATATTCAACTTTTAAATGCTAATTAAAGCCCTAAAAATCAAATTAATTATCAAAAAGCCCAAATAAAGATTTTTCAATTGGTAAACCTCTAAAATGACCTAAAAAGAATAAAAACTATTTTTATAAAGTTTTAAACTAAGAAAAACTATTTAAAATGATTTAAAAACTGTTAAAACTTAAAATAATTATAAAAGTTAATCTAAAAGTGATAAAATTAATCTAAGAGTTGCAAAAATCCTATTTTAATGTATTTAAGCTAAGAAAAATGTAAAAAGTTGAAAAATGTGAAATTTGAAAAATAATAATAAAATAATATTAAAATAATATTAAAAACCCAAAAATTATAAAAAATTCTAAAAACTTGAAAACTAGTTTATTTTGACCTAATTAAACAGAAAATGAAAGTGAAATAACCAGAATACCCCTATTGGGCCCTCAAATGGGCCAAAACCAAAAACATTCAACACTAATGGGCTTTTTAGCCCAAAAAGTCAAACTTGGCCCAATTGACTTGGAAAAGCCCAATCTGACTCAAAATTCAATTCTAAACACAAAACTTTGAAGGCCCAAAAGCTAAAAGTGAGCTTATCACAGCTTATTAAGCAAACAGCGTATCCTTATTGGGCCATTAAGCCCATTAAGCAATAAGCTAATGCCATAAGCTCTAATTTGACACACAACCTTATTTTGGGATGCTTAAGAGATCTGTAAAAAGAAACTTTGAAAAAGCACACTCAATAAGCCAGAAATAAGCAAAGTACAAATCTACAAAACGACAAAATAGTCGGGTTTGAGATTTAGGGCACCTCATGACTTGATTCAACTTGAAAAATGTCACAAATGAACTCAATAAGCCAAAACAATCAACAAAATTCCAATAAGCAAAACCAATAAGCTAGAATAAGCCAATAAGCACTTATGAAAAAGTCAATTAAGTTGGTTTTCTAGTCAAACCTAAAAGTTAACCCACCAAATGCTCCAGTATGAACAAATGGGTCAAATAATGAGCACCTATAACAAAATCCAAGTTGTTGCTGGTTAAATTAAGCTATTATAGCTTATTGATAAGCTGAAACCCGAAATACACTAGCAGTGGCTAGCAGCAGGGGAAAGGAGTTTCCACTGCTTTGACTATTTGACCAAGCTTTTTAGAGAGATCTAGTTGGATTCAAATGGAAACAAGGGCGCCCTTGTGATCAGTGAATCACAAGGAGTCATTATCAATAAAGAAATCACAAATTGGTTCACACAATAAGCCCAGAATAAGAAAACAGTCCATAGATATTGCACAGTCCTTAGAAATAAGCAGTTATGAACAGATAAGCAATTTTAGCATGAATAAGCCAGCCAAATTGAACCAAATGCATACACAAGCTATAATAAAGTCTAATAAGCACAAATAAACTTGTTTCAAGCAAAGGATCAAAGTAAATAAGCAGATTCAAGCACCAACAGTTACTGATAAGCACAAGTAGAATATGTAGAAACTTTTGCTGATCTAATTGACCAAAGATCCAATTTCAAGCATCCAAATCTCTTTCCTTGATGTTATTAACTAAGTTAAATCACTTGTTAACCCTAGTCTATGATTAGATCTAGGTTTCCCTTAAACTATAGCCAATTTTATCAAGTAAAAAAGATTTTATATCCCTTTTTAAGATCTAGGTGTGTAAAACCACAAAACCTGCAAATAAGTGACCAAGTAAACCAGGTAAAGATACCAACAGATAACAACACAAAACACCTACTCAACAAGCCACAAAACCTGCTTATGCAGTTAACCAAACACCCCTTAATAATCTTTTTTGACAAATTTTCTAAGGATAATCCATATTCAACCCACAAATCAAGTTAATAACCACTCAATAACATCAAACCAACACAGATAAACAAGATTCAACCAAAATAACACAGATTCAAGAACAATCATACAAAAATCACCAATATGCAGAAAAATAAAGAGAAATGAAAAAGGAGAAGGGTGCAAACCTCCAAGACCTACATCCAGACACTGGATTGTTTGAGCTGAGGTACTAGCAGAACAAGTACCAGCTTCCAATGCTGCTAAGATGAACAAACAAACAAGTGAGATAAAAAACAGATAGAAACCTTTGATTTATGAAAACAAGTGTTTTAATCCTTAAAACCTTTTTATCAAAACCAATAAAACATGAAAGTGGAACTCAGATTCAGGCTATTATAACACCAACTTTTAATAAACACAAAAGAGAATTCAAAGATTTTATGAAATTCAAATTTTATTAACTTAAAAAGGAATTACAAAGATTGATAGCCAAAGTCTGGAACAAAGGGACTCTCACAGGTTGAGGTATCCTTTTATGGGTATATGCTAAGCTAACACTATTCACAAACCCTAGAAGTGAATTTCCAATGTTGTCCTTGAGGTCTTCTAGACGATTCTTTGATGTGAGTGATGAGACTGCAATTATACATAGTCTCATCGTCCAAATCGGGCTTAAAACACTTAAAATATCATCAAAATATGCTTGTGTTTGTTCATTGTGTATTTTATGTACGGATATCATGAAATCAACAAAAGATCACAAGAACCAAGCAAAAACGAACACGGGAAACAAAGCCGCACAAAGAACCGGACCCGAGCGATGATTTTCCAAAAATACCCTTGAAGTTTGAAGATTTGCCAAGTTTGGTCCCTCAACTTTTGAAGACTTTTCATATTACACCCTTGTAAAAACTCAATATTACATAAAGGGTCCCTAATATTTCAAGAAATATCATTAAAAGCCCTTGAAGAATGATCAAATTGCATAAGAGATCCTTGATCAAAGTTTGCAATATGTTGGTGCCAAAAATGACAACCTTGTCAAAGATATTATAAAGGAAATGGAATGAGTTGCTGGTAGAACTTGGTGTGACAAAAAAATGGAAGTGCAGGGGTCCCTTTTGCCAATATTCAAACCCAAACCCAACCTAAACCCAACCCAATACACCAAAACCCACCACTTAAGTCCAACTACCCTACCCGTTTTTAAGCCCACAATGTAATATAAAAAAAATAATTAAAAAAACACTTATTAACATAAACTTTTTCCCCAAAATAGATTAATCACTCTGATTATCTATTATAAACCCTAAACTAAATACCCAGGTACAATCAAACTCACACCAAGAAATTTTTCAAATTAATGTTAGGGATTTTGTAGACTAAGCAACCAGAAACCAACCCATGTGCTTAGATAGCGACATATCACGCTCTTGTCCCCCTCCCAAGCTATTTTTGTCACGGGTCTTCACATATGAACAAGATTTGCCAGAGGCCAAGACCAAGATCAACGATTTAGATTGAATGCGTGCTCTCTACTCTCAGTCTAACGTACAAGATCAAAAAGTTTTCTGAATTCATCACATGGCATCCAAGACTCGAATTCAAACATGGGATCGAGAGGGAATATTCTCAGCATCTTTTAAGGGCATATATGGAAACTCACTCACGGATTAGGGTTTAGAAATTTTTTCTGAGATTGTAGTATAAATAGCTTGTATAGCAGAATGTTTTAGTTGTTCCAATTTTTGTTTATTTTCAATATTCTTGTAATTTAGTGAATTATTGAGATATATAAATTTTGAGTTCCGTTTTATTTAAAGTGTCTTTTAATTCTGCAAATTTACTTTTTAATGCACTTGTAATTTCATATTTTATCAAAGAATTTTCATTCAAAGAAATTTGGTAAAAGTTTTTTGAGATCCAATTTTGCATAAGTCTTGTTGAAACTTAAATAACAATTGAGAGACTTACTTGTGGATGATTGTTATTTTCTGTCCATTTTAATTCTTGCAAAAGTTTTTTCAATATCTTAAATTTTTTACTGTTTTCAATTTGAGGTCCATGAGTCAGCTTATATCACAATAAGCTAGCTTATTAGCTTTGTTTACCATCATCCCTTGTTGCTTTTTGTTCATGTGTGCAGGATACAAGTAGAAGCTATGGTCATTCCATCATACTTCTTTAAATTCTGTTGTAGAATTTTCAACAAAGAAGCAAGTCACAAGCCCTTTCTCCCATAAGCCACATAAGCTCTAATAAGTTTCAAGCCGGTTGCATCAGCTTGTTTGTGCTTGGTATGGACGTATATCAAGCCAAAGTAAGTTTAGAACTACCCTTAGCTTATTTGTGTTGAAAATGTGCCTTATGTGGATTTGCTTAGTTTGCTTATTTGTTTGGTTTCAATTGCTTATTTCTTGCTCTTGTTAGATTAATCTTATGCTTAGTGTAGTTCTTTGTGTTGAATTAGCTTAAGTCTCAAGGAAAAAAAAGAATCCCTTTGTTAATTTTTTTTCTGCTTAGTATAATGGTGTTTGGGATTACATGTAAATTTAGGTTGCACTTACACTTGAGGTTTGATTGATTGCAGGCAGTTTTTATAGGTTAGAATAGGCTCTAATTAAGTTTTACTTTGAGGTATTGAGAATAGAAATCAAGATTTGATGTTCTACTTTCTCTCTGTCTGAACCATAGCATAAAGTAGTGTAAATTTGGTTTATGTTGTCTGCTATTTGTTTGTATTCTCTATGTCGTCTGATTCGTGTGCATCACTTGGTGGTTATACTTCACTAGTGCTAATATTGGTGCATCTCTGTTAGTTGTTTCTGCCCTTCATGAGCTTAATGCACCAGCAGCAACCATATGTCGATTTTTAGGATTTGGATCTCAAAATTCGGTTTTTAATCAAGTTAAGAGGCGAGATTCTACTGTTTTGAGGTTATAACTTCTGAGGTTGTAGATTTAAGCTTATATACAGTGTTGAATTTAGCTTTAATAGTCTTTGAGTGCACCTTCTGCTACAACATAACCACCGCAACCCTTTTTCTTTGAGCATTTTGATCTTTTATGTAAATTAGTGATTGATTTGGTATGTATTTTGTGAATACTTGATTGTTTTTGTGATCTTGTTTGACTCCTCACTTGCCAAAGCAAGTGAGGGTGCCGTTTGTGCCCAAAAACATCGAAAAACAAGCGAAAACGAGCCCAAATCAAACAAAAACGAGCCTAAAAACAATACAGTAGGTTTTTTCTTTGTTGTCCGAGAACGCTGCAATTTTTTTATTTTTTTAGTGTTGTCCGATATCGGATAACACTGAACTTGGACAAGCCTGTTGTCTGGTGGGATCTTGGACAACACAGAAGTACTCCACCTTGGAGTACTTTGGGGTACTTTCGTTTTTAGCCATTTTTTTAGTTTTTTCTTACTTTTTCATTTTTCCCTTGTTAATTTAGTTAAAATATAATTTTTAGAAAAATATAATTTATTTTTAGCATTATTTTATTATTTTTATGATTATTTTAGTTTAAAAAGTGTTTTTAGCCTTTTAAAAATAGAAAAATAGTTTTAAAAATTTAGGAAAAATAGTTTTTAGTCTTTAAATAATATAAGTGAGTTATTTGTTCAATAAAATAATATTTTGGACTTTTTAGGCTTTAATTAGCATTTAAAATTGAATATTTAATTAATAAAAGGTTTTAAAATATATTTGTTGAATTTTTATTCTTATTTATATTATTTTAGACTTAGTTTAATCTTTTAATTAATTTTTATGTTTAATTTTCAATTTTGTCACGTTTTACGTATTTACGTTCGCGTTTTACGTCATTACGTCGTAGTGTAATCGTAGTCGTATCTCGTCTTTACTTTTTCTCTTCTAAACCAAAAACGTCACTAATTCAAACTTTGATTTTATATAATTGGCACACTTAAATACACACACCTCCTTCGAGAACGAACCCGCATTTATTCGACTTGTCGGATTTCCTAAATCGTCGAGTTTAAAACTTTCCCTTTATACGCTCTTTTTCCTAAAACGCGTGTTTTTACTATATCAATTTTTGGCGCCGCTGCCGGGGAGGTGTTTTTAGTGTGCCATTATTAGTATCGTGTTTGTGTGAGTAGTGTGTTTTTGCTTTTCAATTTTTGGAAAGCGTATATAACGTACATACTCATTTTTGTTATTTTTCGTTATTATATTATAGTATCCAAATAAATCGTGTTTAATTTTCCTAAGTTAAACACAAACCAATCATTTTACTATATTGTAGATATCCCATTATCGTTTTCGTTTTTCTTTGTGAATATATTATTATATTGTACTTGCGTAGAATAATAAATATACAAGTACTCCAAAAGCGTGAAAACGCAACCTTGATTCGGGATTTCATCACTCGATCATTGTATTCGAATCTAAAGCAAAAGTTTAAAGGCAAAATCGATAATTACTTTCGTGAGGCTTAATTTTGATTAACACAAAATATAATGTGGGTATAAGGCGGTTGTATTTCACGACCTAAGGGAAAAAGGCTCTTAAGTGCTTAGCGCCGCCTCGTTCCCCCCGCTTGCTTGTGCGTGTTTTGAGAAAGAGGGCTAATCGAGGGTTTGCAGCCCAAGTATTATCTATGTATCATATATATTTGCTTGTTCTCAAGATTAAACCCTCTTGAATGTTTTGGTGTTCCACCAACGTTCTAAAGTCATCGAAGGCGTTCACTCCACGTGATCGTTTTCATTCCTTGAGGCTCCTTTAATCGAGAAAGTCGATTCGAGGGGAGATTTGTAGATTTGTGTCTACGTAATACAACAAAAATCCAAAAAAATTAAAAAAAAATCAAAAACCAAAAAAATTGAAAAATCGAAAAGCCCCAAAAAGAATCTTCTTTGCTACCACACATTCAACGCTTAGTGCATGCGCACTCGATCGAAGGATTATTCTAATTCTAGCGACGCTTCGAATCGACGCAATCTTAATCGAAGGAATCGACGACGTAGACGAGATTTAGAAACCGACGTTCCTAATATCATTGTTGAAGAGACCGTAGAGGAGATGGCCGACAATCGTTCGATGATGGAATTGCTCCAAGCACCCACCGAAGGTTATGGAGACGCGATCGTAATTCCCGCTATCGAAGTGGAGAATTTTGAGATTAAGAGCGGAATGCTTTCGTTAATCCAAGCTACGAAGTTTCGAGGTCGTGAAGCCGATAATCCTCACGACCATATTCGGAATTTTGATCGTCTTTTAGCCACAAGCAAGTTTAAGAACGTCGACACCGATGTCGTCAAACTTATGCTTTTTCCGTACTCGCTCGATGGTGCCGCCAAGGATTGGTATGAGAAAGAGCCACCTAATTCGATAACTACGTGGAAGGATCTCGTCTCCAAGTTCGTTAATTATTTTTTCCCACCGTCAAAGACGGCGTTTTTCAAGAATGAAATTATGAAATTTGAGCAAAAACTAAATGAATCTTTTAGAGACGCGTGGGATCGTTTTAAGGAATTGCTTAGGCAATGTCCTCACCATGGTTTTTCCGAGTTGCACCAAATCGATACGTTTTACAACGGTCTTAATTTTCAAGAACAAGATTCGTTGAATTCCGCCGCCGGTGGCAACTTTTTGTGTAAGACTCCGAAAGATGCATTGATAATTATCGAAAACCGATCCAAGGTTTACCAACTCCGCAACGCACAGAGTGTTGCCAATGTCGCCAATGTTAGTAGTTCTAATCACGACATTGAGAGAGTTGATGCGAAAGTCGACAAGCTTACGAATGTGTTTACGTCTTTTCTCGTCGAAATGTAAAAGAAAGACGCTCCCGCTACAGTGAAAGCGGTTGAGGTTTCGTGTATGTTTTGTGGTGGACCTCATAATTATTACGAGTGTGCGGCTACGGATGGCCAAACATCGAATGTGAGTGCGTTAAATGGAAACAACAATTTTTCTAATCAAAATAACGCGGGTCCATCACAACAAGGCAATTATAACCAAGGCAACAATTTTAATCAAAACCGAAACAATTTTCAAGGAAACAATCAACAAGGAAATTTTTTGAATCAAAATCAAGGTTATAATCAAGGTCGGAATTTGAATTGGCAAAATCGAGACAATAACCAAAACTCGAATTTTTCAAACAACAACAATCAAGGAAACAATTTTTCAAGTGGGAATCAAAACAATTTTCAAAGAAGTAATCAAAACCAAGGGAACTTTAATTCTAATCAAAATAGTTCGTCAAACGATTTTCAAAATTACATGAAAACGAATGAGGCTAATATGAGACGATTAGAGGGAGAAATTGGTACTTTGAAAAACGAATTTTCTAATACATTGAAATTGCAAAACACGAAGATTGAGCAAGGACAAATTGACATTAAAAAGATGTTTTCGGACATAATGAACAAGTCCTCGGGTGCGTCATCGAGTTCGTTACCTAGTGACACCGTTGCAAATCCGAAGGAACAATGTAAAGCCGCCTCGTCTCGTGAGAAAGGTCGTGTGATTACCCCTAACCTTGAAGGATTTCGTGTTGTTTATTCTTCTCAACCCTCAACTTCTAAGACGTCTTATTGTTCTAAATTCGATGGGGTGAACGTGGCGACCAAGGAAAATAGTGCACACCCTCGTATACCTCAAATTCCATCCACGGTTCAAAAAGAGAGCTTTATCGACCTTACCAAAGTAACCCTTGAAGAAACTTGTGCTTCAATCCTTCTTAAAAAACCTAAATGGCGTATGCCGAGAAAGGAAAAGGATCCGGGCCAATTTCTACTAACTTGTGATTTTTCCGAGATTGAGGGATGTTTAGCCCTCGCCGATTTAGGTACTAGCATCAATCTCATGCCTCATCCTCTTTGGAAATTGATGGGATTCCCTTCACTTACCCCCAGGAACATGACAATCGAGCTTGCAAATTGTACTCCACTTATACCAATTGGAATAGCCGAGGGTGTCTATGTCAAAGTTGGAAAGTTTGTTTTTCCCGCGTATTTCGTTATATCCGATTAGGAGTGTGACCCTAAATGTCCTATTATTTTAGGTCGACCATTCTTATCGACGGCTCGAACCGTAATTGACGTTCACGAGGGAAGACTTACTATGAGATATGGGGATGACAAAATGGACTTTTTTTCTAGAAAATCCCAAACGTTTAATGATAATGAAAAACCGAGGTTTCAAAACCTAATGATTCAAATCCTAATGATTTCAAAATGTTCACTTTAGCGGAAAGAATGGGGCTTAATGCATGTTTTGAAAGAATTAAGAAAAACGGTTTTAAAGATGATGATTTTAATGATAAAGAGTACGTGTACCTAATTCAAAAGGGTATGTGTAAATTTATGGATGAAAACTCACTTTGGGATGTTTTTAGCAAAACAAGTGAAACACCAATTCCGAAGGGCGACGTTAGTACCATCACGACAATGACCAAAATGGGCTCGTCTTCACCACCTTCGAAGGACCACGTCTTTGAGGCTTCAACTTCTAACTCCATCGAAGTGCCTACTTTGCCTAGCCCAACACCCGTTGAGGCTAAAGGGTTTATCGACATCGATCCTCTCGTCTTAGAAAAGTCACCTAAGCATAGTCATTCGACTTGTAAGACCATGGTTGTGAGTGCTCACATCGACTCTTTCTTTGATGATGACGATGGCGATTTTGCCGAGATTGATCACGTACTTCAAAATCCACATGCAATTTTTGATTCTCCTAAAAAGAAACATGTGAAGTAAGATGATTACGAGTTTGATCCCGAGATTGAGGAAATCATTGAACGAGAGCTAGCTCTTATGCGTTCACTCCCACCTACGAGTGAGGTCGATCTTTCCAAAATCGAGGATGAACTTAATGAGTTGGAACGTCTTATTTTCGATGACGAACCAACTCATGTGACCACCAAAAATCCAATTCTCCAGGAGTTACCTAATCAACACTCCTCAAAGGAGAATTACGTTTACCACATTAGTGAGGATTTAACTTATAACAATCCCCACAAAAGAATGATGGTTTCGTGCTTGATCGTGATCTTTTCGAGATAGTTTCTAAGATACTCAAGGAGGGGAATGACAAACCTTGGTTTGACAAGCCTATCTTTGATGAAGAAATCGATGAGATCGACGTTCATAAGGATGACGAGTGTGTTGACCCCGAGGGGGCGGTGTTCTTTATTGATAAACGTTTTGAGAACTTATATAATCCGTCACCCCCTCCCACCAAGGACTTAAATGTGAGGATTTTTAGCGCGACTAATTTTGAATTTGACACGCCAAATATTTTCGACATTATAAAATCGGGTTTTCATAAAGAGTTTTTAAACGATGAAAAAGGAAAATATTTAAAAAATGTTTTAAAAGATTTTTCTACATGTTTAACTCCGTCATCACATCGTTTTATGAGTGCTACCACCTCGTCTACTCCTTTTGACGAAGTTTGGTGTGGATCTAGTATGGGGGAAGCCCCTTATGTTCCCTCACATTTCTCCACCGAGGACGAGATTTACGATCTCGGAATTGCTTGTAAAGGGAAATCTCGGTCTTCCACCGATGTAATAAATGGAAAACTTATCTATTTTCTTGGTGTGAGTCTACCTCGAGTAGCTCATTATGTTGACTTACCCATTTCCCCACCTTTCTACTTCTCATCTATTTTCTTCTACCTCTTTGAGGTTTTGGCACTTGTTGAAGTGGCGTTGTTTCGTTTATCCCATGAAAACGACGACGCCATCTTCGATCCCGATTTTTTGCATCATCAAAGGACTTAGTCCTTAGTACCGGTTGCTTTTGGGCATTGTTTATCATGTAAGCCCCACCAAAAATGACCATACCAAGATTATCCCTAAATGATCACATTTATGGGGATTCGAGTCGAGCTTTTGACTCGGTTATCAAAAATAAGGTACCTCGTGGGGGATTCTCATGCTTATCCTTGTAAATATTATCGCTTTCTTAGTTAATGTAACGAGGGGACTTGTGCTCTTCCAACCTTTGTTTCGTGGTTGTTTGTTATTGTGGTGTATTAGGTTCGTCGTCATCATTGAAGCGTCTCGTGTTCATTTTACGGATCACTCGAGCTTCGATCGTTGCCTTTGGAGATTCTGATATCCGATGATATCCTTTTATGTTCTAACGTTTATCTTATTAGCATAATTCATAAACGGCTTTTAGGTTATTCGTTTTACCCTTTCCATGCTCGAGATTAAGCATTCGAATACGTCTCTAGTATGGGGGTGTTTACACCCCTACACTCGAAACATTGAGGACAATGTTTAGTTTTAGTATAGGGGGTGAGTAGATACTTCACCTTGCTTACGTCACCACGCAATCCAATATTCATCTTTTTGTTATCGTTTGGTTGCAAAATAAGGCCAAAAATGGCCAAATTTTAAAAAATTTCTAGTTTTTCATAAGTGTTTAAGACACGAATGTAGGTTTTCCGATGGTGAGAATAAGAGTAATTTTTTACTCGACCGTGCGTGTTGAGAACTTAGCTTCGATTCCTTAACTTTTTAGGCTAAGTCTCTTAAATGAGGACGAGAAATGATAGAGTTATTTATAAGTCTCGTAATCGTCACGATCTCATGTGTAGTAATTATTAGCTTATTCTCCCCATGCTTTTGATAATAAATTGTTAATAAATATTGATTTAGCGGTTTAGTCACTATTGTTGGTTTCTAATTTGTTTTAGTAGCTTCCATGTAATTAAATTGGGAAAACATTAAGGTATCGACAGCGTCACGGTTTTGAAGTATTGGCACCCGAATAATCGAAAGCTTCACCTAATAATAAGATTTCAAGTGCTCACCTAAATTAAGCAAAAAATTTGAAGCTCACAAGGCCGAAAAATATATGCCCAAATTGAAATTAAATCAAGGCTTAATCTTTGAAGCTTTAAAGATCCAAAATTCGCTTTAGCGTGAGGATATACGTCTTTGGCTAATAAAACCACCGATGAGGCGAATAATAAAAGGCAAGGCAAGACCGAAGTCATAATAAAAGCTTCATGGCGAAGTTGAATAAAAGATGGAGGTAAACCATGATAATAAAACCACCGATGATGGCGGATAATAGAAGTCATGGTAATAAGTCTCATGTTCAAAACCGTTATAAAATCGTGTCTATCGATCCTTCTTTTTGACTTAATTTTTTGACATCGTTGTCTATTAGGATGAATTATTAATTTAATGATTTTGGTTACACCGTTAAAACTCTATTTTTAGACTTAATCTCTATTCACGCATAAGTCAATGATGTATCCTCGTGATCATTAAGACAAAATAAAATATAAGAGATACCAAGTAGGAATAAGGGAGTTTAGGTTCGTAATTAACACTCATTAGATATGATTGTGTTGCTAACTTATAATAACAATGATCTCGTCACACGCTTAGCATGGAATTGAGTCAAAATCGAGGACGACGAAATTATTTCTAACGAAGCATTCACGTGTTCTTGTTCTATGATCCCAAAAGTCACTTTATCGTGATGAAAACAATACATTATGTCTAAAACGCATGTAGTAGTTTATTTAAGTTTATGTATTCAATAAATGTCATCATAAAATGAATTTTGGAAGTGCTAAGATATTTAATTCTAGCATTGCATGGGGACACGGCAATTGTTTAGTATGGGGGAGTGATGAGACTGCAATTATACATAGTCTCATCGTCCAAATCGGGCTTAAAACGCTTAAAATATCATCAAAATACCCCAAAATATGCTTGTGTTTGTTCATTGTGTATTTTAGGTACGGATATCATGAAATCAACAAAAGATCACAAGAACCAAGCAAAAACGAAAACGGGAAACGAAGCCGCACAAAGAACCGGACCCGAGCGATGATTTTCCAAAAATACCCTTGAAGTTTAAAGATTTGCCAAGTTTGGTCCCTCAACTTTTGAAGACTTTTCATATTACACCCTTGTAAAAACTCAATATTACATAAAGGGTCCCTAATATTTCAAGAAATATCATTAAAAGCCCTTGAAGAATGATCAAATTGCATAAGAGATCCTTGATCAAAGTTTGCAATATGTTGGTGCCAAAAATGACAACCTTGTCAAAGATATTATAAAGGAAATGGAATGAGTTGCTGCTAGAACTTGGTGTGACAAAAAAATGGAAGTGCAGGGGTCCCTTTTGCCAATATTCAAACCCAAACCCAACCTAAACCCAACCCAATACACCAAAACCCACCACTTAAGTCCAACTACCCTACCCGTTTTTAAGCCCACAATGTAATATAAAAAAAATAATTAAAAAAACACTTATTAACATAAACTTTTTCCCCAAAATAGATTAATCACTCTGATTATCTATTATAAACCCTAAACTAAATACCCAGGTACAATCAAACTCACACCAAGAAATTTTTCAAATTAATGTTAGGGATTTTGAAGACTAAGCAACCAGAAACCAACCCATGTGCTTAGATAGCGACATATCACGCTCTTCTCCCCCTTCTAAGCTATTTTTGTCACGGGTCTTCACATATGAACAAGATTTGCCAGAGGCCAAGACCAAGATCAACGTTTTAGATTGAATGCGTGCTCTCTACTCTCAGTCTAACGTACAAGATCAAAAAGTTTTCTGAATTCATCACATGGCATCCAAGACTCGAATTCAAACATGGGATCAAGAGGGAATATTCTCAGCATCTTTGAAGGGCATATATGGAAACTCACTCACGGATTAGGGTTTAGAAGTTTTTTCTGAGATTGTAGTATAAATAGCTTGTATAGCAGAATGTTTTAGTTGTTCCAATTTTTGTTTATTTTCAATATTCTTGTAATTTAGTGAATTATTGAGATATATAAATTTTGAGTTCCGTTTTATTTAAAGTGTCTTTTAATTCTGCAAATTTACTTTTTAATGCACTTGTAATTTCATATTTTATCAAAGAATTTTCATTCAAAGAAATTTGGTAAAAGTTTTTTGAGATCCAATTTTGTATAAGTCTTGTTGAAACTTAAATAACAATTGAGAGACTTACTTGTGGATGATTGTTATTTTCTGTCCATTTTAATTCATGCAAAAGGTGTTTCAATATCTTAATTTTTTTACTGTTTTCAATTTGAGGTCCATGAGTCAGCTTATATCACAATAAGCTAGCTTATTAGCTTTGTTTACCATCATCTCTTGTTGCTTTTTGTTCATGTGTGCAGGATACAAGTAGAAGCTATGGTCATTCCATCATACTTCTTTAAATTCTGTTGTAGAATTGTCAACAAAGAAGCAAGTCACAAGCCCTTTCTCCCATAAGCCAAATAAGCTCTAATAAGTTTCAAGCCGGTTGCATCAGCTTGTTTGTGCTTGGTATGGACGTATATCAAGCCAAAGTAAGTTTAGAACTACCCTTAGCTTATTTGTGTTGAAAATGTGCCTTATGTGGATTTGCTTAGTTTGCTTATTTGTTTGGTTTCAATTGCTTATTTCTTGCTCTTGTTAGATTAATCTTATGCTTAGTGTAGTTCTTTGTGTTGAATTAGCTTAAGTCTCAAGGAAAAAAAAGAATCCCTTTGTTAATTTTTTTCTGCTTAGTATAATGGTGTTTGGGATTACATGTAAATTTAGGTTGCACTTACACTTGTGGTTTGATTGATTGCAGGCAGTTTTTATAGGTTGGAATAGGCTCTAATTAAGTTTTACTTTGAGGTATTGAGAATAGAAATCAAGATTTGATGTTCTACTTTCTCTCTGTCTGAACCATAGCATAAAGTAGTGTAAATTTGGTTTATGTTGTCTGCTATTTGTTTGTATTCTCTGTGTCGTCTGATTCGTGTGCATAACTTGGTGGTTATACTTCACTAGTGCTAATATTGGTGCATCTCTGTTAGTTGTTTCTGCCCTTCATGAGCTTAATGCACCAGCAGCAACCATATGTCGATTTTTAGGATTTGGATCTCAAAATTCGGTTTTTAATCAAGTTAAGAGGCGAGATTCTGTTTTTTTGAGGTTATAACTTCTGAGGTTGTAGATTTAAGCTTATAGACAGTGTTGAATTTAGCTTTAATAGTCTTTGAGTGCACCTTCTGCTACAACATAACCACCACAACCCTTTTTCTTTGAGAATTTTGATCTTTTGTGTAAATTAGTGATTGATTTGGTATGTATTTTGTGAATACTTGATTGTTTTTGTCATCTTGTTTGACTCCTCACTTGCCAAAGCAAGTGAGGGTGCCGTTTGTGCCCAAAAACATCGAAAAACAAGCGAAAACGAGCCCAAATCAAACAAAAACGAGCCTAAAAACAATACAGTAGGTTTTTTCTTTGTTGTCCGAGAACGCTGCAATTTTTTTATTTTTTTTAGTGTTGTCCGATATCGGACAACACTGAACTTGGACAAGCCTGTTGTCTGGTGGGATCTTGGACAAGACATAAGTACTCCACATTGGAGTACTTTGGGGTACTTTCGTTTTTAGCCATTTTTTTAGTTTTTTTTTTTTTACTTTTTCATTTTTCCCTTGTTAATTTAGTTAAAATATAATTTTTAGTAAAATAAAATTTATTTTTAGCATTATTTTATTATTTTTATGATTATTTTAGTTTAAAAAGTGTTTTTAGCCTTTTAAAAATAGAAAAATAGTTTTAAAAATTTAGGAACAATACTTTTTAGTCTTTAAATAATGTAAGTGAGTTATTTGTTCAATAAAATAATATTTTGGACTTTTTGGGCTTTAATTAGCATTTAAAATTGAATATTTAATTAATAAAAGGTTTTAAAATATATTTGTTGGATTTTTATTCTTATTTATATTATTTTAGACTTAGTTTAATCTTTTAATTAATTTTTAGGTTTAATTTTCAATTTTGTCACGTTTTACGTATTTACGTTTGCGTTTTACGTCATTACGTCGTAGTGTAATCGTAGTCGTAGCTCGTCTTTACTTTTTCTCTTCTAAACCAAAAACGTCACTAATCCAAACTTTGATTTTATATAATTGGCACACTTAAATACACACACCTCCTTCGAGAAAAAACCCGCATTTATTCGACTTGTCCGTTTTCCTAAATCGTCGAGTTTAAAACTTGCCCTTTATATGCTCTTTTTCCTAAAAGACGTGTTTTTACTATATCAGTGAGCTGTCCAAAATGATCAAAACCGTGCAAAATAGCTTTGGAGTGAAGCAAAGAGTATTGGCGGTTGATCTTGACACGTGGCAGTACTTGGGGAATAAGGTGTGATGTGATAGGTGGACGAGGTTGAGTGTGGGGCCTCTTGGTGAGTGGGAGTGAGGGTTTTAAGGTTGGGATGAGTTTCTGCTTGTGTGAATCACACGTGGGTGTGGGTAATTTAAAATTACCCTTTGTTTTAAGTGAGGTAAAAACTGGGTTCATACGTGCTACAATAATAAAGTTTGATCCGTTTTTGTAGGATTGTGTTTGTTTAGCGCGTGTCTGTGAATTCAAACTTTGGGAATGGCAGCTTTGGTCCTTTGTTTTTGGGAAAAGTTGTATAAGAAGTATTTCAGCCATTATAAATGCATCCCTTTGTTAATAAACTTCCAATCTTCACACTTTTGCCCCAAAACTTTGGCAAAAGGTTTTAAAGGGTTGTTTTTGCCATTTTTGGATATTTGAGGGACTGATTTTGGATATTCTTGATCTTCAAAGGTCTTCAATGTAACTTTGACTCCATGAGGGACCATAATTGACAAATTAGATTTGATGAGGGACTAATCTTGTCATTTCTTCAAAGTTAAGGGACCTTTTTGCAATTTTGACAAACTTAAGGTACCAAACTTGTAATTATGAATTCACAAGGGTTTTAAGTGTCGTTTCTTCATTGTTTGAGGATCAATATTGCATATCTTCAAGTCTTTAAGGTTTAATGTTGGACAATTCATGAACTAGGGCCCGGTTCTTTGTACGGCTTCGTTTCTCGTGTCCGTTTTTCCTTGTTTCTTGTGATCTTTTGTCTTTTTCACGATATCCATACCTATAATACACAAGTAAACAAAAACAAGCATATATAATTTATGACATTTTTGTGCATTTAAAGCCCGAAAAGAACGATGAGATCATGTATAAATGCCATCTCATCAATCACATCCACGGAAGTTAGGTCTCAGTGTTCTTTAAATAGGAACACTAGCACTAAAAAATGGAACAAGCGCCCATTAACTAGGTCTGCCCCCACTATTGTGCCTACCAGTGCAGAAGTACCTCAGGATCTTAGACAACTAGACTCTAAGCCGGCATCTAGGAAGAAAATTTGGAAGCCTAAGAATTTTTCTGATAGTAAATCTAAGATAAATATATGTGTACCTGCTAACACATAGGAACAATTCGATTCCGATACATTATCTTCGTCTGGTGATATTTTCAGGTGGTCCAAATCATCCTCTAGTACTTGGACTCTGGATGCTCGAAGCATATGACCGGAGATCGCTCGATGCTCAGAAATTTCGCCAGCAACGGTTAAATTTGGCAACGACCATATTGCGAAGATCATGGGTTATGGTGAATATCAAATTGGGAATGTTACGATTTCTAGGGTGTATTACGTGGAAGGACTTGGTCACAACTTATTCTCAGTGGGACAATTTTGTGATTCAAACCTTGAGGTTGCTTTTTGACAACATACTTGCTTCATTCGTGATCTTGCAGGAAATGATTTGTTAAAAGTTTCTCGAGGGGATAATCTCTATACATTTTCCATTCAAAACATAATGGCCGCCTCTCCTGTATGCCTTCTCTCCAAAGCATCTAGACCAAGTCATGGTTGTGGCTTCGTCGGTTATCTCATCTTCACTTTGATGCTATTAAACATTTGGCTAAAAACGAGCTTGTTCGTGGTCTTCCAAAACTTAACTTCGACAAGGATCATTTATGTTTCGCGTGTTCTTTAGGGAAAAGCACCAAGAAATCATACAAACCTAAAGCTGAAGACACCAACCAAGAACAACTATATCTTTTGCACATGGATCTTTGCGGGCCAATGCGTACGGCTAGTGTGAGTGGTCGAAAATACATCCAAGACATAGTGGATGATTTCTCAAGGTTTACTTGGGTTAAGTTCTTAGCAACCAAGGATAAAGCACCAACATATATTATTACTTTTCTGAATAGGATCCAGGTGCGTCTTAATGCTACTATTCGTCGCATTCGAACTGATAATGGAACTGAGTTCATTAATCAGACTCTATGAGACTATTATGAAGAGGTCGGTATTTCACATTAAACTTCAGTTGCTCGCACTCTACAACAAAACGGTGTCATGGAAAGACGTACCCATACACTTATGGAAGTTGCTAGAACTACGTTGATATATGTGAATGCTCCTTTATTCTTATGGGCTGAAGCAGTGGCAACCGCATGTTATACCCAAAACCACTCCATTAATCGTAAGCGCCATGGAAAAACTCCATATGAGCTACTTCATGGACACAAACCCGATATTTCATTTCTTCATGTGTTTGGTGCTTTATGCTATCAAAATACTAATAGTGAAAATTTGGGAAAACTTCAACCGAAGGCTGATATTGAAATCTTCATTGGTTGCTCACCCGTAAAGAAAGCTTACCAAATTTATAAACGTCGTCTTGGCAAGATAGTAGAAACTTTGGATGCCGATTTTGATGAGCTGACAACGACGGATTCTGGGCAATACCGCTCTGAACCCGCTCTTCATGAGATGGGAACCAGTACTATCAGTTCCAGATTAGCTCCCAACAATCCTTCTTCTCCATCATTTACACCACCTAAAAGGCTCGAGTGGGATGAGTTATTTCAACCTATGTTTGATGAATTCTTTAATCCTCCAAGTGATGATTCTCCAGCACCTGCAGTAGTAGCTCCGATTCCCAAAGTTGTTGCTCAAGATAATAGAAATCAATCAGATGCATCTATAGTTACTATTGAACCAGATGCAGCATCCCCTAACAATTCTCAAACTACATCAGAATCAACAACCCCCACTCGTTCCTAATGATGTTGAAGATGATTACTAGGATCACGATTTGGAAATTGCTCACCTACAAGAGCTTCCATTCTTTGGTTCACAAATACCCGAAAACCCTAACGGTGTGTCTACCTCAGAGGAAGCTCCTGCAATCGTTTACTCCAGACCACCACGGATTGAAAATCACAACACCAAATGGACAAAGGATCACCCAATCCGCAATATTATTGGTGACATCGATCAACCAGTCTTGGGACGTCATCAACTATAAGAGCACTTATTATATTGCTTCATTTATGCGTTTCTCTGTGATATGGAACCTAAAACTTGGCAACAAGCCATGAAACAATCATCTTGGATTGAAGCCATGTAAGAAGAACTTACTGAATTTCAGCGACTTGAAGTATGGGAAGTAGATACTCTACCCGACAAAGTCGATATTCTTACTTTGTTGTGGGTTTTTAAGGTTAAGCTTGATGAGTTGGGTGGTGTGTTAAAGAACAAGGCTAGATTGGTTGCGAGAGGGTACAAACAAGCATTGGGTATTGACTTTGAAGAATCCTTTGCTCCTGTTGCTAGATTGGAGGCGATTAGACTATTGTTTGCTTATGCTTCTCATATGAATATGATCGTCTACCAAATGGATGTAAAGACGTCATTTCTCAACGGTGAATTAAGGGAAGAAGTCTATGTTAGTCAACCGAGTGGATTTGTTAACCCGGAGTATCCTAATCATGTGTACAAGCTTAAGAAGGCTCTTTATGGGTTGAAACAAGCTCCACGCGTGTGGTACGATCTCCTATCGTCTTATCTGATCTAGGAAGGCTTCTCCAAAGGGAAAGTGGACCCAACATTGTTCATTCTCAAGGAGGACAACGACATGATACTGGTACAAATTTATGTTGATGATAGTTTATTTTTTGCCACTACTCAAAGACTGTCTGACCATTTTGAGAAAATAATGTCCACACGTTTTAAGATGTCGATGATGGGAAAAATATCATTTTTCTTAGGGTTACAAATTTCTTAAAATCCCAGAGGAATCTTTATTAATCAGTCCAAATATGCTCTTGAATCTTTGAAAAAGTATCACTTTGAAAACTGTGACCCCGTGGATACTCCAATGGTGGAGAGATCCAAGTTAGATGAGGATAGGGATGGGATTGCTGTTGATCCTAAACATTAACGTAGATTGATCGGCACCCTTCTCTATCTGACTGCTAGCAGGCCTGATTTTCAATTTGCTATATGCATGTGTGCCCGGTATTAGGATCGGCCTACCGAAAATCACTTACATGTTGTGAAAAGGATCTTTCGGTATCTTAAAGGAACACTTAATCGTGGTCTGAGGTATCCGAAGGATTACTATATTGCACTAATATCATATGCAGATGCGGATTATGCTGGGTGTCAAGATACTAGATGTAGCAAATCTGGCAGTGTGCAACTTCTTGGAGATAGACTGATTTGTTTGGAATCCAAAAGGCAGAAAAGCGTTGCGATATCAAGTACAGAGGCTGAATACATTGCTATGTCTGGTTGTTGTGCTCAAGTTATTTGGATGAAATCACAATTAACTGACTACGGTCTTGGATTCAACAAAATTCCGATGTACTGTGACAACAAAAGTGTCATTGCCCTTTGCTGCAACTATGTTCAACACTCCAGGGCGAAGCATATTGACATACGCTACCATTTTATCAAAGAGCAAGTGTAAAATGGAGTAATCGAGTTGTATTTTGTCGACAGTGAGTATCAGCTGGCGGATATTTTCACAAAGGCCTTAGATCGAGGACGTATCAAGTTTTTGATCGAAAAACTGGGCATGAAATCATTTTCACCAGCGACTCTTAAGGAGTTGGCAGAAGAATCTGCAGAATAGTGGTGGTAAACTATTCTAGAGTATCCTTTTCTCGTGATCATGTATATTATCGCATATATATAAACCACAAAAAGAAAAATACATTAGTATAAAACCTACAAAAACCATAAAAAATATAAAATCATGAAAATCCAAAAATATTTTTCATTTTAAAATGGGTATGTCTTTTAGTACGGTAATATTTACGGCCTTAGAAATGTCGATTAAAATTGAAACGGCGCCATAAATATAGTCCGTATAGAAGTTGTACATATTTTAAAACATGCCCATATGGCTTGTAGTTATTTCAGACTGCAACCCGCTTTTCGTATTAAAGTCACGTATTTTTTATGAAAACGTTGGCTCACAATGGGAATTAATTTTCTCGGGTATGGTTTACTTTAAAACCATACAAGGGATCAAGTTTACTTTATAACTTGGTCTAACACAAATTTGTGTACGCCTCAGTGCACTTATTTTATTTAAATAAGAGAAATCTTATTGCCGCCACGAATCGTTTTTAAATCATTAAACAGAAAATATGCTTTTATTTGTATTAGATTCCTTAAACAACGACTACAGCTGTTTAAATAGAAAACGGGTCAGTGTTTAAGGGGGAGAAAATATCAAACCATATTTGTCATCAATATATCGTCTTCAAGAATCTTTTCAGTAAAATAAAACGGTTAAGTGTCGTTCGTCATGAATCTGTCAAGTTAGTGGAAGTTTGGATTTGACCGTATCTTGTGCTTTTAATTGGATCTTAGAGATAAATAGTTTTTAGGCAGACTAATTCAAGTGCGTTGATTGGTTGTGTGTGAAAAATAGTTAAACGAATATTTAAGTGTCAACGAATGTTAAGTCTTCCCTTAACAAACGTTAAACTAAACAAGGCTTTAACTAAATTACAAATAGAAAGAAAAAGGTGGGCCAAAAGTGTAAAGATTGAAAATCTTGACTTAGGTCAAATGGTTCGACCTCGCCCCCTTCTTCCTTTTTCGTCTCATTGTTTCACACAAACAAAAACACCAACTTGCCGCCATTGATAAAGTTCTTCAAACCATCATCTTGATTGCTAAATCTGCTATTATCTCCTCTAGGTAATTCGTCAAACATATGTGTTCTTTATGATTATCAACTGATCATCTTTTAAAACACATCCAACATCTTGTTTAATTAAGATTTAGGGTTTCGGATCGTTAATGTTATAGAAGTGAAAATTGATAGCCGGGATTTGTTCCAATAGCATGTATAATCATAGAACTTGATGGCTCGTATATTTTATGGAATCTACAAGAGACTGAATGTACATTATGCCTCTCTTATATGGGAAAAATTTCATTATCAAGCTTTCAGAAATGTTAAGAAGAAATCTGAACACCTTCAGTTTCCATGATTCACAAAGCTCATCATCAATTACTTCATAAAAGCCGATGAAGCTATAGATTGACGTGGAGGATTCTTTATTAACTCAGAAGAGGATGATTTCTTCATATTCACCATGAGACAAGAAGGATATAAGATTATTTACTCAGGTATTCCTGCTCCTGCTCCAGATACTATGCTGAATGACAAAATCAAAAAGAGTTCTTCATATAAGACCGTTCTTAAATAAAATGAAGAACACTAAAAGGAAGTAGAAGCGGGAGATTTCAAGGCACCAAAATCCAAAGGCAAAAGAAAGGAAACTAATTCTTTAGAAGCTGATACACCAAAATAAGACAAAGGCAAAAGAACAAGAACAATGTCTTTATGGGAGAAAAAGGCCAAGGGAAAGAAAACACTTCTCATGGATGAAGACATAGAAGAACAACCTTTGACTGAAAAAAAACAACTGAAGGAACTGAAGAAGGTTTTCCAAAGAAGTAGAAAAGAAACAGGAGGTAGTGGATCGGGTCAGAAGTCAAAGGAAATTGAAGTTTATGATACTGCTGATATTGCTAATTTTGGAGAACCTGATGACTACGAGGACGAGCCAGTTCATGATGAACAAGATGATCCGCAGCACGAATACCATGACACAAGTCTCGATGATATTCCACCTGTACAAACAGAGATATCACACATGGAGACAAACATAGCTGACATCAACAAGGAGAAGAGTGTTACCAAATCCAATTCAGAGTCGGATCCAGTAGGTAAATACTTAAACCTTCAATCTCTAGATTCGGAAGTCACTAACACCGATCCTTCATGAAACCCGAACATGGTTAATGTCCCTGTAACTATAGCCACGACTTCGGTAATTAGCACAATCATGAAAACTCCTGTAACCCCATCAACATCAACCATTCTGTGACAAATCTAACATTTTCAGGTAGTAAAATATTTTCTCGTATAATATTTTGAAACTTATTTTTGTGTTGGTTGACGAACTCACAATTTACGGATTTAAATTTGGGCTTACGTGCATAATTTGGCGTCTTTTACGACTAAACCGGAAACCTTAGGATTACGTATTTACGTTTTTGAACTCCGTTTTTGATGAGACAATTTTTATTGGATTCGTTTTGTGACGGTGATTCATAATTTATAAAAACGTTTTTCGTAAAACGACCCGAGGGCACGCAAATCGAGAAAACTAGAATCGAGAAATACCCGTAAACTAGTGAGATGGGACAAAACACTTTGTCCCACCCAACTAGCTTGTAAGGGACGGCTAACTTGACACCACAACACAAGGTGGCATCAAGTTTAGCTAACACTTATACAAGTGTAAGCATATGCTTACATGTTAAGCTAACCATACCACTAACTAGCCAAAACTAGCTACATGTTTCATTTACACCATTTCTTACATGCAATCCACTCCAAAAACTCTCTCAACTCTCTCCTTGTGCCGTCCCAAATAAGCCAACAAACCCCCCATTTGATCTTTTCTAGCCATAAACCACATGTTTACTAGTCCTATTAAGGTGTTCTCTTGAAGCCTTGATCATTTGGTGGCCATATTAACAACTTTGGAGGTGATTTGCTTGTGTCCTAGGGCTGATTTTCCAACCTATGTTCTTGATATTTGATGGTCTTGGAGATACTTGTTGTGTTCATCAAGTTCTTGTCTTCCTAAAACAAGAAATCCACTTGGATTGGTAAAGAAGATCATCCTCTCCATTTTTCTCTTGTTATTTTGTAAAGAAAAAATTTATTTTCTTTCATTTTGTATATGTATATGATGTATATATGATGATAAAAATATTATGTGGGGATCAAGTGTTGATAAATATGCTTAAAAATGATGATAACTATAAGAAATGAAGCTAAAATCTTGACTAATTAGTTGGCTGTATAAAAACAGTAGATAACTAAAAGATGAACTGATAATTAGTTGGCACACGAGGTTCCATGTCGTAGTCAACGACAACGAAATCGGCAGGAAAAGTGAATTTGTCGACTCCTAGAAAGACGTCTTCGGCTATCCCCACTGGATAAGCAATCGTACTGTTAGCTAATTCCAAAGTCATTTTGGTGGGGACTAGCTCAGGGAGAGATAATTGTTCTAAACGCTTAAGGGCATTAAGTTAATACTGGCACCTAGATCGGCTAGGGCCATGCAATTCTCTACTCCCGGGAAGTTGCAAGGGATTAAGAAATGACCCGGATCACCAAGTTTAGTTGGTAATTTACTTAAGAGCACTGCAGAGCAATTCTCATTAAGTTGGGTGTTAGCGATATCAAGAAGCTTCTCCTTGTCGCTAATAAGATCTTTGAACATATTTACGTATTTGGGCATGTGAGCGAGAGCCTCAGCGAAGGAGATGTTAAAATTCAATTGTTTAAACATTTTAAGAAAGTTCAAAATTTGAATATCATCCTTGCTTTTGAGCTTCTCTTTCCTCAACCTTGAGGGATAAGGTATATCGGAAGAAGAGGAAGGCTTTGGGATCGAAGGATCACTCACATCCTTGGTTGGAGGAGGGGTAGAAGTAAGAGGTGGAGAAATTGGGGAAGTAGAAGGATGAGGAATAGGAGCAGGTGACTCGTTTTCCTTAGTCATAATCACCGGTGGAGGTATAGGAAGCTCGGGTTCCTTGGTACCTTTGCCACTGCGAGTGGTGATTTCTTTCATCTCCCCTCTTGGATTCGCAACGGTGTTACTCGGAAGAGTACCCAAAGAAGAGGACTGATTACCTTGGAAGAATCCAGCCATCATGTTCCTTAAGTCATTCGTTTGACTTGCCAAAGTGTTTCTCATATCAGCTCTCAGATCGTTTCCTTGTTTCACCATGTCTGCTTTCAAGTTGAGCACTTCCCGCTAGAGATTTTCCACAATCACATCATTGGTCCTCATGTAGGTTTCAACATCTTGGTGTAATGCGGTGGGTTGGTTGGGAGGAGGAGCATGGTATGCGGGTGGTTGATAAGCAGGTTGTTGGTAAACTTGGTTGTTTCTTTGAGGTGGATATGGTTGTTTGTGAGGTGGTTGGTAAGGTGCACGAGGTTGTTGTTGAGGAGGGCGGTTGAGGTTTTGTTGTTGGTTTTGGTTGTTTGGAGGAAAACCGGGTGGGGAAAGAAAGTTGTTAGAGCGGTAGCTAAGCAAGTTGCGGTCTCCTTGAGGACGAGCTTGATAAGCGGCCGGAGGATAGGTACCGTATGATGCATTCACATTCTCAGAAGGGTAGTCTTGGGTGGCAGTACAAGTGGTGTAAGAGTGAGGACCCCCCGCAGATTTCACATGGTTGGCTGACAGCATTGACTTGAGCATTTTTAGCGTTGATGCTGTTGGTGTTGCTGGCGGTTTGGGCGGCAAGCGATTCAAGAAGCGTAGTAATTTTGTCAAGTCGCTTGTCGTACTTTTGTTCAAAATATTACCCCCCGAGGCACTGTTTAGTGAATCTTGGTCATTCATGCTTAAACCATTATAAAAAGTATTAATTTGGTGCACTTTGGTAAAACCATGTTGTGGGCACTTTCTTAAAAGATCTTTAAAACGGTCCCAAGATTCACAAAAATACTCATCGTACTTTTGTTCAAAATTAATGATTTCATTCCGCAAAGCGGTAGTACGAGAGGGTGGGAAAAAGTAGTTGATAAATTTGGTCTCCAAATCCGTCCACGTCAGAATACTTTGTGGCGGTTCCTTTGCAAGCCAATGTCGGGCTTGTCCCTCTAAAGAAAAGGGAAAAAGTTGCAAACGGATTACCTCTTGTGGAACACCATTGAATTTGACCGTATTCGTGAGTTGCAAGAATCTCTTGATGTGGTCATGAGGATCATCAATGGTACGCCCCAAGAATGGTTGAGCGGAGACCATTTGGATAAAACCGGATTTGAGCTCAAAGTTGTTCGCTACAATCGCGGGTATGACAATTGGATCATTGCTGCCGTCTACATGTGCTTGCAGAAGTTCAATCATCGGGCGATTGCCCGGTAGAGGCTCATTGTTGTTATTATTATTGTTGTTGAGAGGTGGATTGTTATTGTTGTTGTTATTATTGTTGTTGAGAGGTGGGTTATTGTTGTTGTTTTGTACACCGGCCATGTCTAAGTCTTCGAGAGGCTCGGGCTCTTGATAAGACGTTGATCGTGTACGCATGCACCTGTAAAAGAACTAACAAGGCAAACAAGAAATATTTTTGGTTTTTATGTTTTTTTTATTTTTAGGATTTTTGAAAATTTTATATTTTTTTGGGTTTTTTTGAAAATTTTATGAAAAAGTAACGTTCACGGCGAACGGATCCCAAAATCCAAGTTCTCACAAAAAACTGTTAATCTTAACGGGAAGAGCCGGCAGCGGCACCATTTGATACAAGCGTTTTCATTAGGTTCAGAATCGTTCTCGGTATCTTCTCGAATTGATCACGGTTCAAAGTGGAATAGTTTGTTCTTGGTTACTAAAAAGGTGTTGCTTTGTTATCTATTTTAAAATAATAGCAAATAAATGTAAATGTCGTTAAGTGAAAAGAGTTTTTAAAGATTAAACTAAAAAGACGAGTTAAAAATAAATGCTTGAAAACTTAAAGGCAAGACTAGAAAAAATACTTGAACACTTAATAAATATAAAACTTGGAAACTTTGCAAAAACAAGAAATTAAGTCCGTCGGAACCCCTGGTCGGAATCCCATCGGAATAGGCTAATCGGAATAAGCTGATTGGAATAAATGGGAAATAGGTCCAATCGGAATATGGAAACAAGCACCAATCGGAATGTGCTATCAGAAAGGCTAATCAGAATAAGCTGAAAATACCCTTATCGGAATAATGGGAAAATGGTTCTAATCGGAATGTAAGGGAGACACCCAATCGGAATACCACCAAATCAAACCAATCGGAATGATATTAAACCCTTTTCCGATCAAACTATCAGAATAGAGGGGGTAGTCTAGTCGGAATACATGGTCGGAATAAGTGGTCGGAAAAGGGTTTTACCCTTTCCGATAACTCTTTTGATCCGAAAATAAAGCAAGGCAATAAGCTATTTAGATAAGCTAATCACCAAAACTAGGACGAATCTATAATGGAAAGGACTCAATAAGCACAAACAACAACTTATCTAAACTTAAAATAAGCAAACTTTTCAATCAAACTATAAAAGAAAATGAACTTTTTAAGAAAACTTTTAAAAAGTAAATAAGCTAAACATATAAACAAGCCAATAAGCACAAAGATCTTAAAACTTATTCGTATGAAAACTTAAATAAACATAAAAAGATTAACTTTTTAAGCACGAAAACATTGATGAACAACACGGATCATAAGTAATTCGCACCAAAAGTGAACCAAAATCAAAGAAAGGTAGAAAGAGATGAAAGATTAAAAGCTTAAACTTAAACTTGATTAATGAAATCAACAATACAAAAGGTTTAATCTTTGAAAGATTAGAAGAAAGAAAGATGAAAACTTAGTGAGAGAAAGTTCTCTAAAACTAGATAGGAAAAATGAAAAAGTGAAACTAAACACTAAAAACTAACTAGTCTCCTAAAATTGTGAAGTGAAGTCCTATTTATAGGCGTTTGCTTGTGGGCTTGTGAATGGGCTTTGTTTTTGGGCTTCTTTTCTTTTTTCTTCTTTAGTCTTTACGTTTCTTTAAACGTTTCCGACTTTGGATTTTGAGAAGTGTCGGTGAATAATTCCAACTCGTCTTATAATCTTTTGTTTAATAGACTCGAGTTCTTCGACATATATGAATCTTCCATCTTTGGCCCTTTTCTTCGATAAATCTTCAAATAGGCACAATGACTTCAAATCTTTTGCATCTCTTGGACAATAGACTTCGTCTTGAGTCTTTTTCTTCGATAAAACCCGTGCAATCCCATGTTTTCTTCAATATTCACCCGGTTGACTCTGAAAACACAATAAACACAAAAACCACGCATAATTCCAAACAAATGATATTAAATACGTGTTTTGGTCTTGTTTTAGCCAGAAATAAGTGGTAAAAGGATGGGTGTTTTCACACCTATCAAATCCCCTACACTTAACCATTGCCATGCCCTCATGCAATGCTTAGTGATAAAGCAATTTTACATTTTTCTCATAATCAATCAACCTTGGCCTTATTAAAATACTACTAAACAAATATTAAAGTACTAAGAGAAATTAAAACTTTAAAGTAGTCAAAAGGATAGAAAACCATTTTCACTTGAAAATAGCTATATGGAAATAACTTGCAAAGAGATCAAGGACTTACATTAGGGCTTCGGTGCTGCGAAGATTTATCACCCTCAAGTTTCACGTTCCCCAAACTAAGCTTAAAAACGAGATCTTTGTTATTATAAGTTAGGAAATCAAACACTTACACACATGGCTTAATTAAATGCTTTTTAAACTCCTTTATTCCTAGTTGTATCTCTTATATTTTATTTTTGTCTTAGAATGATCATGAAGATGCATTTTTGGACTTATTGCGATAGTTTATTTAGGCTGAAAGCAAAGTAGGACGATTTGATCAATAGTTAGCTAAAGGACAAAATCTCTTAAAACTGCTTCTCGGGATATCAAAAAGTTCATATCTTGGCATAACTCGGTTCACGTTTTGAGACCTTTTTCGGGCCGATATTTGGCATGTACTTCATACTTCATATCTTCGAGAGACGTTCTTGAGATAATGGTCTTCTCTTTGTTAATAGAGTTTCTTCACTTGGAGACTTTTGAGGGGTACTCCAACTTTGTTGACCACGACTTCATGATTATTTCTTCAATCTCTAATTGGGATTTCGAGATACAACGATCCGCCTCCTTTTCGGACTTGGATCTATTTATCCTCATACCTTGTTAGGGTCTTTTCGGATAGACTTCTCCATGATCTTTATGGGAGTTGATTTCTTTTCGTCGTGAGTCTTGATCCTTCGTATTGATTTTGGGAATAATGCTTTTCACATCACCTTGGATCTTTAGCAATAAAATTGAATCCTCATGCCTTGTTAGGGCCTTTTCGGACTCACCAATCTTCGCGCCCCGCTTCATAAGTTATGCCTTGGCTATGAACTCTTATCATTACCGAGCAACTTTTAAACGATCTTGGGCTAGAAGCTAAGTAACTTTTCAAATCGTACGACCTTACTTATTGCAGATAATTTATTAGCAAGTGATGGGAGTATAGGCAAATAATTACACCAAGTGAGCTTGTGCAAGAATACCGACTTATAATTGACTCAATCATTTCTCGTTCTCCACAATTTAAAATCTCAAGTAATGAGACTCGTGGATGCTTAGCCTAATAAACCAATTAGGTCTACATGGTTAAGGATACTAGCTAGAATAAACTTGGATAAGTCTATTCGGGTTGAGTCAAAATAATTGCAACGGGCCTAATATGTCAAAGACTACTAAACTAGCTACACGACTTTATTAATATTTTTGACTTTATTGCGGGATATATACATATGAAAGCAACGATAAAAATTAAAAAATTACGACTACATGGCCAAAGTTAATTAAAAATTTGAAAAATGCTGAAAAAGATGATTTTCTGGTTAAATGAAGGCATTTTCATGGAAAAGTCCACTTAAAACTTCGATAGAAGTCCCCCTACACTTAAGATAAACATTGTCCTCAATGTTTAAGCATGTGGGAAAAATCTTCCCTACACTTATGACATTGTGCACGTTTGTTAAATCAAGCTAAGGAAGAGACGACTAACGTGATCAATTTCAAATGTGAGTATGAAGAAAATTGAATCACGATAGTTGAGAGATAGAACCGGATTTCGGATAACACGGGAGCACGGTTTTTCAAAGGTTCCAAAAGTGAACTTATCACTGTAATCACATCAACACACAAACACAAAGAACCTATAGAGGTCCCCATACACTTAGGAGGTTAAAACGGAAAAGGATAGATACTCGGGCTGCCTCCCGAGGAGCGCTTCTTTTTTATAACCGAGTCACGAGCCTGACTCGACCCAAAATTAGTTCATGGGAATCGTGGTGAGGTATGGAATCATCTCCTGAGAGATGTCCTCACCAAAGTACAACTTCACTCGTTGGCCATTCACCTTAAAATTAGGTCCATTTGGTTGAGCGAGCTCGAGAGTACCATATGGAAAAATTTGGGCAATGGTGAATGGGCCGGACCAACGAGATTTCAGCTTGCCTGAAAAGATTTTCAACCGAGAGTTAAAGAGTAAAACTTTGTCTCCAACTTGGAACTCTCGGTTTTTAATCTTAGAATCGTGAATGAGCTTAGTCTTTTCCTTATAGATCAAAGAATTTTCATAAGCCTCATTACGGAGTTCATTCAGCTCATTGAGTTGGATCTTGCGTAGGTCACCGGCTTTGTTGATATCAAAATTAGCCCACTTCAAGGCTCAGTAAGCCTTGTGCTCCAACTCAATGGGGGTGGCACGCTTTCCCGTACACGAGACGATATGGTGTACAAACAATCGGAGTCTTATATGCGGTAAGAAAAGCCCACAGAGCATCATCAAGTTTATTGGCCCATGAGGCACGATGCTCTCCCACGGTTCTTTCAAGAATTCGCTTTAATCCTCGGTTAGAGATTTCAGCTTGGCCATTAGTTTGTGGGTGGTATGCGGTGGAAAGACGATGATTTACACCATACTTAGCCATGACTCTTGCAAATTGGTCATTGCAAAAATGAGTCCCGCGATCACTAATAATGGCACGAGGCACACGGAATCTAGCGAACAGCGACTTCAAAAAGTTACAAACCACCCTTGCGTCGTTAGTAGGTAAAGCTTTGGCTTCAACCCATTTGGAGACGTAGTCAACGGCTACAAGGATGTATTTGTTTCCTTTAGAGGAAGGGAATGGCCCCATAAAGTCGATACCCTAAACATCAAAGATTTCACATTCTTGAATGAAATTCTGAGGCATCTCGTCTTTATGTGTGATCGTGCCTTGTTTTTGGCAAGCATCACAACGTTTAACCATCTCGTGAGCATCACGATAAATGTTGGGCCAATAAAATCCCGAGTCAAACACTTTTTTGGCGGTGTAGTTGGGACCAAACTGACCACCGGTGGGTCCTTTGTGGCAAGCGTCAAGGATTTCTAAAGCTGTCGGTCCATCAACACATCGACGAATAATCTAATCAGCACATTGTTTGAATAGATACGGGTCATCCCAAAAGTAAGTCTTAATGTCTTTGAAGAACTTCTTCTTTTGTTGGGATGTTAGCCCGTCAACGAGAATTCCACCCGCCAAGTAGTTTGCAATGTCTGCAAACCACGGGGTTTCATCAGAAGTCGAGTTGATAGACATTAAGGTCTCCAGGGGAAAAGAATCATTGATTTCTTTGTTCGAATGATCCCCTTGATAAGGATCCTCAAGTCTACTGAGATGATCCGCGGCTAGGTTTTCAGCTCCCTTCTTATCACGAATTTTGATTTTAAATTCTTGAAGTAGCAAAACCTAGCGAAGAAGTCTTGGTTTGGAATCTTGCTTAGTCAACAAGTACTTCAACGCGGAATGATCGGTATACACGATGGTGGTAGAAAGGACAAGATAGGGGCGGAACTTTTCAAAAGCATAGACAACAGCTAAAAGCTCTTTTTCGGTTGTCGTGTAATGCAATTGAGCCCCTGTCATTGTCTTGCTAGCGTAATGGATCGGTTGGAAGTGTTTGTTCACTCTTTGGCCCAAAACCGCTCCAATAGAAAAGTCGCTAGCATCGCACATCAACTCAAAGGGCAGCTCCCAATTAGGGGTAACCAAGACCGGTGCCTTAGTAAGCTTATCCTTAAGCAATTTGAAGGCTTCAATACACTCATTGGAAAAGATAAAAGGAGTATCTTTTTCCAAGAGGTGGGTCATCGGGTGAGCGATTTTAGAAAAATCTTTGTTGAAACGACGGTAGAAGCCCGCATGACCGAGGAAACTTCTCACACCCTTCACGGTTGAAGGTGGAGGCTGTGAAAATCCGTCAATTTATGGTTGAAATTTTATTCTCGAATATTATTTAAAAACATTAATTTTAATGTTACAATATGAACTCACTTATTTTTGGGAAGAACTTTGGATTTTACGTCTTGGAGTAGCATCGACTACGTCTAAACCGGAGGATTCAACGTTACGTGCTTACGTTTACATACACCGTCTTTGGTGACAGTCCGACATTTCAGAAAATAAATTTATCCGTGAATATTATTTTGGAGTTTTAAATTTGTGTTGGTTCATAAACTCACAAATTTACGAGAAGAAATTAGGACTTACGATTTTATTTTAACGTCCTTTACGACTAAACCGGAAACCTTAGGATTACATATTTACGTTTTTGAACTCCGTTTTTGATGAAACAATTTTTATTGGATTCATTTTTTGACGTTGATTCATAATTTATAAAAACGTTTTTCGTAAAATGACCCGAGGGCACGCAAATCGAGAAAACTAGAATCGAGAAATACCCGTAAACTAGTGAGATGGGAAAAAACACTTTGTCCCACCCCACTAGCTTAATGGGACGGCCAACTTGACACCACAACTCTTAGGTGGCATCAAGTTTAGCTAACTTACACCAAGTGTAAGCTAGCTTACATCTTAAGCTTTACCATACCACTAAACTAGCTAAACTAGCAACTTGTTTTCATTTCCATCATTCTTACATGCAAAACCAACATCAAAATCCTCTCAACCTTCACCCTTGTGCCGTCCTAAATAAGCCAACAAACACCCTCTTTGATCTTTTCTAGCCATAAACCACATGTTTACTAGTTCTATTAAGGTGTTCTCTTGAAGCCTTGATCATTTGGTGGCCATATCAACAACTTTGGAGGTGATTTTCTTGTGTCCTAGGGCTGATTTTCCAACCTATGTTCTTGATATTTGATGGTCTTGGAGATACTTGTTGTGTTCATCAAGTTCTTGTCTTCCTAAAACAAGAAATCCACTTAGATTGGTTTCCGTGATTGAAGCACGTACCGTACGTCCGAATTGCCGATAACCCGCCTTCCCACATCAACGTGAGTTCATAGCCTCGCACTCTTTTAAATGATTTTTTAAATGTTTTATAAACCCGCGAGGGAGATAACATGTTAGATTCTATAAAATAGGACACCATTTGTCCCGATTGTTTGTTTATTGGTTTTTGGACCCGAATGATTAAATGACCCGATTGTATGACCCGATAAATGATTAAAGGACCCGATAGATGAAATTAAATGGATTATTAAAGTTAGGTTATGTCACTAAAAGTCCCATTAGCATGAATTGTGAACTACCGGGATTTGGTAGACGCTTATGCATTTAATAGTACTATTTGGGGACGATCACCCCAGTTCGCGCCTTGACGGTTGATCCATGTCGTGCCACATTGATTGGTAAGCGAATTTATGTATGAGAAGATTTCCATAGCGTGACCTTTGTGACGACACGCTACTTTAGATGGGCAAAATTTGTATCGGGTTAGCTACCCGTTGTTGGTTTAGTAAGGTAACAATGTCATGCGGCTTATAATAATCCAAAAACCAACGAAATACTACTAGACGCCTCGAATTACGATGTATTGCCTGACTAGCAATACAGGGTCATACTAATGATATTATGTTTGTGTTTCGGTTTTCATAACCATATTCTTATAACGGTTTTTATTTAATCTATACAACGTTGCAAAACGTATTGTATGATGTTTTTACGACATTGGTTCGTACAATGATTTTTAAGGCTAATGCCTATATTATGATTTTTGATACGAATTTGTATAAAATGACTTTGGCTATTTTATGGCCTATTAAAATGATTTGTACAAAATGATTTTCAGTAATAATTTTATACTGATATTATATTGATGGATTTTATTAAACTCTATGAATTCACTCGGCGTTATCGTTGACCTTTTCTTTTAACATGTTTTTTCTCAGGTACTTGAAGGTAATTCTCGGGAAGACAACAAGAATTCATGGCCCGCACCTAAATACTTATTTCCATTCAAATACTTTGTAAAACGTGTATTAAATATAATGACTTGGGACCGATGTAACTTTGATATTTATGAATGGAAATGATTTATTAATAAACGACGTGATTTTTATGCGTTGTCTATGATGTGAGTAATGTGCTATCCCGTAACACCAACTAGTCTTCCGCTGTACTTAGTTGTAAATAAATTTGGGGGTGTTACAGTTTGGTACCAGAGCTCTCGTTATAGAGAACGAAAGATTTTTAAAACTAAGGTTTTGAATAAAACTTTTCAAAATCTTTTAACTATAAACATTTTTTTAAAAATGTATAAAAATCTTTTGACTATAACGGTGCCGAAGAATTCCCGTGTTACCGACAAGGCCAGACTGAGAAGTGTTATTTTAATATATATATATATATATATATATATATATATATATATATATATATATATATATATATATATATATATATATATATATATATATATATATATATATATATATATATATATATATATATATATATATATAACTTGGATTATATATATGATGTAATTTGATTACATGATTGTTTGATGATTATTTTGATATTTATACGAGGTATTTATACGACGTAGATTGTCACAAGGTACCCTAAATCCCCTAGTAAATTAATCGAAGCTATTCTCGTAGGAATTCTAGCTATCCTAGATCTAAACCAAGTTGCGGATATTTATGATCCCAACAAATGGTTGATATTCGTAGAAATGTAGATATTAGTTGATTGTGATATTGAAAAAGAATTGGCGAGATTAAAACTAATATCGATGTCATGACGATCTTTCCTTATAGAGTGGAGTTTGACAAAACATTACCACCCAGAAAGATGTCATCTGATTCGTTGTCATCCAATTCTTAAAATGAAATCGAAAGGGGTGAATGTTGCAATTGAGGCTGTCATTGTAACCATTACCCAAAAGCCTCATGCTACTAATACCTTTCCGAGAAGTCTAATTGAATGTATGAGTCATTTCATACCAGTGACTCATTTAATAATTGTTGTTGAAAGAGATATAGGATTGGAAATTAAGTGTTGTTCATATCGAGCTTTTATTGCCCTTTTAGGGCCTAAGAATAAAGTTGAAAGTATTGGAATAAGAGGTAGGATATTGAATTAAGTATAAAATTGGTTGAAACTTGAATGAAGTAAAAATTTAACCTATATGGAATATGAGATTATTAGAAGTCGTTAAGTTTTGTGATTGAATTATAAGGTTTTGATTGATTGGTAGTTCGTGTTAAGGGTTGTTCCTAGGCCATTGTCCACTAATGAGGATGCCCAGAGTCCAAGAAATAAATTGAAGAAATCTTCTTCTAAATTGGGACCGATGGATCTTCCGGGACAAGTGGAACACCTAATGACTCTTGTAGATTAGTATTCATTGAGGTATCTTTTAAAAATAATCCCTAACTTAACTGTGACATCAGTTGGTAGGATGAGTTCTGAGAATTGTATGACATAGTGACACGTAATGTGTTACGGTACAATTTTGAGTTGTTTGTGATTAATGAAAAGACTACCTTTGATTGCTAAATTCTACATGTATCGATGTTATCTATCCTTTATTGCTTCATCCTAATGTTCGCATTAGTGATGCAACCATTGAACAAGTACTCATCTCGATTTGAGTTACGTTGTAGATTATTCTCTTTGTATTCCTGAGTGCCATCGAGATCATGAACCTCATGATTATTTGGCTAAGCTCAATTCCTGATATATATTGAAGTTAGTTCTTGGTGAACATCTTTCCATCACTCTTTTGCAGATCACACATTGTTTTTATAAAGTTAAAACAGTATCCTTTGAGAAAATTTAATTTTCATCCCTATAAGGATCATTCAAAGTGAGATTTATAAGTGATCATTATCAAAATGAAAACACTTTGGAAAACATAATTGTTTTCATAACAAGGAAAATCTTTGTAAATTTATTTTTGATTCTTATTTAAGAATTAAGCATGAAAATGTTTTATTATAAACATGATGATAAAATTTTGACGAACTGAGTATTGCATCGTTAATCTTGAAATTGTATATAGTTGCGCGCCTACATACAGTTTGGAATGGACTATGCAAGACTGATTAGTAGTCACCATAAAACTAATGAATAAACACTAAATTTTCTTTGAAGATTGTGAAAGATTAAAAATTTTATGAGATCTGCAAGAAGTGAAAAACAGGGACATAGTGTTAGGGACACCTACATATGTGCCTGTAGCATCTATTCTTCCGAGTTGAATTTACTCATCTGTGGAAATTGTCTTATTTGACAATTGACAATTCTTTCTTGTCCAATCCTCTCGTAGTAAGATTCTTAGGAAAAGTATTTGATTACCGAGTGTTGATACCCGACTAGATGTATTGACGTTCTTATCATTTCTTATGATTTGATTTCATTTGAATGACCTGGGTAACGATCCGAGGAGCTTTCGAATGCGTACTCCAATTTATGAAAACATGGGATATTTCATATTCGTTACATGTTTTCGTCTGTATCTGATTTGAAATTCTCTCGCATAGATTATGCGTTGACCTTACTCTTTTTAAGTTTAGTTATGTCTCCAGATATCCCTGAATTTGTGAAGGATTATGAGTTATTATTAGTCTTTTGAGAAGTTCACATCTTATCAACGGTGATAAAACTGAAAAGTTGATAGTGCCAATAGAATGGATTGATTGATTATGACATGACGATATTGTCTTAATTGATGGGAACTCGAATTGAATTCCCCTAAATGATAAGATGTTGATTCTCAAAAGTGATCTAAATAATTCTTGATGGATGACTATATCCTGCATTTAGACTTAAAATTATACTGTGTATGGTTGTGAACTAGTTATAGATATTATAATCTAGATAGAACCTAATATGAATTTATTAAAAAAATGATAATGTTATCTGAAACTTTAGGAAGTACTTATTGATGAGTTACTTGGACTTTCGCCATTCAGGCAAGTTGAATTTGGTATTGATTATATTCCCGGTGTTGCATCTGTGACTTGTGTACAGTACGTCAGCACCATCTGAATTAAAGGAATTACCGTACAACTGAAAGAGTTGTCGGAGAAAGATATCATTATACCAAGCCTGTCATCATGAAGAGCTATGGTGTTATCATTCCTTATATTTATAGATTACTGTGAACTGAGTAAAATGACAATCGAAAACGATATCCATAACTCGAAATGGAAGATTTGTTCGATCATTTACAAGGTTCTAGCGTATGTTTTAAAGATTATGTATTCCAATCACTACATCTGGTACTTGTAATGGACATTATGAGTTTCACATGATGTCGTTTGGATTAACTAATACACATGTAGTATTCATAATTATGATGAATCACGTGTGTAGGCTGTAATTTGATAAATTCATGCTCGTGATCATTAAGGACTATATGTTTGTTTATCAGAATAAGAATGAGTTAATAATTATTTATAGACTGTCCTGAATTGGCCGAACGATAAAAACCTATACCTTGAATAATTAACACGTGATTAAAGACTTAATACTTTACATGATTTGACTATGTGATTAAAAGGATAATGGAATATAAATTGACTCTTCAAAAATTAAGAGCCCTTTTAAGATTTTGGATTTTACCAAAAAGAAATGGAAATATGCTTTGACAAATGTTTTAACAAAGGTTTTTAAAGGGATTATTCCCTTATACACAAACCATTTAACTAAACTTCTGTTTAGGGGTAAATGTTTGTGTATACCTCAAGATAACTTAAGAAAGATTGAGTAAACCATTTAAACCATAACTTGGGATTTGAAACGACAATTTTTGCTTTTCAAACTAAGGAAATTTTGACCAAAGTATAAACAAAGATTTTTCAAACATTTACAAATCTTATTAACTATTTTCGATAAATCAGCAAAAATCTTGTTAATTAAATTCAAATTTATTTTTGAACAATTTATATAATTGGTCGAACTAAGAAATTTAAAACTTTTACGTTTACGCTCCATAAAAATTAACTAATAATTATTTAATTAATTATAATAATTATCGACGCTTTAGACGACAGATTGAGTAAAACGGATAAAAATGATAGATGAGACGAAACTAAAACATAGAAGATATGAAGAAATAATTTTTGAATAAATACGATTATGATATTTATTTCATCAGGAAAGTGAACGTAATTGCTGACGCATAATATAGAAAGAAACTTTGAATGAATACGGACATGATATTTATATCATTAGGAGAAGTGAATATAGATACTGACACATAATATAGAATAGATAAAGAACCAATTAGGACATGTTCCTTAATAATGAAGGTGCAAAATAAATTGCCGAACGATATAAAAATAAACGATGTTTGTAAAAAGGATAATATAGATAATCAAAGGGGTTCGCGGCTAATGTGAACCATCAGAATTGAGGAGCCGATAGCGTTAAATATTTTAAAAGGCTGTTTATGGTTGCCTAAATATGGAAAATTGTGAGATATAGTTATGTTGGAATTTGTAAGTATAAGTATTCTATTTTTGTCATTTATGACTAAAAGTATCTTTGTCTGAAGAAGTTGTACTGATGGAAATTATGAAGGCAGACATCGCCTCATACATTAGTAAACGTCTAGCTATTGCAAAGGTCATCATCTGAATTTGATTCAATTTAGGTCATCGTCGACTGACTGACCAAATCTGCTAATATCATTCTCGTTAATGATAAATGCAAAAGAGTTATGTAAACATAGCATGCCTGTATCGATCATCTATATATCAAGATCCTCGCTTCGCATCGAATTTCTAGAGAATTGCTCAGAAATCATTGAGAACGAACCTTGATGAGAGTACTATGTACCACCCCAATCGAAGGGACGAGGTAAAGTAACGATACAAAATAGTATAAGCGCTGTTCTATGTTTGAATGACTGACCTTTGGTAATAGACCGTATAATCGTTTTCCTTTGGAGAGATTATCATTGATAATCATCGTATTAGGATCGAGATCTAATCTTGTTAGGATCTAAATATTAGAGCATCTATAAGCAGGAGTTGAGATGAAGACACCCGACATACACCCATTGTGGGTTGGACATGTCTCTTAGGTTTAAGGTTTCCTATGATGGCGAACCTATCCTTGTAAGATACCCGACCCGCGAGATCTGAGATGATTGTTGAAATTAGGATTTGATTATTAACTGCCGATAGTGGGCAAGAGGTTATGTGAATGTGAAATGTAGATCTTGAAGTGCCAAATGGGTAGCGAAGTTATGCCACAATTTTTAACCTTGGAAAAAAATGAATTCATGATCTGACAAATCATGGGATATAAGTCCCCGTTGTTTGGGACCATTGAGATGATATAAAAGATTGGTTTGAAAGGCATATAAGCTGGATCTACCCTAGGACTTCAAAGACTGCGTGAATTATGTTTCGTAAATCGAACTTGATGGAATATCTATCAAGTGAAAATCTGATTGTTCTTAGTAAAGCTTAGATCGGCGAAAAGTTGCATTCATCAAAAACCCGTGAACATCATGGATAGAGAAAGTAAGTCAACATTAAGCCTGATCTTATTCCCGTAGTTATGTCTGCTGAAACTCGCGTATTGTAATGAATTGCACTTGTGAGAAAGGATCGAATGTGGAAGAAATACCCACATGGCTTTAACTCTATAAGAAGCGAGTAGTAAGGTAAGATGATCTTTGAGGACAAAGATCCTGTTTAGGGGTAAATGTTGTGACAATCCGTCAATTTATGGTTGATATTTTATTCTCGAATATTATTTAAAAACATTAATTTTAATGTTACAATATGAACTCACTTATTTTTGGGAAGAAATTTTGATTTTACGTCTTGGAGTAGCATCGACTACGTCTAAACCGGAGGATTCAACGTTACGTGCTTACGTTTACATACACCGTCTTTGGTGACAGTCCGACATTTCAGAAAATAAATTTATCCGTGAATATTATTTTGGAGTTTTAAATTTGTGTTGGTTCATAAACTCACAAATTTACGAGAAGAAATTAGGACTTACGATTTTATTTTAACGTCCTTTACGACTAAACCGGAAACCTTAGGATTACATATTTACGTTTTCGAACTCCGTTTTTGATGAAAAAATTTTTATTGGATTCATTTTTTGACGTTGATTCATAATTTATAAAAACGTTTTTCGTAAAATGACCCGAGGGCACGCAAATCGAGAAAACTAGAATCGAGAAATACCCGTAAACTAGTGAGATGGGACAAAACACTTTGTCCCACCCCACTAGCTTGATGGGACGGCCAACTTGACACCACAACTCTTAGGTGGCATCAAGTTTAGCTAACTTACACCAAGTGTAAGCTAGCTTACATCTTAAGCTTTACCATACCACTAAACTAGCTAAACTAGCAACTTGTTTTCATTTCCATCATTCTTACATGCAAAACCAACATCAAAATCCTCTCAACCTTCACCCTTGTGCCGTCCTAAATAAGCCAACAAACACCCTCTTTGATATTTTCTAGCCATAAACCACATGTTTACTAGTTCTATTAAGGTGTTCTCTTGAAGCCTTGATCATTTGGTGGCCATATCAACAACTTTGGAGGTGATTTTCTTGTGTCCTAGGGCTGATTTTCCAACCTATGTTCTTGATATTTGATGGTCTTGGAGATACTTGTTGTGTTCATCAAGTTCTTGTCTTCCTAAAACAAGAAATCCACTTGGATTGGTTTCCGTGATTGAAGCACGTACCGTACGTCCGAATTGCCGATAACCCGCCTTCCCACATCAACGTGAGTTCATAGCCTCGCACTCTTTTAAATGATTTTATAAATGTTTTATAAACCCGCGAGGGAGATGACATGTTAGATTTTATAAAATAGGACACCATTTGTCCCGATTGTTTGTTTATTGATTTTTGGACCCGAATGATTGAATGACCCGATTGTATGACCCGATAAATGATTAAAGGACCCGATAGATGAAATTAAATGGATTATTAAAGTTAGGTTATGTCACTAAAAGTCCCATTAGCATGAATTGTGAACTACCGGGATTTGGTAGACGCTTATGCATTTAATAGTACTATTTGGGGACGATCACCCCAGTTCGCGCCTTGACGGTTGATCCCCGTCGTGCCACATTGATTGGTAAGCGAATTTATGTATGAGAAGATTTCCATAGCGTGACCTTTGTGACGACACGCTACTTTAGATGGGCAAAATTTGTATCGGGTTAGCTACCCGTTGTTGGTTTAGTAAGGTAACAATGTCATGCGGCTTATAATAATCAAAAAACTAACGAAATACTACTAGACGCCTCGAATTACGATGTATTGCCTGACTAGCAATACAGGGTCATACTAATGATATTATGTTTGTGTTTCGGTTTTCATAACCATATTCTTATAACGGTTTTTATTTAATCTATACAACGTTGCAAAACGTATTGTATGATGTTTTTACGACATTGGTTCGTACAATGATTTTTAAGGCTAATGCCTATATTATGATTTTCGATACGAATTTGTATAAAATGACTTTGGCTATTTTATGGCCTATTAAAATGATTTGTACAAAATGAATTTCAGTAATAATTTTATACTGATATTATATTGATGGATTTTATTAAACTCTATGAATTCACTCGGCGTTATCGCTGAACTTTTCTTTTAACATGTTTTATCTCAGGTACTTGAAGGTAATTCTCGGGAAGACAACAAGAATTCATGGCCCGCACCTAAATACTTATTTCCATTCAAATACTTTGTAAAACCTGTATTAAATATAATGACTTGGGACCGATGTAACTTTGATATTTATGAATGGAAATGCTTTATTAATAAACGACGCGATTTTTATGCGTTGTCTATGATGTGAGTAATGTGCTATCCCGTAACACCAACTAGTCTTCCGCTGTACTGAGTTGTAAATAAATTTGGGGGTGTTACAGAGGCAACTTAGAAATAACATCGACTTTAGCACAGTCCACTTCAAGACCGGCTTTGGAGATCTTGTGTCCTAGCACGATGCCCTCTTTTACCATGAAATAGCATTTTTCCCAATTAAGAACAAGGCGAGTGTGTTCACACCGCTTAAGCATACGTTCTAAATTGGCAAGGAAAGCAGAGAATGAATCACCATAAACCGAGAAATCATCCATGAATACTTCCATAGTTCTTCAACCATGTCATGGAAGATAGCCATCATATACCTTTGGAACGTCCCAGGAGCATTGCATAAACCAAAAGGCATACATTTGTAAGCAAAAGTTCCATAGGGACAAGTGAATGTGGTCTTTTCTTGGTCTTTGGGATCGATGGGAATTTGAAAATACCCGGAGAAACCGTCTAAGAAGCAGTAATAGTCATTACCAGCTAGACGCTCGATCATTTGATCCATGAAAGGAAGAGGAAAGTGATCTTTTCTCGTGGCATCATTGAGTTTGCGATAGTCAATACAAACTCTCCACCCAGCAATGAGACGAGTGAGAATCAACTCGTTGTGTTCATTGGGAACAACGGTTATTCCACCCTTCTTGGGCACACAATGGACGGGACTTACCCATGGCGAATCCGAGATAGGGCAAATCAAGCCAGCATCTAGAAGTTTGATAACCTCTTGTTTGATGACGTCATGAATGCGAGGATTAACCCTTCTTTGGCTCTGGATTGCGGGTTTAAAGTCATCTTCCATGAGAATCTTGTGAGTACAAAAGTTCGGATCAATTCCGCAGATATCGGAAATTTTCCAAGCAATTGCCTTCTTATGATCTTTAAGCACGGCGATGAGGCGAGATTTTTCGTCTTCTTTTAAGTCCTTCGCGATGATGACGGGCGACTTCTTCTTTTCGTCAAGAAACACGTACTCGAGATGGGGCGGCAACTCCTTAAGTTCTAAATCCGGAGGATTTTCGATGGGAGGCGTGTTCAAAGTCGGAGCATCGATAGCAATAACCGTGGGAGATGGTGGAGAAATATTGTCTTCTTTGAGAAGGTTATCAATGAGGCGAAGATCTTCATCCCAATTGGTGGGAGAATCGTCATGTTCTAAGTTCACATCTCCCATGGTGGCTTCCAAATCTTTCCAAAGGAAATCACTTTCTCCAAATAGAGATAGTGATGAATCAATAGAGGAAACGGTCTCAACATTGGGAAGAGATGTAGGAATACTTTTGCAAGCATCTTTGAAGTGTTCTTCACAGGCCTCATCAAGAACGTCAATACAATTAACACTCTCGTATGAATAAGGCTGTTTAGAAAGCTTTCCCATGTTGAAGACGATTTTATCGTTACCCACTCTCATGATAAGCTCACCGGCTTCAACATCGATGAGAGTGCGATCGGTCCTCAAGAATGGACGACCCACGATCAATGGCACACGAGGGTCCATGTCGTAGTCAACGACAACGAAATCGGCAGGAAAAGTGAATTTGTCGACTCCTAGAAAGACGTCTTCGGCTATCCCCACTGGATAAGCAACCGTACGGTTAGCTAATTCCAAAGTCATTTTGGTGGGGACTAGCTCAGGGAGAGATAATTACTTCCAAACGCTTAAGGGCATTAAGTTAATACTGGCACCTAGATCGGCTAGGGCCATGCAATTCTCTACTCCCAGGAAGTTGCAAGGGGATTAAGAAACGACCTGGATCACCAAGTTTAGTTGGTAATTTACTTAAGAGCACTGCAGAGCAATTCTCATTAAGTTGGGTGTTAGCGATATCAAGAAGCTTCTCCTTGTCGCTAATAAGATCTTTGAACATATTTGCGTATTTGGGCATGTGAGCGAGAGCCTCAGCGAAGGAGATGTTAAAATTCAATTGTTTAAACATTTTAAGAAAGTTCAAATTTTGAATATCATCCTTGCTTTTGAGCTTCTCTTTCCTCAACCTTGAGGGATAAGGTATATCGGAAGAAGAGGAAGGCTTTGGGATCGAAGGATCACTCACATCCTTGGTTGGAGGAGGGGTAGAAGTAAGAGATGGAGAAATTGGGGAAGTAGAAGGATGAGGAATAGGAGCAGGTGACTCGTTTTCCTTAGTCACAATCACTGGTGGAGGTATAGGAAGCTCGGGTTCCTTGGTACCTTTGCCACTGTGAGTGGTGATTTCTTTCATCTCCCCTCTTGGATTCGCAACGGTGTTACTCGGAAGATTACCCGAAAAAGAGGACTGATTACCTTGGAAGAATCCAGCCATCATTTTCCTTAAGTCATTCGTTTGACTTGCCAAAGTGTTTCTCATATCAGCTCTCAGATCGTTTCCTTGTTTCACCATGTCTGCTTTCAAGTTGAGCACTTCCCGCTGGAGATTTTCCACAATCACATCATTGGTCCTCATGTAGGTTTCAACATCTTGGTGTAATGCGGTGGGTTGGTTGGGAGGAGGAGCATGGTATGCGGGTGGTTGATAAGCAGGTTGTTGGTAAACTTGGTTGTTTCTTTGAGGTGGATATGGTTGTTTGTGAGGTGGTTGGTAAGGTGCACGAGGTTGTTGTTGAGGAGTGGTAGCTAAGCAAGTTGCGGTCTCCTTGAGGACGAGCTTGATAAACGGCCGGAGGATAGGTACCGTATGCTGCATTCACATTCTCAGAAGGGTAGTCGTGGGTGGCAGTACAAGTGGTGTAAGAGTGAGGACCCCCGCAGATTTCACATGGTTGGCTGACAACATTGACTTGAGCTTTTTTAGCGTTGATGCTGTTGGTGTTGCTGGCGGTTTAGGCGGCAAGCGATTCAAGAAGCGTAGTAATTTTGTCAAGTCGCTTGTCGTTGTCACTAGTACTAGCACTAGTGGAATTGGTCCGAACACTCTTGGTTTGCACACGAGACTTATTTTCAATAATATCCCAAGCGGCATTAGAAGTCTTAACCAAAATATTACCCCCCGAGGCACTGTTTAGTGAATCTTGGTCATTCATGCTTAAACCATTATAAAAAGTATTAATTTGGTGCACTTTGGTAAAACCATGTTGTGGGCACTTTCTTAAAAGATCTTTAAAACGGTCCCAAGATTCACTAAAATACTCATCGTACTTTTGTTCAAAATTAATGATTTCATTCCGCAAAGCGGTAGTACGAGAGGGTGGGAAAAAGTAGTTGATAAATTTGGTCTCCAAATCCGTCCACGTCAGAATACTTTGTGGCGGTTCCTTTGCAAGCCAATGCCGGGCTTGTCCCTCTAAAGAAAAGGGAAAAAGTTGCAAACGGATTACCTCTTGTGGAACACCATTGAATTTGACCGTATTCGTGAGTTGCAAGAATCTCTTGATGTGGTCATGAGGATCATCAATGGTACGCCCCAAGAATGGTTGAGCGGAGACCATTTGGATAAAACCGGATTTGAGCTCAAAGTTGTTGGCTGCAATCGCGGGTATGACAATTGGATCATTGTTGCCGTCTACATGTGCTTGCAGAAGTTCAATCATCGGGCGATTGTCCGGTAGAGGCTCATTTTTGTTGTTATTATTGTTGTTGAGAGGTGGATTGTTATTGTTGTTGTTATTATTGTTGTTGAGAGGTGGGTTACTGTTGTTGTTTTGTACACCGGCCATGTCTAAGTCTTCGAGAGGCTCGGGCTCTTGATAAGACGTTGATCGTGTACGCATGCACCTGCAAAAGAACTAACAAGGCAAACAAGAAATATTTTTGGTTTTTATGTTTTTTTTTTATTTTTAGGATTTTTGAAAATTTTATATTTTTTTGGGTTTTTTTTGAAAATGTTATGAAAAAGTAACGTTCACGGCGAACGGATCCCAAAATCCAAGTTCTCACAAAAAACTGTTAACCTTAACGAGAAGAGCCGGCAGCGGCGCCATATGATACAAGCATTTTCATTAGGTTCAGAATTGTTCTCGGTATCTTCTCGAATTGATCACGGTTCAAAGTGGAATAGTTTGTTCTTGGTTACTAAAAAGGTGTTGCTTTGTTATCTATTTTAAACTAATAGCAAATAAATGTAAATGTCGTTAAGTGAAAAGAGTTTTTAAAGATTAAACTAAAAAGACGAGTTAAAAATAAATGCTTGAAAACTTAAAGGCAAGACTAGAAAAAATACTTGAACACTTAATAAATCTAAAACTTGGAAACTTTGCAAAAACAAGAAATTAAGTCCGTCAGAACCCCTGGTCGGAATCCCGTCGGAATAGGCTAATCGGAATAAGCTGATTGGAATAAATGGGAAATAGGTCCACTCGGAATATGGAAACAAGCACCAATCGGAATGTGCTATCGGAAAGGCTAATCGGAATAAGCTGAAAATACCCTTATCGGAATAATGGGAAAATGGTTCTAATCGGAATGTAAGGGAGACACCCAATCAGAATACCACCAAATCAAACCAATCGGAAAGATATTAAACCCTTTTCTGATCAAACGATCAGAATATAGGGGGTAGTGTAGTCGGAATGCGTGGTCGGAATAAGTGGTCGGAAAAGGGTTTTACTCTTTCCGATAACTCTTTTGATCCGAAAATAAAGCAAGGCAATAAGCTATTTAGATAAGCTAATCACCAAAACTAGGACGAATCTATAATGGAAAGGACTCAATAAGCACAAACAACAACTTATCTAAACTTAAAATAAGCAAACTTTTCAATCAAACTATAAAAGAAAATGAAATTTTCAAGAAAACTTTTAAAAAGTAAATAAGCTAAACATATAAACAAGCCAATAAGCACAAAGATCTTAAAACTTATTCGTATGAAAACTTAAATAAACATAAAAAGATTAACTTTTTAAGCACGAAAACATTGATGAACAACACGGATCATAAGTAATTCGTACCAAAAGTGAACCAAAATCAAAGAAAGGTAGAAAGAGATGAAAGATTAAAAGCTTAAACTTAAACTTGATTAATGAAATCTACAATACAAAAGGTTTAATCTTTGAAAGATTAAAAGAAAGAAAGATGAAAACTTAGTGAGAGAAAGTTCTCTAAAACTAGAGAGGAAAAATGAAAAAGTGAAACTAAACACTAAAAACTAACTAGTCTCCTAAAATTGTGAAGTGAAGTCCTATTTATAGGCGTTTGCTTGTGGGCTTGTGAATGGGCTTTGTTTTTGGGATTCTTTTCTTCTTTCTTCTTTAGTATTTACGTTTCTTTAAACGTTTCCGACTTTGGATTTTGAGAAGTGTCGGTGAATAATTCCAACTCGTCTTATAATCTTTTGTTTAATAGACTCGAGTTCTTCGACATATATGAATCTTCCATCTTTGGCCCTTTTCTTCGATAAATCTTCAAATAGTCACGATGACTTCAAATCTTTTGCATCTCTTGGACAATAGACTTCGTCTTGAGTCTTTTTCTTCGATAAAACCCGTGCAATCCCATGTTTTCTTCAATATTCACCCGGTTGACTCTGAAAACACAATAAACACAAAAACCACGCATAATTCCAAACAAATGATATTAAATACGTGTTTTGGTCTTGTTTTAGCCAGAAATAAGTGGTAAAAGGATGGGTGTTTTCACACCTATCAACTCCTAACTCCCTTAATGGTTTTGGGATGAGGTAATTTGGCGATGACGTCATCTTTAGCTTTATCTACCTCAATCCCCGCTTTCGAAACCTTGTGCCCTAAGACGATTCCTTCTTTAACCATAAAATCACATTTTTCCCAATTAAGCACAAGGTTGGTTTCCTCATAACATTTTAGCATTCTCTCAAGGTTCGACAAACACGAAGTGAACGAACTACCAAACACGGAAAAGTCATCCATAAAGACTTCCATCGCCTTCTCGATCATGTCATGAAAAATAGCCATAATACACCGTTGAAAATTCCTGGTGCATTGCAAAGTCCGAATGGCATTCTCCGATAGGCAAACGTTCCATATGGACACGTAAACATAGTTTTTTCTTGATCACGAGGATCGATGGGGATTTGAAAGTAACTGGAAAAACCATCTAAGAAGCAATAGAAATCGTTTCTTGCAAGACGCTCCAACATTTGATCCATGAAGGGCAAGGGAAAATGGTCTTTACGAGGGACGTCATTCAACTTACGATAGTCGATACACACCCTCCAACCGGTCACGAGTCAAGTTGGAATTAACTCATTGTCATCGTTTGGCACAACTGTCATTCCTCCCTTTTTAGGGACACAATGAATGGGACTCACCCAAGGGCTATCGGAAATAGGGTAAATCATTCCCGCGTCAAGGAGTTTAAGGACCTCCTTTGTATGACGTCGTGAATTTTGGGGTTCACCCTCCTTTGGCATTAAATTGCGGGCTTGTAGTCCTCCTCCATTAAAATTTTGTGGGTACAAAATTTAGGATCAATCCCCTTAATGTCGGATAATTTCCACGCAATTGCACCTTTGTGAGTCCTCAAGACATCGATAAGTGCCGTTTTTCATCATCCGAAAGATCTTTTGCAATAATAACCGGAACCTTATCGTCTCCTTCCAAGAATACGTATTCAAGATGAGGAGGAAGATCTTTCAACTCCAGGAATGGTGGTTCCTCGATTGAAGATTTGGGTTCGATACTCATAACCTCCACCGGCGGAGGAAATGGGAAATCGTTAAGAAAATCCTTGATAAACGAGAAGTCCTCATCATTGTCGAGGTCTTCGTTACAAGTACGAGGAACATCAAATTCTTCCAAACGTAAAACCACCTCCTTCAAACGGAGTGAAGGATGGTGTCGAATTATCAAGAATATGACCGAGCATAGTGGGATTGCCACTATTTTCTTCATCACCAAAAACTAAAAATTCTTGTGAAAATTCCTCACAAACGACATCGATCGTATCAATGTAGTTTATGGCCGCGATAGAATGAACATGAGAAAGTTTGGAATTTTGAGTTGCTTTTATAACATGTTCCTCATCGTTGAAACGTAAGGTGATTTTCCTTGCATGCACATCAATCAACGCTCTCGACGTATCTAAAAACGAACGACCTAAAATGAGAGGAACTTGAGGATCCGTGGGAATATCAGCTACGATAAAGTCTACCGGATAATAGAACTTTCCCACTTTCATAAAAACGTCTTCGGCCAATCCACATGCGGGAATAGTGGAATGATCGGCCATCTCGATAGACATTCTTGAAGGAGTAAGATTTGGAAGATTGAGCGAATTGAATATGTCAAGAGGCATCAAGTTAATACTAGCACCAAGATCGGCCAAGGCATAGCATTCTTCCATATCTTGAATACCAATTGGTATTAAGAACTTACCGGGGTCACCGACTTTTTAAGGTATGCGGTTAAGATAAACCGATGAACAATAGACAATTTTTGCGATTTCTCCTTATTGTTCAACATACTCTTAAAGTTGGCGGCAAAACAAGGCATCATAATCAAAGCGTCGGCGAAATTTATGTTGAAATGCAAATCAAGAAACATCTTAATGAAAAGCTCAAATTGGTAGTTGTCACATTCTTGCAATTTCTCCTTACGAAGTCTCGATGGGTAAGGCAAGGGTGGTGTGGGTTGGGGCATATGCATAGCCTTTGGAATCTCGGGTTCCAATGATGCTAATGGGTCAACCATAGGTTTGGTTTGAGCGGTACTTCGTGGGATTGGGATATGCTCCTTTTCGACCACCACCTCGGATTCTTCCTCAATTTCCTCCATCGTTGGAGTAATTGGTTGAGGAGTCGATTCCTTAAACGTCTTACCACTACGTGTGGTAATCACTTTCATCTCTCCTTTAGGATTAGATACGGTGTTACTAGGAAGACCACTCGAAGAAGACGGTTTACATATTATAGCCTCAAACATGCTAGAAATTTTATCCTCAAACATAGATTTCCTCTTATCCGCCTTAAGCATCTCTTGTTTAATCTCATTTGGTCTTGTTCCATCTTTCGTTGGTTTTATTGTAACCTTTGCACATTACTCTCCATTTTGTTTGCATGAGACTTAAGTTCATTTGCTAACACGTTATTCAACTCATTTTTCAATAATTCTTAACTTAGAGAACAAGATATTTGATAAGCTTAAGGGACTTTTGATTGAGTTTAAAGTTGGTGAACAATCCACTCCCGCTACGGCTAAAGCGGTTGAGGTTTCTTATATGTATTGTGGTGGAGCTCACGATTTCTCCGAGTGCATTAGCAACGCTGGTAACACTTTGAGTGCCTACGCAGCCACGGGAACTTATAACCAAAACGGTCAAGTTACCCGCACTAATCAATTGAATCCACCGGGTTTTGCACCAAATCAAAATGCTAACAATTATCGAAACAATCAAGTTGGTTACCAAGGAAATCAAAGGAACAATTATAAGGGTAACAACTATTAGAATCAAGGGGCTAATAATCAAGTGCAAAACAAAAATCAAAACCGTGATTTTCAAAACAACAACAAAGGTTTGCAAAACTTGATAGATCTTCCAAATGAATTTTTTGAATATGTAAATGGAAATGATGCTAGGTTTGATAACATTCAAAGGGAGATAATTAGCCTAAGATCCGATTTTTGCCTCGATTTGGCAAGCATCGATGGTACGTGACAATGAAGGCGAACACGAAGCCTTGCTAACACTCGATGTGTTACGAGAGCTATAGACCTTGGACCTATTCTCAATGATCAACAACGCTTCCTCGACTGTTTTACATAAAAACTTACCACCCCCGGCGGCATTAAGATAATCACGCTCATGATTGTTGAATCCATTGTAAAACGTGTCAATTTGATGCAAGTCGGAAAAAACGTGATGAGGAAATTCATGCAACATTTCCTTAAACCGATTCCAAGTCATTGAAAAACTCTCATTATACTCTTGTGAAAACTTTAAAATCGCGTTCTTCAAGTGCGTAGTCTTAGAGGGCGAGAAAAATTGGTTCACGAACTTCGAAACGAGATCCTTCCACGTCAATATAGAATTGGGTGGATCTTTCTCTAACCAAATTTTAGCGGTCCCCGGTAAGGAATACAGAAAAAGCATCATCTTAATCGAGTCATTCGAGACATCCTTAAACTTGCAAGTGGCAGTAAGACGATTGGATTGGCGGATATGGTTGTAAGGGTTGTTCTTTTCATCACCACGGAATTTGTTGTTTTGGATCATGGACAACAAACCCGTCTTAACTTTAAAATTCTCCGCAAGGATAGCGGTAATCACAATAACCTCTCTATAACCCTCGGTGGGTGCTTGAAGTAAATCCATCATAGTTCGATTAGCCATGGTTGCTTCTTGTTCTACGATGGGTTCGTCAATAGCAGATCCTTCACTAGAAGGCGTACCTTCCTTTCGGTTTCTACGTTTACGTGCACGTCTTGCTTGGTTGCGAGTTTGCATAAATGTCACGTACAATGTGGGGATGAGCAAAGAAGATTCTTTTAGGTGTTTTTACTCTTTCCAATTTTTTTGTGTTTTTGATTATTTTTACTTTTTTTGGATTTTGGTGATGTATTACGTAGACACAAATCTACAAATCTCTCCTCAAAACAAATCTCTCGATTAAAGGAGCCTCAAGGAATGAAAACGATCACGTGAAGTGAACGCCTTCGATGACTTTAGAACGTTGGTGGAACACCAAAACGTTCAAGAGGGTTTAATCTTTGAAACCAAGAAAATATATAGATACGTAGATAATACTTTGGTTGGCAAACCCTCGATTAGCCTTTTCTCTCAAAACACGCACAAGCAAGCGAAGGAAACAAGGCGGCGCTAAGAACTTAAAAGCCTTTTTCCTTTAGGTTTTGAATTACAACCGCCTTATACCCACCTTACAGTTTGTGTTTTTCCAAATCAAGCTTCACGAAAGTAATTATCTATTTTGCCTTTTTTCTTTGTTTGAGATTCGAATACGATGATTGAGTAATGAAATCTCAAATCGAGGTTGTGTTTTCACACTTTTGGAGTACTTGTGAATTTATTGTGATACGTATACAATATAGTAATAATGATATTCACAAAAAATAAAAACCGATAATACGTATGATTAGACTGCTAATCACACAAATATTTATTATGAATAATATAAAAACAAAATTTGTCCAAATCAAAACACAACACGCCTCCCCGGCAGCAGCAGCAAAATGATAGTTGTAGTTTTACGTCTTTTAAGAAAAAGAGCGTAATTATAGGGGTAAGTATGACGGTTTAAAAAAACCGTGCACAAATGACCCAAAGGTGAGTTCGTTCTTAAGGAGGCTAGTGTTGGGAATAAAATGTAGTCAAGACACTTGGACGCTGACAAGAGAAATTTGGACGTTGATAAGAAGAAATCAAGCGTTGACAGGACAAGCGTTGACAGGAAGAAGTCAAACGTTGACAAGTAGAAGTCAAGCACTGATAGAAGACTTAGTCTACACGTTTTATGTTTCTAGTATGTTTCTAGGAAAGATATGTTCGACAATGTATTTCCTATGTTTATCTTTACCAAGAATAGCAGATATGTAGACTCTTGTACAAGGTTCCTTAATCTATAAAAGGAGGCCTTTAGGTTTTAGTTTAATATACGTTTTTACACTTTCATTGTACGCAAGTTCGATTTATCAATCAAAGTGAAAGTTTGGTTTATCTTGTTTGTGTGTTCTTGTTCAAGTATTAATTCCACATAATACTTGAATTGTATCATATACAACAAAGTTTCTCTACGTGTTTAACTTGATTTCATCTAGTTTACACAAGCTAAATCGATCTAAGTTTGGGATCAACAAGTTGTATCAGAGCTTGTTGAGAAACTTTGATCTAAAGAACACAAAAACCCTAAATCGCCAAAAACCCTAATTTTCAAGAAAATCTAAAATTCAAACAACATGTCTACTCCAGAGTTAACCTCCTCCTCAAGCCCTAACATCAAGATTCCCATGCTAGACTCAGACAACTTTGAGCTGTGGAAGTTTAACTTTAAGCAGTATCTTCAAATCCATGATCACACCCTATGGGAAATTATTGAATATGGAAACACATTCAATAAGGCTGGCAAGATTGCAGCTGCTATCTTGGCAAGATCAACTCCAGGCTCTACTGAAGAGGATCGAAAAGAAAAACCTGAAGATGGAAGAGCTGTCTCAGCTAAGGACATAACAAAGAGGAGGAATGACATGAAAACCCTAAGCATCCTCAAACTCTCTTTGGGACAAGCCAATCAGAACAAGTATAGAGGCTATGATTCTGCAAAAGATCATTGGGTAGCCCTTGAAGTTTCTTATGGTGGTAATGCTAATACTGTACAAGAGAAAAAGAAGCAACTCTTGCATGAGTATGCTGTGTTCAAAGCTCAACCCAATGAAAAGCTAAGTGGAGTGAGAAGCAGACTTCTTGACATTACAAGCAACTTGTCCTTTATGGGAACAGTGCATGATGATGCTGATATCATCATCACTTTTCTTAAAAGTCTTGGTGATGCATGGAAGATTGAAGCAAGATCTATGATTGCTAATAATACTCACAAAAGTTCCACCTTTGATGATGTTTACAACAAAATGAGGCCTGTAGAAATTGAAATCCTTTTGGATCAAGGAAGTAAGTCTACCAATTGTAATATGACCTTCTTCTCACATAGTGAAGGTAAATTTGATCAAAGGGAGTCTTACATGCACCCTGTTATTGGATCACCTTGTGTCCGCGCTGGATCAAGCTTTGTCAGCGCTTCACATCCAAACGCTAACACATACAATGTTGACTCACCAAGAGTTAAACCTGCTGGTATTGATCTAGATACTATGTGTGCATACATCGCTTCATTGCCCAATGGTTCAGTGACTACATATGAGGACCTTGAGCATATTATTGATGAGCGTTTGGAGGATATGGACATAAAGTGGAATATGGCTCTTGCAAGCATAAGGGTAAATAGATGGAATCAAATATTTAAGAAGAAGATGAATTTTAATGCTAAGGACACTGTTGGATTTGATAAATCCAAGGTTGAGTGTTATAATTGTCATCGAATGGGACACTTTATGAGAGAATGCAGATCTCCAAGAAGATCTGATGCTGGAAATCCCTCAAGCCAAATCATCAAGGCTCAGGATCCCAAAGCTATGGTTGCTATGCAAGACATGGATGGTGTTGGTTGGGATTGGAGCTATTTGGCCAAGGATGAGGAAGAGAACAAAGCTTTGGTTGCAGAATAGGATGAAGAGGAGCATGTTCACTATGTTCTTATGGCACATTCTTCATCTTCATCAGACAATGAGGTATATGATGATGCATTTTGTAGTAAGGGTTGTCGTCTAAATACTGAAAAGCTTAATAAAGAAGTCTTAAAATTAACAACAGATGTTGTTAATGAAAGATGAAAGTTATCTAATTATCAACTTGCTCTTACTCAAATTGAAAAGACTGTGTCTGAATATAAAAAAATGGAGTTTGACCTAAAAAGATTAAATCAATATTTTAACTCATGATTTAAATGCTAGTGTTGAGGTTTGTTGGAAATACGTTTTTGCAAAGAAAGTCTCGGTCACATCATTATTAGCATAGATCACGAGCTATATACTATTTAGGACATTGTAATTTGGAGTGACCTCCCTTTGGGGGAGATTGTTGGAAATATGTTTTTACGCATTTAGAAAGGATCGGTCACTCCAAATATAGATACAAATATTGGGCTCGTGATCTAATGTATTAAGGTATAGCCCATATAGCCCACATGTAGGGTGGGCTATATAAACCCCCCTCCTAGCATGTTAGGAGGGGTTGTTGAACACTTTCATTAATCAACCATCTTTCTTTTCTTTCTCTCCTTTCTCTCTCTACCTTTCTCTCTCTAGTTCTTCCTTTTCCATCATCTCTTTAGATAAGCAAACACATCTATAATCCTAAGAAAACATGATTCTTCAATTGGTATCAAGAGCATGGTTGAATCTTCGGATTAGCGTGTTTTTTATTTATTGATTTGGTGATAAAAGTTTCTTTCTTTTACTTTTTTTTTCTTCTCTCGTCATTTTTTTTTCTTTAAGTTTAAGTTTTTTTTAAAAGGTAATTGGTTTTCATATTATAAATTTCAATCTTTGGAATTTATCTTAAAACTATTAAATTTATACAAATTTAAATTTCAAAACATTCAATACAATTTTGGTCTCGTTCAAGCAGTTTGTTTTTTTATTTAGTTCAAAAGCATCAGTTTTTCGTAATTTTTTTATCACTTTTGTCACTTTCTTGAATCTACTTTTCAAAATTTTTCACGGCTCATTCTCTTGATTTGGGTGTTTTTTGTCCCAAAAGTCTCTAAAAGTATCTGTTTTTTTATATTTTTTTGTCATATTCCGATAGAAAGTTGCCTTATTCCGATCCATCTTCCGATCGTAACGTCCCAGGTTTGTATTCCGATCGCAATAACCATTAGGTTCTACTTTGCGATCACTTTTCCAGATACCCTTATTCTGACGCGTATTCCGATCGTACTTTGCGATCGTGATTGCGACGGGTTTAAGGTAAAGTGAGTCGAAACTCTGCCGAAATTTTCATAGAGATATTCCGATGGAAGTGTTTTGATATTGCGATGAAGAAGGTATTGCGATGGGATGTGTAGTGGATATTGCGATGAGACGTATTTTGAACATTGCGATGGTTTCATCTGTATGTTGTATTGCGATGGATCTGCTACATATTGCGATGGATGGACTATATATTGCGATGACTTCTTTTAATTATTGCGATGACTTGACTCTAAACTTGGGACTCACACTCAAATTCACGGCTTAGACTCAAAACACACTCAAAACCCAACACTCCACCCACCCTCGACTCAAACCAATACTCGATCTCACACACAGACCCATAACCTAAAACCAAACGAGACACAAACACACCTCTCTCACACTCTCAATCTCTCGACTGACATTCAAAACAACCAGACTCGACATCAAAAAACACCTCTCATCTAAACAAAAAAACACAACACCTCGACTCATAAACCCACACTCAGCATACTCTCACTCATCTCTCGACCAACCACATTCTAGTCACAAACACACCCTCGTCGCACAAGACTCATTCACAAACCCACTACTCACGACTCAAACTTCGACAAATCCGACTCAAACAAATCCAACAGACTATCAACTCAACCTACACAAAACTCTCAAGACTCATACAAACAAAATGACTCGAAACCAAGTCTTGACTCTCACCTTACGACTCGATTCAAAATCAAACCCACACACTCCACAAGAAATTCGACTCACGACTCGATCCCATAAAAACAAGATCTCAGTCACACCAAACCTTCATCGATCCAAAACACCAAAAATTAAAACAGAATAATAAATACCTACCTGAGACCAATTGTTTGATCTTGAAGCCACATCTTTCTTGGTTCATCATTGTTTAATGATATAAAAACAAAGCATCCGGGTAATTTCTTTAAATGAAATTTATGAATCTGGGTTTTGAGTATAGTGGATGAGAGGGAATGATTCTTGATATTTTCGTATGTGATTGGGATTAACTATGTAGATGGAGGTTGCAATATAGCTTGTTTATTTTTGTAAGATAAAAATGGGATGGTGATGATAACAAAGTAATGAACAATGGCTGCCACAAATGTGATTAGGTTTGAGTTGTGAAGGATATTAGATTTTTATACAATACATAGTGGGATAGGATTTCTAAACAAGTCATCTACCACGTTTTATTTTTTTTGTTCTTATAACTGTAAGTAGGCCACGTGGGTGTGACTTGGTCAAAGTGAGTTTCCTATCAAAGTATTACAAGTATTTTGGGGGGCGGAGAAAACTGAGTGAGATTAGGAGTTATTTACCTATTTGGTTTTTTAAAGGAAGTATTTTTGTGAAAGGAAGGAGTTATTTACTTCTTGTAAAAGGAAGTATTTTTTGTGGGGGGGCGATTACGAATTTTAATTTTTTTTGGCAATATATATTCATTTTTGGGCCGGGTTAAGTTATTTTGTTGGGCTTAGCCTTGTACCTATATGGTTCTTTAGTAACTTGTCGGGCCGATCACTTTATTAACCGTATCTTGGATTTTTTATTTTACGGGCTTTCTTTTTGGAGTGAGACGCGGTTGAATTGGACTCTGGGTTGTTTTATCAACGTTTGAGCCGACAAGAAATTCTTCACCCAAGAAAAGAAACTTATATCATCACTCGAGGATTTTTAATAGGTGTTTATGGATCTTTTGTTGGTGTTGTCATATCCCGAGAATTTCTGTTTCTAAATTTCTTCACGATTTGCAAAATCACGAAACATCCTCAAAATTCAATGGAGTTTTTGAATTCGACTTTTCGAGAGGGAGACTTGCAAAAATTACATCTTTTGCAAGACAAAGTTAGAGAAAGTGGCATCACTTCATTTCAAATGCTTTAGTCTCATCTTGTCACTCTTTCGAGGATTCAAGGAGGGAGTGAATTTGTGACCATCTTTGGACAAGATCGTCATATAATCATCGACTCAATATTCACCACTTTGACACAAATCGCCGAGCAACTCAACAATGAAAACTTTAATCACTCTGCATCGGCACTTGCATATAAGAATCTTGTGACCCAACTCACGCCTTTCCTCTAGTTCAATATCATCAAGTCTGAAAGCTCAGTGATTTGCCAATCATTTCTTCGAGATACACATACCGAGCTTCGAGTTTTCCGTGATACAATATTGAAACTCATGACATCGGTATCGTCTTCGATTTATGAAAGATCTCGACTTCAGCAAATGTATGATAATGGAGTGAAAGAATCTAGGATACAGATGCAAGAGGAGAATGGTCATACGGTTGACAACTTGGAGCCAAACAATAGCAAGAGCATGGAATCAGGAGGACAACATGATACCAGTGGCACGTCAGGGAATGTTCACGAGATCTCTTTTGATGATACCTTACCCGTTTCTGACGAAGAGCCTGCAAACATGGTACAATGTAATGTTGTTTATGATGTATATGCTGATGATATGCCGCACATTGAGCATTCTGAACCTAATTATGACAAACATGGGATGGAAACGATTGTTCAGAATGCTGATTCATCCGATGTAAGTCATAATGGGGGAGAGATTGTTCAGAATGCTATAGTACATCATGATAATTGTATTATAACTGCTTCATTGACTGCTTCCGATTCCAAGATTAGAGAGCTCGAAATGATTGTAGCTCAACAATCAAAAGATCTTGAGGATGCCAAACTTGAATTTTCTAAGAAAACGGACAAATTTGAAACATACTTTGAAAAACTTGAAAAGTCAAACGTTGTTCTTGAAAGAAAATTGGATCAAAAAGTTTTAGATTCGAAAGCTGAAAAGGATAATCTTTTGAAACAAATTCAGTTACTAGAGTCTAAATTGGCATCCCAAGATAGATTGCTCAAAGAAAATGAAACGTTAAAGGCTTAAGTTCAGGAAAAGGTCTTTGCAATAGCTGCGTTGAAAAATGAATTGAGGAAAACTAAAGGACCTAGTGTGGACACTAAGCTTGAAAAACCATCCATCTTGGGGAAACCGCCTACAAATCAGTTCGTCAGACAACCGACTGTCAGACAACCTACTGCATTTAGATCCGAGCGACCACAATCCTCGAGACCGCGATTTGCCTCCCAAGTTGATTTGGTTCATCTTTCTAGACCAGTCACTCCAGCAACTAGGCCCTATGTGACCAAAACAGCTTTAGCAAGACCTAACAACATGATTGCCTCTAGTTTACCTAAAAATTCCAAGACCACGTCTAGAACTAGTTCAAATGACGTTTGCCATAAATCTGGTCTTGGGGAAGCTAAGCAAAAGACACTTGTAAGAGATAGCAATGTCAATCCTAGTCACATGCCTTCTAGATTACCTAACACTACTAACCACAGCATGTCATCTCCTAGGAGCATCGATCAATCATCTAGGAATTACTCGGACATTAAATATGCTACTTGTAAAACATGTAGAAAATGTGTCTTTAGAGCCAATCATGATTCTTGTATCAAAAAATTGCTTAATGAGGTGAACTCCCGTGCTAGACTTAAATCCCAGTGGGTAGCTAAAATCAAACCCATTGGTAAAATGTGGCGCCCCACTGGTAGAACTTTCACTATTGTAGGAAACGAGTGCCCTTTAACTAGGATAGTCTCTGATTCTACTAAGACTACTAGGGAGGAAATTGAAAAGGAGGATACATCACTTAAGCCTGAACTTAAGGTTTTCTATAAAAGGAAACGTTTACCAGCTAAGACAAGTGAATCATTTCCTCAGGTCACCTCTAGCACAAGAAAAGAAAACTATGAACCCGCACTTGCTTCTAAGATAGATATCGCTAACCCATATCAAAGCATGCAAATTCCAAATGAGAATGCAGGTACCAAAGAGGATGTTCCAAAAGAACGAAGCGGTCCAATCATTGTATACCATTCAATTAAGGACACTCTCAGAGTTTGGTTGCTGAAGAAGCTGATATCTATGAAACAACTGTCTCAGGGGATTTGCAGTTAAGCTTACAGTGTATAGGACTTACAGTCACATCACAGACTGTAACTCGTTCATCAAAGAAAGGAAAGTTTATCGCCGATGATAAACTTATCCTAACAACGACAAATTAATTTTTCTCGGGCATGAGCTTATATTAAAACATTCCAAGTTTTTAAGTTCATGCACATTGGCTCACATTCAAATCACAGTATGTGACCCGAACTTCAGAGAAAGGGAAGTTTATCTCGTCAACGATAACTTACCCTCAAAACGAGAAATTAAATTTTCTCGGACACGAGCTTACATTTAAACTATTCAAAGGTTTTAAGCTCGTGTAAATGGCTCCTCGTTAAATGACAGACGATGACCTGGACTTCAGAGACAGGGAAGTTTATCTACGCAACGATAACTTACCCTCTTAACAAGAAATTAAGTTTTCTTGGACACGAGCTTATCCTAAAACAATTCAAAGGTTTTAAGCTCGTGTATAAGGCTCATCATTAAATATCAGATGATGACCCGATCTTCAAATAAAGGAAAGTTTATCGCCGATGATAAACTTATCCTTAACAACAGGAAGTTTACAACTTCTCGGACTTGAGCTCGTTTTGTAAGATATTCAACATCTTAAGCTCAAGTAATTGGTTTTCAAAACATTGAACACAATTTTTCGAGAATTTCTCAAAAAGGTTTTCTAAATCTTTCAAAATTGTGTGTTCAAAAAATGTTTTGATAAAAAGAGCATGTATTCTGGAATCGATAATATTTACGATACTGGAAATGTCATTCAATAATGACACGGGGTTGTAAATAAAGTTAGAGCAGAAGTTCAAATGTTTTAAAACATGCTCAAAATGGTTTGCTAGTATTTAAGATAGTAACCCGCTTTTCATACTCAAGTCAAGCATTGCACCGAAAAGCTTTGACTCAACAATGGGAATTAATTTTCTCGGGCATGGTTTACTTTATAACCATGTAAGGGATTGTGTTTACGTTATAACACAATCTAACATGAATATATGTACGATTCAGTGCATTTATTTGTTAAAACAAGAGAAGTCTTGTTTTTATGAAGTTGTCATCTCCACCAACCGTAGCAACTTACAATTGATATCTACATACTCGACGATGCGACTACTCAAACGGTGACTACATCTCTTTCAATAGAACACGGGTCAACAATTGAGGGGGAGCAATTGTCCAGCGTTCAGAATCCTTGACGCCGAAAGTGCCAAGTTCACATGTTGGTGTCAAGACAACGATATCAATCAAATGGAGTCAACAGATAACTTCAGACGTGATGAGGCGACCAACATTCGGGAACAAGAACCATGTGCTTCTTTCATATGATGTTCTCCATCATTCAGGTCCAACCTCGTAAATTGCTGATCTTGTGAATTAATTATCATATATGATATTTGCACGTGATAAATACCTGACACTTGTGTTTAAAAGGTATTTAATTTACGTCTCAAGTAGTCCCTCATTAATTTGAGGGGGAGCTTGTGTAATTCATGAAGATAATTGGCTTTGCATTTTTCTTCCCAAATTTTCTTAAAATGCTATTAAATTAATTGATATTAAAAACATCGATTGGGTTAATATTTTTAATATGGGGGAGAAAATGTGATTTAATATGGGAAATGATTAATCACAAATGGTTTGACTTAACGTGCTATCTCATCCCGACATGTGTGAAATGTTTTCGGATATCGTAGCATATGTTAAGGGGGAGCAAAATGGATTTGCCCTTCAAAATGGATTTCATGGTGACATACACTTACCCAAAACATCTCTATTCACGACGGTGAAGATTGTGGTGACATAAGGATGGTAGGATAGGTTAAAGTCCATGATTCCTCAAGAACCGGACGAATCTTCCCAAGGACATTCCATAGCTAGAAATAGTAGTCCTTAGGAAAGATGGAGAAAGATTGTGAACGTAGCTGAATGCCGACCAAGTACTTAAGTTAGCACTGAAACAATCACAACAAGGTGCTAGTGATGACGTATTGGTAAGCATTGAAGGGGTTGAAGAATGAAAAATAATTGTAAAGATAAATGGTGTAAAGCCCTCCTTACAACTTAGGCAGAAACCGAGTCAATACATATGCTATTAAGATCATTGTTTAATGATCCTTGATATTGAAGACAAACATCATGGACCCAGTGATGCAAGGCACAACCCATCCCAGCTAACTCAGATATCTCTTAAAAGATATTTGTTTTAATCACACGGAGACAACACATTATCTATTGATTTATTCACTCCGAATAAATTGGTATTGAAATGGTGGCACTCCTCTCCTGCCTCCGATCACTAAAAATCCAAAATGCACGATTGAGTCTAGAGCCATTTGAGATCATCAAATATCTCAATAGGATACACTTTCATATCTTCACACACTGTGAAAAGTAAGAAAGATCTTAAGAGTCCTACGCAAAATCTTCATGATCTTGCCTGAACATCTGAGTAATACGAAAGTACTTACAATGAAGATGGAAATCCTTCTTGAGCAAACATCAAAAAGCTCATGGTAGGTGACTTGTGCGATTCTTTATGAATCAAACTTGTGATAACTGGAAAGCAACAGTGGTTTAATTCTTAAATGAATTTAAACACGTTCCAGGCCTCTACGCAATATCTTAGTGATCTTGCCAGAACACTCAGAGTGATACCTTAGTGTTCACAGTGATGAGTGGAGATCCTTCTAGTGTTAACCTCAAACAGCACTTGGTAGGTAACTTGCAAGATTCTATACGAATCAAGCTCGTGACAACTGGAAAGCAACGATGGTGCGGTTCTTAATTGAATTTCACTTGTTCCAGGAACATGAATTGACGGCTTCAAATCATGCGGATATTATTATCCAAATGATTCACTCTTTATGTTCGCAGTCAGCTTTAGACGATCGAATAAAGAGAACGGGTTTACCCGCGAAATCTTGTCAAGGAGGTTCTTAATTGAAACTACCTACCACAAGTACGATAGTTAATATCGTCTAACGGTCTTCACCGACCGGAGGTAAAATGCTACCGATTTAGGATGAAATGTTCAAAGCCATTTCATCCGTGTATATGTTTTGTTGCTAACTGACTTATGCAGCGTAACAAGAAGGTGGCATTGCGGTGTACAATCCAGAAGAAGTCGTCACCACATGCTAATACTATATGCACTTAATACTTCATCAAATTCTAGAAAGTATAAAAGTCAAGTCTTCCGCTGTATCAAACTCTAAAGCTTTCAAGAATTACGAAGGTATAAGTATGTGGAACATGAAGTCACAAGGAGGAAAATATCACAAGTGATGAATGCACAAGGTCAAGGCAAGAGAACATGCTCAAGACTAAAGTCAAATATCTCATCAGCATATTCACAAGAACAAGATCGAAGACTCAAACATAGTATGCTAGGTTTAAGATTTTGTAAAATGGTGTGACCTTCCTTTGGGGGAGATTGTTGGAAATACGTTTTTCCAAGGAAAGTCTCGGTCACATCATTATTAGCATAGATCATGAGCTATAGACTATTTAGGACATTGTAACTTGGAGTGACCTCCCTTTGGGGGAGATTGTTAAAAATACGTTTTTACGTATCTAGAAAGGATCGGTCACTCCAAATATAGATACAAGTATTAGGCTCGTGATCTAATGTATTAAGGTATAGCCCATATAGCCCACATGTTGGGTGGGCTATATAAACCCCCCTCCTAGCATGTTAGGAGGGGTTGTTGAACACTTCCATTTTACAACATTCCATCTTTCTTATTATTCCTCTCCTTTCTCTCTCTTCTTTCTCTCTCTAAGTTTCTCCATTCTCCATCCATCTCAATAGGTTAATCCCTAACTTGCTAAATCCTTAGAAAAATACGATCCTTCAAGGTTAGAAACATTTTGGAAAGAGCCAATGGTGTTTTACAAGCTATGTTAGATGAGGCTATAAAAAACAAAGATAATGTAGATCTTAAAATCCAGAGATTTGATAAAGCTTCACAAACCCTAGAAAAATGTGTTAGTGAACAAAGGGATTCTAGGGATATGATTGGGATAGGGATGAAAGAGTATGCTGGTGTTCCACCACCTGCTGGGAACTTTTATGGTGTCCTTAGAAAGGATTTGTCTTGGAATGGTATACCAGAACTACAAGAAGAGGAATTTATTCCTCCACCAAGAGTTCTTACCCCAATAGAGGAATACAAGCAGAAATTAACTGATTTGGACCAATGGAAGAAAGCCAACCCTACTTGTTTGTTAAGGGTGGCATTCTTAGTGACAGTCCAAATGAGTCTACACCCATAAAAGTGACCAATCCTACTACTGGTAAGACTGTTGACCTTGGCTTACGATAGAAAAGCTAGTATTAAATATGCAGAAATGTATAGAAAACCTAGGTCACCAAAAAGTTAAATTAGTGATAATGGGACAGGTTTCTTTTCATCTAGACCTAGAATTATGTCTAGAAAAGCTTGTTATACTTGTGTAAGTTTTTCACATTTAGCTTATAAGTGTGTCAATGCTTCAAAGGTCAACGATGATAGAAAGTCAACCATGGTCAAACCTAAACCTTTTGTCCAGCAAAGTCCACAAGTTGTTAGACCAGCCCCATTCTTTACTAAATAGTTTAATACTTATGGACAAAGACCTTTTCAGAAGACCAATATGTGGTCTAACAGACAATGGGTTCCTGTAACAAACCCTAGGTTCAACGCTGATAAGGGTAATTTCAGCGTTGACAGGAACAAATTAAACGCTGGCAAGAACGTTGCTAGACCAAGTAAATATTTGCAACCAAAGGGAAAGGGGTCTAAAGCTTCTTCTAGCTTGACATGGAGACCTAAACAAGACCAAAACCCTAATTCAGATGGGATTTCTATGACCTGTAACAGATTTCATTATATTTCAAAGGTCATAACTAAACCAATTGGGGTTAACTGGGCGTTTCATCCAAAAAGGGATGAACAAGGGGTTGTCATAAGGACTAAGTCTGTTCTTGTTGAACAACTAAATGAATCCAAGTCTACTCAGGCTTGGGTTCCCAAAGAAAACTAATTTGTTTTCTTTATGTGCATGGCATTTAAAAGCAGGTTAATAATTATGGCTATTGGGATAGTGGATGCTCTAGGCACATGACAGGAAAAGAAGACTACTTAACAAACTTCACTCCCATTAAAGATGGTGAGAAAGTGTACTTTGGAGGCGGATATGGGACTATCACTAGCCAAGGCACTCTTATCACCAACAATTTGCGTTTTGAGAACGTGTTTTTGGTAAAGAAACTTGACTATAATCTATTTAGTGTATCAGAGGTGTGTGATAACAAAAATAAGGTTCTTTTCACTAATATTGAATGCTTGGTGTTGAGCAAAGATTTTAAAATACCATATGAGAAATTCATTGATTATAGAACACCTAGGCATAAGGACATTTATAATGTGCATCTTAATGGTATTAGGATGAATAATAATTTGTCATGTCTATATGCTAAGGCTTCAGTTGATGAGAGTAATCTTTGGCACATAAGATTAGGGCACATTAATTTTAAGAACATAAATAGACTTGTGAGACATGGTTTAGTTGATGGTTTGCCTGAGAAGGCTTTTCACAATGACCATTCTTGTGTTGCATGCCTTAAAGGAAAACAACACAAAGTCTCCTTTAAGTCTAAATCTGTGCATTCTAGTTCTAAACCTCTTCACTTACTACACATGGACTTGTTTGGTCCAACTAATATAGAAAGCTTAAATGGTAAATCCTACTGTTTTGTCATCACTGATGATTTTTCTAGATTTACTTGGACTTTCTTCTTAGCTTTGAAAAGTGACACTGCTGATACTTTGATTAACTTTATTACCCAAACTGAAAAGAAGTCTGGTAATGAGGTTAAGATGCTTAGAAGTGATAATGGTGGTGAGTTTAGAAATAAGTTGTTAGATGACTTTTGTGCCAAGAAAGGGATTACTAGACAGTTTAGTGTAGCTAGAACCCCACAACAAATTAGGGTAGCTGGGAGAAAGAATAGAACACTCATAGAAGCAGCTAGGACTATGTTGGCTGATGCTCACTTTCCCATTGCTTTTTGGGCTGAGGCTGTGAATACAGCTTGTTATGTTCAGAATAGGTCATTACTCAACAAGATCCATAACAAAACCCCTTATGAGCTATTTGAGGAAGGAAACCTAATATTGGTTTTCTTAAACCTTTTGAATGTCATGTAGTTGTTTTGGACACTAGTGATGCCTTAGGTAAGTTTAGTGCTAAAGGTGATGAAGGCTACTTTATGGGTTATTTTGTGCAGAGTAGAGGATATAGAGTTTATATAAAGAAAGAAAAACGTATACTTGAAAAAGTACATGTTAGATTTTTAGAAAGTAAACCTAGTGATCCTGAAAGTGGTCCAAATTGGTTATTTGACTTGGAACCTCTATCTAGAACATTGTATTATATGCCTGTTACTAATCCAGACATTGTGAAGGTAACTTCAAATGTTGTGGAAGAAGCAGTTGTTGAAATTTCAAGTATATAGGTTGATAAGGAGGTTGGATCACAAGCAGACAAATTAGCACCCATACTTGAGTATGTTACTATTCCTATACGGACAGATGCATTTGCTGCAGCTGCTGCTGCTGGTAAGGAAAAAGGTGGTCCACAAGTATCACCAGTTGAAAACATGCATGATTCTTCAGGCGTTGACAAAGGAAAATCCAGCGTTGACAAGAGAAATTCAGGCGTTGATGGTTCAAACGTTGACAACCCTAATTCAGGCGATGACAACTCTTTTGACCATTTATTCTCTTCTAATAATTTTGAACAAGGTGAACCTTCAAACAGAAATGGAGAGGTTCATTCAGATGATGATGGAAGATCATTTGAAGAAGATATTGGGAATATGGATAGTCAAAATGATGATAACACAATCATTGAAGGAAGAGTACTTACATCTACCATGAAGAATCATTCTTCTTTTGATCATAGGTGAAGTGACGACTCTTGTGCAAACTAGAAGGTCTCATCAGAATCATGGAGGATTTATTACCAATATTCACAAGAAGGTTGATACCCCTCTTGTTCAAGCATGTTTGTTTCCCTGTTTTCTGTCACAACAGGAACCCAAGAAGATTTTTGATGCTCTCAAAGAACCAAGTTGGGTGGAAGTAATGTAAGATGAGCTTCACCAATTTGCTATTCAGGATGTTTGGGAGTTAGTTGATTGTCCCAGACATGTCAGACCTATTGGGACAAGATGGGTTCTTAGGAACAAAAAGGATGAGAAAGGCATTATGGTCAGAAACAAGGCACGTTTAGTGGCACAAGGACATACACAAGAGGAAGGGATAGACTATGAGGAGGTCTTTGCACCTGTTGCAAGGAATGAGGCTATAAAGATTTTTCTAGCCTATGCTTCCTGCATGGGATTTACAGTCTATCAAATGGATGTGAAGAGTGATTTTCTTTATGGCAAAATTGTAGACGAGGTTTATGTAATGCAGCCTCCTGGTTTTGAAGACTCAGAACATCCAGACAAAGTGTATAGAGTGAAGAAAGCTATGTATGGCCTTCATCAAGCCCCAAGAGCATGGTATGGCACATTGTCCACCTATCTGGTAGAAAATGGATTCAAAAGCGGCACCATAGACCAGACCTTGTTTTCAAAGAAGAATGGTAAGGATTAGTTACTTGTACAGGTCTATGTGGATGATATCATCTATGGCTCTTCTAGTCCAAAGATGAGTGAAGACTTTTCCAAACTCATGACAGACAAGTTCAAGATGAGTGCAATGGGGGAGATGAACTTCTTTCTAGGGTTACAAGTACAACAAAAAGAAGATGGTATCTTCATCTCTCATGAAAAATATTTAGAAGAAATCTTGAAGAAGTTTGGCTTTTCTCCACGTGAGAAACGGGCTAGCACACCCATGGATAGGGAACACCCTTGGGGAAAAGTTGGAGATGGAAAAGAGGTGGATGTCGGGCATTAAAGGTCAATGATTGGTTCATTGATGTATCTCACAGCTTCAAGACCTGACATTATGTTTGTTGTGTGTGCATGTGCACGCCATCAAGTGACTCCCAAAGAGTGTCATCTCCATACTGTCAAGAGAATTTTTAGGTATCTTAGGTGCTATCCCACCTTGGGATTATGGTATCCAAAATATTCTCCCTTGGAGCTTATTGCATACTCAAACAGTGATTATGGTGGTGACCAGTTTGATACAAAATCCACAACTAGTGGATGCCAATTTCTTGGGAGTAGGTTGATATCTTGGCAATGCAAGAAACAAACAGTGGTGGCTAATTCTACAAATGAATCAGAGTATGTTGTTGCAGCTGCTTGTTGTGGACAAGTCTTATGGATTCAAAACCAGCTGTTAGATTATGGGTATAATTTCATGCATACCAAGATTTTTGTAGACAATAACAATACTTTATGCATTATTAAAAATCATGTACATCACTCTAAAACAAAACATATAGAAATTAGACATCATTTTATAAGAGATTGTTTTGAAAAAGGTTTAATACAACCATATAGGGTTGACACAAAGGAAAATGTAGCTGATTTATTAACTAAACCTTTTGATACTAGAAGGTTTCAATACTTGGTAACAAGTATTGGAATGATCAGTCTTACTTAATATGTGTTTTCGAAACTTCTTTTAAAAGTATGTACAGGATATGCATTTGTTACTGGTCTTTGTACAAAATTAGATTTTCCACTTTATTTGTCTAACGCTGACAAAGGTTATTTTAACGCTGACAAGTGTTAAATTGACGTCGTCAGCAACATGTTAGTTTTGTGGTTTTTGATCTAATTATGCAGGAGTTGTTCGCATTGTACAAATGTATACATAGTTGCTTATGGATTCTTAGAGCATTATTGGAGCATTATTTAGTTTATGGATGATGGTTGGAATATTTATATTCCTATCTTGACATAAATTTTTATTACATGCATTTTATATGGAAACTTATGTATCATAGTTTAAGGGGAGGTTTAGGAACCGTTTAGGACTTTTTGGGTATTCATATAATACTCTTATCACAATTCTAGATTTTGTCCACTGGTGAATATGACTTAGTTTACAAACTCATGAGGCACTGTAGCATGCAAAGTTGATATACTATACACGCTGCCAAGACTTTTTTGCCTAGAATTAGATGTGGTCTGTTGGGAGCCTTGGGTATGATTTTTATTGGGCTTACCTGGAAATTTACAAAGGATTTTATGAGATAACTTCATTGTTAAGAAGTTTGGTTAGCAAGGGACACTTGAGGACTATTATGTCTATCTTGCTTAAGCAAGTGTGCATGATTGGACACTGCTTCCCACCCTATGGTCATTTTCAGTTTATAGGTTATCTTCACTAGGATAAATCACTTTGTTAAGGTCCTTTTTCATTTTTATTATTTTTATTTTTGGACGTTGACAGATTTATTTCCAAACGTTGTTAGGACCAATTTAGACGTTGACATGGCTTTTTCCAACGTTGACAAGAATATAGCCGTTGGGCATTGATAAGTTATTTTTGACCGTTGACAACCATTGGGTCCTACCCAGTTGTTATTTTTGACGAAAATTTGGGCCGTAATTTTGGGAGTTGGTAACTTTTTATTAATGCACAAGATAAGTTATTTTCTTTTCAAGATTTTCATCATTATATTTTGAAAATAACTGCCTAATCACATGTGCCTACCTCTCCTATATATTTGGCTCATTATTTTGAAACAAGGTAACTGCTTATTCTTGTCTAACTAAAATTTCACATATATTCATCTTTCATAATCTTTCACACAACTTTCTACATCAATGGCGCCTACATTTAAATCGAGTGATTTGGTACTGGGATTCAGAAATCAGCATAATATGATTGCCTATTTGGAGGCTGATGATACTCTATTTCCTCAATATACTCAGATGGTGGCATATTTAAATGCAACCCCCATACGGTATGCACTTTCTCATTCTCCTCTTATCCCTGTCACTCATATTAAGCAGTTTTGGAATACTGTCACTTCCTCAACGATTAATAATGTGACTACATTGACTGCTACAGTCCATGGGCGTTCATGGGTGGTTACTGAAGCCTTGGTTCGCCAGGCTTTGCATCTTAATAATGCAGATGGTATAACCACCCTACCTATTGGTGATCTAGAACAAGGACTTCAAGCTTTGGGTTATCCTTTCCCTGAAAAGGGATCTTTAAATAAATATTCAAAACGGGAATTTCCCCCAGCTTGGAAGTACTTAATACATGTCATACTTCAATGTTTGAGTCCTAAATGTACTGCAAATAATGAAACTAACCAATCAATTGGTAGTGCCATTGTGTGTATTGCTAATGGGCAAAAATATAATTTTTCTAAAAAATGATTTTTGATGGCATGTGTAAAAACAAGGGTAGCAAGATGACTCTGGCTTACCCAAGATTTTTGCAAATGGTTTTTGATGAACAAAGGTATGGCACCAAGGATCATGATGATTTTTATACGATCCCTGTGCAAAAGAAAGCTATTTTTGGAAAGATGAATTCACCCCCTCACATAGACTTACCCCTTACCCAAGCCATGCTTGCTGTTATTGCAGCAGCACAACCTCAACCTGACCCACAACCACAACCAGACCTATTGCCTGAACCATCACCATTACCTCAACATATGGAACTTGACCAAGATCCCTTCAACGCTGACACATTAAATGTTGGTGTTGACACTTCAAATCCAAGCGTTGACACCTTTCTACAACAGACCCAAACACCCCTTAACCTCCAAACTAAAACCCAATCTACATCATCTTCCTCACCCCCAGACTTTAGGATGGAAAAACGCCAAAGGACCATTGGAGTGTTCTCCTCTGGTGGTCTTAGCCATGTTGTAGAAAGAACCACCACCACAAGTGTGGTTGGTGTCATGGGTGGGGCTAGGACTATTGATACTAGCTTAGAAGCAGGCCAAGCCAGTCCTAACATCATTAAGACCCCATCAATGCCCCATGACTCTATTTTGGGAGGTCAAATACATATTCTAGAGGAGGGCAGATTGGAACCCTATACATTGTTGGAATTGACGGCTGTCTGCATTAACTTGCAAAAGCAAAATGCAGACCTTGTACATACTGTCTCAACCTAAGGCCTTGAACTCAAGCAATTGAGGGAGAGGATTGTTATTTTGGAAGTTGCTGAGACTAGGAGAAGGTAGACAAGGATCCTTTCATCAGGGGAGGATTCTTACAAAGGGAAGGAAGCTACTACTGAGCCAATTAATTTAAGTGATAAAGGCTCAAATGAAGGAGAATCTTTGGGTATAGCTGAAGCTCTAACAGATTTGAAGAGGCAACCAGGTTTCGATGTTTCATTGGTTACCCCTACAAATTTGAATTTATCTTTTACTGAGATGATGGAGCAGTTCACAAGAAGCGCTGGCAAGAGTAAGGTGAGCGTTGACAAGAAGATTTTTGACCCTGACAAGCCAAGCGCTGATAGGAGTAAGTTGGGCGTTGACACACAGGTTTTGGACGTTGATAGACCTACAGGTATGGTTGATGTATTCCAGTCATCAGCTATCATCAAGGAAGTGTCTTCACAGGTACCATCATCATCTTTACCCATCATTGATACATTAGATAAGGGTAAAGGGATTATGGTAGAAATAGTGGTTCCCAAGGATGCAGCCCAAGTAAAATTTGATTCTATGTTGGCTGCACAACTTGAGAAAGAAGATAGGATAAAGGAAACTGTTGTTAAGAGTAAGGAAAACAGTGGTGATGAGAGCACAGATTCAAGTGTCATGATTATTGAAGAACTAGAAAGACTTGAATATGGTGATGTATTGGCAAGGAAAAAACTTACAGAGTTGAAGATGAAGGTGGATTATGATATGCCTGAAGTTGCCTAGATGTACTTTTCATGGGAGAATAAGATCATGGAGAATCCAGATATGTCTTTATCAGAATAGATTTGGGGATTGGAGATTCTTCTTAGGATTCAAAGGGATTGTCAAGTAATCCCAAAGTATAAGGCCAGCAAAATTTTCTCACAATCTAAGAGGGATAGAAGGGAGCCTTATTATATGTTGCTTAGATGTCATCAAGGGGGGTGGACTTTTCAGAAGTTGCAAGGATTGTCCTTTGATGAACTGGAGTATAAAGCTTATCCTATTTGGGCAAGAGTGCAAGAAATGCACATTATCAAACTTCTTTCAGATGAAAGAAAGGAAGAGCTTGCAGAAGAGATGCAAATTCAACAGGCTTTAATTACACCAAGAACTAAGAAGAAGGGAGTTCCATTTGAGTTCCCAGGAAATATGGATAGAGTGAATCCTAGTGAAGCTGTTATTAGAAGGAGCATTAAGCTTTCATCCTTGGAAGTTTCACATATGGTGGAAGTATTACCTCATGATTCCAGAAACCCTATAGTTAGCTATAAAGAAGATGCAAGTGGGTTGATGAGATGGCATTTATACATGATCTCATCGTTCTTTTCGGGCTTAAAATGCATAAAAATGTCATAAAATACCATATATATGCTTGTGTTTGTCTACTTGTGTATTTTAGGTATGGATATCGTGAAAAAGACAAAAGATCACAAGATACAAGGAAAAACGAACACGAGAAACGAAGCCGTACAAAGAACCGAGCCCTAATCATGGAATTTTCATCAAAAACCCTTGAAGACTTGAAGACAAAACAAGATTGATCCTCAATTAATGAAGAAATGACACTTAAAACCCTTGAATATTAATAATTACAAGTTTGGTCCCTTAAGTTTGTCAAAATTGCAAAAAGGTCCTTCAAGATTGAAGAAATGGCAAGATTAGTCCCTCAACAATTTCAAATTGCCAATAATGGTCCCTCATAAAGTGGAAGACTCATTGAAGACCTTTGAAGATCAACATTGTCCAAGATTAGTCCTTGAAAAATCACCAAATGACAAAAATCGCCTTTGAAACATCTTTATGGAAAGTTTGTGCCAAAATTGTCAAGTGATGAAACTTAAATACAAAGGGGATGCAAGTTTTAGGCTGAAAATCTTTAAAAGCCAAAAATTCCAAAAGACAAGGACCAAAAGTGCCAAAGCTGGAACTTTCAAATAAAAATGCGCCTAACACCCAACAAACCCCCAATTTCGGATCAAATAGAGCACTATTCACCTTCTTACCACCCCAGATTTTACCCTCACATTTACTTGGGTAAAACTCAATTAAACTTGCACACACTTAATTCACACATGCCAAAACCCTTCCCACTCCTAAAAACCTGCATCCCACTCATATGCACCAAACCCCCAATTCCCCAATCCACCAATCACATCATTCCTTAGCCTCCAAGACTAGTGACGTGGCAAAATGGACGTCCAAGATGATATGCTTGCTCACAAAGCAAAATTTAAAGGCCAAGATCAAATGGGAGGACAAAATGCACTCAAGGGCACATTTGGGATTTTCTTATGATTAGGGTTTTATGTTTTTAGCCTTCTAGTATCTTCTTAGGACTCTATAAAAGGAGCTCACAACTTGTGTGAAGCCCTTGTTCCAGTTTCTAGTCTCTCACATGTAATTCCTTTTTAAAGAAATAAAAAGTTTGGTTTTTGAAATATTCAAGTGTAATTCCTTTTTTATTGTTTTTAAAAGTTTGTATGTTGTGAGGAGATTGATTCTGAGTTCCACTTTGTTTATTGGTTAAGCAACTTTGATTTTCAAAGTTGTTTAAGGTTTTGAGATTTTGAGAGATTTTGGTAAAATCTTCTCAAAAGGTTTTTGTTGTTAGGAGTTCATGTTTGTTGGTGATTTAAGTGTTATAGAAACATTTTAAGAAGATTAAAAAGGTTTTGGAAGAGTTTTAAAAAAAAAAAAAAGAAAAAAAAGAATCATATTATATCAAATTATTTTTGTTCTTGTTTCTTTGTTTTGTGTTCAAATAGGTTGAAGGCTTGTTGATTTAGTTCAGCTCCAACCCGGGTTGGATTGGAGGAGGATTTTCATCCTCTAGGTTCTTGGATGTAAGAACCTAAGGTATCTTCCTTTTACCTTGAAAAAGTTCAAAAATAGCTAGTTGTATGATATTATTTGATTATGTGTTTAGGTGTGATTTAGCTGTTGATTTGATGTTATTTTGAGTTGATATACATGTTATGAAGCTTTGATAACAATTTGGTTAGGTTTCATAAGGTTTTGATTTGGAAAAATTGGATTTCAAAAAGTTTAAAGGGTGTTTGGCAACAGGTTTAAGCAGGGTACAATCATTGATTTGTGTTGCTAAAAGGTGTTAGACAACTTGATTAAGGTTAAGTTAGATGTTAGTAAGATGGTAATATAGTTTGGCACAAGATTTGAACAAATTTGTTGAGTTTAAAAGGTAAAAAGGGTGTTAAAAATCTGCATATTGCTAATTTGCTTGATTTGTGATGAACTTTGTGCATGATCTTTGATTGTTGATCTTTGATTCTTGTTGTTATTTGTGTGTTACTTGACTCCTTGAGCTTCAATAAGCTCAAGGGTGCCCAATTGTCCAAATAATCACCAAACAAAGCACATTGCCAAGTCCTCTTGGCTTGTATCATACTTGGAGAAAGCAAAACAGCACAAGCAGTACCAGGCACGTCACAGGAATTGCGCCGCAAGTCCTAAGCGTTGCGGCGCAACTAAAGGAGCTGCAGATTTTGGTTTTCCCGTTTCACAAGTTGCGGCGCAAGACAAAAGCGTTGCGGCGCAACTGAAGGTTCTGCTGATCTTGGGTATCTCGTTTCACACGTTGCGCCGCAAGACCCAAGCACTGCGGCGCAAGACAGTGTTTTAATATTATTTTATTAATTAATTTTCAAAATTTTATTTTTCTTTCTTTTTTTTCATTTTTTCTAGGTTCTTTGTCATTGATTAGGACTATTTCCATTTTTAGATTATTTTTATAGCTTTTAGATTTATTTTTATAATTATTTTAAGTTTAATTAGTTTTTATTTATTTTAAATCATTTTTAGAGTTTTAAAAATAATTTTAATAGGTTTTAATTTTTAGAAAATTACTTTTTAGTCTTATAATAATATAAGTTGAGTAATTATTCAATAAAATCATATTTTTGACATTTGAATTAATTAAATTTAATTTTAGGGCTTTAATTAGCATTTAAAATTAATTATTTAATTAATAAAAGGTTTTAAAATATCTTTATTGGATTTTTGTCTTTATTTATATTATTTTAGACTTGTTTTAGTCTTTTTAATCTTTTTCTTGATTTTGTTTTTGGTTTTAATAATTTTTAATTTTAGTGGTTTTTCTACGGTTTTACGTTTTCGTTTTTTTTACGTCATAGTATAATTTCCAAGAAACCGTCATTCCATCTCATCAATATTAATCTCAAATACATACAAGTTAATTCACAACACCATACCTCCTTGGGAAACGAATCTTTCATCTTTTTTTTAAGTGATTAAGGGTCATTAGTGTTGATTTTTCCTAAAATCATCACTCGATACTTACCGCTCATATTTAGTTGCTTGTTTTTCCTAAAGCAAGTTATCTAAATTTACTACTATCATTTTTGGCGCCGCTGCCGGGGAGGTGTGTCGTGATTTAATTTGGAAAATTTTGTTTTTAATATTATCCAAAATAGTATTTGTGTTAAGTGGAACTCCCTTAACACGTATTATCGGTTTTCTCGGTTTTTCTTTGTGAATATTATTAATATATTGTATTAAGTATCACAACCAAAATACAATATCTCCAAAAGTGTGAAAACACAACCTTGATTCGGGATTTCATCACTCGATCATTGTATTCGAATCTCAAACAAAAAGAAAAGGCAAAAATAGATAAATACTTTCGAGAAGCTCGATTTTGAAAAATACGAACTATAAGGTGGGTATAAGGCGGGTATTATAAAATATACCCTAAGGAAAAAGGCTCTTAAGTGCTTCGCGCCGCCTCGTTTCCCCGCTTGCTTGTGAGTATTTTGAGATTGAAGGCTAATCGAGGGTTTTGCCGCCCAAAGTATTAATACGTATACTATATTTGCTTGGTTTTCTTTGTGATTAAACCCTCGTGAACAATTTGGTTTTCACCAAAGTTCTAAAGTCATTCGAAGGCGTTCACTCCACGTGATCGTTTTCATTCCTTTGAGGCTTCTTTAATCAAGAGTTTGATTCGAGGAGAGATTTTGTAGATTGTTGTCTACGTAGATACACCAAAATCCAAAAAAAAAATTAAATATCATCAAAAACACAAAAAAAAATTTGAAAATCTACAAAACAACCAAAAAGAATCTTCTTTGCTCACCTCCCATTCTTCGTGAAGTTTATGATCACTCGTAATCAAGCTAAACGAGCTCGTAAACGACTTCAAAAGCAAGCCAATCAATCGTTGATTGTTGAAGAACCTCCAATTGTTGAACCTATTATAGAACAAGAAGTCGTAATGGCTAATCGTACTATGATGGAGTTGCTACAAGCACCCACCGAGGGTTTTGGAGAGGCCATTGTTATTCCCGCCATCCTTGCGGAGAATTTCGAGATTAAGACGGGTTTAATGTCAATGCTACAAGCGAACAAATTTCGAGGTCACGAGAAAGACAACCCGCATTACCACATTAGGAATTTCAACCGTCTCACCGCCACTAGCAAATTCAAAGATGTTCCGCATGACGCCATTAAGATGATGTTGTTTCCATATTCGTTGGATGGACCCGCTAAAATTTGGCTCGAGAAAGAACCGCCAAATTCGATTTTGACATGGGCCGATCTCGTTTCTAAGTTTGTGAACAAGTTTTTTCCACCATCGAAAACAACACACTTAAAAAATGAGATTTCACGATTTGTGCAACGTAACAATGAAAGTTTTTCAATGGCATGGGAACGATTTAAGGAGATGTTACATGAATGTCCTCATCATGATTTTTCGGAATTGCATCAAATTGATACATTTTATAATGGGCTTAATGATCATGAACGAGATTATTTGAATGCCGCCGCGGGTGGTAATTTTTTGTGCAAGACGACAAATGAGGCTTTACAAATCATTGAAAATCGATCTAAGGTTTATAGCCCTCGTAACACACCGAGTGTTGCCAATATGGGTTCGTCATCGTCATCACAATCGTCTCGTAGCATTAACGCCTTACATGATGAAGCTAATGAGGAAAATCGGTTTTTTGATAGATTTGCTAATCTAATGTCCCATTGGAAGGCTCAAGAAGCTTCCAATTCCGCTTCGGTTAAAGCGGTTGCTAAGAGTTGTTTATCGTGTGGAGGAGCTCATGATTTATCCGAGTGCATTACCGCGGATGGTAACACTTCGAGTGCTTATGTAGCAACGGTAACTTACAACCAAAACGGCCAAGGTTCCCGCCAAAATCAAGCTCCACCAAATCAAAATGTTAACAATTATCGAAACAACAACCAAGGTAATTACCAAGGCAACACACGCAATTACAACAAAGGGAATTATCAAAGTGGGAATGGACAAATCTCAAATCAAAACCAAAACCGTGATTTTCAAAATACTACACAAGGTTTTCAAAATGCTCACACGAAAAATTTGCAAGGAGAATTTTTAGATTATGCAAAAGCAAATGATGCTAAATTTGATAATATGCAACGTGAGATGATTAGCTTAAGGTCTGAGTTGAAAAACGAGCTTAAAAATGAACTTGCTAATGAACTTAAAACTCATGCAAATAAAATGGAAGGAAATGTCCAACGTCTTCAACAAAACCAACAAAAGATGGAATTAGGACAACATGAGATTAAGCAAGAGTTATTGAAAGCGGATGCTAGGCAATCAAAATTTGAGGACCGTATGGCTAAGATGTTTGAAGCTATCATGTGTAAGCCCTCTTCTTCGGGTGGTCTTCCTAGTGATACCATTGCAAACCCGAAGGGAGAAATGAAGGTTATTACTACACGAAGTGGTAAAACTTTCAAGGAACCAATCTCTCGTCCAAGTACTTCTACGGAGAAGGAAATCGAGAAAGAACCCGAGGTGATGGTCGAAAAGGAGCACATTACAATCCCACGAAGTACCGCTCATACCACACCTACGGTTATACCAATACCAAGTATGGAACCCGAGATTCCAAGGCCGTTGCCTAATGACCAACCCACACCACCTTTACCCTACCCTTCGAGACGTAACAAAGAAAAAGCACAAGAAAGGAACAATTATCAATTTGAGCTATTTATGAAAATGTTTCGTGATTTGCATTTTAACATAAGTTTTGCCGATGCTTTAATCATGATGCCTCGATTCGCCGCAAACTTCAAAAGTATGCTTAACAACAAAGAGAAGTTACAACAATCGTCTAGTTGTTCATCGGTTTTTCTAAGCCGCATACCACAAAAAGTCGGTGATCCCGGTAAATTTTTGATTCCGTGTGCTATTCAAGATATGGAGGAATGCTACGCCTTGGCCGATCTTGGCGCTAGTATTAATTTAATGCCTCTCGAGATTTTCAAATCGCTTTCTCTTCCGGCTCTTACTCCTTCGAACATGTCCATCGAGATGGCCGATCATTCTACGATCATGGCATGTGGAGTAGCCGAGGACGTTTTCGTTAAAGTCGGAAAGTTTTACTATCCCGTTGACTTTATCGTTGTAGACATTCCCATCGATCGAAAAGTTCCTCTCATTTTGGGTCGTTCATTTTTGGATACATCAAGAGCACTTATCGATGTTCATGCTCGAAAAATCACCCTTCGTTTCAATGAAGAAGAACTTGTCATCAATGCAACACAAAACTCCAATCTTTCTCATGTATATTCTATTGCAACTTTAAACCATGGTGACTCGACCAATGTCGTTTGCAAAGAATTTTCACCAAGAGTTTTAGGGAATGTCTCCAAAAACAAATTACCATTTCCTCCGCCGGTGGAGGTTATGAGTGCAAAGCCTACAAAGAAGAAACCATCAATACTTGAATCGAAAAATTCTTCGCCTCATCTCGAACATTCATTCTTGAAAAGTATTGATAAGTTGCCGGTTTCTACGGAAGATCTTTCGGATGATGAATATGTTGGCCCCGATGGGGAGGTTTTCTTCGTCGATAAACGTTTTGAGAACTTGCCACCACCAAAACCAAAACGGTTTCAAAATGTGAGAATTTTTAGTGTGACTAACATCGTCTTAGAAACACCGAATATTTTCGACATAATCAACAAGGGTTTTCATAAGGAGAGTTTAAAAGATAAAAAAGGAAAAGATCTTAAATGTGATTTAATTGATTTTTCTACAAATCTAACTCCGTCATCACCGCGTGATTTGAGTACTACAAACTCGTCTACTCCTTTTGACGATGTTTTGTGTGGTCCTAGTATGGGGGAAGCCCCTTATGTTCCCTCATCCTTGTCCACCGAGGACGAGATATTCGATCCCGGAATTTCATGTAAAGGGAAATCTCGGTCTTCCACCGATGCAATAAATGGAAACTATATCTATTTGCTTGGTGCGAGTCTACCTCGAGTAGCTCAAACGTTTGTCTTACCAATGGTCCCACCTTTCTACTTCTCATCCATTTTCTTCAAACTCTTTGAGTTTATGGCACATGTTCAAGTGGTGTTAAATTGTTTTTTCCATGAAAACGAGAACGCCATCTTCGACCCCGGTATTTTGCATCATCTAAGGACTTAGTCCTTTATACCGGTTGCTTTTTGGGCCTTGTTTATCATGTAAGCCCCATTGACCATACCATGATATCCCTAAATGTTCACATTTTGAGGGGATCGAGTCGAGCTCATGACTCGGTAATCAAAAACGAGGTGCCTCGTGGGGGAGATCCCATGCTTATCTTTATGCTTTATGTTCACTAATAAGGGGACTTATACCCTTCCAACTCGTTGTCTCGTGGTTGTTTGTGATTGTGTTATCTAGATCATCATCATCGTCTACGATTGAAGACTCTCGTGTTCGTTTACGTGAGCCTCCATCGTTCGTTTGAAGAAGTTTTTCACGAATCCATGACATATCCTTTATTGTTCTAACAATTATCTTTTAGCATAATTAATAAACGGCTTTAGATATATTGTTGATCACCCTTTCCATGCTAGATCCTAAGCATTCAACTCTTCGTCTCTAGTATGGGGGTGCTCCACCTTTAGACTCGAAACATTGAGGACAATGTTTACTTTTAGTATGGGGGGGTGAATAGGTACTTGCTTTGCTACGCCCTCACGTGTTCCAATTTTCAATGTTTTGCTAATAAGGCTAAAAATGGCCAAATTTTAAAATTTTTCTTAGTTTTCATAAGTGTTTTTAAGACACGAATGTATATTTTCCGATGGGTAGAATAAGAGTTAATTTTTGACTTGATGGGCATTTGGAGCCATTTACATTCCTTAACCCGCTCAATTCAAGTTTTGCTAGACTTTTATATAGGGAGCTTTAAAACGCGAAAGTCTTAATTCATTCGGGTTAAGAACAAGAACTTTTCGCAAGTTCCTATAATTGATTCTAGAAAGTCACTTATCAAGGGAACTATAAAACGCATTCTCTAAACTTGAAAAAGTCCAAGAAAGTGCAAGATCCTATAGGTGGCTTGAAAACCCAAAACTTTGATTTGATATAGTCTTAATGAAAGCTAATCCAAATTTGGCTTAATTTTGACTTGCATGGCTAAGTATTCACGAGTCTCTTTAATTAGAGGTCTTTATATAGTGAAGAACGAGAAATGATAGAGTTAGACAAGTGATCATGCTAAACGTAGAACATGAAAGTGTTCTTTCAAAAACTCATATGTTTTTAATTGTGGCTTTTTCTTCCCATAAGATCAATGCATTAGGAATAAATCATAATTGCAATAAGTAAGGTCGTACGGTTTGAAAGGTTACTTAGCCTCTAGCGCAAGATCGTTTAAAAGTTGCTCGGGGTTGAATAGAGTTCATAGCCAAGGCATAACTTATTGAAGCGGGACGCGAAGATTGGCGATCATCCAAAAAGGCCCTAACAAGGCATGAGGAGCTCTATTTTTGCTAAAGATCCAAAGATGATGTGAAGTATCATTGTTCCAAAATCAATATGAAGGATCGAGACACACGACGAGAAGCTATTACTCCCCTAAAGAATGGAGAAAATCTATCCAAAAAGACCCTAACAAGGTATGAGGATAAATATATCCAAGTCCGAAAAGGAGGCGGATCGTTGTATATCAAAATCCAAAGTAAAGATTGAAGAAAAATGATGAAGTCGTGGTCCTATATGAAGAATCTCTCAAAAACGTCAAGTGAAGAAATTCCAAATATATGAAGAGAAGACCATAATTTCGAGAACGTCTTCCCAAGATTTGAAGTATGAAGTACATGCCAAATATCGGTCCGAGAAAGGTCTCAAATCGTGAAACGAGTTATGCCAAGATATGAACTTAAGGAGATACACGAGAAGCCGTTTTAAAAGATTTTGTCCTTCGGCTAACTATTGATCAAATCGTGCTACTTTGCTTTCGGACTAATAACTACTTAAATAAGTCAATATGAATCACTTGTGATCCATGACAATTAGATAAAAAATGCTAGTAACCCATTTCCTTTTATAATAACTAGGATTGCGGGGAGAAAAAGTATTACACAATTTGGACGTATGAGTAGTGTTAGCATTGTGACTTGTACCAACAATGATCTTGTTTTTGCACTTGGCATGGAATGTATGACAATCAAGGATGACGAAATTTACTCTAAGGGACATTAACTTGTTTCTATTCTTAGACCCTAAAAGTCACATTTTGGTGATGAAAATCATACATTATGTCTTTACACATCATCGTAGTATGTTGCAAGTCTTTTACTCTTCGATAAAGGTTAATAAAATTGAACTTTGGTGATGCTTAGATACTTTATTCTAGCATTGCGTGAGGGCACGGCAATGGCTTAGTATGGGGGAGTGATGAGATGGCATTTATACATGATCTCATCGTTCTTTTCGGGCTTAAAATGCATAAAAATGTCATAAAATACCATATATATGCTTGTGTTTGTCTACTTGTGTATTTTAGGTATGGATATCGTGAAAAAGACAAAAGATCACAAGATACAAGGAAAAACGAACACGAGAAACGAAGCCGTACAAAGAACCGAGCCCTAATCATGGAATTTTCATCAAAAACCCTTGAAGACTTGAAGACAAAACAAGATTGATCCTCAATTAATGAAGAAATGACACTTAAAACCCTTGAATATTAATAATTACAAGTTTGGTCCCTTAAGTTTGTCAAAATTGCAAAAAGGTCCTTCAAGATTGAAGAAATGGCAAGATTAGTCCCTCAACAATTTCAAATTGCCAATAATGGTCCCTCATAAAGTGGAAGACTCATTGAAGACCTTTGAAGATCAACATTGTCCAAGATTAGTCCTTGAAAAATCACCAAATGACAAAAATCGCCTTTGAAACATCTTTATGGAAAGTTTGTGCCAAAATTGTCAAGTGATGAAACTTAAATACAAAGGGGATGCAAGTTTTAGGCTGAAAATCTTTAAAAGCCAAAAATTCCAAAAGACAAGGACCAAAAGTGCCAAAGCTGGAACTTTCAAATAAAAATGCGCCTAACACCCAACAAACCCCCAATTTCGGATCAAATAGAGCACTATTCACCTTCTTACCACCCCAGATTTTACCCTCACATTTACTTGGGTAAAACTCAATTAAACTTGCACACACTTAATTCACACATGCCAAAACCCTTCCCACTCCTAAAAACCTGCATCCCACTCATATGCACCAAACCCCCAATTCCCCAATCCACCAATCACATCATTCCTTAGCCTCCAAGACTAGTGACGTGGCAAAATGGACGTCCAAGATGATATGCTTGCTCACAAAGCAAAATTTAAAGGCCAAGATCAAATGGGAGGACAAAATGCACTCAAGGGCACATTTGGGATTTTCTTATGATTAGGGTTTTATGTTTTTAGCCTTCTAGTATCTTCTTAGGACTCTATAAAAGGAGCTCACAACTTGTGTGAAGCTCTTGTTCCAGTTTCTAGTCTCTCACATGTAATTCCTTTTTAAAGAAATAAAAAGTTTGGTTTTTGAAATATTCAAGTGTAATTCCTTTTTTATTGTTTTTAAAAGTTTGTATGTTGTGAGGAGATTGATTCTGAGTTCCACTTTGTTTATTGGTTAAGCAACTTTGATTTTCAAAGTTGTTTAAGGTTTTGAGATTTTGAGAGATTTTGGTAAAATCTTCTCAAAAGGTTTTTGTTGTTAGGAGTTCATGTTTGTTGGTGATTTAAGTGTTATAGAAACATTTTAAGAAGATTAAAAAGGTTTTGGAAGAGTTTTAAAAAAAAAAAAAAGAAAAAAAAGAATCATATTATATCAAATTATTTTTGTTCTTGTTTCTTTGTTTTGTGTTCAAATAGGTTGAAGGCTTGTTGATTTAGTTCAGCTCCAACCCGGGTTGGATTGGAGGAGGATTTTCATCCTCTAGGTTCTTGGATGTAAGAACCTAAGGTATCTTCCTTTTACCTTGAAAAAGTTCAAAAATAGCTAGTTGTATGATATTATTTGATTATGTGTTTAGGTGTGATTTAGCTGTTGATTTGATGTTATTTTGAGTTGATATACATGTTATGAAGCTTTGATAACAATTTGGTTAGGTTTCATAAGGTTTTGATTTGGAAAAATTGGATTTCAAAAAGTTTAAAGGGTGTTTGGCAACAGGTTTAAGCAGGGTACAATCATTGATTTGTGTTGCTAAAAGGTGTTAGACAACTTGATTAAGGTTAAGTTAGATGTTAGTAAGATGGTAATATAGTTTGGCACAAGATTTGAACAAATTTGTTGAGTTTAAAAGGTAAAAAGGGTGTTAAAAATCTGCATATTGCTAATTTGCTTGATTTGTGATGAACTTTGTGCATGATCTTTGATTGTTGATCTTTGATTCTTGTTGTTATTTGTGTGTTACTTGACTCCTTGAGCTTCAATAAGCTCAAGGGTGCCCAATTGTCCAAATAATCACCAAACAAAGCACATTGCCAAGTCCTCTTGGCTTGTATCATACTTGGAGAAAGCAAAACAGCACAAGCAGTACCAGGCACGTCACAGGAATTGCGCCGCAAGTCCTAAGCGTTGCGGCGCAACTAAAGGAGCTGCAGATTTTGGTTTTCCCGTTTCACAAGTTGCGGCGCAAGACAGAAGCGTTGCGGCGCAACTGAAGGTTCTGCTGATCTTGGGTATCTCGTTTCACACGTTGCGCCGCAAGACCCAAGCACTGCGGCGCAAGACAGTGTTTTAATATTATTTTATTAATTAATTTTCAAAATTTTATTTTTCTTTCTTTTTTTTCATTTTTTCTAGGTTCTTTGTCATTGATTAGGACTATTTCCATTTTTAGATTATTTTTATAGCTTTTAGATTTATTTTTATAATTATTTTAAGTTTAATTAGTTTTTATTTATTTTAAATCATTTTTAGAGTTTTAAAAATAATTTTAATAGGTTTTAATTTTTAGAAAATTACTTTTTAGTCTTATAATAATATAAGTTGAGTAATTATTCAATAAAATCATATTTTTGACATTTGAATTAATTAAATTTAATTTTAGGGCTTTAATTAGCATTTAAAATTAATTATTTAATTAATAAAAGGTTTTAAAATATCTTTATTGGATTTTTGTCTTTATTTATATTATTTTAGACTTGTTTTAGTCTTTTTAATCTTTTTCTTGATTTTGTTTTTGGTTTTAATAATTTTTAATTTTAGTGGTTTTTCTACGGTTTTACGTTTTCGTTTTTTTTACGTCATAGTATAATTTCCAAGAAACCGTCATTCCATCTCATCAATATTAATCTCAAATACATACAAGTTAATTCACAACACCATACCTCCTTGGGAAACGAATCTTTCATCTTTTTTTTAAGTGATTAAGGGTCATTAGTGTTGATTTTTCCTAAAATCATCACTCGATACTTACCGCTCATATTTAGTTGCTTGTTTTTCCTAAAGCAAGTTATCTAAATTTACTACTATCATGGGTTCTGGATGATTGGCAGATATGGGAAAGAGGTACATACTTTTACTACTCTTATGTCTTTGTTTGCAAGCTTGGATAGGGAAGACTTGGCAGACCTTTGGAGGTTACTGCAGAACAAGTATGAGACTGAAGCACCTACTTCAGTCAATGGAATAAAGATCTGGTCAACATTCAAGAAAATGTGTGCACCAGATGAAGAAGATCCTTTCTGGAAGGATCTTGATGATGATATCAGTGGACTTCAATGGCGTCTATATTCAACAGCTGGTTTGTATCATTTGAGTACTACAAAGTTTTCTGAGTATCTTCTTGTGGATGCTGAGTATCCTATGTCCAAAGAAGATTTGGAGAAAATGATGACAACACAGCTGGAAATTGACTACTCAAGTGATGTGGCCAAAGATTTAATTAGATATATTTATTTCTAATATAATGCAATTTGTAAAAATCCTCCTAGTTCTTAGTTTTTATTCAGAAACTTGATTACTATAGTAGATATCAAGTTTAGGGTAGGATTGTTGGGAATAAAATGTAGTCAAGACACTTGGACGCTGAAAAGAGAAATTTGGACGTTGATAAGAAGAAATCAAGCGTTGACAGGAAGAAGTCAAGCATTGATAAGAAGAAGTCAAGAACTTATAGAAGACTTAGTCAACACGTTTTATGTTTCTAGTATGTTTCTAGTAAAGATATGTTCGACAATGTATTTCCTATGTTTATCTTTACCAAGAATAGCTGATATGTAGACTCTTGTACAAGGTTCCTTAATCTATAAAAGGAGGCCTTTAGGTTTTAGTTTAATATACGTTTTTACACTTTCATTGTACGCAAGTTCGATTTATCAATCAAAGTGAAAGTTTGGTTTATCTTATTTGTGTGTTCTTGTTCAAGTATTAATTCCGCATAATACTTGAATTGTATCATATACAAAAAAGTTTCTCTACGGGTTGACGTGTTATTATAACCTTAACACAAACACGACCCATTTATTAATCGTGCCAAGAAACTCAACCCTAACCCACACATGCATAACACGTGTTACCCGTTTTTGACCTGTCTAACCTGTTTAAGTAAATATGTCAAACGGTTAATAAGGTTGATACTTTATCAATCTAACTAATTTATATGCAAAAAAATGATATAAATATGTAAAAAAAGATAACATAACATACAAATAGATATGCAACAAATTCAACGACATATGAATTATAATGACAATTCACTCCTATTAAATACATAGCAAAATATATTTAATCCAAATCTAACATAAAACTAAAGATATATATTAATGTTTAGAGGCTTATAAATACTTAAACGGGTTCACGTGTCGACCTGTTTAATACTTACTCAACCCAAACACGACCCAATTATTAAACGGGTTATACGGGTTGACCTGTTTTTGACCCAAACCTGTTTATCCTCGACCCATACCTTGGGGTGGAAATCGAGTCGTGTTCGTGTCGACCTGTTCGGGTTCGCGGGTTGACGTGTTATTATAACCTTAACCCAAAAACGACCCATTTATTAATCGTGTCAAGAAACTCAACCCTAACCCACACATGCATAACACGTGTTACCCGTTTTTGACCAGTCTAACCTGTTTAAGTAAATATGTCAAACGGTTAATAAGGTTGATACTTTGTCAATCTAACTAATTTATATGCAAAAAAAATGATATAAAGATGTAAAAAAAAAAGATAACATAACATACAAATAGTTATGCAACAATTTCAACGACATATGAATTATAATGACAATTCACACCTATTAAATACATAGCAAAATATATTTAATCCAAATCTAACATAAAACTAAAGTTATATATTAATGTTTAGAGGCTTATAAATACTTAAACAGGTTCACGTGTCGACCTGTTTAATACTTACTCAACCCAAAGACGACCCAATTATTAAACGGTTTATACGGGTTGACCTGTTTTTGACCCAAACCTGTTTATCCTCGACCCATACCTGTTTAACTTCGTGTCGGGTTCGTGTCGTTTATCGTGTCGTGTCAAAAATTTCCACCCCTAATGTTAAGACTTGATTAAATGTTTGAGATCAATATTATGAAGAAAAAAGAGAAAATGGTGATGGTTATGATTCTAAATAAAACAACGACGAAAGACGTAAATATAAAACCGTAAAACGTGACGAAATTTAAAAATTACCCTAAAAATTCCTAGAAAATTACAATAAATCCTAAAAAATGCAATTCGAGTTTGCCAAAAATCCAAAATCACTCAAACCTTTTATTTAATTAAATAATAATTTTTTAATGCTAATTAAAGCCCAAAAAATTAGTTTAATTAACAAAAAGCCCAAAATGAGATTTTTCAATTTGTAAACCTCTAAAATAACTTAATTAAACTAAAACATATTTTTGAAAAATTTAAAACAAATTAAAACTATTTAAAATGATTAAAAATTAAAATTAAATATTAAAATAATATTAAAATTTCAAAATTTATAAAAAAATTCTAAATACTTGCAAACTAATTTATTTTAACTTAAATATACAGAAAATGAAAGTTAAATGACCAAAATACCCCTAATAGGCCTCTAAATAGGCTAAAAGTGAAAACAATCCAAGCTTAATGGGCTTTTTAGCCCAATAAGCAAAAAGTTATCCAAATAAGCTGAAAAGTTCCAATCTAGCTTAAAATCAAGTTTAAACCAAAAAACTCCAAAGGCCCAAATGTTGAATCAGTGCTTATCACAGCTTAATGAACAAACAACTTATTCTTAATGGGCTTTTTGGCCCATTAAGCCATAAGCTAATGCCATAAGCTAAAATTTGACACACATCCTTCTAATGACCTTATTAAGCTGTTTGTAAAAATAAATTTTGAATAAGCCTAAGAAATAAGCCTGAAATAAGCAAAAGCTCGCTACACAAAACGACAAAATAGTCGTTTTCGAGTTCTAGACCAATTCAAGGGTGATTCTTTTTGAAAAATGTTTTAAATCACTTAACTAAGCTTAATAATAAAAAATATTTCAAATAAGCACACTGAATAAGATGGAATAAGCAATAAGTTGTTTTAAAAAAGAAAAGTCAACACGTTTTTAAGTCAAACCTAAAAGTCAAAGGCTCAAAAGCTCCAGATTAGTCAAATGGGTTAAATAAGGAAGATTGATTACCAAAACAATGTTGTTGTACAATAAAATAAGCTATTATGGCTTATAAATAAATTGAACACAAATTAACACTAGCAGTGGCTAGTAGTAGTGGGAAAGGGTTCCCACCGTTTGACTTTCTTGACTATTTGTTTTTAGTGAGTTTTTGTTAGAATCAAAGAACAAACAAGGAACTCTTATAACCAGTGGGTTATAAGGATTCAATAACAAGCAACAAATCACAAAAACACCCAGCCAATTAATACAGTTAAATCAATGAATGCTCAGACATGACATAGACATGTTAAATGCAGATATTGTGATATTAAGCTAAGTTTAAGCTAGTATAAGCTAACCAAACTCCACTAAAAGCACACAATAGCAATAGCAGACTTAATGTCACACAAATCAACTCATATCATACACTGATTCAATGATTAGAACTAGATTCAAGCATAAGCAAGTTACTGATGAACAAGGATGAACACAAGTGACCTATTTGCTGAACTAGTTGACCAAATCTTGAATTGTAAACCCTCAAATCTATAAAAACATGTTACACAAACTTGGTTTAAGCACTTGTTAACCCTAAATAGGCATACACTCTAGGTGTTCCCAAATTTTTAGATCAAAACATGCAAAAACAAGCAAGATATGGCACAGATTAAGATTTGATGTTTAGAAGCACAAGACTTGCAATTATAAGCATACACATACCTCAATATCAGATACAAACAAGAATAAACCCTTAATACTAATTCAAACTCACATAAAAAACTTAAATCGATAGTCCCAAACAACCCTTTAACTTTCAACTCAAGATCTAACAAAGTAAAAGTGTATTTCAGGTTTAACCAAACTCAAACAAGCATCATACCGACAATATCATGCAGTAAGAACAAGATTCAGGCCACAAGAACGCCACATACAACAACAGTTAACCAAATCACTTAAAACCACTTTCTTGAAAGATTTTTCAAGAAAAGAGGACAAACCTCATGAATGTACATCCATACTCAAGGATTTATATCTTATGTGCCTAGATAAACAAGGCACAAGCATCCAAGAACACCCTTGCTAAGATTCAATAGAGTTAAGAACAATTTATAACAGAAAAATGGGAAATAACCAAGATTCTTTCAAGCTTGAACCCCACTCCTTGATCCTTCCCAAACCACAAGCTTCACAGAACCTTGATAATCTTCTTATCAGGGTACTATGATCAGCTTATAGTCCAAAAAGTCAAGTGTTTGAACAACAGTTAGAAAAATCTGGTTTTGGAAAAACTTTTGCAATAACTTGCACAATAATTAAAACCAATCTTTCAAACTTCAGAAACACAAACTTAACTTAACAATAACAAGATAATAAGAGTGGCACTTGGAATTCGTCAACAAAATCACACACTTTTTCATTCACTAGAAACAAGGGTTTACAAATTTGTGACCAAAGAAAAACCAAGAGCCAATGTAAAAGTAAAACCCTAAGGCCTTTATATAGGCTTACAAGTGAACTAAGAAAGCTGAAAAATAAAAGAAACCCCAATGTATGGTCTTCCAATTTTTCCCCTGAAAGTTTGAATATTGTTATATCATGTGGTGTTTCTTGGACGTTTGTAGAGTTGTAAAGGTGATGCAATTTGATCCAAAGGCTTCAAACAAGCTTAAGATATAAGCTTGATTGTAGTTCGTTGATTCCCTGGCAGGTTTTATCTTGTACCCAAAAGCATGTAGCGGGGGAAGGCTCATGTTATCAACTGAGTGATGTGGCATGTAAAGTGTGAGTTGAGTTTTGGTCATTAGAACCTTAATCATAAATCTGGATAAGATTAAGGCCTAATTGTTGTTTAAACAAAAATCCCCAATTTGTGTTCTTGAGGTGAATAATGGGGTCTGATCCAGATTTATGTTTAAAAGGTTGTTTAGCGCGTGTTTTAAATAACTAATTAAATTAGTATTAATCTGGTGGTGAGTGGATGGTGATGTGGATGTATGGTGGATCGTGATTGGCTGAAAGGGTATAGCGGGGCACGTGTCAAGCCAAGGTTAGTTAACGTAAGTATGGGTGTTTGTCAAGTTTAATCCCCCTTATTTCTTCTTTGTTTCACTTGTGTTTTATATAGCCAAAAACAGATTTACCTTTATAATGAAGTTTTAAACTTCATACTTTGGCCACCAAAACTTTTGCAAAGGTATTTCAAGGACTTGGTTTGTAATATTTTCATATTTGAAGGGCTATTTTTGGTATGTCTTCAATCTTCAAGGTCTTCACTTGTATTCTTGTCTTCATGGAAGACTCAAAGTGACAAGTCATCAAATTTAAGGGACCATTCTTGCCAATTCTTCAAAGTTGAGGGTCCTTTTTGTAATTTTGACAAACTTTAAGGACCAAACTCGTATTTATGAATATGCAAGGGTTTAAAGTGTCAATTCTTCAATAATGAAGGAACCTTCTTGTACAATGTTCAATACCTCAAGGACTTTTCTTGGGAAATCAACACTAGGCCTTGGTTCATTGTGCGGCTTCGTTTCCCGTGTTCGTTTTTGCTTGTTTCTTGTGATCTTTTGTCATTTTCTCAATATCCGTACCTAAAATACACATTGAACAAACACAAGTATATATTTGGCACATTTTATGATATTTTTACCATTTGAAACCCGTTTTGGACGATGAGACTATGTATAAAAGCAGTCTAATCAAGCACCCGAACAACCTTTACTAGAATCTGATCAGCATATACCTGAAGTTTTAGAATCTGCTCCAGTAAAGGATATTCCAGAAACTCAGTCACTTCCAAAACGTGTACCAGAATCTTAACCAATCATGGAGACTCCAGCCATTGAACCAGTTTCTGTTATTCAAGAATCAAGTGAACCGACATGGGTGGATACAATTACTGTAGATGAAAATGCACCCGAGCAACTCGAGCTTTTCATGATCCCAGCATCCTCGATAATTCAAGAATCAGCAGAATGGAGGCTGAATACAATGCGAATGAGCTTTTGAAAGCAATGAACATTCCTCAACGAACATGTCGTCATAGGCCAGAAAATGCTCCTCTCCCGATAGCTGACGGTAACAATCAAATTATACGTGATTTCTTTGTCTACCATGACCTTGAGTATTTGGTAAAAGGCGCAAACAAGTATGCGACTTCATTGACTTTGGTCAAAGCTACAACTTGGGGGTAAATACCATGGATTGAGAAAAAGGCTGATCGTCTCTGGATAAGGCAATTAATTCCTTAGTATGATCACTTTGCTGAATTGGGTGCATCGCATTAGGGCGAAACCATACGAAAGGCTTACAACTATGCATGTGGATTCAAATTGAAGACTCATGTCGTATCTAAGTTCAGAATCAAAACAATTCTAGGAGTAAGAATTGAACCCAAAGTCGGTTACCATCATATAACAGAGATCAAACTGAAAAGAAAAGACGACAACCACTACACCATCATGGAAGGAGAATTTTCGGATCTTCTTCTCGAAGAAATTGAAGACATGTTGCTTCTGGTGACTCAAGGTACACTCAGACACTTGGAAGCCGAAGACATCGTTGCCTTGAATTCATCTATTAGAATGTACACTCGTCGCATTGTGATGAAGAAGAGAGTTGAAGGCTTACAACTCGGTGTTGAAAGTTATTAGAAGAAGCTGAACCTCACTGCCCCATACACTGAAGTTCCTGATATTCATCACAACAAAAGTCCCTACACAAGTACTACAAATCCGGTTCCAGGCACTTTCTACCTAAATGGATCCGGTGAGAAGAAATTCATGAGAGTCGCGGAACTTCACAAGTTTAGTGACGGGACTCTTCAACAAGTAAGGGACATATTTATTCAGCTCAACAGAACCAAGAAGCATCCCAAGGTTACCATCCAGTGGTACAAAGGATACGAAACAAGTGTTCACTACCTAATCAACAAGATTAATGAAAAGCTGAGGGAAAGACGGTTAATGAGGAGTCTAGAACAATTTGTCGGTGGTAGACCATATGGAGCGCACCACAAGCTAATGGAACGATCCATTTAAAATGGGTCATACCATCTCAGGTCAACTCCATATTTTACTTGTGAATATGTAAATACTGTGAATATTGTGCTGTTGTGGCCTGCTGTAGTGTGAAAGTATGATAATTTTTCAAGAATTTCCCATGAGATTCTAAGTCTTTCAAAATATATCATACTCAAGCACTACAACTAACCCTCATTAACTTGAGGGGGAGCATTGATATGTTCTATGGCCAACAACTGATTTCATTTTGTTACCCAAAGACCGGTTAATCCATTAATATCAAAAATATTGATGGTTAACATTTTGGATAAGAGGAGAAAATGGGATTAAGGACACTTGTAAAAATATGTGGCTAAAAATGAAAAGAGCTTAATGAAAAATCCAACTTGATATGTGTTATGCATATGTTAAGGGGGAGCATTTTGTTATCAAAAACACTAAAGTTACAAAACACTCTTGATATTTATATAAAAGTACCTCAGTGATTTTAAGGAATTTTCATGAAGACGAATACTTATCCAAAACACACTTAACTCACGAAGGATGTGGTGACAAAAGGGTGGTAGGATTAGGTGCTAGTCCAATGATTCTTCCAGAACCAGAGGAATCTTCCCAAGGACAATTCCATAGTTAGAAAATAGAAGTCCTTAGGAAAGATGGAGAATGGATTGTCAACGTAGCTGAATGTCAACCAAGTACTGATGCTAGCACTGAAACAATCACAACAAGGTGCTAGTGATGATGTATTGGTAAGCATTGAAGGGGTTGAAGAATGAAAAATAAATGTAAAGATAAAGGGTGTAAAGAAAGAAGTCCTCCTTACAACTTAGGCAGAAACCGTGTCAACTCATCTTGAAGACAAAGTATCATGGACCCAGTGATGCTATGCACAACCCCTCCCAGACAACTCAAATATCTCCCAAAAGATATTTGTTTTAATGTCACGGAGTTCAACACATTATCTATCGTTTTATTCACTCCGAATAAATTGATATTGAAAAGGTGGCAATCCTCTCCAGCCTCCGCTCACCAAAACAAAATGCACCATTGAGTCTAGAGCCACGAGATCATCAAAAGTCTCATTAGGAAACAATTTTAAAAACAAGAAAGATTTTTTATGAGTCATACACAATATTCTTGTAATATTGCCAGAACATCTGAGTGATACGAAAGTATTACAATGAAGATGGGAATCCTGCTTGAGCCAACATCAAACAAGCTCATGGTAGGTGACACGTGCGGTTCTTTAAGAACTAATCTTGTGATAACTGGAAAGAAATGATGGTTTGACTCTTAATTGAGATTAAACTTGTTCCAGGGCCTCTACGCAAAATCAAAGTGATCTTGCCAGAACACTCAGAGTGGCACTCTTTAGTGTTCACAGTGAAGAGTGGAAATCCTTCTCGTGTCAACATCAAACAACACTGCGGTAGGTAACAAGCATGATTCTATTAGAATCAAGCTAGTGACAACTGGAAAGCAACGATGGTCAAAATCCTAATTGAAATTCACTTGTTCCAGGTTCATGAATTGACGGCTTCAATCATAAGGATATCTATTATCCAAGTGATTCACTCTTTATGTTCGCAGTCAGCTTTGGACGGTCGAATAAAGAGAACGGGTTACCCGCGAAATCTTGTCAAGGAGATCTTTTATTAGAGCTACCTGTCACAAGTACGATATTTATTATTGTCCAGCGGTCTTCATCGACCGGAGGTAAAATGCTACCGAATCAGAATAGAATGTCAAAGCCATTTTGTTTGTGTCTTATTATGTTGTTGCATTTGAAGACGATGGCGTTGCGGGATACCAGATGAAGTCGTCCTCGCATACATAATCCTTCTGTATCAAATATATCAGCAAAATTCACGAAAGTATGACCTAAAAGTATTCCACTGTATCAACTCTGAGACTTTCAAGAATTCAACAAAGGATAGGTATGTGGGACATGAAGTCACAAAGAGGCAAACATCACAAGAAGGCAAAGACTGCATGTGAAGATGATCTCAAGTTACAAGACAAGTCAAAGCCAAAAGAACATGTTGCAAGCCAAAGCTCAAAGAAAATAGAAAGTGGACTACGAGCACGAGAACAAAGATCTAATATGCTAGATTAGGACTTTGTAATTTGGAGTGACCTCCCTTTGGGGGAGATTGTTGGAAATATGTTTTTTGTATTTAGAAAGTCTCGGTCACTCCATCAATATAGTTAAGGGCTCGTAGTATAGTTTATTTAAATTTTATGTTAGCCCGACCCATGAGCATGTTCATGGGCCAGGGGCCCCAAGTCCACTAAGGGACTTGGGTATATAAACCCCTTTCCACCATGGAAAGGGGTGTTGGTTGTTTCATTTTTACATAATAAACACACATTTTCTCTCCATCTTTCTCTCTCTATTTTCTCTCTCTAGAAACAACAACCCTCTTGTTAGATCTTATATTATCATATTTCTACAATTTATGTTCAATGAGAAAGGTGGAGAGAGTTTCATACCATACCTTTGGGGCTTGCTTAAGTCCATACAAAGCTTTGTAAAGCTTGTAGACATGGTTAGGATATTCATTTAGGTCACCATTGAGGAATGCACTTTTGACATCCATTTGGTAGATGATTGTGACAATCCTCAAATTTCACCTATGTGTTACGTGTTATGATTGTATGAATATGAAAATTTGACTAGAAATGTTTTCTTTTGTATCTTACTTGGTAAGATGAATATGTTCTCATAACCTAAACTGCCACTTTAACAAATTCATATATGTTATCAACACAATGTATATATCAAGTCTAAGATCTAAAAGTAATCTAATAAGTATATTATGAATAAGAACATCTCAAATATAACTATGGTGCCCTAAATTCCCTTAGGAACCCTAGAATTGTAAACTCAAGAATGATAAACTATAAATATAAAACACATATGAATAAGTAATTATGGATTATAAACAAGTTGTAAACTTCATTTGAAGGCATAATGTTATCAAAGACTGGTAATAACAAATCATACAAAGCTACGTACAAATAAATGTACATAATAGTCTAGATCACCACCTGGAAATTGCTTGTAAACTAATATTTCAAGCAATATAATTACACAATATCTATATATGAATATCAAATACCAATGTACAAATTATCATATGTCATATAAAAGATATAAATGATTATAAAACACCAGGTATAAGTAATCTAAAGCTAATTACAAGTATAAGACCTAGTAACCTAGATTAGCACCCAAAATCCATTTCACATTGAATTAGAATCTATTCTTTTGCAACAAATAATAAAACTCAACTAAGTATCATATTAAGATCATAATTTTATCTCAAGTTAAGTTAAAAATTACTAAATCACAATGTACAAGTTATTGAAGCATATAACTTTAAGCTAACCTAATTGCACCTAGGATATCATTACCTTATGCAAACCCTTAAACTAAGTGTGTAGAATCATTTGAAGTAATAAACATACCATATAAGACCTAATTTTACATGTGTATATAAACACTAATTACACAAAGTATAAAGTCATTAGGCTTAATGACATAAAAACCCTTATATTAAGAATTTCACTTAAATTAATACCTAGTCTTTTAGGACAAGTATACTGTAACACCACAATTTGATAATTGAACCGTTACATGATAATTATGATGTGTCATCAAAGCATGCAAGGTAAATGTCCTAAAACATAAATGACCCCGATAAGGAAAGCCGGAATCAAACATCGGCCCCCAAACATAAACTCAAAAATGCATAAAGTAAATGAAGTGCAAAGGAAAGAAGTATAAGGAAACTCCCATCCTATGCACGTCCTCTGCATGCTCGAGTCTGTTCTTGGGTACATGTCGTTTGGGTCATGGAAAGAAAACATACGGCTGAGCAATACGCTAAGTGAACAGAGATAATGACAATTAAATGAATAGCATTAATAACTGAATTTTAATATAGAAAAATTTGTTCTCGTGCGTCTTATCGAATTGATCTCGGGTTAAAAGTGTGACTCAGTCGTTTTTTATGAATTAAAGAAACATATGGTTGTCTATATCTACTAAAAATTAAAATTTGACGAAAACAAATAACAAATAATAAAGAAAGTAAACAAATTAACACTTAATAAAAAGTAAAAATTAAAAATAAAAACTAAACAAAACAATTCGGAATAAAACTTAACAAAAATGGCGGGAAAATAAAAATCTTAAAATAATTCAGAATCCAAAGTTGTTAAAACAATTCGGAATAAAAAATTTTAAAATAATTCGAAATAACAAAATCATAAATAGTTAGGAATAATAAAACTTAAAATTTTTTTTGAATAACTATATTCAAAGAATTCGAAATTAACTGTTCCGAATAACAATTCGGGAAATGAAAATGTTTATCTTATTCGGAATCAATGAGAATCTAAATGCAATTCAGAATGTGAGTTCCGAACTATAATTCGGAATGTGGAAAGAAATTGTAATTCGGAATCTCTAAGAAAACTATTTGGAATATGACATCAAGAAAATAATTCGGAATGTGTCCTGTATAATTCGGAATATGGGTAAATTGAACAATTCGGAATAAACTGATGAAAAATTCATTCCGAATAAAAAATAAAATACAATTCGGAATGCATAAACTATATATAATTCGGAATATAAACAATTATGTAGTTCGGAGTAAGGGTTTAAGATACAATTCGGAATGTGTTAAAGGTTTAATTCGGAATACTGATAATAAAGAAATTAATTCGGAAAAAGAGGGTTTTGACTATTTCGGGAAATTGAAAAATAAGCTAAAACTAATTAAGCAAATAAGCAAAAATTAAGCTAAACTAATTTTTAAAATAAGCCAAACAAGACACAAATTAAAAACTCTAAAAAGAACCAAATAAGCAAAATAAATAAAATTTATTTTAAAAACATTAAACTACCAAATCCACTCAAATAAAAAAAGCCGAACATAAAATAAGCAATAATCACAATAAGCTATAAAAATTAACCACATAAAAATAATAAAAACAAGAAATAAGCAACTCAATCAAATAAGCAATAAGATCAATAAAGCTACATGATGATTAACCAAATCAACACAATTAAAACAAGAAAGAAAGAATGAGACTAATTTAAAAGCTTGAAATTAAAGATAAAGATTAAAGGTTTTGACAATTGAAAGATTAAAGATGAAAGATTAAAGAAAAATGAGAGTGAGTTTTGTTTACACTTACTCCTAATTACTCTAATGAAAAACTAAAAATAACTAACTATTACAAATTATGATAATGAGACTATTTATAGTGGAGGAGTGATAGGTGTGGTGCTTCCTTTTTTCTTTTTATCTTCTCGTCTTTTTAATTAATTCGTCATTATCGACTTTGTCGATAAATAAAATGAACTCGTCTTCTAATTTCTTCTTTTATTATATTTGGTTCTTCGACTTTGTTAAACTTTCGTCTTTGGTCATTTTCTTCGATAAATCTTCAGAATAGGCCTTTGACTTCCGTTCTTTTTGCACTTTTGATCTTTTGACTTTGTCTTTCGTCTTTTTCTTCGATAAAAGCCTGTGAAAGACCGTGTTTTCTTCTTTTTTAATCTTTTGGCCCTAAAACACAACACAAACATAAACCACGCGTAATTCTGACTTTTACGACATTAAACACATGTTTTGGTTTTGTTTTTATTTGTTTTAAGTGGTAAAAGGATAAGTGTTTTCAACTTATTAAATCCCTACACTTGACCATTGCAATGACCTCATGCAATGCATTAATTACAAAGCAACATTTACATTTTCCTCATAATTAACCTACCTTGGCCTTTATTACATACTACGACACTATGGAAACTAAAAAGATAGAAAAATTTTGAAATTGTTTGATGGAAGAAACTTGTAAAGAAATCAATGACTTAAATTAGGGTTTTGGTGTCATGAATATTTATCACCCTCATGTTTCATGTTCCCCACACCAAGTTTAAAAATAAGATCATTGTTATTATAAGTTAGTAAAGCTAACACTTACTTATGTGGTTCAATTATTCACTTAGACCCCCTTATTCCTAGGTGTATCTCTTATATTTTATTTTTGTCTTGAATGATCACGAGGATGCATTGTTGACTTATTTTGATAGTTTATTAAGGCCGAAAATAAAGTAGGACGATTTAATCTATAGTTAGCTAAAGGACAAAATCTTTTAAAACAGATTCTAGAAATCTCATAAAGTTCATATCTTGGCATAACTTGTTTCACGATTTGAGACCTTTCTCGGACCGATATTTGGCATTTACTTCATACTTCGAATCTTGACAGACGTTCTTGAAATAATGGTCTTCTCTTCATATTTGTATTTTTTTTCACTTGAAGTTTTTGAGAGATTCTTCAAACTTGGACCACGACTTCTTCATTATCTTCAATCTTTATTTGGGATTTTGATATACAAAGATCCGCCTCCTTTTCGGACTTGGATATATTTATCCTCATACCTTGTTAGGGTCTTTTTAGATAGACTTCTTCCTGATCTTTATGGGAGTAATTGCTTCTCGTCGTGTGTCTCGATTCTTCATATTGATTTTTAAATAATGATTCTTCACATCATCTTGGATCTTTAGCAACAAAATGTAGCCCTCATGCCTTGTTAGGGCCTTTTTAGACTCGCTAATCTTCGCACCCCGCTTCAATAAGTTATGCATTGGCTATGAACTCTAATTAATCCCGAGAAACTTTTAAACGATCTTTGGCTAGAAGCTAAGTAATTTTTCAAATCGTACGACCTTATTTATTGCATTTATTTATTGACAAGCAATAGGAGAAAAAGCTTATAATTAACTCACATAAATTCATGAAAGAATACAAAACTTATAATCGACTCTATCATCTCTCGTTCTCCACAATTTAAAATCTCAAGGAATGAGACTCGTGGATGCTTAGCCTAATAAACCAATTAAGGTTCATATGGTTAAGGATACTAGCTAGAGTAAACTCAAATAAGTAAACTCGAGTTGAGTCAAAATATTCAAGATGGGCCTAATATATCAAAGACATCTAAACTTTTTAAAACCATTTTATTTAATAATTTATTTTGAATTCTAGAAATGAAATAAATACATACGATGAAAGAAAATAACGATAAGAAAGGAAAATACTACTAGGCCAAAATATATAGAAAAATTTGAAAAATGTCGAAAAATCAATTTTCCGGTTAAAAATGAGGACATATTCATGGAAAAGCCCACTAAACTTTGATAGAAGTCTCCCCTACACTTGATATAAACATTATACTCAATGTTTAAGCATGTGGAAGTAAACTCCCATACACTTAGGACATCGTGTACGTTGTTTAAATCTTGCTAAGGAAGAGGCAACTAAAGTGATTCCCGTTTCAACATATATGATATAAATATTGAATCACAAAAGTTTAGGATAGAACCGGGAAGACGTGTACACGGGATCACGGTCGTCAAATATCATCAAAAGTGGATCTTTGAAAGCTCCAATCCCTGCACATCATAAGAAACAAAACAACAAACACCTATGTGGCTCCCCTACACTTATTATGAAAAACGGATAAAAAAGGATAGATCATAAGGTTGTAATAAGTGTGAATACACTTATCCTTTTACCACTTATTTCTAATAATAACAAGACCAAAACGTGTATTTTATGTCGTAAAAGTCGGAATTATGCGTGGTTTGTGTTTTTATTGTGTTTTAGGACCAAAAGATGAAAAAGGAAGAAAACACGGACTTTCACGGGCTTTTATCGAAGAAAACGAGAAAAGACGAAGTCAAAAGATCAAGAGTGCTTAAAGAACGGATGTCCAAGACCTATTCTGAAGAATTATCGAAGAAAAAGTCTAAAGACGGAAGCTTAATGAAGTCGAAGAACTCAAGTCTAAATTAAAGAAGAAAATTATTAAGACAAGTTCAAATTCCGAGACTACGTCGAGAAAAGATAAAGAATTAAATCGAGTCGAGAAGATGTGAAGAAAGAAAGAAAGAAGAGGCAACACATGCACACCTTCCCATTTTTCCCTATAAATACCCTCCTAATACACATTAGGAGGGTTGGTTAGTTTTTAGTAGTTAGTTTCATTTTTCACTTTTCTTTCTAGTTTTTAGAGAGAGAAAGTTCTAAACTTTCTCTCACTAAGTTTTCATCTTTTCTTTCTTTTAATCTTTCAAGATTAAACCTTTGTATTTGGTTAATCAAGTTCAAGTTAAGCTTTTAATCGGTCATCTCTTTCTACCTTTCTTTGATTTTAGTTTACTTTTGGTGCGAAATCTATTTGATCCGTGTTGTTCTTAATGTTTTCGTGCCTAAAAGTTAACCTTTTTATGCCTACTTAAGTTTTCATACGAATAAGCTTTAAGATCTTTGTGCTTATTGGCTTGTTTATATGTTTAGCTTATTTACTTTTTAAAAGTTTTCTTAAAAAGTTCATCTTTTTATAGTTTGATTTAAAAGGTTTCTTATTTTGAGTTTGAAAAGTTGTTATTTGTGCTTATTTAGTCCTTTTCATATTAGATTCGTTCAAGTTTTGGTGTTAGCTTATCATTTTATCTTATCACCTTGCTTAATTTTTAAAGGGTAATCGGAAAGGGTAAACCCCTTTTCGATCAAGTATTCCGATTAGCCTCCTTATTCCGATCTGTTGATCGGATTAGGGTTTATTATTTCGACTGTGGGAGTTGTTTACATTCCGATTGGAGTCTTGCATAGCATTCCGATTTGGATCCTTTTGTTGACATTCCGATTGAATGTTTTTCTAAACATTCCGATTTGACTCAGGTTTAGTATTCCGATTGCCTCATTCCGATTTCATTATTCCGACGAGGGTTTGATTTGATATTCCGATCAGTGATTGTTTCAAACATTCCGATCTTATTTTCCGACCAGTATTCCGATCAGATTCACATTTTGCATTCCGATGGTTTGATTTCTTGTTTTTTTACAAAGTTCCCAAGTTTTAGATTTATTAAGTTTTCAAGTATTTTTCTAATCTTGTCTTTAAGTTTTCAAGCATTTATTTTTTAACTCGTCATTTTTAGTTTAATCTTTAAACTTCTACTTTACTCAACGACACTTACATATTTGTTATTAGTTTAAAATAGATAATCAACCAATTCAATTTATCTTCCACCAAGAACAATTGAGTCGCACTTTCTACCAATAGTCAATTCGAGGAGATTCGGACGATAATATTTTGATACGTAGCCAAAAGCTGAGTATTAAATGGCGCCGCTGCCGGCTCTTTTCGTAAGTATTAACGGTTTTTTGTGAGAGACGCATTGGATTTTGGGATCCGTTCATTTTTGAACGTTATTTTCCTTGCTTTCAAATTTTCAAAAACCCATAAAAATATAAAATCTTCAAAAATACAAAAAAAATTGAAAAACCATAAAAACCAAAAATATTTCCTTTCTATCTTTCTAATCCTTTTGTAGGTGTGCATGCGTACTCGTGCTCGTATGAAGAGAGTAGCTCAAGCCGAAGTCATTACTCAACCAATTGTCACCATGGACAATCAACCAATGATCGAGCTTTTGCAATCGCACGTAGAAGGCAACACCGATGCAATTGTCATCCCTGAGATTGGAGCCAACAATTTTGAACTCAAATATGGCTTTATACAAATGGTCTCTGCTCAACCCTTCTTGGGGCGCTCACTTGATGATCCTCATGACCACATTAAAAGGTTTCTTTTGCTTACCAATACCGTTAAGTACAATGGGGTATCACAAGAAGTGATTCGCTTGCAACTTTTCCCTTTCTCTTTAGAGGGACAAGCCCGGAATTGTCTTGATAAGGAACCGCCACAAAGTATTCTTACGTGGACGGATTTAGAGACCAAGTTTATCAACTACTTTTTCCCACCTTCACGTACTACCGCTTTGCGAAATGAAATTATTACCTTTGAACAAAAGTACGGTGAGTCTTTTAGTGAATCTTGGGACCGTTTTAAGGAACTTTTAAGAAAGTGTCCACAACATGGTTTAACAAAAGTACATCAAATCAATACTTTTTACAATGGTTTAAGCATGAATGACCAAGATTCACTAAACAGTGCCTCGGTGGGTAATATTTTGGTTAAGTCTTCTAATGCTACTTGGGATATTATTGAGAACAAATCTAGAGTTCAAACCAAGAGTGTTAGAACTAATGTAGCAAGTGCTAGTACTAGTGATGCCGACAAAAGAATTGATAAGCTTACTTCGCTTTTGGAATCGCTTGCTTTACAAACTGCCAACAATGCCAAACAATTCAATGCCCAAGCTAATGTTTTAAGCCAATCATGTGATATATGTGGGGGATCTCACTCATACACCGATTGTCCTTCGACTCACGACAATCCGGAAAATGTGTATGCCGCCAACGGTACCTATGCTACAGGAAGCTATCAAGCACGTCCTCAAGGTGACCGCAACTTGCTCAGCTATCTCTCAAACAACTTTCTTTCACCTCCCGGTTTTCCACCACAAAACCCAAACAACCTCAATCGCAACAATCAAAACCAACCACGTGCTCCAACTCCATATCAAAACCAAAGAAACCCATATCCACCTCAAAGAAACAACCAAGTTTACCAACAACCTGCTTATCAACCACCCGCCTACCATGCTCCTCCTCTCAACCAACCCACAGCCTTACACCAAGATGTTGAAACCTACATGAGGACGAACGATGTGATCGTGCAAAATCTTCAGCGGGAAATAGCCAACATGAAAGCAGATATGGTGAAGCAAGGGAATGACCATCGAGCTGATATGCGAAACACTTTGGCAAGTCAAACGAATGACTTGAGGAACATGATGGCTAGTTTCTTCCCTAGTAATCAAGCCTCTGGATCGGGTTCTCTTCCGAGTAACACCGTTGCTAATCCAAGAGGGGAGATGAAAGCAATCACCACTCGCAGTGGAAAAGGTTTAAAGGAACCCGAGCTTCCTACACCTACACCGGTGATTGTGACAAAAGAAAACGAGTCTCCTTCTCCGAATCCTCCATCTTCTATTCCTCCAACTTCTACTTCTCCAATTCCACCACATTCTACTTCTACCCCTCCACCAGCCAAGGATGTGAGTGCGAATTCTATCCCAAAGCCTTCATCTCAACCCAATATACCTTATCCTTCGAGGTTGAGGAAAGAGAAATTGAAAAACAAGGATGATATTCAGGTTTCGAACTTTCTTAAAATGTTTAAACAACTGAATTTCAATATCTCCTTTGCTGAGGCTCTCGCTCACATGCCCAAATACGCTAAAATGTTTAAAGATCTTCTCAGTGATAAGGAGAAACTTCTCGATATTGCTCAGACCCAACTTAATGAGAACTGCTCCGCAGTGCTCTTAAGGAAATTGCCCACCAAACTTGGTGATCCGGATCGTTTCTTGATTCCTTGCAACTTCCCGGGAGTAGAGAATTTCATGGCCCTAGCCGATCTAGGTGCTAGTATTAACTTAATGCCATTAAGTGTTTGGAAGCAATTATCTCTCCCCGAGCTAGTCCCCACACGAATGACTTTGGAATTAGCTAACCGTACGGTTGCTTATCCAGTGGGGATAGCCGAAGACGTCTTCGTTGGCGTTGACAAATTCACCTTCCCGGCGGATTTTGTTGTCGTTGACTACGAGATGGACCCCGTGTTCCATTAATCGTTGGACGTCCATTCCTGAGGACGGTCGCACTATAACACCCCATTTTGGAAATGGAAATATCACAGCAATTATGGCGTGTCATCAAAGCATACAAGGTAAAATGTCTAAACATTACTTGACCATATAAAGGAAAATACCGGAATCAAACATCGGTAGTCCAAAAGTAAAGCTCATCACACACAAACATAGTATAGTAAGGAATAAGGACGAAACAATGTCCAAAGCATAAGTATCATAAAGAAAAGAAATGCATAATGTAAAGAAGGCTAGACAGCTTCCAGTCCATATGCACGTACTCTTAAAGTCTACGAGCGTCCCTGAATACCTGCCGTTTTGTGAACATAGAAAAGGAAAACGGCTGAGCAATACGCTCAGTGCACGGATGTACAATAAAGCATGAATAGGATAAGCATATAACATAATAACAGCGGAAGAAACTAAGTCCCGAGTAACCTGGTTAAGTCTTAATAAAACTGGTTTTATAGTTTGAAAGTCTTATGTTTATCTTATAAATACTGTTTGTCATATTTTACCATTTGGCCAATATAGGTCATGAATATCCACCGTGCATGAATAATTGGAGGGTGACCTCATCATGCAAATTAGAGGGGCTGCCTCTAATTTAATATACTGGTTTTATGGGTAGGAGGGATCAGCTCCTTGTGAAGGATGCAAGGCACACACCACATTCACCATGTCATCCTTAATAAAAACGTGTAACTAGGATGCACCCATACGCCCCACATGATAAATATAAATAAATGGCCAAAAGCTGAAGGGACGCCACGAGCAATCACTCCGCCGTGGTGAAGTCATAACATCAGTGCCTCTAATGTTATGGTTATGGTACCTCCATAACTAGGTGAAACTGGTCATGCATGTATATGGCTATAGGTAATCATATTAAACATAAGCAATCAAACTCATACTTATACTATGGGAAAAACAGTTGGCTGCATACGGGGAAATCCTAATAAGGAAAGACTGTCCATATTGAAAGGACGGGAATCCGTACCTTATGTCCAGTGAACGAGAACGACGAACTGCGAGAATCCTACTTCCGAAACACTAGTGCTACATAAATACGTACATGAAATAAGTATCTGCTTACTACATACATAGCTGGTTTTATATCATGTCTTAGCTTACTTTATGTGTTCTTACTATTTACACTGTTTAAAACCTTAAACTGTGTTAAATCTTATATTCTGTTTAATTTGATTAAGTATTTCTGGTATTTCATGTGTTATTATACTCTTTGTAATAATAAGTAACTTTCCAAAAATAGCAGGTTTCCTTAAATAGAAAGTTTCCAAAAATAGTAAGTTTCCAAAAATAGAAAGTTTCCAAAAATAGATTTACTGCTTAAAATAGATAAGTTTCTAAAAATAGAAAGTTTCCATAAATAGATTAGCTGCCTTAATTAAATAAGTTTCCATAAATAGATTAGCTGCCTTAAATAAATAAGTTTCTAAAAATAGCTGGTTTCCATAAATAAAATAGCTGCCTTATTTAATTAAGTTTCTAAAAATAGCTGGTTTCCATAAATAAAATAGCTGCCTTATTTAATTAAGTTTCTAAAAATAGAAAGTTTCCATAATTAGAAATAAGCTGGTTAAATAAGCTAAGTAAATAAGCCTAAGTGTTTTCATGATTATTTTCTAAGTCGTGATTATTTTCTAAGTCATATGATATATTATATAGTTTAATAATTATTTCATGTTATTTAATTAAACTATAGGTTATAATATTTAATTAAAGTATGACATGTTTTTAATTAAATATATTGAATACTTAGGTTAAAATATGTATTATTAAGTACTGAATAATATAACCTAAGTCATGTTTAATTAATTAATTATATCCATGGTTTTAAAAATAATTAATTAATTATAAGTCTTAGTAATATAAATACTTAGGTTAAAATAATTCATGTTTATTAATAATTAGCTAACCTAAGTCATGTTATTAAATTAATTACATCTTTATTAATTTAATTCTTAACATAAGTTTATAACATAAACAACTAACATAATCATGATCCGGATCTAAGCTTAAAAACATGCACCAGATATGAACAAACACCGTACCCCGAATCAAATCGGGGTACCCCCTTGCTGCCGTGGGACCCACACGCACCAACCAAGACCAAAAAGGTCTTGGTGGTGGTCGGCTAAAAAACAAACCGAGCCCCCTTGGGGTCGGTTGTTCCTTGCGGCCCAAAACAAACACCCCTTAGATCCACCCCTTTTGATTAATTAATGATCAAACATGTTAGATCTAGGTTTAATTAATGTGTTTTTATGAAAAACATCACGTGTTCATAATTAAATAAGAGATCAATTAAAAAGAAAAAGGTTAAAAAGGTTTTACCGTATTCGTGGATCAAGAGGGTGAAGAACAAACATGAACAAACACTAATTTAAGAAGATCCAAGATCAAAGAAATCACCTTGATGGTGATTGTAGGTGGCGGCACACAAAGAGGAAGAAAAGGGGTTTTAGGTTTTCTTGAAATTCTTCTGTAAAAGTAAATTTGAGTAGTAAAAACTCTTTTTATCCCCCACTTAGTAAAATTGACAATGGGCTTGGCCCATGGTCCTTATTTTGGCCGCGGGTAGGGACTCCCTTGTGGGGGTCCCGTACCTCGTTTCGTGTCTTGTAATTTCGTACACGTTTACGTTTAATTAAGTTCGTGTTTTAAATGATCTCGTCACGTAAATACCATACTCTTATATATTTAATTACGCTCGTATTAAATATATATACGTAATTAATAATAACTCGTGTTTTAATTACGCTCGTGATTTCGTGATCGTATGTTCGTGATTAATTATTGCTAAATAATTATTACGTGATCGTTCCTATAAAATACTTATCGTGTTCTAACACGTACGTAATACATAAACTCCTAATACGTAATCGTAATCATGCTATATTTGGAAAGTTTTTAACTAGTACGTACGAACTTAAGGTACTATGCATGGTAAAAGCATGCGGGTTTTACAAATCTTCCCCCCTAAAAAGAATAATTCGTCCCCGAATTATAGATAAAGTAAACTGGAAAAGAAGAACATACCCGAATTCAAAATATGAAATGAGGGTAAGAAGTCCGGATAGACTCCTCTGTTTCCCAAGTGGCTTCCCGCTCGGTATGATCCCTCCATTGAATTTTGACGAATGGAATCGTCTTCTTTCTCATGACTCGTTCTTGCCTGTCAAGAACTCGTTCGGGTTCTTCTATAAAAGTGAGATCTTCACGAATCTGTTCCAGTGGATACTGAACCATGTGAAGAGGATGATATTGGTACCCTCTGAGTAAGGACACATGAAACACATTGTGCACATGCGAAATCTGCGGAGGTAACGCCAATCGGTAAGATACTTCATCGACTCGTTCAATGATATCAAACGGTCCGATGAAACGAGGACTGAGCTTCCCTTTAATCCCGAAGCGTCTAACACCACGTGCCGGCGAAACCTTAAGGAAGACGTGATCTCCTACGTTAAAGTGTAAATCCCTACGATGCTTGTCGGCGTACCTCTTTTGACGTGACCGTGCCTCCTGAATCTTCTGCCTAGCTACTGCGATCTTCTTGTTTGTCATCTCTATGATTTCTGGTCCTTCGAGTGTTCGCTCGCCAACCTGATCCCAGCAGATTGGGGCGCGACATTTTCTGCCATACAACATCTCAAATGGAGCACACTTGATGCTCGCGTGCCAGCTGTTGTTGTACGCAAACTCCACCAAACAGATGTATTCGTCCCAATCACCCTTCCATTCCAACGCACATGATCTCAACATATCCTATAATGTTTGAATGGTTCGCTCTGACTGTCCGTCCGTTTGAGGATGAAAGGCCGTGCTAAGCTTAAGTTGTGTACCCCAAGCTTTCTGCAGACTTTTCCAAAAGCGCGAAGTGAATCGAGGATCTCTGTCTGAGACGATGCTGGATGGTGCACCGTGTAGTCTCATGATCTCTCGTCTGTACATATCTGCGAGTTTACTTACCGGATCTTCCTTGCGGATCGGTAAGAGATGAGCTGATTTGGTAAGTCGATCAACGATAACCCAAATTGCATCGTGCTTCCTTTTGGTAGGCGGAAGACCGGTAACAAAATCCATGGTGATTTTGTCCCACTTCCACTCTAGAATATCTAACGGTTTAAGGAGACCGCCAGATCGCTGATGCTCGATCTTAACCTGCTGGCAGGTAAGACATTTGGAGACGTAAGTGGCCACATCCTGTTTCATACCACTCCACCAAAAGTACTGCTTGATGTCATGGTACATTTTAGTTGAACCAGGATGTATCGAGAATGGGGAGCTATGAGCTTCTGCTAGCAAAGCTTCCCGGAGTTCTTGGTCGTCAGGAACACAAAGCCTAGTGCCCTGCCATACGATACCATCTGAATCTACTCTGAATTCTGTCTGCTTCTCCAAATTCTGTATTATCGCCCATATTTCTCCGTCATCCTTCTGAGCTTCCTTGATCTTAGATAGTAACTCGGGGTCTACTCTAAGATTAGCCCAGTAACCGTGCTGTCCACGTACCATGATCTCGATGTCTAGTCGCTCCAAGTCTCTTATGATTTCCTCTTCGATTCTAATGCTGTTGATCATTCCGGACTTCCTGCTAAGGGCATCTGCTACTACATTTGCCTTTCCGGGATGATACTGAAGATTAATGTCATAATCCTTCAACAGCTCTAACCATCTTCTCTGCCTCATGTTCAATTCACGTTGAGTGAAGATATACTTCAAGCTCTTGTGGTCCGTGAAAATGTCACATGATTCACCATATAAGTAGTGTCTCCATATCTTCAATGCAAACATGACTGCAGCAAGTTCCAGATCGTGCGTGGGTTAATTCTCTTCATAAGGCTTAAGCTGCCGTGAAGAGTACGCGATCACTTTCCCATGTTGCATGAGAACACAGCCAAGTCCCTTCCCTGATGCATCGCTGTAGATTTGAAATCCACCCGTACCAGATGCTAGAGTAAGAATAGGTGCAGATACTAGCTTCTGCTTCAGGTCTTCAAAGCTCTTCTCTCGATCTTCAGTCCACACGAATTTCTCCCCTTTCCGCATCAGTTTGGTCAATGGTAGTGCTAAGCGGGAAAAGTTCTCCACGAACCTACGGTAGTAGCCAGCTAAGCCTAAGAAACTGCGGACTTCCGTCGCTGATGTCGGCCTCGGCCACTTAGTGATGGCCTCAACCTTCGCTGGATCCATAGTGATCCCTTCTGCTGATACAATGTGACCTAAGAATGCCACCTTGTCTAACCAGAACTCACACTTGGAGAATTTAGCATACAACTGCTTCTGGCGAAGAATCTGTAGTATTGTACGAAGATGGTCTTCGTGTTCCTCCTTGGACTTAGAGAAAATCAGGATGTCATCGATGAAAACAATGACGAATTTGTCCAGAAATTCATGGAAGATTCTGTTCATCAGATCCATGAACACTGCTGGAGCATTTGTCAGGCCAAATGGCATAACTACAAACTCGTAGTGGCCATAACGAGTACGAAAAGCAGTCTTAGCGATGTCCTGCTCCTTGACCCGTAGCTGATTATAGCCTGACCTAAGACCGATCTTGGAGAAGTGTTTGGCCCCTTGGAGTTGGTCAAACAGATCGTCGATGCGTGGCAGTGGATACCTATTCCGAATGGTGATCTTGTTGAGCTCGCGATAGTCTATGCAAAGACGCATACTCCCATCCTTCTTCTTAACAAACAAAACCGGTGCGCCCCATGGAGATGCGCTCGGTCGAATGAAACCTCGTTCGAGAAGTTCTTGTAGTAGATCCTTCAGCTCCTTCAGCTCTATGGGAGCCATGCGATAAGGAGCCTTGGAGATTGGTTCAGCTCCTGGAACCAGCTCGATACTGAATTCTACTTCTCGTGCAGGTGGTATGCCCGGAAGTTCTGCTGGAAACACGTCTTGGAATTCCGACACTATTGGTTGATCCTGAATCGATGGAGATTCTGCATCCATGTCGTAAACCGTAGCTAGATAACCCTCGCAGCCATGTGACAGTAGTGCATGCGCTTGCAGGGTGGATATGACTTGTACATATCGTCCGGGTATGAACCCGTTATGAATGTACTCTGGTGCATTGACATCACCGAAGATAACTCGATATGAATGGCAGTCTATGGTAGCATGATACATAGATAGCCAATCCATGCCCAAAATCATGTCGAAGTCATTCATGTCCAGCGGAAGTGCGTCGACAGGTCGAACCTTATCATCAAATTCTAGGGGAAGACTCTTGTATACATGGGTGATTAATACAGAGTCCCTCAAAGGCGTGGAAATAGTAAGCCTATTTTCTAGTGGCAAGGGAGGCATCCTAATGTTCTTAGCATAAGCAGTAGAAATAACCGAGTGAGTAGAACCCGTATCGAAAAGAACACATGCAGCGCGACCATACATATACAAGATTCCAGTGATGGTACCTGTAGACTTGTTGGCCTGGTCTCGAGATGTCGTGTAGACACGCCCGGCATTAGGAGGCGGCTTGGTATCAGCATGTCCCGATGTACCCTCCATCTCGCCCTTACGGCAATCCTTCATAATATGGCCAGGAAGACCACACTTGAAGCACGCATCAGTATTACGGCGACATGGTCCTGGGTGCCTACGGTGGCAAGTAGACCAAAGAGGATGAGTGTATCCTCCAGCAGGTGCTCTGGCTGGCTGAGGACCTGATAAAACATTTTACATGAGACATAATATTTGGGTACAAAGGACAAAGCGGATAATCGTAAGATTGAATACCAGTGATAGCTGGACGGCTAGGCTGCGAACCTCTCTGGTTCTGGTCCCTACCGTTTCCATGGTTCTTGGTAGAAGTTTGATTAAAGTGTCAGAATATAAGTCATAACATAAAACATAAGGAATTTCGTAAGTATTAGGACCTGCTGTTGCTGGATTGCCCGGCGTTGTTACGGTAATTGTCATTACCGCCACGCCTATCCATAGCAGATCGGTCATTAGTCTGACCATTTCCCTTGGGCTGATTAAGCTGCTGCTGAGTAGCCGGCTGAGACCGGTCCCTAGTTTTCTGCCTGGAAGATACATTTAAAGAGATGAATAATTGACATATGGAAGATATACGGATTGATCACCGCTTGAATATGAAGGTTTTACCTCTTGTCGGGTCTTTCAGCTTCCCCGAACTCATCCCTCTCTTGCAGCATCTCCAGTTTCCGTGCTGCATCGGCCACTTGTGCTACAGTATTGAACGTAGCACACACCAGATTGTTTGCGACCGATGTGCGAAGAGCCCATCTAAAGTGATGTGCCTGCTCTTCTGGAGTACCTGCTTGCGCACCAAGGAAACCAGCCAAGCGAAGAAAGCGCTGCATAAACTCATTGCTATTCTCCCCAGCCCTCTGATGGATCCCATGGTACTCTCTCTTGAGTTTGTCCTGCTCAGCCTTGGGAAAGAACTGCTCCATCACCCTGTCCTTGAACTGAGCCCAAGTCAAACCAGCAACCCACTCATCACCACCTTCAGATTGCATCAAAGCTAACCACCAGTTAAATACATCGCCTTCGAACCGATAGCATGCCAACCTCGCCTTGTATGCGGGGTCACAGCCCATAGCGTTGAAGATCTTCTCAATGTGAGCCAACCAGCTTTCAGCATCGCTGGGGCTATCAGTCTTCTCAAAAGCTCGAGGGCGGAGCTTGTTGAATCTCTCCAGCCATACTGCTAATGTCATTGGAGGAGGAGGAGGAGGCGGCTGATTGTGCTGCTGCTGATTGTTGGCAGCTTGAACTTCAGCCCGGATGTCATTCCTCAGTTGAGGAAGCAAGGCTTGCATGGCAGCCTGAATTGCAGCATTGAGCTGCTCCTGTTCGCGTGTGAGAACCATCTGACATTATAACAATAAAACATATGATTAAACAGTTCAAAACATAAAATATAAAATATATACATGAAAAAATTTTATACTAAAAATTTCACGAGAAAAATTTTATGCAAGAAAATTTTTGTATGAATGCATGATGCAGTTTTATGAAAACTTTGGATGCTCGAGAGTGAACGCCTCTGGTCAGTTCACTCAAAACAAAAGACATGTCGAGGGGACGCCTATGGGTCGGTCCCAAATCTAAAAGTTTCGATAAAACACATGCGACTAAATAGGGCCAGTCCTGTACCAACCATTACTTAGTCAAAAATCCTGTAACAATGACATATATATGTATGCTTAAAAATGATGAATGCATGAAAACAACTGTCAGTTCTAGGAAGACCGTAGTGACTACCCACTAATCACAGGTCATATTTGAGAGCCTACAGGTCGAAGCCTTGGCTCTGATACCATAAATGTAACACCCCATTTTGGAAACGGAAATATCACAGCAATTATGGCGTGTCATCAAAGCATACAAGGTAAATGTCTAAACATTACTTGACCATATAAAGGAAAATACCGGAATCAAACATCGGTAGTCCAAAAGTAAAGCTCATCACACACAAACATAGTATAGTAAGGAATAAGGACGAAACAATGTCCAAAGCATAAGTATCATAAAGAAAAGAAATGCATAATGTAAAGAAGGCTAGACAGCTTCCAGTCCATATGCACGTACTCTTAAAGTCTACGAGCGTCCCTGAGTACCTGCCGTTTTGGGAACATAGAAAAGGAAAACGGCTGAGCAATACGCTCAGTGCACGGATGTACAATAAAGCATGAATAGGATAAGCATATAACATAATAACATCGGAAGAAACTAAGTCCCGAGTAACCTGGTTAAGTCTTAATAAAACTGGTTTTATAGTTTGAAAGTCTTATGTTTATCTTATAAAAACTGTTTGTCATATTTTACCATTTAGCCAATATAGGTCATGAATATCCACCGAGCATGAATAATTGGAGGGGTGACCTCATCATGCAAATTAGAGGGGCTGCCTCTAATTTAATATACTGGTTTTATGGGTAGGAGGGATCAGCTCCTTGTGAAGGATGCAAGGCACACACCACATTCACCATGTCATCCTGAATAAAAACGTGTAACTAGGATGCACCCATACGCCCCACATGATAAATATAAATAAATGGCCAAAAGCTGAAGGGACGCCACGAGCAATCACTCCGCCGTGGTGAAGTCATAACATCAGTGCCTCTAATTTTATGGTTATGGCACCTCCATAACTAGGTGAAACTGGTCATGCATGTATCTGGCTATAGGTAATCATATTAAACATAAGCAATCAAACTCATACTTATACTACGGGAAAAACAGTTGGCTGCATACGGGGAAATCCTAATAAGGAAAGAATGTCCATACTGAAAGGACGGGAATCCGTACCTTATTTCCAGTGAACGAGAACGACGAACTGCGAGAATCCTACTTCCGAAACACTAGTGCTACATAAATACGTACATGAAATAAGTATCTGCTTACTACATACATAGTTGGTTTTATATCATGTCTTAGCTTACTTTATGTGTTCTTACTATTTACACTGTTTAAAGCCTTAAACTGTGTTAAATCGTATATTCTGTTTAATCTGATTAAGTATTTCTTGTATTTCATGTGTTATTATACTTACTTTGTAATAATAAGTAACTTTCCAAAAATAGCAGGTTTCCTTAAATAGAAAGTTTCCAAAAATAGAAAGTTTCCAAAAATAGATTTACTGCTTAAAATAGATAAGTTTCTAAAAATAGAAAGTTTCCATAAATAGATTAGCTGCCTTAATTAAATAAGTTCCCATAAATAGATTAGCTGCCTTAAATAAATAAGTTTCTAAAAATAGCTGGTTTCCATAAATAAAATAGCTGCCTTATTTAATTAAGTTTCTAAAAATAGCTGGTTTCCATAAATAAAATAGCTTCCTTATTTAATTAAGTTTCTAAAAATAGAAAGTTTCCATAATTAGAAATAAGCTGGTTAAATAATCTAAGTAAATAAGCCTAAGTGTTTTCATGATTATTTTCTAAGTCATATGATATATTATATAGTTTAATAATTATTTCATGTAATTTAATTAAACTATAGGTTATAATATTTAATTAAAGTATGACATGTTTTTAATTAAATATATTGAATACTTAGGTTAAAATATGTATTATTAAATACTAATAATATAACCTAAGTCATGTTTAATTAATTAATTATATCCATGGTTTTAAAAATAATTAATTAATTATAAGTCTTAGTAATATAAATACTTAGGTTAAAATAATTCATGTTTATTAATAATTAGTTAACCTAAGTCATGTTATTAAATTAATTACATCTTTATTAATTTAATTCTTAACATAAGTTTATAACATAAACAACTAACATAATCATGATCCGGATCTAAGCTTAAAAACATGCACCGGATATGAACAAACACCGTACCCCGAATCAAATCGGGGTACCCCCTTGCTGCCGTGGGACCCACACGCACCAACCAAGACCAAAAAGGTCTTGGTGGTGGTCGGCTAAAAAAACAAACCGACCCCCTTGGGGTCGGTTGTTCCTTGCGGCCCAAAACAAACACCCCTTAGATCCACCCCTTTTGATTAATTAATGATCAAACATGTTAGATCTAGGTTAATGTGTTTTTATGAAAAACATCACGTGTTCATAATTAAATAAGAGATCAATTAAAAAGAAAAAGGTTAAAAAGGTTTTACCGTATTCGTGGATCAAGAGGGTGAAGAACAAACACGAACAAACACTACTTTAACAAGATCCAAGATCAAAGAAATCACCTTGATGGTGATTGTAGGTGGCGGCACACAAAGAGGAAGAAAAGGGGTTTTAGGTTTTCTTGAAATTCTTCTGTAAAAATAAATTTGAGTAGTAAAAACTCTTTTTATCCCCCACTTAGTAAAATTGACAATGGGCTTGTCCCATTGTCCTTATTTTGGCCGCGGGTAGGGACTCCCTTGTAGGGGTCCCGTACCTCGTTTCGTGTCTTGTAATTTCGTACACGTTTATGTTTAATTAAGTTCGTGTTTTAAATGTTCTCGTCACGTAACTACCATACTCTTATATATTTAATTACGCTCGTATTAAATATATATACGTAATTAATAATAACTCGTGTTTTAATTACGCTCGTGATTTCGTGATCGTATGTTCGTGATTAATTATTGCTAAATAATTATTACGTGATCGTTCCTATAAAATACTTATCGTGTTCTAACACGTACGTAATACATAAACTCCTAATAAGTAATCATAATCATGCTATATTAGGAAAGTTTTTAACTAGTACGTACAAACTTAAGGTACTATGCATGGTAAAAGCATGCGGATTTTACACGCACTCTCATTGATGTAGCCGCTGGCGAATTAATCATGAGAGTTGGTGACGATAAAATCGTCTTCAACATGGGTACACTTTCTAAGCAGCCTTCGGAAAACGAGAGTGTTAATTTCATTGATGTTCTTGATGAGGCTTGTGAAGAACATTTCAAAGACGCTTGTAAAAGTGGTTCTTCTTCTCTACCCAATGTTGAGACCGTTGCCTCAATTGCTCCGTCATTGACTCCTTTTGGAGAAAGTGACTTAGATGATTTTGAAGCTAGCTTGGGTCCTCTCGATCTTAAGTATGATAATTCTCCCACCGATTGGGATGAAGACATTCGTACCATTGAGAAACTTCTCAGTGAGGACCATATTTCCCCACAATCTCCTAAGGCTATTTCTACAGATGATCCAAAGTTGACTATACCGTCCATCGAAAATCCTCCGGATTTAGAGCTTACGGATCTTCCGTCTCATTTCGAGTACGTTTTCCTTGAAGACAAAAAGAAGTTACCGGTCATCATCGCTAAGGACTTGCAAGAAGAAGAAAAATCCCAACATATCGCCGTGCTGAAGAATCACAAGAAAGCGATTGCTTGGAAGATCTGTGATATTCGTGGAATTGATCCTCACTTCTGCACACACAAAATTCTCATGGAGGACGACTTTAAACCCACTATTCAAAGCCAAAGAAGGGTGAATCCTAAGATCCATGACGTTATCAAAAAAGATGTTATCAAACTTCTTGAGGCGGGAATGATCTATCCTATCTCGGATTCACCATGGGTTAGTCCCGTCCATTGTGTGCCTAAGAAAGGCGGAATCACTGTTGTTCCCAATGAAAACAACGAGTTGATTCCTACTCGTCTCGTTACAGGGTGGAGAGTTTGTATAGACTATCGCAAACTGAATGATGCTACGAGAAAGGATCATTTTCCCCTTCCTTTCATGGACCAAATGCTTGAAGGTCTAGCGGGTAATGACTATTACTGCTTTTTAGACGGTTTCTTCGGGTATTTTCAAATTCCCATCGATCCCAAAGACCAAGAGAAAACCACATTCACTTGTCCTTATGGAACATTTGCCTACAAAAGAATGCCTTTCGGCTTATGCAATGCTCCTGGGACATTTCAAAGGTGTATGATGGCTATCTTCCATGACATGGTTGAGGAAACTATGGAAGTCTTCATGGATGATTTCTCGGTTTATGGTGATTCTTTCTCTGCTTGCCTTGCCAATTTATAACGTATGCTTAAGCGGTGTGAAGACACTCGCCTTGTTCTAAATTGGGAAAAATGCCATTTCATGGTAAAAGAGGGCATCGTGCTAGGACACAAAGTCTCCAAAGCCGGTCTTGAAGTGGACCGTGCTAAAGTCGATGTTATTGCTAAATTGCCTCCACCTTCAACCGTGAAGGGTGTGAGAAGTTTCCCTGGTCATGCGGGCTTCTATCGTCGATTCATCCAAGATTTTTCTAAAATCGCTCGCCCGATGACCCACCTCTTGGAAAAAGATACTCCTTTCATCTTTTCCAAAGAGTGTCTCGAAGCCTTCAACCTTCTTAAGGATAAGCTAACTAAGGCACCGGTCTTGGTTACCCCTAATCGGGAGCTACCTTTTGAGTTGATGTGCGATGCTAGCGACTTTGCTATTGGAGCGGTTTTGGGCCAAAGAGTGAACAAACACTTCCAACCAATCCATTATGCTAGCAAGACAATGACGGGGGCTCAATTGCATTATACCACTACCGAAAAAGAGCTTTTAGCTGTAGTGTATGCTTTTGAAAAGTTCCGCCCCTATCTTGTCCTTTCTACCACCATCGTGTATACCGATCACTCTGCGTTGAAGTACTTGATGACTAAGCAAGATTCTAAGCCAAAACTTCTTTGTTGGGTTTTGCTCCTTAAAGAATTCAACATTGAAATTTGTGACAAAAAGGGAGCTGAAAACCTAGCCGCGGATCATCTCAGTAGAATTGAGGATCCTTATCAAGGGGATCATCCGAATCAAGAGATCAATGACTCTTTTCCCCTTGAGGCCTTAATGTCTATCAACTCCAATCTTGATGACACCCCGTGGTTTGCGGACATTGCAAACTACTTAGCGGGTGGGATTATCAAGGAAGGGCTCACTTCCCAACAAAAGAAAAAGTTCTTTAAAGATATTGAACATTATTTCTGGGACGACCCTTACCTTTTCAAACAATGTGCTGATCTGATTATTCGTCGATGTGTTGATGGGCCGGCAGCGGTACAAATCCTTGATGCTTGCCATAAAGGACCCACCGGTGGTCACTTTGGTCCCAATTACACCGCGAAGAAAGTATTCGACTCTGGATTCTATTGGCCTACCATTTATCGTGACGCTCACGATATGGTTAAACATTGTGATCCTTTCCAAAGACAAGGCAAGATCACACATACAGACTAGATGCCTCAAAATTTCATACAAGAATGTGAAATCTTTGATGTCTGGGGCATCGACTTTATGGGGCCATTTCCATCATCTAAAGGGAACAAGTACATCCTCGTCGCCGTTGACTACGTTTCTAAATGGGTTGAAGCCAAGGCTCTCCCTACGAACGATGCGAGGGTGGTTGTGAACTTTTTGAAGCAGCTCTTTGCTCGATTCGGCATTCCTCGTGCTATTATCAGTGACCGCGGGACTCATTTTTGCAATGATCAATTCGCAAGAGTCATGGCTAAGTATGGTGTTAATCATCGTCTTTCCACCGCCTATCATCCCCAAACCAATGGTCAAGCCGAGATTTCCAACCATGCTCTGTGGGCTTTCCGTACTACTTATAAGACCCCGATTGGTTGTACACCTTATCGTCTTGTGTATGGGAAAGCATGCCACCTCCCTATCGAGCTGGAACACAAGGCGTACTGGGCCTTGAAGTGGGCTAACTTCGACATCAACAAAGCCGGTGATCTCCGCAAGATTCAACTCAACGAGCTTAATGAACTGAGGAATGAAGCTTACGAGAACTCACTGATCTACAAAGAGAAGACCAAGATCATCCATGATGCAAGAACTAAGAACCGAGAGTTCCACGTTGGTGATCAAGTCTTACTTTTTAACTCTCGGTTGAAGATTTTCTCGGGCAAGTTGAAGAGCCGCTGGTTTGGTCCATTCACCGTCGCCAAAGTCTTCCCATATGGCACCATTGAGCTTTCTCAGCCAAATGGGCCAAATATCAAGGTGAATGGCCAGCGTTTGAAGCTGTACTTTGGTGAGGACATCTCTCATGAGATGATTCCATCCCTCACCACGTTTCCCATGAACTAAATTTGGGTCGAGTCAGGCTCGTGACTCGGTGAACAAAAACAAGCGCTTCTCGGGAGGCAACCCGTGATCTATCCTTTACTGCTTTCATAATAAGTGTAGGGGGAGCCCCGTATGTGTTTGTTGTATTATTTATTATTCTCTACAGGGATTCAAGCTTCAAAGAGCCCCTTGATGACATTTGACGAACCGTGATCCCGTGTTCGCATCTTCCCGGTTCTATGCTAAACTGTCGTGATTGAATATTTCATATTTTATATGTTCACATTGAAATCACTTTAGTTGTCCTTTCCTTAGCAAGATTTAAACAAAGTGCACAATCTCCTAAGTGTAGGGGAGTTAACTCCCACATGCTTAAACATTGAGGACAATGTTTATATCAAGTGTAGGGGGACTTCTATCGAAGTAAGTGGTCTTTTCCTTGCATTTGTCCTCATTTTAACCGGAAAATTTGATTTTTCGACATTTTTCAAAAAATTTAATCTATTTTGGCCTAGTTGTATAGTTGTATTTTCCTTTGTTATGGTTATTTTCTTTCCTTGCTAAGATAAATTTTCAATAAAGTGGTTTTAAATTTTTCATAGTCGTGAATATTTTGACTCAACCGAGTTTACTTATCTAAGTTTACTATAGCTAGTATCCTTAACGTGTTTAAGTCAAGTTTTGCTAGGCTTTTATATAGGGAGCTTTAAAACGCGAAAGTCTTAACTCTCACGGGTTAAGAACAAGAACTTTTCGCAAGTTCCTATAATTGATCCTAGAGAGTCGTTTATCAAGGAAACTTTAAAATGCGAATTCTAAACTTGAAAAAGTCTAAGAATTTGCAAGGTCCTATAGGCGACTCGAAAACCCAAAACTTTGATTTAATTGGCTAAGCATCCACGAGTCTCATTCCTTGAGATTTTAAACTGTGGAGGACGAGATATGATAGAGTCAATTATAAGTTATGTATTCTTTCGTGAGTTTATGTGAGTTAATTATGAGCCTATTCTCCCATCGCTTGTTAATAAATTTATCTGCAATAAATAAGGTTGTACGATTTGAAAAGTTACTTAGCTTCTAGCCCAAGATCGTTTAAAAGTTGCTCGGTATTAATTAGAGTTCATAGCCAAGGCATAAATTATTGAAGCGGGATGCGAAGATTGGCGAGTCCGAAAAGGCCCTAACAAGGCATGAGGGCTACATTTTGCTGCTAAAGATCCAAAAGCGATGTGAAGAATCATTTATCGAAAATCAATATGAAGGATCGAGACACACGACGAAAAGCAAATACTCCCCAAAAGATCATGGAGAAGTCTATCCAAAAAGGCCCTAACAAGGTATGAGGATAAATAGATCCAAGTCCTAAAAGGAGGCGGATCGTTGTATATCAAAGTCCAAAATAAAGATTGGAGAAAAATGAAGAATTCGTGGTCCAAATATGAAGAATCTCTCAAAACTTCAAGTGAAGAAATTCCTATTATGAAGAGAAGACCATTATTTCAAGGACGTCTCTCAAAGATTCGAAGTATGAAGTCGCTGCCAAATATTGGTCCGAGAAAGGTCTCAAATCGTGAAGCGAGTTATGCCAAGATATGAACTTTATGAGGTCACGAGAAGCAGTTTTAAAAGATTTTGTCCTTTAGCTAACTATTGATTAAATCGTTCACCTTATTTTCGGCCTAAATAACTATCAAAATAAGTCAAACAATGCATCCTCGTGATCATTCAAGACAAAAATAAAATATAAGAGATACACCTAGGAATAAGGGAGTCTAAGTGAATAATTGGCCCACATGAATTCGTGTTAGTTTGCTAACTTATAATAACAATGATCTCGTTTTTAAGCTTGGTATAGGGAACGTGAAACTTGAGGATGAAAAACGTTCATGGCCGCCTAAAACCAATGTAAGTCTTTGATTTCTTTATTTGCTTTCTATCTTCTTATTTTCTTAAATGTTTAGTATTTAATAAAGACCAAGGTGGGTTATTTATGATGGAGAATGTAAACCGTGCTTTAAAATTAATGCATTGCATGAGGGCATTACAATGGTCAAGTGTAGGGGATTTAATTAGTGTGAAAACACTTATCCTTTTACCACTTATTTCCAATAATAACAAGACCAAAACGTGTATTTTATGTCGTAAAAGTCGGAATTATGCGTGGTTTGTGTTTTTATTGTGTTTTAGGACCAAAAGATGAAAAAGGAAGAAAACACGGGCTTTCACGGGCTTTTATCGAAGAAAACGAGAAAAGACGAAGTCAAAAGATCAAGAGTGCTTAAAGAACGGATGTCCAAGACCTATTCTGAAGAGTTATCGAAGAAAAGGTCTAAAGACGGAAGTTTAATGAAGTCGAAGAACTCAAGTCTAAATTAAAGAAGAAAATTATTAAGACAAGTTCAAATTCCGAGACTACGTCGAGAAAATAAAAAAATTAAATCATGTCGAGAAGACGTGAAGAAATAAAGAAAGAAGAGGCAACACATGCACACTTTCCCATTTTTCCCTATAAATACACTCCTAATACACATTAGGAGGGTTGGTTAGTTTTTAGTAGTTAGTTTCATTTTTCACTTTTCTTTCTAGTTTTTAGCGAGAGAAAGTTCTCAACTTTCTCTCACTAAGTTTTCATCTTTTCTTTCTTTTAATATTTCAAGATTAAACCTTTGTATTTGGTTAATCAAGTTCAAGTTAAGCTTTTAATCTTTCATCTCTTTCTACCTTTCTTTGATTTTAGTTTACTTTTGGTGCGAAATCTATTTGATCCGTGTTGTTCTTAATGTTTTCGTGCCTAAAAGTTAACCTTTTTATGCCTACTTAAGTTTTCATACGAATAAGCTTTAAGATCTTTGTGCTTATTGGCTTGTTTATATGTTTAGCTTATTTACTTTTTAAAAGTTTTCTTAAAAAGTTCATCTTTTTATAGTTTAATTTAAAAGGTTGCTTATTTGAGTTGGAAAAGTTGTTATTTGTGCTTATTTAGTCCTTTTCATATTAGATTCGTTCAAGTTTTGGTGTTAGCTTATCATTTTAGCTTATCACCTTGCTTAATTTTCGGATCAAAAGGGTAACCGGAAAGGGTAAACCCCTTTCCGATCAAGTATTCCGATTAGCCTCCTTATTCCGATCTGTTGATCGGATTAGGGTTTATTATTCCGACTGTGGGAGTTGTTTACATTCCGATTGGAGTCTTGCATAGCATTCCGATCTGGATCCTTTTGTTGACATTCCGATTGAATGTTTTTCTAAACATTCCGATTTGACTCAAGTTTAGTATTCCGATTGCCTCATTCTGATTTCATTATTCCGACGAGGGTTTGATTTGATATTCCGATCAGTGATTGTTTCAAACATTCCGATCTTATTTTCCGACCAGTATTCCGATCAGATTCACATTTTGCATTCCGATGGTTTGATTTCTTGTTTTTTACAAAGTTCCCAAGTTTTAGATTTATTAAGTTTTCAAGTATTTTTCTAATCTTGTCTTTAAGTTTTCAAGCATTTATTTTTAACTCGTCATTTTTAGTTTAATCTTTAAACTTCTACTTTACTCAACGACACTTACATATTTGTCATTAGTTTAAAATAGATAATCAACCAATTCAATTTATCTTCCAACAAGAACAACTGAGTCGCACTTTCTACCAATAGTCAATTCGAGGAGATTCGGACGATAATATTTTGATACGTAGCCAAAAGCTGAGTATTAGGTTGCCTCCCGAGAAGCGCTTGCTTTTGTTAACCGAGTCACGAGCCTGACTCGACCCCGAATACTATGGTTGAAAGTTCATAGAAAACCTTAAAGAAAATCCGTCGGGGTCAAATACATGGTTCTCATCCAACAAGTAGCATAACCCTAGGTGAAGAGCACAAGCCAAAGTAGAGTAGGCGAGGTTCCCTTAAGCAATTTTTGAACACGGTGATAGAAAGTGTGGTATGGTGAAAGCATAGCTCCGAATATTCCAAAAGTCTTTCCTTTTATTTCATCAGATGGATACTGAGATGGCTCAAAAACTGTGATACCCGGATCGAACACCTATTCCTTTAGGGGGAAATAAGAATGACACTCAGTAGATCTTGAAGAAGATCTGCCCATATACCTCACAATCTCATCCAGAGAAGGTGGAAAAAGAGGTGTCAAAACATAATTACCGCGAATGTTGGTGTCGTCCGATTTATTTTCCTTTGAAACGGGTTTCTTCAAATCCGAAGGAGGGTAAAGGCCATAATCGAAATCCAAAGTAGGAGAATCATGCTCATTAGGGAAGTAAGTATTGAGAAACTTGTCGAAATCTTCCTCAAAAGAGCAATCCTCTAAAGTAGTATCAACCGTTGTTGGTGGAGGATCCTCATCAAAGATAGGAGCAAAAACATCATTAGAAGACACAACACTTGAAGAATTACTCGAAAGAGTGTCAACATCATCAAAATCATCATAAATCGGCATGTCTTCATACTCGAAAGTAAAATCATCATAATCATCATAAATTGGTGGAGCATCCAAGTCGGAAGTAGAATCATCATATTCATCATAGAATGGTGGAGCATCCAAATCAGAAGAGAATCATTAGAATCGTCCATATGTTCTTGAAAAAGTTGATTATCATAGAATGTCTCGAAAAGAGGATTGTTGTGTAGCACGAAATCATCGACATCAAGCTTGTAGTTTCCAAAGGAGTTGTAACAAGCTCGTCTTAAATCAAATCAATCATTTTCGCCGATTCTTTTCCATTTGATTTGCTTGTAATCTTCCCCATTTTAAACACCTGTTGATCATTCCCGACCGTAAGAATTAGCTCACCTTCGACAACATCGACTAAAGCTTTTCCGGTTCGTAAGAATGGGCGTCCAAGTATTAACGGAATACGAGGATCCATCTCATAATCAACAACAACAAAATCAACCGGAAAAGTGAAGGTACCAACTTTAACTAAAATATCCTTAGCAATTCCAACGGGGTAAGCGAGAGTTCGATTTCCTAGCTCAAAAGTCATACGTGTTGGTATAAGATCGGGTAATGATAACTTCTTCCAAACACTTAATGGCATTAAATTGATACTAGCTCCAAGATCCGCTAAGGCAGTACATTCCTTGATTTGAGAAAATGAACAAGGTAACACAAAACGACCGGGATCTCCAAGTTTCTCCGAAAGTTCTTTGAGAAGGACTACAGAACAATTTTCATTTAACCGAGTATTGACAAATTCAGCCATCTTCTCCTTCTTACTAAGCAACTCCTTGAACGCTTTAACAAATTTCAGCATTTAGACAAGTGCTTCAACAAGTATAATGTTAAAGTTCATTTGTGTGATCATCTTCAAAAAGGAAGTAAATTGCGTATCCTCCTTAGTGATCACTTTGCACTTGTCTAACCGAGAAGGATAAGGAATATTGGGCTTAGGAGGTGTAGTTGGAAAAGGAGAAGGTGTAGAAGGTGAAGGTTGAGAGGTTGAAGGTTGAGAGGGTGCAGGTGGAGATGGTAATGGAGAACTAGTACTAGGCATGGTAGTAGAAGGGATAAATGGGGGTGGAGGAGGTGAAGGTGGAGTAACTAGGGGAGGGATAAAAAGGTCCTACTAAAGTTGCTCCACTGCGTGTAGTAATAGCACTTACATTAGCTCTAGGGTTGGTTTTGGTTGTTGAAGGAAGAGCACCTTGGGGACGAAGGTCTTGGAACATTTGAACAAATTTCCTATCCGTGGACTTTTGCATTTCCTTTAATTTCTTATCTTGTTCCAAAATCTTTTGAAGAACTAAGTCAATTTGTGGATTAGGTAAATTTAACCCTTGTTGCGGAAAACCTTGGTTTGGGTATTGGTTGTATGGTGGAAAACTTTGAGGATTAAAACCTTGATTTGGATAGCCTAGATTTTACACTTGATAATTTCCTTGATTTGCATTGTAGCCCTTCACATTTGCATTTGGTTGAAAATTAGCTCGTGGTGGCCCTTGGTTGTTTTGGGTGGGTGGGGGTGGTCTTCATTGAAAATCGGGTGGAGCTAAATAATTAGTGGAATTATAGGACAAATGATTAACATCGACATTCGGCTTGAAATGAACCCTCTCAATGTTGTTATAGGCATACACTTCCCCTTGAGATTGGTTATAAGCCTTATCACAATTAACGTACGAGTGTGTCCCACCACATGTTTCATAAGTCACATTAAGGGCATTCACATGTTGAATAGGAGTGTTCTGAACATGTAAGGCAAGTTTTGTCACAATTGACGTAAGTGCTTGAATTTGATGATAGTCTCAGTATCACTAGTACTATCCATAGTAACCCTTACACTTTTTGCGGAAAACCTTGGTTTGGGTATTGGTTGTATGGTGGAAAACTTTGAGGATTAAAACCTTGATTTGGATAGCCTAGATTTTACACTTGATAATTTCCTTGATTTGCATTGTAGCCCTTCACATTTGCATTTGGTTGAAAATTAGCTCGTGGTGGCCCTTGGTTGTTTTGGGTGGGTGGGGGTGGTCTTCATTGAAAACCGGGTGGAGCTAAATAATTAGTGGAATTATAGGACAAATGATTAACATCGACATTCGGCTTGAAATGAACCCTCTCAATGTTGTTATAGGCATACACTTCCCCTTGAGATTGGTTATAAGCCTTATCACAATTAACGTACGAGTGTGTCCCACCACATGTTTCATAAGTCACATTAAGGGCATTCACATGTTGAATAGGAGTCTTCTGAACATGTAAGGCAAGTTTTGTCACAATTGACGTAAGTGCTTGAATTTGATGATAGTCTCAGTATCACTAGTACTATCCATAGTAACCCTTACACTTTTAGTTTGCACTTTGGCCTTGTTTTCAATTATATCTCAAGCGACTTGTGTTGTTTTCACTAGAATTTTACCCCCCGAAGCACTATTTAGTGAATCTTGGTCATTCAAACTTAATCCATTATAAAATTTATTAATTCGATGCACCTTAGTAAAACCGTTTTGTGGACACTTTCTGATAAGTTCCTTAAAACGATCCCAAGATTCACTAAGCGTCTCACTATACTTTTGTTCAAAATTGATGATATCATTCCGCAAAGCGGTAGTACGTGAGGGTGGAAAGAAGTAGTTAATGTATTTAGTCTCTAAGTCCGCCCATGTGGCAATACTTTGGGTGGGTCCTTATCAAGCCAAGTTCGGGCTTGTCCCTCGAGAGAGAAAGGAAAGAGGAGCAAACGAATTGCCTCTTGTGAGACCCCATTGTATATCACAGTATTAGTTAAGCGTACAAACCTCTTGATATGATCGTGAGGATCATCATGAGTGCGGCCTAAGAAAGGTGTACCAGAGACCATTTGAATAAAACCGCTTGTGATCTCGAAGTTATTGGCTCTAGTATCTGGCACCATAATTGCATCGTCGTTGCCTTCAACATGTGATTGCAAGAGCTCGATCATTGGTCGGTTATCCATGGTGTCAATAGCACGAGTCTCGATATCGGCTTGAGTGGTTTTCCTCTTGCGCCCACGAGTACGCATACACCTACAAAAGAAAAAGATGGAAAAGAAATATAAGAAGATATAAGGTTAATGTAAAAAAGAAAATATTTTTGGTGCAAAACTTTTTAGAAAATAAATGCTTTTTATGATTTTTTAAATGTTTTTTGGTTTTTTATATTTTATATTTTTTATATTTTTTTATTTTTTTTATTTTTGAAATTTTTGAAAGAAAAACAACGTTCACGAGTAAACGGATCCCAAAATCCAACGCGTCTCTCACAAAAAACCATGAATCATTACGACCATAACAAATAATAAAGAAAATAACATATTTTTAATATGAAAAACGTTCTCGGTATCTAATCGAATTGATCTCGGTTTAAAGTGTGACTCAATTGTTTTTGGTGGATAAAAGAAAATTGGTTATCTATTTCTACTTAAAAATTAAATGCGAAAAATAAGAATAAAACGCGACAAATAATAAATAATAAAGAAAATAAACAAATTAAAATTTAATAAAAATAAAGCAAAATGGTGAAAATAAAAATAAAGATAAGCAAAGTAAATAAATGACTGGATAAAATAAAATAAAAATAAGTTTTGAAATAAAATAAGAGTTGGAATTAATAAATGGCATAATAAAATAAAAATGGAAAAGTCGGATTAAAATTAAAATAAAAAGAATTCGGATTATATGTAACATAGAAAGTCTGAACTGGCTTTAAATATTTAAGTAGGAATGCATCTTCATTAATTCTGAATATAAATCATGAAAATAAGTAGGAATCTAGGAGCATTAAAAAACGGGAAAAAGAAAAGAAAAAGAAGGTCGCAATCTATGCCTAATAATTCGGAATTTATCTATTGTAAGCAAGTCGCAATCTATGCCTAATAATTTGGAATTTAAGACAATCAAGTCTGAATTTATATCATTTAATTTGGATTATGTTGTGATTGTGTTTTAATTCGGAATAAAAAAATGGAAATAAGTCGGAATAGAAGAAGTCGGAGTATGGGGAGCAAAGAAAAAAAGGCGGGAAAGAATGGCTAAGTAGAAGTCAGAATTTATTTATTGTATGTAAGTCGCAATATGTTACTCTATTATTCGGATTCCATGCATGCATAAAAGATAGTTCGGAATTTGTTATGTTTTTGGCGGGAAATCATAAAGGAAAGAAAAGAAGTCGGAATAATGTTTGCTATTTAATTCGGAATATGATATGTAATACAAGTCGGAATATGAAATTTTGTACTATTCGGAATATTAAAAATGTAACACAAGTCAGAATGTGGTTTTAAGAATTAATTCAGAATAAAACTAAGAAACTTATAAGTCGGAATAACAAATAATTCGGAATAAAAGGGTTTATAAAAAATGGAAAAATAAGCCAAACTAATTAAGCAAATAAGCAAAAATTAAGCTAAACTAATTTTTAAAATAAGCCAAACAAGACACAAATTAAAAACTCTAAAAAGCACCAAATAAGAAAAATAAATAAAATTTATTTTAAAAACATTAAACTACCAAATCCACTCAAATAAAAAAAATAAGCCAAACATAAAATAAGAAATAATCACAATAAGCTATAAAAATCAACCACATAAAAATAATAAAAACAAGAAATAAGCAACTCAATCTAATAATTAATAAGATCAAATAAGCTACATAATGATTAACCAAATCAACACAATTAAAACAAGAAAGGAAGAATGAGATTAATTCAAAAGCTTGAAATTAAAGATGAAGATTAAAGGTTTTGATAATTGAAAGATTAAAGATGAAAGATTAAAGAAAAATGAGAGAGAGTTTTGTTTACACCTTCTCCTAATTACTCTAATGAAAAACTAAAATTAACTAACTATTACAAATGATGATAATGAGACTATTTATAGTGGAGGAGTGATAGGTGTGGTGCTTCCTTCTTTCTTTTTATCTTCTCGTCTTGTTAATTAATTCGTCATTCTCGATTTTGTCTCGGGGTTTGTCGATAAATAAAATGAACTCGTCTTCTAATTTCTTATTTTATTAGATTTGGTTCTTCGACTTTGTTAAACTTCCGTCTTTGGTCTTTTTCTTCAATAAATCTTCATAATAGGCCTTTGACTTCTGTTCTTTTTGCACTTTTGATCTTTTGACTTTGTCTTTCATCTTTTTCTTCGATAAAAGCCCGTGAAACACCGGGTTTTCTTCATTTTTCATCTTTTGGCCCTAAAACACACACAAACACAAACCACGCGTAATTTCGACTTTTACGACATTAAACACATGTTTTGGTTTCGTTTTTATTTGTTTTAAGTGGTAAAAGAATAAGTGTTTTCACACTTATTAAGCATAAACATAAGTAAAAAATGAAATGAAAGTATGAAATGATAGTGCATCGAAATAATGTAAGTCTTGGGAAAACCTGGTGTTGTTTTATAAACTGGTTTATATTCTGAAAAGACTTAAGTTTATTTTATACTGAAAACTGTATTTTAAATATGCCCATGAGCCCATATAGGCCATGAGGTATCACCGAGCATGAATACATAGAGGGGTGACCTCATCATACAATTAGAGGGGTTGCCTCTAATTATAATGGTCTGTGTTGGAGGGATCAACTCCATGTAACGGATGCAAGGCACACACCGTAGTTACCAAGTAATCTTGCTAAACTTGTACTAGGATGTACCCATTCGCCCCACATGCTAATAATACAATAGGCCAAATAACTGGAAGGGATGCTGTAACCAACCACTCTCACCGTAGAAGAGTCATAACACTGGTGCCTCTAGTGTTATGGTTATTGTACCTCCATAACTAGGTGGAACTGGCATTGCATGTATATAGCTAAGGCAATCTAAAATATTAATCATATAATTACTGTTTGTGTTTAAGACACGTAAACTACTAGGGAAAACAGATGGCTGCAAACGGGAAATCCTAATATAAGAAGAAAGTCTCCTTACTAAAGCACGGAATATCCGTACCTTGTGTCCAGTAATGAGGATGAAAACGAATGCTGATTAATTACTCCAACTTCACGATAGCTACATAATAAAATGGACATGAATGAGTTATCTGATTAACTTATATTTAATAATTATTTGTTTACTTAACACGTTCTTAACTTATTTTACTTGTTCTTGTCTTGTTTATTGTTTCATGTTTTATCATGTGATTCTTAGTGTTTTAAGTGTTCTTGATTAGTTTATTTCATGTTATATGTGTTACAGTACTTGTAGTAACATAATGAGTAACTTTCTAAAAATAGCAGGTTTCCATAAATAGCAAGTTTCCAAAAATAGAAAGTTTCCAAAAATAGTAAGTTTCTAAAAATAGAAAATTTCCATATTTAGCATGTTTCCATAACTAGTAATAAGCTTATTAAATAATTTTATAATATAAGCTATATATTTAATAAGCATATAATAATTCATGATTATTTAATGTAATAACATTAGTAAAGTTTAATAAAATAAATACCTTAGTTATAACGTAATAATTATTAATTAGTACTAATATGCATGGTTTTATATGTCCTTATTAATTAATAATATACATGATGATATAAATTAAACTTTACCTTAAAAGATTATTAAATAATTAAATTAAATCCTGTTATTAATTTAATTAAACCTTAGTTAATATAAAACTAATTTATTAAGCTAAGTTCTTAAATAAATTAATTAATGTACATGTAATTATACCATAAATAAATATATTAATAATTAGTATAAGTCTAACCTTAATTTATCACATGTACCACGTTTAATTTCATGATAATTATATCAAATAATTATATCCTAAGTCCAAATTAATTTATTTAATTATAACATGATAAATTTTAATATAATAATTAAATTAATATTCACTAGCCCAAATTAAATAGCCGGTTCATGATATGTTCTAATGATTAAACAACCAATTCAATAAGCCGTCATTAATAAGTTCATAAAAATAAGTCATGTTTAATTAAGTCAAAACTTAATTACCTGATTATTATTAATAAGCCCGAATTCGATTAAGCCGATTAAAAATGATTAGCCAAACACTCCTTAATGGTCCCTTAAACCCGATACCAAACACCCCCCCCTAAACAAATTCTACCACAGCCCCGTGTAGTGTGATGTTGTGCCACCGACTGTGTGTTTTTACCACTGCCCAGCCGTTGCTCCCACTGGCCGAGCAGAATTCCCACCGACAGTAGCAACTTTGGCTTCCATTGCGCAGGGCTCGTTCCCCCTGCCTCTCTGCTGAACGCCACCGATAGACCAAAACACCCCCTGCCCTTGGTCACTAGCAGCCGCCCAGCAGCTCTTCCCACTGTCTGTCCAGGCCTGCGGCTGGTGGCTTTCTATACCCCCCTATGCAGCCAGTAAACACCACCGAGACACCATCCTAATAACTTGGTTTCTATTCTTATTTTAATTAGTAAAACATGTGTTCGTTATGTTCATTTTAATTAATCTTTACATGGTTATAGAATAGAAAATAATGAATCAAAGATTAAGGTTGATGTAATTACCAAATGATGAAAGGTTACTAGGTGACGAACATAAACACGCGCTTGTAATTCTTGATCCATGACTTAAACCTTTTTCCCTTTTCTTTTTGATGGAGTCGGCGGCCAAAACCCATTAGGGTTTTCTTTTTTTTTTGTAAAAATGAACATACATATTGTGTGGTGTTTGTTTTACTTAGTGGAAATGGCCTTGGGCCCTTTTAGTATTATATGTTTTTATTACAAGGTCTTGCAAGGTAAGAAATAACATGGAGCCCATTTACATGTTCGTGCCTTATATCGTATTCTCGTGTATCAATTGTTCGTGATTTAATTTCGTATTTTATCGTGTTGTGATTTATTTCACATAAATACTTTCATAAATAATTAATAATGTACGTAATACTTGTATTTGTTCATTTAATGTCTATGATATTTGTCGTGTATTAATTAATTACAGAGTTTTAATTAATCTGTGTTCTCGTGTATTGAATGTCTTCATGTAATTTAAGCATGTTTTATAACTCTTCCCCTCTAAAAGAATAATTCGTCCTCGAATTAGAGATACGATAAGCTGACAAGGACATGGATGTGACGTGGCTGAATAGAGTATGGAATGTCACATGGCTGAAACAAACATACTCAGATAGGAAAGAAATGAGGATAAGAATTCCAGATAGACTCATCCATTTCCAAGTGGCTTCCCGCTCGGAACGGTTCCTCCAAAAGATCTTGACGAAAGTACTAATCTTGGTCTTCATGACCCCGACTTGACGATACAAAAAAGTTTCTGGTTTAACGCAAGATAGATCCTCATGAATCTGATCGAGTGGATAAGACATAACATGTAAAGATACATGGAACGGTACGATACAAAATAACCTGGGAAAATGACAATGGTAACCTCTGAGCAATGATGCGCGAGACATATTGAAACATAGTACGTGAACAATTGTGAACGTGATACGTGAACAATTGTGAACGTGATACGTGGAGATATTGTAACACCCCCATTTTACCTTTACACATCGGAACATTGATCTGTTATTACTTCATAGAACATAAGTCATAATAATAGAAAATAACTCAAAAGAGTGATGAAATCAACTTTCTTTATATTTCATTGAAAAATCATAGTTTTACAATATGAGGTTCCCAAAATCTAGAATAATTTCAATCTTGTGCCTCTTCATGCCATCCTTGTGCTGCTCCATGCTATCAGTCACCATTTATATAGAGATATATGCTTAAAGTCAACACAAAGGTTGAGTGAATTCATAGGTTTGTAATAACAGTTTTGAATACAAGTATGTTCTTCGGGCTACGTTGTTATACACCCATATAAAATTGTTATCATACTGCACTATGCTCATGCACCGCTACTTGACATACAGAAACCAACAAATTTCCCTTATGCAGACAGTTTGCCAAACTCTTGAGTTATGCAAAATAAAGTGTATCTGTTTAGCCTAGGTAGGAACCTTCAGCCGCTAGCAAGCGCGAATGGCCCAGATAGGGGATGTCAACCCCCAAATATTAATATTCACAATATTAGCGCTCATTTTCAAGAAATGATTAGCGGTTCACGATTAAAAAGGGACTTAATGGTAGTAGTAAACATAGTGTCAATAATCATACCATACAATTTTAAAAGCACTTGTATTCCAGTTTTAACATATATCCCCCTCACGGGTTTTTAAATCATTTATAAATCATTTAAAAGTGATGCTAGGAACTCATGATATTTTATAAATCAATTAGTCAAAACAATTCATATTTAAGTAGCATATATCCCCTCAGGAGTTTTCAAATCATCTAAAAAGCATTTAAAAGTGAGGCTATGAACTCACGATATTTTAGAAATCAATTAGTCAAAAAATTCATATTTAAGTAGCATATATCCCCCTTACGGGTTTTCAAATCATTTAAAAAGCATTTAAAAGTGAGGCTATGAACTCACGATATTTTAGAAATCAATTAGCCAAAAAACTTCATATTTAAGTAGCATGTATCCCCCTCCCGGGTTTTCAAATCATATAAAAAGTTTTTAAAAGTGAGGCTATGAACTCACCTTATGTCTATAGAATTTAAGCTATGATCAGATATATGTCATTCACAGATAAACAACTTGATCATACAAACCACAACTTGGTCTCATAAACAACTTGATCTCACACTAACCTGGATTAATACATTGTGTATAGTATCAGGTCTTTGATTTTGGTTCAATGTTGTTAATTGTTGGTTATATTTTCTTTTAATGATTACTTGGTGGTAGTTCTAGCACCAGTGTTCGGGCCATCATACTCAAAATCCATTCTATAAACGTTTGAGGAGCGAGGGCACTTTAAATCGTAAACCCAACCACTCAGTTAGAACGCAATATCAGGATGGAACATCTTTGTAAAGATCTCCCTACTAACATGATACTTTCATTACTTCCTCTTATTCATTATTATTCTTCTTTAGTTTCAAAATTGGCAAAATTAGTCCTTTTGGTTACACTTTGATATAATTACACTTTTTAACCCTTTAAGTGTATAGTTTTAGTATTTGCATTTTAAACCCTCAATATTTATCCTTAGGACCTCAAACTTTCCAACATTTATTCATATAGCTTATACTTTCATAAAATTACACTCTTGGCCCAAAATGTTAAATAGTTTCAAAAATGATAGTTTTAGTCCCTATACTTATAAAAATCACATAACAACCTCAAAAATGGACCAAATGATCTAGGATTTTAAAACAAAGTTTCTAAACATGTTTATAATCATAATAAAAACATTTCTTCATAATTATAGCTTTTTAAATGGGTTTTTGCTTATTATTTTATGTAGATTACAAAACTAGGGTTTTAAGACATCTTCAACTTATAACTTTCATTTAAAATGATGAAATGACTTAGCTTCTTTTAGATTATCTTTCTAACATATTTTTAACATTATAAAAACTCTAAGAAATTATTATAACAAGATCAAAGCATAGCTAATAAAGTGATTACCTAGGATGCTCTAAAATGGCTCCTAATGAGGTATATGGACTATATCCTCCTCATAACTCTTCTAGAACTCCTAGAACTTCTTCAAAAGCTTGCTACTGATCTTAGAGACTTCTTATAGATTCAATGGTGGTGGGAGAATAGAATGTATGTGTGTTTAGGTAAGAAATGGAAGGATGATTCTAAAATGAAGCTAAAGACCCCTATTTATACTATTTCTAACCCTTAAGCTCCATGTTTTTGATATGGACGTGTATAATGGATAACTTAGTGACCAAGGGAAGCTAGGGAAGATCTATGCAAGTTCCTAAAGTCTAGGATAAAAATATCTAGGCTTATGGCTTATATTAACCCACGACTAATAAAGATAAGACCTAGTATGTGTCTTTGACAAGTAGGTTCATCACCTACTTGAAAACTATCTCCTAAATAACTACTAGTACTGATCCAGTGTTTAAATTTAGGAGGGAAAGGGTATTGAATCATTTTTGGAGGGAAAAAGTAAAACCGGGTACAAAACTAGGGCTTGTAACTTGTAACTTTGTAATTTTGGTGATTAAGATTATACGAATGTGATTAGTGAAGTATTAAGGTTTAATTAGGGTATATATATTGTATTTAAGAAGTTTGGGTCTTTGGTTTGAAGTTTAATAAAGGTTTAATGTGAAAATGGGAAGTATACATTTGTAGATTAGGGTTTTCTAATGATCTAGTGTTAAATCTTAGTAAAAGGCTTTATCCTTCAATTGGCTACTGATATAAACTTAATTTAGGTCCTATACATTTATTTATAAGTGTCCAATGAGTTCTCACACTTGGTTTAATGGTTTAGTTTAGGTAAACATGTCTAAAGAGTGAAAATATTCATTTTGTCCTAATTTACAAGCCATGCATTGAAATCTTGTACCTTTTGCATTAGGGTACTTGTACATTGTCTTAATATTATCTTATAACTTTAATGAAGTCCTATAAATACTTATAGACTTGTCCAAAAAGAACTAGGTAGTGATTCCATGTAGATTTCTTAATATTAGGGTTTTTATGTCATTAATCTTAATGACTTTCTATCTTGGGTAATTAGTGTTTGAACCTTTATAAACACTTATTCTAGGACTTATATAGTATTTTTATTACTTCTAGGTATTCTACATTTATAGTTTAAGGGTTTGTATAGGTTGGTCATATTCTAGGGACAATTATGGGAGCTTAAGACCCTATGCTTTGATAACTTGTACTTTATGATTTACCAACTTGTAACTTGACTTGAAATGAATGTATAATCTTAATATGATGCATAGTTGAGTTTTATAATTTATGGCAAAAGATTAGACTCAAATTCAATGTATAATGGATTTTATATAATCTTAGTTACTAGGTCTTAACTTGTAATTAGCCTTAGATTAATGAATATTAACATTTTGTGATCAATTAACTTTCCTTTATTTGATGGATTGTGATTAGTATATTGTTTTTTATAATAGCACATAGATTTTATGTAGTTACATTGCTTGAAGTATTGTTTATCAAGGGTTTCTAGGTGGTCATCTAAACTATTATGTACAATTACTTGTACTTAGCTTTGTATGGTTTGTTCTTGCTATTCTTAGGTATTATTATGTCTTCAAAGTATAGTTTACAACTTTTTTATATTACATAATGACTTATTCATATGTATTCTCCATTCATAGTTTACCATTCTTGTGTTTATAACTCATTTATAGGGATTCTAGGGTTTCTAAGCGAATTTAGGGCATCATGGTTATATTTGAGATGTTCTTATCAATATTGAATTTATTAGATCACTTTTAGATTGTAGACTTGATATATACATTGTATTGACAACATATAGGAATATGTTGTAATGGCAGTTCAGGTTGTGAGAAGCAGTTCATCTTACTAAGTAAGGTACAAAAAGCAAAAATTTCTAGCCAAATTTTCATATTGAGACAGTTATAGCTTATAACACATAAGTGAATTTTGAGGATTCTCACAGATATGGTGAATGAAATATGAGAAGACATATCGTGAACGTGTGATAACCGAGGAGGTAAACGCCAAACAATACGAGATGAGACGTGAAATGTGACGTGAAATGTTTGCCGGAAAATGGAAACTTGTGCTAAGCTTGAGTCTAGTCTCCCAAGCTTTCTACACATCTTCCCAGAACAAAATGTGAAACGTAAACCGGAAGATAGCATAGGATCATGAATGTTAACAACATCATGAACGCGAGTGCGAAAAGCATGTCGTGAACTAGAATAATGACGTGGACGCGTACAAGGCCGTGAACGCGAACGTGAGACGTAATTACGAGTGTCAATGTAAACGTGAAAGTGAACGTAAATTCTAGCTGATGTGATTGTTGATGAAATACCGTGAAATCATGCGATTTCTTGTTGAACTTCCTGTAGACTTGTTAACTAGGTAATTCTTTCGGATGAAACAAAACATGTAAGCTAGATTAACTGGTCGGACGACGGCCCAGATATCACTATGCTTCTTCTGAGCATGCGGTAGTCCGGTAAAAAAATCCATGGAGATCTTGTCCACTTCCAATCGGAATTTCCTAAGGTTGAAATAACTACTAGTTGTTGGCGTTCTATCTTAACCCTCTGGTAAGTCAGACATTTAGATATGAACGTAAATGCATCTTGTTTCATGTTTCTCCACCAAAATGTGGTTTGAGATTATGATACATTCATAGGAACTGGATACATAGAAATTTTTCGAAGACTATGAGTCTCGGTAAGATTTAGACCTCTCTTAGCGTAGGATACTCTGGAACACATAATTTTGTGCAGGATTCTCTCCTATGCGCATAAGCTTAGTCATTAAAAAACTGAACGTGAGAAACAATGTGATTCAGCGTTTCACTGTAATCCATCAAAATTTGTATTGGAATAATTTCGGTGTGAAATTCCTTCTGTCGTAGAATTTGTAGCATAAAGTGAAGATGGTCTTCGTGCTCCTCTCTAGACTTAGAGAAGGTCATAATGTTAACAATGAACAAAATGACAATTTTTTCCAGAATTCATGGAAACTCGATTTCTCAAGTCCATAATTACTGTTGGTATTCGCGGGACCAAAAGACGTAAACACGAATTCATACTGACCATGACATGTGCGAAAAGCAGTCATGAAAATGTCATGCTCTTTCACTCGCCACTATTGATAGCCTGAATCGTAAAACGATCTTGGAAATTGTTTAGAGTTTGGTAGTTGATCGGATAGATCATTAATACTTAGTTGGGAATAACTATTATGAATGGTGATCCTGTTCAATTTACGGTAATTGATGCATAACTCCATGCTATCGTCCTTCTTCTTTGATAAACAGAACTGGCTCCCCCAAGGTGATACACTCTGCGAATACAACTTCGTTCCAATAACTCTTGCGGTTGTTCCTCCAACTCCTTGAGCTCCATGTCAAACTTCTCTTCACGAATAAGTAATGTGCCCGATAGTTCTTCTAGAATTGCTTCTAGCAATTTTTTACTTTTTTTTTGCACAATCGGCCGGTTATGGATTTAATAACTTCAGAAAATTACGTCAAGAAGGGTAACTTGAAAGTATTCATAGCAAGAGGATAATGAAGCATGTGCTCATAAAGTAGAAGCATTTTGTTCAGAATTTCTCAGTATCAAAATATGATGACTGTATTCAGGGACCTGAATATCGCCGAACATGACTCGAGGTGAACTAGAAATCAATTATAGTTTGGTGTGTTGCTAGTCAATCCATTTCATGTCTGGATTCATATCGAACTTGCACATACCAAATGGAAAGTGCGTTAGCATAATAGATCTTGTCGTCGAACTGAGAGGAAAGCCTTGTACCTATGGGTGATACAACGGCGTCTTTAAATAAATAAATTAAATCTGGTATCGAGAAAAGAAGGTGTAATATCAATGCACAAGGTAAATGTAAAACCCGCATGCTTTTACCATGAACAGTACACTAATAATCGTACGTACAAGATTACAACTTTCCTTATATAACATGAACACGTGTCACGAATATTAATTACAAGAATTATGTACGTGTTATTACACGATAAGTATTAAGTATGTATTAATACAAGATAATTATTATCAATAATAGTTATAATCACGAACATGAACTCATGAGCGAAAGAATCACGAACACATAAATATGTACTTACGTATGTTATTATTACGATTACGTACAAGTATTTATAATAACACGAATAAATTATAATAACGTAACGTAAATACAAACGTACGAACACGTAACTATTAAGCATGAAAAGGTTCGGTTTCCCTTGTGGGCCCCACCTACCCGCGGACACAAAACAGAAACGGGGCTATGGCCCAACCCATTTCACAAAAATATGTCAGGAAGGTTAAACATTATATTTTCATTTATCACATTTTCAAAACAAAGCAAAAAACCCTAGCAAACCCTATGGTGGCCACCAGTTCTGTTTATGCCGCAAGTAGCACCCAAAAGGAGAACGTGATGTTCTGTTTATGCCGCCAGCAGCACCCAAAAAGAGAACGTGATGTTCTCTTTATGCCGCCAGGAGCACCCAAAAGGAGAACGTGATGTTCTCTTTATGCCGCTAGCAGCACCCAAAAGGAGGACAGTTTTGATTTATAATTATTGATTAGGAGTGTGTTCGTGAGATCAAGATTTATTCATTCCACGTGTTTTGGTAATTCATAAACCCCTTTTTCTTTTTATGTTTTTATTAATTGAACACATGAAATAATAAGTGATATAAAAACAAGAAATCATCATGTAAATAAATCATGGAGGGTGATAGGTGTGTAAACACCCATCTTTTCTACCACTTAATTACAATAATAACCGGACCAAAACATGTATTTTATGTCTTTTATGTCGGAATTATGCGTGGTTTGTGTTTTTGTTTTTATTTAGGATGAAAAGGTGAAAAGTGGAGAAAACACGGAAATTCACGGGCATTTACGGACTTTTATTGAAGAAAAGGATGAAAGACGAAGTCAAGAAGTCAAAAGTGCAAAAAGAACGGAAGTCCACGACCAATTCTGAAGATTTATCGAAGAAAAAGTCAAAAGACGGAAGTTTATCAAAAGCCGAAGAATTCAAGTCTATTTTATTGAAGAAATTAAAGACGAATTCAAAGAAATCCCGAAGCCAAAAGTCCCTTAAAGTCCAAGTTTAATGAAGATTAGAAGAAAAGGACTAAGTATGCAATTAATGAAGATTAAAAGAAGGAGGGACTTAATTACGCAATTAAGAGAAAAGGAAAGAGGGGAGGAAGCTTCCTAATCCTCCCCTATAAATAGATTAGGATTGTTCACTTTTCATGTTGTTGGCTAAGTGTGACAATTAGCTCTTCCACCATTTAAATACCTTGTCATTTACTTTTCTTCTCAAATTTAAATACCTTGTCTTGCACCTTAAATTCATTTAATTTCAAGTAAGTTTTCATTTATTTATTGTCAATCTTTACTTTATCTTGTCAATCTCTTATCTACCTTTCTTAATCTTTGATTTATGTGTTTATGTTTATGTTCATGCTTTTATTTTGATCCAAGTGATTGTTGATTATTGTGGTAAAAGTTGTTAAATTTCGTGTTTTATATTGCTTGCTTATGCTTACTGTTGATGCGTTGATATTTTTATTAGATCGTTTGTGTTTATTTTGATTAATCGTTGTTTAGATCTGCTGTTTTTGTGATTCCCTTGTTCTTCGGGAAGGTTTGTTGTGTTACTGATCTTTCCAGGTGGAAACTTCCGAACCAAGAAGGAGGGAAAGTGTTCATTCGGAACTTCTAAAGTTCCGAATCAAGGTTTCATCCGGAAGATTTTAAACTCAACAAAACTTCCGAGCCAAACTTGTTCATCCGGAACTTTCAAAGTTCCGGACGAAGTGAAAACTTCCGAGTCAAGAGTATTCGTTCGGAACTCCAAAGTTCCGAACCAAGGGTTTCATCCGGAACTTCTCAAAAGTTCCGGATCAACTCAAAGTTCCGAATCAAAGGGCAAGTTCCGAATCAAGGCTTTTCATTCGGAAGTCATAAACTTCCGGATCAAGCTTCATTCGGAACTTAAAAGTTCTGAATAAAGTTCCGGATCAAGGGGCAAGTTCCGATTCAAGAGGTGTTCATTCGGAAGTCTGAAACTTCCGAATCAAGGGGCTTCATTCGGAATCTTCCGAATCAAGGGTGACCAAAAAGTTCCGAATCAAGGCAAAATTTAGAGTTCCGAATCAGTAAAGTTCCGAACGAAGGATTGTTTTGGATAAGTGACATATTCAGATCAATTAGTTCCGGATCAAGGATTTTGGTAATATTCCAAGTGAAGAAGAATCATTTTAACCGAAGGTGACATTTAGGACGAGTGATTATTCCAAACAAAGGTTTATTCCGAATGAGCTGTATTCAGGTTCTTATTAGTTTTTGTCTTTGATTTTTAGTTTCAAGCTTTATTTTTCCTGCCTTTTATTTAATTGCACTTTAAGATTAATTGCCTTAACTTTATTTTAGCCTTGCCTTAGTTTAAGTTTTAGTCGCATTTTAAGTTTGCCTTAGATAGATTTAAGTTTGCGTTATTTACTTTAGTGCCCTTTAATTTTAGTCACGTTTTAAATACCTGCACCATTATTTTAATTAGTCTTAGATTTACATTACCAGCACTTTACTTTAATTGCTTTGCACCTTTATTTTAAACACTACAACGACACATCTTTGTTGCCACCAAAATTAACAATAGAGTCACACATTAAACACAAGTTTTTCAATTCGAAGAGAACACGAGAACGATAATTTTTAACCTGAGTAAAATCTAGTTATTAAATGGCGCCGCTGCCGGCTCTTTTCGTTAAGATCAACAGTTTTCTGTGAGAGACACGTTGCTTTTTTGGGATCCGCTCACTTGTGAACGTTATTTTTCTTGCATAAAAAATTTAAAAAACCATAAAAATTAAAATTTTCAAAAATCCAAAAAGATTTTATCTTTATAGTGTATATATATTGTTTTTGTGTTTGGTTTTGTTTTCTTTTGCATTTTCAGGTGTATGCGTACTAGATCTTCTAATTATCAAGAGCCCGAGCCTCAAGAAGATTTAGATATGGCAGGTGTTAACAACAACAACATTCCACCGAACCTCAATAATAATAATAACAACAATGCTCTTCCACAGCCCGATCTTCGGACCATGGAGGAACTTTGTCAACCAACCATGTTTGGACGAGGAGGACCGATTGCGCCGATGCAAATCAACGCTCCTGAGTTTTCGTTGAAGCACCACATGATTCAGCAAGTGCAAACAAACCCATTTAGAGGATTGCCTGATGATGATGCCAACAAACACCTCGACAAGTTCATTACAATCACCCAAAGCATGAAGTTGCCTGGGGCCACAGTGGATGTTCTCCGCCTACAACTCTTTCCACATACTTTATCGCATCATGCCGAGAAATGGTTTGATCGTCTCCCGAAGAATTCTATTCACACTTGGGATGATATGACTCAACGCTTTCTATCGCGCTACTTTCCACCATCCATGGTCACTAGCCTTCGCAATCAGATCAGCGGTTTCATGCAAGATCCCGATGAATCTCTTTTTGACGCTTGGGAGAGATATAATGTCTTGATCGATAGATGTCCAAACCACAACATGCTCCCTGTGACCTTAATCGATACTTTCTACAACGGATTGACTTTTCGAGATCGTGATACGATTAATGCAGCCGCCGGTGGTACATTCATGAAAAGGAGACCCGAGGAGTGTAGAGAGCTAATAGAGAACATGACTACTCATCACAAGAACTGGGATTCTTCTGCTTCTTCTAGGAACAACCCGAGAGTCAATGTTTCCTCTACCTCAGCAAACCCTGAGATGGCCGAACTCACCCGCATGATGGCCGCAATGAGCAAAAGTATTACGCTTCTCGCTTCAAACCAACAACAACAACAAGTTAAAGCGGTTGCTAATCCTTGTGAAACATGTGGCGGTCCTCACTCATACACCGATTGTCCTTCGACACAAGGAAATCCGGAAAATGTGTATGCAACTTATGGTAATTATTCACCGGAAAATTACCAAGCTAGACAACAAGGGGATAGAAATCTGCTGAGCTACCGTTCCAACAACTACCTTTCACCCGGTTTTTCTCCTCAAAACCAAAATCCCGCCAACAACTACAATAGAAGCAACCAAATCCCACCTCGTGCTTCTAACCCTTATCAACCACCCACCCAACAACACCCACCCATTAATCCCGATGTTGACACCATCATGAGAACTCAAGGTGAGCAAATCAAGAATCTACAGAGCCAAATAATCAATTTGAAAGGAGATATCTTGAAGCAAGGTAATGACATCAGAACCGAGGTTCGTGATAATCTTCAATCCTCCTTCATCACTCAAACAACTGAATTAAAGAATATGTTGGATAGTTTCTTGCCCGAAGCTCAACCTTCTTCTTCGGGTTCTCTACCTTCAAACACCGTCACTAATCCCCGAGCTAATGTGAGTGCTATAACTACGCATAGTGGAATTACCATTGTCGATCCACCTATCCCACCACCATCATCTACACCTCCTCCACCACCATGTATCCCTACTCCTCCTACACCTAGTAGTAGTGCACCATTACCGTCTCCGCCTCGTAATGACGATGTATCTCGGAAGGACCCTTCAACATCACAACCTTTACCAACCACACCTTCACCGTCTCCCTATCAACCCAGAATCCCATACCCTTCTCTCATAGGCAAGACCAACGAGCTAACCAAGAATGACTGTCAAGTATCGAAATATGTGGATATGCTATCTAAAATGACCATCAACATTAGCCTTGTTGAAGCACTTTGCCACATGCCGAAATTTGTCAAAGCATTCAAGGAATTGCTTAGCAAGAAGGAGAAGCTGATTGAACTCGCCAACACACGCTTAAATGAAAACTGCTCTGCAGTTCTTCTTATAGAACTTCCGGAAAAGCTTGGAGATCTCGGTCGTTTTGTGTTACCTTGCGTGTTCAACAAAACTGAAGAATTTACTGCCCTTGCTGATCTCGGGGCTAGTATTAATTTGATGCCACTGAGTGTTTGGAAAACACTATCATTGCCCGATCTCATTCCAACAAAGATGACTCTTGAACTTGCAAACCGCACTCTCGCTTAACCCGTTGGTATAGCCGAAGACGTGTTCATCAAAGTTGGCACATTTACTTTCCCGGTCGATTTTGTCGTAGTTGATTATGAAATGGACCCTCGTATTCCTTTAATACTTGGTCGGCCATTTTTGAGAACCGGACGAGCTTTAGTAGATGTGGCCGAAGGTGAGTTAATCTTACGAGTCGGGGATGATTCAAAAGTTTTTAAAATGGGGAAGCTTACAGGCAAATCCTTTGGAGGCCGAGAATCAGTGAATATGATAAATGTGCTCGATGACTTTACCGTCTATGACAATCCTCTATTCGAGTCTTCCACTGATAATCCACTCTTTGAAGATAATGTGGATAATTCTCTCCCTACTTTGGAACCTTCTCCCATTTATGATTCTTCACCGGTCTTTGATGCTTATGATGATGATTCTAGCTCAGATTCGGATGATTTTGATTGTAATTCTGAGTATCCCGAGCTGCCCACTTTCGATGATTTCGATGAGGCTGATACTCTATCGAGCGATTCTTCACATGATGAAGATCCTCCACCATCACTCGATCCTACTTTGGACGCTTATTCATTTGAGGAAGATTTTTCTGAATTTCTTAACACTTACTTCCCTCATGAGAGTGATGCTCCTCCTTTGGACTTTGAAGATTATCGTCTTGATCCTACTTTGGATTTGAAGAGCATTCTGTCAATGGAGAAGAAACCAGTCGACACCGAAATCCGTTGCACATATGATTTGACACCTCTTTGTCCCTCTTCTGAGGACGAGGTTGTGCTTCTTTGCGGATCTTCTTCACACTCGGCTGCGCCTGAGTGCTATTTTCCCTTAAAGGAAAAGGTGTTCGACCCTGGTATTGAAGTCTTTAAGCCATCTCAGTATCCACCTGATGAAAAAAAAGGAAAAATCTTTGGAACTATTGAAGACATGCTTGCACCTCACCATACTTGCTTCCACCATGCTCCATCGCTGCTTAAGGGAACCTTGCCACTTCTTATTTGGCTTGCCTTGTTCGCCTTAAGCTCGTGTTTATTGATGGATGAAAACTATGTCTTTGATCCTGGTGGATATGTTTCATGCTTCTTCCGTTGATGATCAAGGTCGAGTCAGGCTCACGACTCGGTAAACAAAAACCAAGCGCTTCTTGGGAGGCAACCCATGCATCTATCGTTTCGCTTTCTTTATCATAAGTGTAGGGGAGACCCTTTGGTTTGCTTTCTTCTCCTCACTTCTTAATCAGGGATTCGAGCTTCAATGATCCACTCTTGATGATTCTTGACGACCCGTGATTCCGTGTTCTACTTCTTCTCGGTTCTATCCTAAACTCTTTTCGATTCACTATTTTATATTTTCTCAATATTCAAATAGGAATCTCTTTAGTTGTCTTTTCCTTTGAAAGATTTAAACAACGTGCACAATGTCCTAAGTGTAGGGGAGTTTACTCCCACATGCTTAAACATTGAGGACAATGTTTATCTTAAGTGTAGGGGGGACTTCTATCGAAGTTAACTGATCTTTTCCTTGTATTTGTTTTCATTTTAACCGGAAAATCAATTTTTCGACATTTTACAAAATTTTTGATCTATTTTGGCCTATTATTTTTCCTTTGTATAGTAATTTTCTTTCCTTGCTAGAATAAATGTTTAATAAGTGGTTTTAATTTTCAAACGTTGTGAATCTTTTGACTCAATCCGAGTTTACTCTAGCTAGTATCCTTAACGTGTTTAAGTCAAGTTTTGCTAGGCTTTTATATAGGGAGCTATAAAACGTGAAAGTCTTAACTCTCACGGGTTAAGAACAAGAACTTTTCGCAAGTTCCTATAATTGATCCTAGAGAGTCGTTTATCAAGGGAACTTTAAAATGCGATTTCTAAAACTTGAAAGAGTCTAAGAATTTGCAAGATCCTATAGGCGACTCGAAAACCCAAAACTTTGAATTAATAGGCTAAGTATTCACGAGTCTCATTACTTGAGATTTTAAACTGTGGAGAACGAGAGATGATAGAGCCAATTATAAGTTCGGTATTCTTTCGTGAATTTATGTGAGTTAATTATAAGCCTATTCTCCCATCGCTTTCTAATAATTTAACTGCTAATAAATAAGGTTGTACGATTTGAAAGGTTACTTAGCTTCTAGCCCGAGATCATTTAAAAGTTGCTCGGTATGGATTAGAGTTCATAGCCAAGGCATAACTTATTGAAGCGGGATGCGAAGATTGGCAAGTCCGAAAAGGCCCTAACAAGCCATGAGGGCTATATTTTGTTGATAAAGATCCAAAGTGATGTGAAGAATCATTTATCAAAAATCAATATGAAGGATCGAGACACACGACGTAAAGCAAAACTCCCCAAAAGTCATGGAGAAGTGTATCGAAAAGACCCTAACAAGGTATGAGGATAAATAGATCCAAGTCATAAAAGGAGGCGGATCGTTGTATATCAAAGTCCAAAATAAAGATTGGAGAAAAATGAAGAAGTCGTGGTCCAAGTATGAATCTCTTAAAACTTCAAGTAAAGAAATTCCTATATGAAGAGAAGACCATTATTTCATGAACGTCTCTCAAGATTTGAAGTATGAAGTCGCTGCGAAATATCGGTCCGAGAAAGGTCTCAAATCGCGAAGCGAGTTATGCCAAGATATGAACTTTATGAGGTCCCGAGAAGCAGTTTTAAAAGATTTGGTCCTTTAGCTAACTATTGATTAAATCATTCACTTTATTTTTAGACTTAATAACTACCGAAATAAGTAAAAAATGCATCCTTGTGATCATTCAAGACAAATAATAAAATATAAGAGATACCCCTAGGAATAAGGGAGTCTAAGTGAATAATTGGCCCACATGAGTTCGTGTTAGTCTACTAACTTATAATAACAATGATCTCGTTTTTAAGCTTAGTTTGGAGAAAGTGAAAACTTGAGGATGATGATTATTCATGACATTTCCAAAACCCAAGGTATGCTATTGATTTCTTTATTTTGTATGATTTTAATTTTCTATCTCTTTAATAAAGGCCAACGTGGATTGATTATTATGAAAAGTGTAATCTTGCTTTGTAACTAATGCATTGCATGAGGACATTGCAATGGTCAAGTGTAGGGGATTTGATAGGTGTGTAAACACCCATCTTTTCTACCACTTAATTACAATAATAACCGGACCAAAACATGTATTTTATGTCTTTTATGTCGTAATTATGTGTGGTTTGTGTTTTTGTTGTGATTTAGGATGAAAAGGTGAAAAGTGGAGAAAACACGGAAATTCACGGGCATTTACGGACTTTTATTAAAGAAAAGGATGAAAGACGAAGTCAAGAAGTCAAAAGTGCAAAAAGAACGGAAGTCCACGACCAATTCTGAAGATTTATCGAAGAAAAAGTCAAAAGACGGAAGTTTATCAAAAGCCGAAGAATTCAAGTCTATTTTATTGAAGAAATTAAAGACGAATTCAAAGAAATCCCGAAGCCAAAAGTCCCTTAAAGTCCAAGTTTAATGAAGATTAGAAGAAAAGGACTAAGTATGCAATTAATGAAGATTAAAAGAAGGAGGGACTTAATTACGCAATTAAGAGAAAAGGAAAGAGGGGAGGAAGCTTCCTAATCCTCCCCTATAAATAGATTAGGATTGTTCACTTTTCATGTTGTTGGCTAAGTGTGACAATTAGCTCTTCCACCATTTAAATACCTTGTCATTTACTTTTCTTGTCAAATTTAAATACCTTGTCTTGCACCTTAAATTCATTTAATTTCAAGTAAGTTTTCATTTAATTATTGTCAATCTTTACTTTATCTTGTCAATCTCTTATCTACCTTTCTTAATCTTTGATTTATGTGTTTATGTTTATGTTCATGCTTTTATTTTGATCCAAGTGATTGTTGATTATTGTGGTAAAAGTTGTTAAATTTCGTGTTTTATATTGCTTGCTTATGCTTACTGTTGATGCGTTGATATTTTTATTAGATCGTTTGTGTTTATTTTGATTAATTGTTGTTTAGATCTGCTGTTTTTGTGATTCCCTTGTTCTTCGGGAAGGTTTGTTGTGTTACTGATCTTTCCAGGTGGAAACTTCCGAACCAAGAAGGAGGGAAAGTGTTCATTCGGAACTTCTAAAGTTCCGAATCAAGGTTTCATCCGGAAGATTTTAAACTCAACAAAACTTTCGAGCCAAACTTGTTCATCCGGAACTTTCAAAGTTCCGGACGAAGTGAAAACTTCCGAGTCAAGAGTATTCGTTCGGAACTCCAAAGTTCCGAACCAAGGGTTTCATCCGGAACTTCTCAAAAGTTCCGGATCAACTCAAAGTTCCGAATCAAAGGGCAAGTTCCGAATCAAGGCTTTTCATTCGGAAGTCATAAACTTCCGGATCAAGCTTCATTCGGAACTTAAAAGTTCCGAATAAAGTTCCGGATCAAGGGGCAAGTTCCGATTCAAGAGGTGTTCATTCGGAAGTCTGAAACTTCCGAATCAAGGGGCTTCATTCGGAATCTTCCGAATCAAGGGTGACCAAAAAGTTCCGAATCAAGGCAAAATTTAGAGTTCCGAATCAGTAAAGTTCCGAACGAAGGATTGTTTTGGATAAGTGACATATTCAGATCAATTAGTTCCGGATCAAGGATTTTGGTAATATTCCAAGTGAAGAAGAATCATTTCAACCGAAGGTGACATTTAGGACGAGTGATTATTCCAAACAAAGGTTTATTCCGAATGAGCTGTATTCAGGTTCTTATTAGTTTTTGTCTTTGATTTTTACTTTCAAGCTTTATTTTTCCTGCCTTTTATTTAATTGCACTTTAAGATTAATTGCATTAACTTTATTTTAGCCTTGCCTTAGTTTAAGTTTTAGTCGCATTTTAAGTTTGCCTTAGATATATTTAAGTTTGCGTTATTTACTTTAGTGCCCTTTAATTTCAGTCACGTTTTAAATACCTACACCATTATTTTAATTAGTCTTAGATTTACATTACCAGCACTTTACTTTAATTGCTTTGCACCTTTATTTTAAACACTACAACGACACATCTTTGTTGCCACCAAAATTAACAATAGAGTCACACATTAAATACAAGTTTTTCAATTCGAAGAGAACACGAGAACGATAATTTTTAACCTGAGTAAAATCTAGTTATTAGAGGGGTAAATTAGTTATGGTTTAAGGGGTATTTGGTTTGGCCAGCGCACACAAACGGAGAGCCAAAGCTCTCGGTTTGGCTCGTATGATCACATCCGAGACCTACGGGTCTCGGTGTTGTGTTGTTGGTCTCGGCCGCAAGAGCAAGGGAAACCCCGACTCACGTCGGGTTGTGGTTTGGTTGTTTGGGGGTCTCGGCTGAAAAACAAAACAAACACCACCGGCTTAAGCCGGTGGCTAATTATAGAAAGCAGGGGGAACCATGGTTGCGGCAGCAGCGGGAACATTGGCTAGCCAGTGGGAACTTTTGCTAGCCGGCGGCTAGCCAAGACAAAAGAAACCACCAGCGTGGGTTGGTGGCTGTTTTACACAAACAGTGGCAACCGGCTATGCCGGTTAGCCACTGTTAAGGGTGAGTTTGTTGATCGGTTCACGGGTTCGGTTCACGGGGTTCACGAATACGGTTCACGACACGTTTAATAAATAAGACACGGGTTTCGGTCACGACAATATTTTACAAGGTTAATTATTTTTACGAGTTTATTATTATAATATAAAATTAAATTAATTAAAACATGTACATAATTAATTTAATTTAGACATGACTTAGGTTATTAATATTATTAATAATACATGAGTTTTAACCTAAGTAATTATCATTTTATTTAGACTATATAATTAACTAATTATTACAATCATGACTTATAATTAATTAATTTCCACAGCTTAGGTAATATTAATTTATAAATTAATATATGTTTAACCTAAGTATTTTTTATTTTATTTTACTAAATCATGATATATTTAAATAAATACTTTAACTTCTAGTTTATTTAATTCACATATAATAATTAATAAACCATACTATATCACATGACTTAGAATATAAATCAGTAAACACTTAAGCTTATATTATTAGCTTAATAATCCAGCATATTCTATTTATGGAAACTTTCTATTTTTAGAAACTTATTTAATTCAGGCAATTAATCTATTTATGGAAACTTTCTATTTTTAGAAACTTATCTATTTTAAGCAGTAAATCTATTTTCGGAAACTTTGTATTTTTGGAAACTTTCTATTTTTGGAAACTTTCTATTTTAGAAAGTTACTTATTATTACACAACCAGTATAATAAACAAGAAATACAAGTAATACTTAATCAGAATAGACAGAATACATGATAAACGCAGTATAAAGCTAAAATAAATAAAACATGACATGAACATATAAAACAAGTTAAGACATGATATATAACCAGTTACGTACTCAGTAATCAGAATACTTATACACGTATATTATTTATGTAGTATTAGTGATATCGAAGTAGGACTCTCTTCCGTTCGTCTTCTTTGTTCACTGGACACAAGGTACGGATTCTCCGTCCTTTCAGTATGGACATTCTTTCCTTATTAGGATTTCCCCGTATGCAGCCAACTGTTTTCCCCAGTATATGTTTAATATGTTTCTGAATTGCTTACGTTTAATTAGATGCCTAAAGCCATATACATGCATGACCAGTTTCACCTAGTTATGGAGGTACCATAACCATAACACTGGAGGCACCAGTGTTATGACTCCACCACGATGGAGTGATAGCTCGTGGCGTCCCTTCAGCTTTTGGCCATATTATTATTATTATCATGCGGGGCGTATGGGTGCATCCTAGTTTACATGTTTTCAGCAGATTATTCAGGTGAATGTGGTGTGTGCCTTGCATCCTTCACAAGAAGCTGATCCCTCCTACCCAAACAGTTATATTAATTAGAGATTGCCCCTATAATTTGCATGACGAGGTCACCCCTCCAAGTATTCATGCACGTTGATATTTCATGACCTATATTGGCTTATTGGTTAACATGTTAAACAGTTTTTATAAGATAAACATAAGGCTTTTCAAACTATAAAACCAGTTTTATGAACATGTTCCAGGTTTTCCAGGACTTATACATTTCCTCTTCTTTTAGTCTTATTTATGTTCAGCAATTCATACTATGTCGTATATCTGTGCACTGAGCGTTATGCTCAGCCGTTACTTTCCTTTCCATGTCCCAAAACGGCAGGTACCTAAGGACGGATTCGAGCATTCGGAGGAAGTGCATAGGATGGAAGCTGCCACATACTTCTTCTCCTTTTGCCATATACTTATGCTTGTTTAGTCTTTCCTAGTTCATTTCGTTTATTTATGTATTGGGCTTATGTTTGGGGAACGATGTTTGGTTCCGGTTTTCCCTATGGTCATGTATGTTTTACTACATTTTACCTTGCATGCTTTGATGATACGCCATAATTACGCGTAACGGTCCACTTATCAAAGTGGGGTGTTACAATTATGGTATCAGAGCCCAAGGATTCGACATGTAGGCTCTAAAACTTGACCTGTGACTAGTGGGTAGTCATCAGAAGCTTCCTAAGCCAACGCTTGTTATTCCATGTACTTATGTATTCAGCACCTTGTTGTTTTAACCATGATGTTTTCAACACCTTGTTGTTTGACCATGATGTTTTCACCAGTATTGCTTTTACTAATATGGACTGAACAACCGTCATCCATACTTAGTTACGTGTCATTGTTTTATGCACGATGTTCCTTGTAAACTGTGACTAATGTGAACTGAACCCCAGTAGTTCATAATTAGTCACATAAATTTTTTTCTGATAATTTTTTATAGATGATTTTTACTTATTTATGTTTCATGTATCATTGTTGCAGGAATTTTGACTAAGTAATGGTTGTTACAGGATTGGCCCTATTTAGTCGCATGTGCTTTTATCGAAACTTTTAACTTTGGGACCGACCCATAGGCGTCCCCTCGCCATGTCTTTTGTTTTGGGACAGACCTATAGGCGTCCCCTCGCGCATATAAAAGTTTTTATAAACTGCATCATGTATTCATGCACTGTTTTTCATGCATAAAATTTTCTCATGATTTATTGGCATAAATTTTTTTATGTCCCCTTATAAGTTACTATGTTTTTATGTCAAGTATGTTTTCATACTGTCATGGTTAACTTCAGTTTCATGCTGATTATGTTATACACTCCTTCGTGTTAGTTTGTTTCATGTTTCTTCTTGATGATTTTGTCTTAATGTGATTACGTCTTACGTCTCTTTTGTCATTTATGCTTTCATGCAAGACACTGTCGGAATTCATTTAAATCTTGATTTCATGATAGTCATGGTTGGTTTTCATTAATCATGCTTTCAGGAAAATCATCGTTGAAATTCGTTTAACCACACGTTAGCATTTCTCTATGCAACCAGAATGAGGTATATACTGGCATTACCAGGTTATCATGATGGTCTTTCTAACCGTTTAACCAGTTATTTTCCTTTAAATCATGCCAGACGATCGACCCCATACCGATCATTTCATGTGCATTCCATGTGTATTCCATGTACCGTATTCCATGTGCGCATTCCACTTGTTGATACTCTACAAATTGTTGATGCCGCTCATAGCTTGGAGATGTTACTAAAGGTTGATGCTGTAGATTTTAGAGACGCTATGAGATGCTGATGCTGTTCACAACCTGGAGATCCTACAAGACGAAGACAAAGGCGTCAGAGCAAAGCAATAGAACGAGAAGATGCTTCACCATCAGACGATTTTCATCAATCATTGTCCCTAATTCTTAGTTACATATCACACGTCATTCAGTTGTCGTTTCAGTCATATCAGTTCAAACCGGTACCAGCCGGCCACTCAGGTGAATAGTTACATGAATCACAATCATGAGAATGACCGTCATGGAACTGACAAACAAGACGATAGTAACCACTACTATGACAGCAACTATCCTAGCAATCGCAACCGAAGCTCCGGCCGCGGATGCGATCAGAAATACAAAGGATCAGTAGTCCAACCGATCCGCCAATTCTAGCATAATAACCTGTAGTTCTATTTGTTTCGCATCTTGAGACACATGTCAAGACATCAGTCAAGACACATGTCTCACGTATACTGTAAAACCCGCATGCTTTTACCATGCATAGTACCCTTAGGATCGTACGTACTAGATAAAAACTTTCCTAATATAGCATGATTACGATTACGTGTTAGGAGTTTACGTATTACGTACGTGTTAGAACACGATAAGTATTTACTATGCACGATCACGTAATAATTATTTGACGATATTTAATCACGAACATGCGATCATGAAATCATGAACGTAATTAAAACACGAACTATTATTAATTATGTATATATATTATTACGAGCGTAATTAAATATATTAGATTACGGTATTTACGTAACGAGAACATTTAAAACACGAACACAAATAATCACAAACGTTTAACTTAATAACGAGACACGAAAAAGGTACGGGTACCCCAAGTGGGGTCCCTACCCGCGGCATCAAGGACAAATGGGCCAAGCCCATTTGTCAAATTTACTAAAAGGGAATTAGGAGATTTACACTACTCATAAAATTTTACAGAAGATTTTTAAGAAAACCTAAAAACCTCCTTCCTCCCTTCTCCTTTGTGCCGCCACCCTACAACCACCATAGGAGGTGATTGTGATCTTGGATCTTGAAGTTTTAGTGATTGATCGTGTTGGTTCTTTGTCCTTTTGATCCACGGATTCGGTAAAACCTTTTTAAACCTTTTTCTTTTGATTTAATCTTTTTATAAATCAAGAACATGTGTTGTTTTTATTAAAACATAATAATTAAACATGGATCTAACATGATTTGGTGTTAAATAAAATCAAAAGGGTGTTTTTAAAGGGTGTTTGTTTTGGCCGCAGGCTTCAACCGAAACCGAATGGGTTTCGGTTCGCCAAGCCGACCACCACCAAGACCATATGGTCTTGGTTGGTGCGTGTGGGTCCCACGGCAGTAGTAAAACATGGGGTACCCCGAGTTGCTTCGGGGTACGGTGTCGATTTCATGTCCGGTTCATGCTTTTTGGTCTAGGGATCCGGTTCATGGTGTATGTTAGTTTTTATGTTTATGATCTTAGGTTAAAATTAAAATAATAAAATGATGTGATTAATTTAATAACATGACATAGGTTATTTAATTATTAATGATCATGAAATTATTTTAACCTAAGTATTTATTTATTTAAGACTTATAATTAATTAATTATTTTAAAACCATGGATATAATTAATTAATTAACATGACTTAGGTTATATTATTAATATATAATAATACATATTTTAACCTAAGTATTTAACTTATTTAATTAAAAACATGTTATACTTTAATTAAATATTTTAACCTATAGCTTAATATAATTACACGAAATAATTATTAAACTATACATTATATCATATGACTTAGATAATAATCATGGAAAACACTTAGGCTTATATACTTAGCTTATTTAACCAGCTTATTTCTAATTATGGAAACTTTCTATTTTTAGAAACTTAATTAAATAAGGCAGCTAATCTATTTATGAAAACCAGCTATTTTTAGAAACTTATTTAATTAAGGCAGCTAATCTATTTATGGAAACTTTTTATTTTTTTATAAACTTATCTATTTTAAGCAGTAATTCTATTTTTGGAAACTTTCTATTTTTGGTAACTTTCTATTTTTGGAAACTTTCTATTTTTAGAAACTTTCTTTTTTTGCAAACTTTCTATTTAAGGAAACCTGCTATTTTTGGAAAGTTACATATTATTACACAGTAAGTATAATAACACATGAAATACCAGAAATAGTTAATCAAATTAAACATAATATAAGATAAAACACAGTTTAAGGCTTTAAAACAGTAAAACATGGTAAGAACACATAAAATAAGCTAAGACATGACATAAAACCAGCTACGTATTTAGTAAGCAGATACTTATTCATGTATGTATTTATGTAGCACTAGTGATTCGGAAGTAGGATTCCTCTCAGTTCGTCTTTCTCGTTCACTGGACATAAGGTACGGATTCCCGTCCTTTCAGTATGTACATTCTTTCCTTATTAGGATTCCCCGTATGCAGCCAACTTTTTTCCCGTAGTATAAGTTATGTGTTTGATTGCTTATGTTTAATTAAGTTTACCTATATCCATATACATGCATGACCAGTTTCACCTAGTTATGGAGGTACCATAACCATAACATTAGAGGCACTGATGTTATGACTTCACCACGGCGGAGTGATTGCTCATGGCGTCCCTTCAGCTTTTGGCTATTTATATTATATTTATCATGTGGGGCGTATGGGTGCATCCTAGTTACATGTTTTTATTCAGGATTCATGGTGAATGTGGTGTGTGCCTTGCATCCTTCACAAGGAGCTGATCCCTCCTACCCAAAAACAAGTATATTAAATTAGAGGCAACCCCTCTAATTTGCATGATGAGGTCACCCCTCAAAGTATTCATGCACGGTGGATTTTCATGACCTATATTGGCTAAATGGTCAAATATGACAAACAGTTTTTATAAGATAAACATAAGGCTTTCAAACTATTAAACCAGTTTTATTAAGACTTAACCAGGTTACTCGGGACTTCGTTTTCTTCCGATGTTATTATGTTATATGCTTATCCTATTCTTGCTTTATTGTACATCCGTGCACTGAGCGTATTTGCTCAGCCGTTTTCCTTTTCTATGTTCCTAAAACGGCAGGTACTCAGGGACGCTCGTAGACACTAAGAGTACGTACATATGGACTGGAAGCTGTCTAGCCTTCTTTACATTATGCATTTCCTTTCTTATGATACTTATGCTTTGGACATTGTTTAGTCCTTTCCTTTATTATACTATGTTTGTGTGTGATGAGCTTTACTTTTGGACTACCGATGTTTGATTCCGGTATTCTCCTTTTTATGGTCAAGTAATGATTAAACATTTTTCCTTGTATGCTTTGATGACACGCCATAATTGCTGTGATATTTCCATTTCCAAAATGGGGTGTTACAATTATGGTATCAGAGCCAAGGCTTCGACCTGTAGGCTCTCAAATATGACCTGTGATTAGTGGGTAGTCACTAGGTCTTCCTAGAACTTACAGTCGTTTTCATGCATTCATCATTTTTAAGCATACATATACATGTCATTGTTGCAGGGTTTTTGACTAAGTAATGGTTGGTACAGGACTGGTCCTATTTAGTCGCATGTGTTTTATCGAAACTTTTAGATTTGGGACTGACCCATAGGCGTCCCCTCGCTATGTCTTTTGTTTTGGGTGAACTGACCAGAGGCGTTCACTCTCGAGCATACAAAAGTTTTCATAAAACTGCATCATGCATTCATACACAAAATTTTCTTGCATAAAAATTTTCTCGTGAAACTTTAGTATAAATTTTTTTCATGTATATATTTATATTTATGTTTTGATCTGTTTAATCATATGTTTTATGTTATACTGTCAGATGGTTCTCACACGCGAACAGGAGCAGCTCAATGCTGCAATTCAGGCTGCCATGTAAGCCTTGCTTCCTCAACTGAGGAATGACATCAGGGCTGAAGTTCAAGCTGCCAACAATCAGCAGCATAATCAGCCACCTCCTCCTCCTCCTCCAGTGAAATTAGCAGTATGGCTGGAGAGATTCAACAAGCTCCGCCCTCGAGCTTTTGAAAAGACGGATAGCCCCGGCGATGCTGAAAGCTGGTTGGCTCACATCGAGAAGATTTTCAACGCTATGGGCTGTGACCCCGCATACAAGGCGAGGTTGGCATGCTATCGGTTGGAAGGCGATGTACTCAACTGGTGGTTAGCATTGATGCAATCTGAAGGTGGTGATGAGTGGGTTGCTGGTTTGACTTGGGCTCAGTTTAAGGACAGGGTGATGGAGCAGTTCTTTCCCAAGGCTGAGAAGGACAATCTCAAGAGAGAGTACCATGGGATCCGATAGAGAGCTAGGGAGAATAACAACGAGTTTATGCAGCGCTTTCTTCGCTTAGCTGGTTTCCTTGGTGCGGCAGCAGGTACTCCTGAAGAGCAGGCACATCACTTTAGATGGGCTCTTCGCACATCGGTCGCAAACAATATGGTGTGTGCTACGTTCAACACTGTAGCACAAGTGGCCGATGCAGCACGAAAGCTGGAGATGCTGCAGGAGAGAGATGAGTTCGGTGAAGCTAAAAGACCCGACAAGAGGTAAACATTCGTATTCAAACGATGACCAATCCGTATACTTTCCATATATGTCAATTATCCATCTCTTAAATGTATCTTCCAGGCAGAAAACTGGGGACCGGTCTCAGCCGGCTACTCAGCAGCAGCCTCATCAGCCCAAGGGAAATGGTCAGACTAACGACCGTTCTGCTACGGATAGGCGTGGCGGTAATGACAATTACCGTAACAACGCTGGGCATTCCAACAGCAGCAGGTCCTAATACTTACGCAATTCCTTATGTTTTATGTTATAACTCATATTCTGACACTTTAGCAAAACTTCTACCAGGAACCATGGAAACGGTAGGGACCAGAACCAGAGAGGTTTGCAGCCTAGCCGTCCAGCTATCATTGGTATTCAATCTTACGATTATCCGCTTTGTCCTTTGTACCCAACTATCATGTCTTATGTAAAATGTTTTTATCAGGTCCTCAGCCAGCCAGAGCACCTGCTGGAGGATACACTCATCCTCTTTGCTCTACTTGCCACCATAGGCACCCAGGACCATGTCGCTGTAATACTGATGCGTGCTTCAAGTATGGTCTTCCTGGCCATATTATGAAGGATTGTCGTAAGGGCGAGATGGAGGGTACATCAGGACATGCTGATACCAAGCCGCCTCCTACTGTCGGGCATGTCTACACGACATCTCGAGATCAGGCCAACAAGTCTACAGGTACCATCACTGGAATCGTGTATAAGTATGGTCAAGCTGCATGTGTTCTTTTCGATACGGGTGCTACTCACTCGGTTATTTCTACTGCTTATGCTAAGAACATTAGGATGCCTCCCTTGCCACTAGAAAATAGGCTTACTATTTCCACGCCTTTGAGGGACTCTGTATTAATCACCCATGTATACAAGAGTCTTCCCCTAGAATTTGATGATAAGGTTCGACCTATCGACATACTTCCGCTGGACATGAATGACTTCGACATGATTTTGGGCATGGATTGGCTATCCAAGTATCATGCTACCATAGACTGCCATTCATATCGAGTTATCTTCGGTGATGTCAATTCGCCAGAGTACATTCATAATGGGTTCATACCCGGACGGTATGTACAAGTCATATCCGCCCTGTAAGCGCGTGCACTACTGTCACATGGCTGCGAGGGTTATCTAGCTACGGTTCACGACATGGATGCTGAATCTCCATCGATTCAGGATCAACCTATAGTGTCGGAATTCCAAGATGTGTTTCCAGCAGAACTTCCGGGCATACCACCTGCGCGAGAAGTGGAATTCAGTATCGAGCTGGTTCCAGGAGCTGAACAAATCTCCAAGGCTCCTTATCACATGTCTCCCATAGAGCTGAAGGATCAACTGCAAGAACTTCTTGAACGAGGTTTCATCCGACCGAGTGCATCTCTATAGGGCGCACCGGTCTTGTTTGTTAAGAAGAAGGACGGCAGTATGCGTCTTTGCATAGACTATCGCGAGCTCAACAAGATTACCATTCGGAATAGGTATCCACTGCCATGCATTGACGAACTGTTTGACCAACTCCAAGGGGCCAAACACTTCTCCAAGATTGATCTTAGGTCAGGCTATCATCAGCTATGGGTCAAGGAGCAGGACATCGGTAAGACTGCCTTTCGTACCCGTTATGGCCACTAAGAGTTTGTAGTTATGCCATTTGGCCTGACAAATGCTCCAGTAGTGTTCATGGATTTGATGAACTAAATCTTCCATGAATTTCTGGACAAGTTCGTCATTGTCTTCATCGATGACATCCTGATTTTCTCAAAGTCCAAAGAGGAACACGAAGACCATCTTCGTACAGTACTACAGATTCTTCGCCAGAAGCAGCTGTATGCTAAATTCTCCAAGTGTGAGTTCTGGTTAGACAAGGTGGCATTATTGGGTCACATTGTATCAACAGAAGGAATCACTATGGATCCAGCGAAGGTTGAGGCCATTACTAAGTGGCCAAGACCTACATTAGCGACGGAAGTCCGCAGTTTCTTAGGCTTAGCTGGCTATTATCGTGGGTTCGTATAGAACTTTTCCCGCCTAGCACTACCATTGACCAAATAGATGCGGAAAGGGGAGAAATTCGTCTAGACTGAAGATCGAGAGAAGAGCTTTGAAGACCTGAAGTAGAAGCTAGTATCTGCACCTATTCTTAATCTACCATCTGGTACAGGTGGATTTCAAATCTACAACGATGCATCGGGGAAGGGACTTGGCTGTGTTCTCATGCAACATGGGAAAGTGATCGCGTACGCTTCACGACAGCTTAAGCCTTATGAAGAAAATTACCCCACACACGACCTAGAACTTGTCGCAGTCGTGTTTGCATTGAAGATATGGAGGCACTACTTATATGGAGAATCATGTGACATTTTCACGGACCACAAGAGCTTGAAGTATATCTTCACTCAGCGTGAATTGAACATGAGGCAAAGGAGATGGTTAGAGCTGTTAAAGGATTATGACATTAATCTACAATATAATCACAGAAAGGCAAATGTAGTAGCAGATGCTCTTAGCAGGAAGTCCGGAATGATCAACGGCATTAAAATAGAATAGGAAATCATCAGAGACTTGGAGCGACTAGACATCGAGATTATGTTACGTGGACAGCACGGTTACTGGGCTAATCTTAGAGTAGAACCCGAGTTGCTATCTAAGATCAAGGAAGCTCATAAGGATGACGGAGAAATCTGGGCGATAGTACAGAATTTGGAGAAGCAGACAGAATTCAGAGTAGATGCAGATGGTATCGTATGGCAGGGCACTAGACTTTGTGTTCCTGATGACCAAGAACTCCGGGAAGCTTTGTTAGCGGAAGCTCATAGCTCCCCATTCTCTATACATCCTGGTTCGACTAAGATGTACCAAGACATCAAGGAATACTTTTGGTGGAGTGGTATGAAACAGGATGTGGCCACTTACGTCTCCAAATGTCTTACCTGCCAGCAGGTTAAGATCGAGCATCAGCGATCTGGCGGTCACCTTCAACCGTTAGATATCCCAGAGTGGAAGTGGGAAAAAATCACCATGGATTTTGTTACCGGTCATCCGCCTACCAAAAGGAAGCACGATGCAATTTGTGTTATCGTTGATCGACTTACCAAATCAGCTCATTTCTTACTGATCCGCAAGGAAGATTCGGTAAGTAAACTCGCAGATACATACAAACGAGAGATCATGAGACTCCACGGTGCACCATCCAGCATCATCTCAGACAGAGATATTCGATTCACTTCGCGCTTTTGGAAGAGTCTGCAGAAAGCTTGGGGTACACAACTTAAGCTTAGCACGGCTTTTCATCCTCAAACGGACGGACAGTCGGAACGGACCATTCAGACATTGGAAGATATGTTGAGGTCATGTGCGTTGGAATGGACGGACAGTCGGAACGAATACATCTGTTTGGTGGAGTTTGCATATAACAACAGTTGGCACGCAAGCATCAAGTGTGCTCCATTTGAGATGTTGTATGGCAGAAAGTGTCGCGCCCCAATCTGCTGGGATCAGGTTGGCGAGCGAACACTTGAAGGACCGGAAATCATAGAGATGACCAATGAGAAGATCGTAGTAGCTAAGCAGAAAATTCAGGAGGCACGGTCACGTCAGAAGAGTTACGCCGATAAGCATCGTAGGGATATACACTTTAATGTAGGAGATCATGTCTTCCTTAAAGTTTCGCCAGGCACGTGGTGTTATACGCTTCGGGATTAAAGGGAAGCTTAGTCCTCGTTTCATCAGACCGTTTGATATCATTGAACGAGTCGGTGAAGTATCTTACCGATTGGCGTTACCTCTGCAGCTTTCGCATGTGCACAATGTGTTTCATGTGTCCTTACTCTATAAAGGTGAGATCTTCACGAATACATAAATATGTATTTACGTATGTTATTATTACGATTACGTACAAGTATTTATAATAACACGAATAAATTATAATAACGTAACGTAAATACAAACGTACGAATACGTAACTATTAAGTATGAAAAGGTTCGGGTTTCCCTTGTGAGCCCAACCTACCCGCGGACAAAAAGAACAGAAACGGGCCTATGGCCCAACCCACTTCACAAAAATATGTCAGGAAGGTTAAACATTATATTTTCATTTATCACATTTTCAAAACAAAGCAAAAAACCCTAGAAAACCCTATGGTGGCCGCCAGTTCTGTTTATGCCGCCAGTAGCACCCAAAAGGAGAACGTGATGTTCTCTTTATGCCGCCAGCAGCACCCAAAAGGTGAACGTGATGTTCGCTTTATGCCGCCAGCAGCACCCAAAAGGAGAACGTGATGTTCTCTTTATGCCACCAGCAGCACCCAAAAGGAGGACGGTTTTGATTTATAATTATTGATTAGGAGTGTGTTCGTGAGATCAAGATTTATTCATTCCACGTGTTTTGGTAATTCATAAACCCCTTTTTCTTTTTATGTTTTTATTAATTGAACACATGAAATAAAGTGATATAAAAACAAGAAATCATCATGTAAATAAATCATGGAGGGTTAAATTAATTATGGTTTAAGGGGTTTTTGTTTCGGTCGGCGCACACAAACGAAGAGCCAAAGCTCTCGGTTTAGCTCGTGTGATCACAGCCGAGACCTACGGGTCTCGGTGTGGTGTTGTTGGTCTCGACCGCAAGAGCAATGGAAACCCCGACTCACGTCGGGGTGTGGTTTGGTTGTTTGGGGGTCTCGGCTAAAAAACAAAACAAACACCACCTGCTTAAACCGGTGGCTAATTATAGAAAGCAGGGGAAACATGGCTACGGCAGCAGGGGGAACACCGGCTAGCCGGTGGGAACTTTTGCTAGCCGGCGGCTAGCCAAGACCAAGGAAACCACCGGCGTGGGCCGGTGGCTGTTTTACACAAACAGTGGCAACCGGCTAAGCCTGTTAGCCACTGTTAAGGGTGAGTTTGTTGACCAGTTTGTTGGAAATACGTTTTACGTATTAGAAAGGATCGGTCACTCCAACAATAGTCAATGTTATAGCTCGTAGTTTAGTTATTTACATTTATAAAACAAAGCCCAAAACCGAGCCCATGGATTGTATGGGTCGGCGGCCTAATGTAAACCCAAGCCCATCCCATGGGCTTGGGTATATAAACCCTCTCCTTTGATGGAGAGGGTGGTGTGGTTATTCATTTTTCACATAGTAAAACATTGGTTTCTCCCTCTAAGTGTGTGTGTAATCCACCATCTCTCTATCTCTTTCTCTATCTAAAACATAAGTATAGATTTACAAATCTACAAATGGTATCAGAGCTTGGGATGAAATATAGGTTTGTTTTTGTGTTGAGTATTGTCTTCTAAATAATCCGTAGAGAACAAGTTGGTTTTTGCCGAAATCTTCAAAATTTTTTGGTTTGATCGTAGTATTAAGTAGTGTAACATAGGGATTTGTGCTTAAAAGTGTTCTTGGTATCTTGTTTTTCATTAAAACATCAGTTTTCTTGGATCAAAAGTGCAAAAAAGGTTGTGTTCTTCATTCTGAAATTCTAGCAGAAACATCCATCGGAAAGTACAAATTGTACTTGGGCTTCCATCGCAATAACCTTACCATCGAAAAGGGTTTGGTTCTACATTGCGATCGTGGGTTTTACTACTTATTCCGATCTGGACATTCCGATCGTGCTTTGTGATCTGGGATTCCGACGGGTATAAGGAAGTATTTTAAGTCGTTACTCTGCTTGAATTTTGTCAGCTACTTTGCGATCTGAACATTGCGATATGAGTATTCCGATAGGTTTTGCGATCTGAGTATTACGATAGCTCTTTGCGATTTGAACATTTCGACCGCTCTGCATTGCGATCTAGGCATTCCGATACCATCATCATTCCGACAGGGTTACATTACGATCTGGTATTCCGATCTGGTATTCCGATCTGACATTCCGATCAACATTCTGATAATCACAAATTTTTCCATTAAAAATTTCGAACATCGTGTGTAATTTTGACTTGGAATTTTTGGTTTATCGAGAACATATTTTAGGGGATTTTAACATTGTTTCTCGATTTTAACTCACAACAACACAAAAATACTTAACCTTATTTCATTGTTCGATCAACTTTGTAAATCTTAACTTATTGAAATGGAGTATACATCTCTTACGGATAAGTCCATCCTCTCGGGTACGGATAATCGTCCACCAATGTTGGTGACGACTATTTATGTGGAATGGGCTTCCCGAATGGAACTTTATATGTTGAACAAGGAGAATGGACATCTAATTTGGGCATCGGTGCTCAATGGACCATTAGATTATGGTACCGTGACGGAAGGTACGACCACTCGTCCTCGCACAACGGGTAAGTTGACTGGAGATATGAAAATTCAAGATAAATGTGATAAGTATGCTACAAACATCATTCTCCAAGCTCTTCCTCCAGATGTCTACAAACTCGTCAGCAAACATAAAGTTGCCAAAGAGTTATGGGATAGAATTCGTGTTCTAATGCAAGGCACCTCGTTAACTAAACAAGAACGAGAGTGTAAGCTTTATGATACTTTTGATAAGTTTGCCTATGTGCCAGGGGAGACTCTCAATGATTACTATCTGAGATTTACCCTATTGTTGAATGAGCTTAATATCTATGGCATGGCAATCCCTACCTTTCAATTTAACACCAAGTATTTGAACACTCTTCCTCTAGAATGGAAAAAATACGTGACGGATGTTAAATTGGCTAAGGACTTGCATAACACAAATGTGGATCAACTTCAAGCTTTTCTTTAACAACACGAATGCCATGTGATCGAGGCTCGGTTGTCTACACCTCAAGTTCATGATCCACTTGCAATGTATGCCTCTCAACAAAACATGGCTTATACTTATCAGCAACCATCATACTTGCAGCAGACACCACCACACAACTATCAGCAACCACAACAACCATCTTATCCACCACTAGTGATGCCACAGCAAGCATATCAGCAAGGATATTTTCCAATTAAAGCACAACCAGCACAAGCTTTCTACTCTAATGAACTTCCACCAATCCAAGCACCGGTCTTTACTCCAAATGATACGCCAGCTGATGTACTAAACCATCTCACAGCCTACTTGTCAAAACTTGTTGCAACTAGAGGATTTCCACCAACAAACAATCAGCTCCGCACCTCATCAAATCCTCGACAACAAGCCACTGTTCAAGATGGTCAAGTGACGGTGCAACCTATTCAAGGAAGGCAAAATGCATATGGACCTCCTACAAGGACTGGGAACAATCAAGCTGTGAATTCTCAAGCTAATGGAAATGTAAGCCCCATTGGTCCTAAGAAGGTTGTGACTTGCTACAATTGCCGAGGACAAGGTCATATGGCTAGGGAATGCACTCAGCCGAAAAGGAGAAGGGATGATGCATGGTTTCGTGAGAAGATGTATTTGGTTGATGCTCAGTCTAAGGGGAAGATTTTAGATTCAGAGGAGTTGGAATTTCTTGCAGACCCAGGGGCAGCAGATACTGAAGGCATTGCAGTCGTTTCTACTTCTAATGCAACTTATCAAGCGGATGATCTTGATGCATACGATTCGGATTGTGATGACATTCACTCTGCCAAGCTGCTCTCGTTGCTAATCTCTCTCACTACGGTTCTGATGTCATCAGTGAGGTACCAACCACATCTAATAATATCAATGATAACCAACATCAAGTTGGGCATAAAAATGACAACCTCGAATAGCATTCGGGAACTAGTAACTCAAATGATGTGGTACCCAATTCTACACATTTGAGTGAACCTCAACCAAATGCTACGACGGGTATGGAATCTTATGCTCAATATGATTTGGTCATGGTGCCTAAACATATTATTGGTCAAATGCATATGGCCCTCAGACAATCCGTAGATACCAATTCCACCCTAACTGCTGAGCTTGTTTTGCATAAAGAAAAGGTCAAAACTTTTGAAATGGTCCCTCAAGAAGAGAAAATAACATGTTCTGAATTTGACCAATTTCGTTTTGAAAAGATTGAACACTTGAAAGAAATAGAATCATTAAAAGCTAATCTTTCCAATGAATTAAAAGAAAAAGAGTCGGTTACCAATGATTTTCAGAAACTTAAAATGGATTTCGAAATTCTCGAATCTAAAAAGGTTGAATCGGAAATTAATGCTACCAAACTTCTTAAATTCAAAGAACAACAGCTTTTAAAACAATATGCTTCCACAGAAAAGGTTCATCTTTTAACTAAATCATTTAAAGAATTCGAACTTAAGCGTCTTCAAGATTTACCACCTAATCCCGGTTATGCAAAACAAGCTCAGGAATATATTCCCGATCTCTATGATATGACCATAATTGGAAAATCGAAAGAAGCACCTTTTGTTCGTAGTACTGAGGAGACATAATCACTTGGGGATGAAACTCATTCTAAAATGCTTTCAAAATTCCATACAATTGATTATGATCAACATAACCAAGATCAATTTTCGAAAAAGACACGCATTCGCTTACAAAAGGAATTAGCAGAATTAACAGTTCTTGTGCCCTAAAGTTTGTCAAATGCAAACCTTCCTAGTACGTCTCCTACACTCGTCAAAAAGGATTTAACGAAGTTAATTCCACCGGTAAGTAAGGCGTCCGTTAACTTAAATACGGTTCACCAACACTTAGCCGATTTTGACAAGGTCATTTTGGAACGTACGACGGCCACGGCCATAACGGAAGGTGAATGGAACTTTGAGCACACTAGAGCTGCGTTTCGAGATGAAATTGTTCCGTTTGTAAACAATGTTAAAGCTTGTCTTCGTAATATTGATCAAGATTTGTTTTTGGAAATAGAAGAAGTTAGACGTGTTTTCAATGAAATGGAAGATGCTTATGAAAACAGTTTACTTGAAATAGAACGGGTTTCACGCCATAATGATCTGCTTCTGAATCAAGTGATGTCTCATGATATAGTTTCTGTCTGTGTGAATACAAGTGTTGATAATGACTCTATTGTGCATAATGTTGAATCTGTGGATACTGTGGTAGATAGTACTTGTCACGAATCTGGCGCTGAATTTTTAAAGCTTCAAGATTCATATTCATCGCTTTTAAAACGTTTTGATGAGATTCAAACACATTGTATTTCGCTTGAATGCAAGCAACAATTTATTCAAGAAATCTTCGAAACGTTATTCGAAGGTGTTAATATCGATGATGCAAACTTTGAAAAGAATTTTCGATTGAATTTACAATCAAAACAGCGTCAGTCAAGTGACAAGGTTGCTCAATCTTTACCGATAGACATAGAGAAATCTAAGGAGCTTAACTGTGTGAACGTACTTGAGGCCGCTGAGAATTTTAAACTTGATCTAGATAATCGAGTTTCCAAGATCTTGTCCAAAGTTGATAACTTAAAACAGAAAAATACACGACTCTTCGATTTAGTACAGCCCGCATGTGTTGATACCACTGCACAGAATCAATCATTGATTGAACAATTGAATCGAAAGTCGGTGGAAATATCTGATTTGAGGGAACAAATTTGTGATAAGAATCTGGTCTTGGCTGAGTTAAAGGAAACACTTCGTACTCTAAAAGGTAAGAATGTTGTGGATAATGCAGCCAGTGTCTCAGCATCGTCCTCTAGTGCAATCCAAAGGAACCTTATAGCCGTCACACCACTTAACAAGGGCCCTAGGACTAAACCATCTCAAACTTTGGTCACTAAAGATAAGGCGGAATCAAAACCAGCTTCTAATATTCCCGTGTTGCCTTCTACAGGAGTAAGCACCACTACTAAGGCTCAAAGATCTAAGCTTAAAAGAAACAAGAAGAATGATAGGATCTTGCCCCCATCTAGTAGTCAAGTGAAGAAGAAAGTAGAAGCCCATCCTAGGAATGTTATTTCTGTTTTGAATAAAAAGAATCATGTAGCTAAACCTAAAGGCTCTGCGGTTGTGCAGCGTTCTAAGCCTACTGTGAATTCTAATTTGAAATGTTGGAATTGCAATAAATGTATGTTTTCTAGTCGTCATGATTCTTGCCTTATTGACCATGTGAATGAGATGTATGCCCGGAAAAATGGATTAGAATGGAAACCGACTGGGAAAGTGTTAACCCAAGTTGGTTGGATGTGGCGCCCCACTGGTAGAACTTTCACTATAGTAGGAAATACGTGCCCTTTAACTAGGATCACTCCCACTGAAGTGAAGAAAGCGTGCCCTTTAACTAGGAGTACCAAGGCTACCATAACACAAGCGTGTCCTTTAACTAGGAACACCGACACTACCGTAGGAACCAAGTGCCCTTTAAATAGGTCTAATCCCACTGTAGTGCCCTTTGAATAATCCAAAACCTAAGAAAGTTGGAACTGTAAAACCTGTTAGTACTAAAACTCACATTAGAAAACGCAGGAAATCTAAGGGTCTCAAAAATGTTAGCAACTCTGATAATTCTATATCTGTATCTGCTAACACTCCGGAACTAATAGTTTCCAATGCATTGTCTACTGTTGTTATTGAAAACATGTGGTCCAAATTGTTCTCTGGTATTTGGACTCTGGTTGCTCCAAGCATATGACCGGAGATCGCTCTCAGCTCAGAAATTTCGTCAGCAAGTTTCTTGGTACGGTTCGATTTGGAAATGATCATATTGCAAAGATAATGGGTTATGGTGAATATCATATTGGGAATGTTATAATTTCAAGAGTGTATTACGTGGAAGGTCTCGGTCACAACTTATTTTCTGTGGGACAATTTTGTGATGCAAACCTAGAAGTTGCTTTTCGAGGCATACCTGCTTCATTCGTAATTTAGAAGGGGTTGATTTATTGAAAGGTACTCGAGGGAATAATTTGTACACTTTGTCTCTACAAGACATGATGGCCGCTTCTCCCGTATGTCTTCTCTCCAAAGCATCGAAGACTAAGTCATGGTTATGGCATCGACGCTTATCTCATCTAAACTTTGATGCTATTAATCACTTGGCGAAAAAAGAACTTGTTCGTGGTCTTCCTAAACTATCATTTCACAAGGATCATTTGTGTTCCGCGTGTACAATGGGGAAAAGCACTAAGAAGTCTTACAAACCCAAGACTGAAGACACCAACCAAGAGAAACTTTATCTGTTGCATATGGATCTTTGTGGGCCAATGCGTGTTGAATGTCTTAGTGGCAAAAAGTACATCCTCGTCATCGTCGATGATTACTCTCGGTTTACTTGGGTGAAATTTCTTAAAGCAAAAAATGAGGCACCTAAATTCATCATCAGATTTCTCAAGATGATTCAAGTGCCTCTCAACACTACTGTCCGACGCATTCGTACAGATAATGGAACCGAATTTGTGAATCAAATTTTGCGTGATTATTATGAAGAAGTTGGCATTTCTCATGAAACATCCGTTGCTCGCACTCCATAGCAAAACGGTGTCGTTGAAAGGCGAAATCGCACACTTATGGAAGCTGCTCGAACGATGTTAATTTACGCAAAGGCTCCATTATTTTTATGGGCAGAAGCAGTATCTACATCAGTGTACACCCAAAACCGGTCACTAATTCGTAAACGCCATGGTAAAGCACCTTATGAGCTTCTCCATGGAAAACTACCAGATTTATCATATCTTCATGTATTTGGTTCTCTTTGCTATCCAAATAATGATGGTGACAATTTGGGAAAACTTCAACCAAAGGCCGATATTGGTATTTTCATTGGTTACGCACCCGCAAAGAAGGCATACCGAATATACAACCGTAACTCTCGCAAGATCCTCGAAACTATGAATGTTGGTTTTGATGAGCTATTACCACCTACTAGGAATGAATGGGATACGTTGTTTCAACCGTTCTTTGATGAATTCTTTACTCCTCCAACTATTGTTGCTCCAAAAACTGAGGTAATAGCTCCGGTAACCGAAGTTGTCGCTCTAGCAACCGAAGCACAATCAGATACATCTGCACCTACAATTGGTCAAGATATACCATCCACAAGTAATTCTCAACCAACACATGGAACAACTACCCACGTCATGCCTATTGATGATGAAGAGGATGATGATGATCACGATTTGGAATTCGCTCAAATGCGTGAACTTCCATTCTTTGGTGTACCTATTCCCGACCCTAATCAAGCCGGGTCGTCCACCATAGAGGAAGCTCCTTCTACAGTTTACTCCAATCCACGGATTCGTGAACATGACAGCAAGTGGACAAAGGATCATCCTATAGATTCTATTATTGGTGACCCTAATCGTTCGGTATCCACACGAAGTCAGTTACAAGAAAGTGCAATGTTTTGTCACTTTGATGCTTTTCTCACTGAAGTTGAACCTAAGACATGGCAACAAGCTTTTACTCAATCCTGTTGGATAGAAGCTATGCAAGAAGAACTTAACGAATTCATACGTCTTGATGTTTGGGAACTTGTCCCATGCCCGGATCAAGTGCAGTTACTCACTTTGAAATGGGTTTACAAGGTGAAACTCGACGAGTTAGGCGGAATATTGAAAAAAAAAGCTCGACTAGTAGCTCGTGGATACAAGCAATTATTGGGCATCGACTTTATGGAATCCTTTGCACCTGTTGCCCGTTTGGAAGCAATTCGACTATTCCTCGCTTATGCAGCCCATATGAATATGATCGTCTATCAGATGGATGTGAAGACGGCATTTCTTAATGGTGAACTCAAGGAAGAGGTCTATGTTCAACAACCGGATGGTTTTGTGAATCCTAAATATCCTAATCATGTGTACAAGCTTAAGAAGGCACTCTATGGGTTGAAGCAAGCTCCACGCGCATGGTATGATCTATTATCACAATTCCTCATTACACAAGGCTTCACTAAAGGCAAGGTGGATCCCACGCTGTTCATTCAGAAACGAGGTAAAGATATGATTATGGTACAAATATATGTTGATGATATTATATTTGCAGCCTCGACCCAAATCTTATCGGATGAGTTTGGGACACTCATGTCTTCCAAGTTTAAGATGTCAATGATGGGAAAGGTATCATTCTTCTTAGGTCTTCAGATATCTCAGAGTCCTAGAGGCATCTTTATCAATCAATCCAAGTATGCCCTTGAATCGCTTAAGAAGTATAAGATGGAATCTTGCGACCCCGTGGACACTCCAATGGTGGAACGAACTAAGCTTGATGCAGATCCACATGGAGTTGCCGTTGATCCAACACTGTATCGTGGAATGATCGGTACTCTTCTGTATATCACAGCCAGTCGACCTGATCTTCAGTTTGCTATATGTATGTGTGCCAGGTATCAAACTAGGCCTACTGAGTTACACTTAGCTACTGTTAAAAGGATCTTTCGATATCTTAAAGGAACCATTAATCGGGGACTTTGGTATTCGAAGGACTCCTCTATTGCACTAATGGCATATGCAGATGCGGATCACGCGGGTTGTCAAGATACAAGGCGTAGCACGAGTGGAACTTTGCAACTACTAGGAGATCGACTAATCAGTTGGGCATCGAAAAGGCAGAAAAGAGCTGCAATTTCAAGTACGGAAGCAGAATACATAGCTATGTCCGGTTGCTGTGCTCAAATTCTTTGGATGAGATCGCAATTAACCGACTATGGTCTAGGTTTCAACAAAATTCCGATGTACTGTGACAACAAGAGTGCAATTGCCTTATGCTGCAACAACGTTCAATTCTCCCGGTCGAAGCATATTGACATTCGCTACCACTTCATCAAGGAGCAAGTGGAAAATGGAGTAATCGAGCTTTACTTTGTCCGATCTGAGTATCAATTGGCGGATATTTTCACGAAGGCTTTAGATCGCGCTCGAATTGAATTTTTGGCCGACAAGCTAGGAATGAGAACCTTCTCGCCTGAGACTCTTAAGGAGCTAGCAGATGAAGCGAAAGAATAGTGGTGGTAAAACTATTCTCCGTATCCTTGGTGATCATTTGTATATATTGTTTATATTTTAATCCACAAAAGCAAAATACAAAAATATAAAACCATATAAAAACCATAAAAATTGAAAAATCTAGAAAAATCCAAAAATATTTTTTACTTTATTTTTCAAAGGCATGTCTTTTGGTACGATAATATTTACGGCCTTAGAAATGTTGATTAATATCGACACGGCGCCATAAATAGAGTTCGTATAAAAGTTGTAAATATTTCATAAAACATGCCTATATGGCTTGTAGTTATTTCAGACTGCAACCCGGTTTTCACATTAAAGTCAAGTATTTCTTATGAAAGCTTTGGCTAACAACGGGAATTAATTTTCTCGGGCAAGGTTTACTTTAAAACCTTGTAAGGGATCAAGTTTACTTTATAACTTGGTCTAACACAAATCAATGTACGCCTCAGTGCATTTATTGGTTAAAACAAGAGAAGTCTTGTTTTTATGAAGCTATCATCTCTACAACCATGCTATCTACAATTGGTATCTACATACTCGACGATGCGACTACTCAACCGACGACTACAGCTCTTTCGATAGAACACGGGTCAACAATTGAGGGGGAGCAATTGTCAAGCATTCTGAATCTTCGATGCCGAACGTGCCAAGTTCACAAGTTGGTGTCAAGACAACAATACCAATCGTACATGTGGTGTCAAGAGATGACTTCAGACGTGACGAGGCGACCAACATATGCTGACAAGAACCATTTGATCTTTTCATATGATGTTCTCATCTATCAGGTCCAACCTTTTCAATTCTTTTCTAATATGGTGAATATGTGATCATGTTATAAATCGGTATCATATCTCATACGTTTGATATCATGAAGATAAAATGGACTTGCATTTTTCTCCCCAAAACCTTTGTTAAAACTTCATTAAATCAATTGATATTAAAAACATCGATTGGGTTAATATTTTTAATATGGGGGAGAAAATGTGATTTAATATGGGATGTTATCACAACTGGTTTAACTTAATGCGCTGACTCATCCCGACATGTGCGAAATGTTTTCGAATATCATAGCATATGTTAAGGGGGAGCAAAATGGATTTGCTATATCAAAATGGATTTTCATGGTGACATATACTTACCCGAAACCCATTTATTTCACGACGATGAAGATTGTGGTGACATAAGGATGGTAGGATAGGTTAAGTCCTATGATTCTTCCAGAACCGGAGGAATCTTCCCAAGGACATTCCATAGCTAGAAATAGTAGTCCTTAGGAAAGATGGAGAAAGATTGTGAACGTAGCTGAATGCCGACCAAGTACTTAAGTTAGCACTAGAACAATCACAACAAGGTGCTAGTTATGACGTATTGGTAAGCATTGAAGGGGTTGAAGAATGAAAAAGAATTGTAAAGATAAAGGGTGTAAAGAAAGAAGCCCTCCTTACAACTTAGGCAGAAACCGGGTCAATACATATGCTATTGAGATCATTGTTAATGATTCTTGATATTGAAGACAGACATCATGGACCCAGTGATGCAATGCACAACCCATCCCAGCTAACTCAAATATCTCTCAAAAGGTATTTGTTTTAATCACACGGAGACAACACGTTATCTATTGATTTATTCACTCCGAATAAATTGGTATTGAAAAGGTGGCACTCCTCTCCAGCCTCCGATCACTAAAATTCAAAGTGCACGATCGAGTCTAGAGCACTTTGAGATCATCAAATATCTCATTAGGACACACTTTCATATTTCCTTGCTTCTTCACACACTGTGAAAAGTAAGAAAGATTTTAAGAGTCCTACGCAAAATCTTCATGATCTTGCCTGAACATCCGAGTAATACGAAAGTATTTACAATGAAGATGGAAATCCTTCTTGAGCGAATATCAAAAAGCTCATGGTAGGTGACTTGTGCGATTCTTTATGAATCAAACTTGTGATAACTGGAAAGCAACAGCTGTTTAATTCTTAACTGAATTTAAACACGTTCCAGGCCTCTACGCAATATCTTAGTGATCTTGCCAGAACACTCAGAGTGATACCTTTGTGTTCACGGTGATGAGTGGAAATCCTTCTAGTGTTAACCTCAAACAGCACTTGGTAGGTAACTTGCAAGATTCTATACGAATCAAGCTCGTGACAACTGGAAAGCAACGATGGTGCGGTTCTTAATTGAATTTCACTTGTTCCAGGAACATGAATTGACGGCTTCAAATCATGCGGATATTATTATCCAAATGATTCACTCTTTATGTTCGCAGTCAGCTTTGGACGGTCGAATAAAGAGAACGGGTTTACCCGCGAAATCCTGTCAGGAAGTTGCTTAATTGAAACTATCCGTCACGGGTACGATATCTAATATCGTCAAACGGTCTTCACCGACCGGAGGTAAAATGCTACCGATTTAGAATGAAATGTTCAAAGCCATTTCGTTCGTGTCTACTTATGTTGCGGCATTTGAAGACGGTGGCGTTGCGGAATCCAAGAAGAAGTCGTCCCCGCATGCTTATACTTTATGCACTTAATATCTCATCTAATTCAAGAAAGCCTAAATGTTAAGTCTTCCACTGTTTCAAACTCTGAAGCTTTCAAGAATTACGAAGGTATAAGTATGTGGGACGTGAGGTCATGAAGAGGCGAAGATCACAAGTGATGAATGCACGAGATCAAGGCAAGAGATTGATGATCAAAGATTGATATCAAAGATCACATCAGCATGTTCACCAGAAAAGAAAAAGAAAAAGAAAGACGAAGACTACGAGCTTAAGACAAGCATAGTATGCTAGGTTTATTTTATTATTGTAACTTGGGTAACGCCCTTGTTTGGAGTGACCTCCCTTAGGGGGAGATTGTTGGAAATACGTTTTATGTATTAGAAAGGATCGGTCACTCCAACAATAGTCAATGTTATAGCTCGTAGTTTAGTTATTTACATTTATCAAACAAAGCCCAAAACCGAGCCCATGGATTGTATGGGCCGGCGGCCTATTGTAAACCCAAGCCCATCCCATGGGCTTGGGTATATAAACTCTCTCCTTAGATGGAGAGGGTGGTGTGGTTATTCATTTTTTACATAGTAAAACATTGGTTTCTCTCTCTAAGTGTGTGTGTAATCCACCATCTCTCTATCTCTTTCTCTCTCTAAAACATAAGTATAGATTTACAAATCTACACAGTTCACGGGTCTGGTTCACGGGGTTCACGAATACGGTTCACGTCACGTTTAATAAATAAGACACGGGTTTCGGTCACAACAGTATTTTACAAGGTTAATTATTTTTACGAGTTTATTATTACAAGATTAAATTAAATTAATTAAAACATGTACATAATTAATTTAATTTAGACATGACTTATAGTTTATTTAATTCACATGTAATAATTAATAAACCATACTATATATCACATGACTTAGAATATAAATCACTAAACACTTAAGCTTATATTATTATCTTAATAATCCAGCTTATTCTATTTATGGAAACTTTCTATTTTTAGAAACTTATTTAATTAAGGCAGTTAATCTATTTATGGAAACTTTCTATTTTTAAAAACTTATCTATTTTAAGCAGTAAATCTATTTTTGGAAACTTTCTATTTTCGGAAACTTTCTATTTTTGGAAACTTTCTGTTTTAGGAAACCTGCTATTTTTAGAAAGTTACTTATTATTACACAACCAGTATAATAATACAAGAAATACAAGTAATACTTAATGAGAATAGACAGAATACATGATAAACGCAGTATAAAGCTAAAATCAGTAAAAACATGACATGAACATATAAAACAAGTTAAGACATGATATAGAACCAGTTACGTACTCAGTAATAAGAATACTTATACACGTATATTATTTATGTAGCATTAGTGATATCGAAGTAGGACTTTCTTCCGTTCGTCTTCTTCGTTCACTGGACACAAGGTACTGATTCTCCGTCCTTTCAGTATGGAAATTCTTTCCTTATTAGGATTTCCCCGTATGCAGCCAACTATTTTCCCCAGCATATGTTTTATATGTTTCTGAATTGCTTATGTTTAATTAGATGCCTAAAGCCATATACATGCATGACCAGTTTCACCGAGTTATGGAGGTACCATAACCATAACACTAGAGGCACCAGTGTTATGACTCCACCACGACGGAGTGATAGCTCGTGGCGTCCCTTCAGCTTTTGGCCATATTATTCTTATTATCATGCGGGGCGTATGGGTGCATCCTAGTTTACATGTTTTCAGTAGATTATTCACGTGAATGTGGTGTGTGCCTTGCATCCTTCACAAGGAGCTGATCCCTCCTACCCAAAATGTTATATTAATTAGAGGCAGCCCCTCTAATTTGCATGACGAGGTCACCCCTCCAAGTATTCATGCACGTTGATTTTTGATGGCCTATATTGGCTTAATGGTTAACATGTTAAACAGTTTTTATAAGATAAACATAAGGCTTTTCAAACTATAAAACCAGTTTTATGAACATGTTCCAGGTTTTCCAGGACTTATACATTTCCGCTGCTTTTAGTCTTATTTATGTTCAGCAATTCATACTATGTTGTATATCCGGTCCTTCAAAACGGAAGGTACCCAAGGACGGATTCGAGCATTCGGAGGAAGTGCATAGGATGGAAGCTGCCATAGACTTCTTCTCCTTTTGCCATATACTTATGCTTGTTTAGTCTTTCCTAGTTCATTTCCTTTATTTATATTTTGGGCTTATGTTTGGGAACCGATGTTTGATTCCGGTTTTCCCAATGGTCATGTATGTTTTACTACATATTACCTTGCTTGCTTTGATGACACGTCATAATTACGCGTAACGGTCCACTTATCAAAGTGGGGTGTTACAGTAAAAGTGGTAGATCTAACTTAATATGTTTCGCCCGTCTCACACAGAACGAATATTGTGTGTCCAAACATGAACAATGCGCCAGAGTTGGTACTGAGATTATTAATGGCCTGATTAGTACATGGCACTGAAGGATGGTATACCCCTTGGAGGGTACCCTGAATTACAATGTCCTAGTTCAGAAATTATGCGTGAGTCGTGTGTCTTAACTCATATTTTGAGAATATATGCGTATGACATGTGTCTTGACTGGTGTCTTGACATGTGTCTTCAGAAAATATGTGTGGGACGTGTGTCTTGACGGATATCTTGACATGTGTCTCCAGATGTGAAAATGAATGAAGTTGAAATTCTTAGGTTGCTATGCTAGGATTGGTGGATCGATTGGACTGCTGACCCGTTGTATTTCTCATCACACGCGTTACCAGAGTTTCTGTCGTTTGCAAGGTATATATTGTCACGGTAGTTGTCACCACCTCTTCGTCTGTCAGTTCCATGACGGTCATTTTCATGACGGTGATTCACGTGACTATCCAGCTGAGTGATCGACTGGTACCGGTTCCCACTCATATGCCTGAACAGACAACTGAATGACGTGTGACATTTTACCAAAAGGTAAGGTCATGGATTGTGATGGAAATCATCTGGTGATGAAGCATCTTTCTCGTCTGATCGTTTTGATCTAACGCCTTTGTCTTCATCTTGTAGGGTCTCCAAGTTGTGAACAGCATCAACATCTTATAGAATCTCCAACATATAAGCAGCATCAACATCTTGTAAATTCTTCAATTTATGATCAACATCAGCATCTAGTAGAATATCAGCAAGTGGAATACGCCTGAGATGATCGAGAATCTACTAGTAAATACTCCTGGAGTATTGTAAGTGGAAAATACACTTGGATTATGGTACGTCTAGTACACATGGGATACGGTACATGAAGTACACGTGGAATATGGTACATGGAGTACACATGGAGTGCATATGAGATGATGGTGTCAATCATCTGACATGACTTAAAAGGAACTAATTGATTTAACGGTTAGAAGACCAAACTGAAGCAACAACATGAGCCTAGCAATTTCAGCATAGACATCCTTCTTGTTGAATAATGAAACGCAAAAGTATGATTAACGAAATTCAACGATGATCAACATGAAAGCATGATTAATGAAAACCAACCATGACTTATCATGAAAGCAGGATTAAATGAAATCCACCAATGTCTGTCATGAAAACATGATCGACATGAAGAAAACAAAATCAACATAAGGAGACATAAAACATAATCAGCATGAGACGAAGTCAACATAAGAGTATGAAAACATTGTCGTCATAAAGAACATAAATACGAAATTTCAGAGATTTAACATTGGTTGGTGTGGACTGCTAAGGTTCAGTCCATAGAATCCGAAGAAAAGACATGTGACTAAGTATGGATGATTATGGTTCAATCCATACTTGTCAAATTTCAAGGGAAAAATATCATGGATAGAAATTAACAATCATGGGACTAAATATGGATGTCTGGGTCCAATCCATACTAGTCAAAACTTCAATGGAATATGGCTATTATACAGCCATCTGACAGTTTAAAAGAAGAACAACGTAAAATGATTAATCTGTTAGAAACATAGGATAAACATAAGAGATGCATGAAATAGTTTATGAAGGCATAGCCGACGAAAATCTGACATTAGCAAGGGTGAACGCCTATGGGTCGGTTCACAAAACAAATTCGAGTGAAAACATGAAATTTGACATAAGCAAGTGTGAACGCCTATGGGTTGGTTCATAAAACAAAATTCGAATGAAAAGCACATGCGACTAAATATGGCCAGTCCTCTCCCAACCATTACTTTGTCAAAACTTAACAGAAAGCAATGATACATGAAATGAATTAATGAAATCAACTATCAGTTTAATAAGACGCTGGTGACTACCCAATAGTCACAGGTCAATTATAAGAGCCTACAGGTCGAAACCTTGGCTCTAATACAATAGATGTAACACCCCACTTTGAAAATTGGACCGTTACATGATAATTATGGCGTGTCATCAAAGCATACAAGGTAAATGTCCTAAAGCATAAATGACCATAAGGAAAGCCGGAATCAAACATCTGCCCCTAAACATAAACTAAAAAATGCATAAAGTAAATGAAGTGCAAAGGAAAGAAGTATAAGGCATCTCCCATCCTATGCACGTCCTCTCCATGCTCAAGTCTGTTCTTGGGTACCTGCCGTTTGGGTCATGGAAGGAAAAAATACGGCTAATCAATACGCTCAATGAACGGATATAATGACAATGAAATGAATAGCATACACATAAGTAAAGAATGAAATGAATGTATGAAATGATAGTGCATCGGAATAATGTAAGTCCTGGGAAAACCTGGTGTTGCTTTATAAACTGGTATATATTCAGAAAAGACTTATGTTTATTTTATACTGAAAACCGTATTTTAAATATGCCCAAGAGGCCATATAGGTCATGAGGTATCACCGAGCATGAATACATAGAGGGGTGATCTCATCATGCAATTAGAGGGGTTGCCTCTAATTATAATGGCCTGGGTTGGAGGGATCAGCTCCATGTAACGGATGCAAGGAACTCACCATAGTTACCATGTAATCTTGCTAAACTTATCCTATGATGCACCCATTTGCCCCACATGTCAATAATAAAATAGGCCAAATAACTGGAAGGGACGCTGCGAGCAATCACTCTCACCGCAGAAGATCATAACACTGGTGCCTCTAGTGTTATGGTTATGGTACCTCCATAACTAGGTGGAACTGGCATGTATGTATATAGCTCAGGAAATCTAAAATGTTAATCATAAAATTATTTTTTGTGTTTAAGACACGTAAACTACTGGGGAAAACAGATGGCTGCAAACGGGAAATCCTAATATAGGAAGAAAGTATCCTTACTAAAGGACGGAATATCCATACCTTGTGTCCAGTAATGAGGATGAAAACAAATACGAATGAATTACTCCGACTTCACGATAGCTACATAATAAAAAGGACATGAATGAGTTGTCTGATTTACTTATATTTATTGATTATTTGTTTACTTGACGTGTTCTTAACTTATTTTACTTGTTCTTGTCTTGTTTATTGTTTCATGTTTTATCATGTGATTCTTAGTGTTTTAAGTGTTCTTGATTAATGTATTTCATGTTTTATGTGTTGCAGTACTTGTAGTAACATAATGAGTAAATTTCTAAAAATAGCAGGTTTCCATAAATAGCAAGTTTCCAAAAATAGAAAGTTTCCAAAAATAGTAAGTTTCCAAAAATAGATAAATTTCCATATTTAGCATGTTTCCATAATTAGTAATAAGCTTGTTAAATAAGTGTATAATATAAACTATAGCTTTAATAAGCATATAATAAGTGTATAATATAAGCTATAGCTTTAATAAGCATATAATAAGTCATGATTATTTATTGTAATAACATTAATAGAGTTTAATAAAAATAAATACCTTAGATATAACGTAATAATTATTAATTAACACTAATATGCATGGTCTTATAAGACCTGATTAATTAATAATATACATGATGATATTAATTAAACTTTACCTTAAAATATTATTAAATAATTAAATTAAATCATGTTATTAGTTTAATTAAACCTTAGTTAATATGAAATTAATTTATTAAGCTAAGTTCTTAAATAAATTAATTAATTTGCATGTAATTATACCATGAATAATTATATTAATAATTATTATAAGTCTAACCTTAATTTATCACATGTACCATGTTTAATTTCATGATAATTATATCAAATAATTATATCCGAAGTCCAAATTAATTTAATTAGTTATAACATGATAAATTTTAATATAATAATTAAATTAACATTCACTAGTTCAAATTAAAAAAGCCGGTTCATGATAAATTCTTATGATTAAACGACCGGTTCAATAAGCCGTCATTAATAAGTTCATAAAAATAAGTCATGTTTAATTATGTCAAAACTTAATTACCTGATTATTATTAATAAGCCCGAGTTCGATTAAGCCGGTTAAAAATGATTAGCCACACACCCCTTAATGGTCCCTTAAACCTGAACCAAACACCCCCCCTTAAAAAAATTCCACCACAGCCCCCTGTTGTGTGATGTTGTGCCACCGGCTGTGGCTGGGACTGCCACCAGCTGTGTGGTTTTCCTACTGCCTAGCCGTGGCTCCCACGGGCCAAGCAGAACTCCCACCGGCAACAGCAGCTTTGGTTGCCATTGCGCATGGCTCGTTACCCCTGCCTCTCTGTTGAACGCCACTGATAGACCAAAACACCCCCTGCCCTTGGTCACTAGCAGCCGCCTGGCAGCTCTTTGATGGTTGTAATTTCACACTTGTTTAGGAAAATAAGGCAAAAGCGGTAAGTATTAAGCGTACGTTTAGGAAAACGTAAACACTTATGACCCTTATGTTAGCCTCAAAACATTGAGTCAAACAAGAATGCTCGGTCATAGGTTATTATTGTAACATTAGTTAGAACGTTGTAATAGGTAGTTAATTAGCCGTGGTTTACGGGCTTGGATTTAAACTAATTAAAGTCCAAAAGACAAGCCCGGTCCAATATATAGCCCATTAAAGCCCGCATGTGGGTGGACTATATATACTACCCTCCTAGCATGTTAGGAGGGTTGGTTGTTCATTTTCTCACTTCTAATCTAATATTCCAAAAGTTAATCCTCTCCTCCTCTCTACTTTCTCTCACTACTTTCTCTCTCTAGGAATTCATCTCTTCTTCATCTATTTTCTTTCTTTCTTCATTGCTTAATCATCACAAATACTTGGGACAACAATTGGTATCAATCGCCATGGGGTAGTTTTGTGATTCGTTGTTGATATTACTTGGTTCGTGTGATTTTTCTCTTATAATCATCTCGAATGCAAGATTTTTTTGTGTTTTACATGCTCTAAATCTTGATATAAATTTTCTACATAGTTGTGGTAGGGATTTGGTCGCATTTGGTTGGTTAAAATCGCGGATTTCTTGTCGAAAAATTCATCTTTTTACCTCAAAATCTCGAAACTGTACTAGTATTCCGATTGGTGTAATCGGAAAAGGGTTTAAAGATTCCGATTGTGCTTCCGATCAATAGCATCAGAAAAGGGTATAAACATTCCGACCAGCTTTCCGATCACATTCCGACTGCACTTAAAATATTCCGATTGCATTCCGATTTGCATTCCGATTGGGGACATTCCGATTTGGGTATTCCGACAAGGTCATTCCGATTAGGTTATTCCGATTAGGTTATTCCGACAAGGTTATTCCGATGAAGGGGAACATTCCGACAAGGGTATTCCGATTAGGAGACATTCCGATTTGGGTATTCTGATTGGACATTTCGACAAGGTTATTCAGATTAGGGCTCATTCCGATGACATGTTTAGCTAAATTTTGTTCGAGTATTTTTTAGACTTATCCACCATCTAGACTAATTTCGGAATATCGTTTACACGAAAAAAGAAAAAAAAAGAGTTAAAATTTTTCCGTCAAGTAAATTCAAATTTTTTCCATACTAGTTTTAGGACATTTCTAGCTCAATTTCAAAATTTGGCGAAACAAAAATTTTTGGTCTACCATTTTTGTCGGACTGGAGAATTTATTGTCGGACTGGAGAAAAATTGCAATTTTCGGAATTTAAACCACAACAACAATCACAACAAATCTACTTAATATCCATATTCACTTCATCATTTCAGAGAATATTGAGATGGATTCTACTGCAGAATATCGTGTGACGAACAACAACATAATGGTGGCGGGTAACAAAGAGAGACCACCAATGCTTGTGTCTGGTCGGTATGCTCAATGGCAATCACGTTTCATACGATATCTTGATACAAGACCTAATGGTGATGCCTTGAGGAAATGTATTACTCATGGACCATATATATTTAAGAAGATCTTAATTCCTCCAAGAGCAACCACATATACTACTGATCCAATACCTGCAAGTGAACGTGATGAAACAAGAGCTGATCTCACACCTGAAAATTGTGCTTGGCATGATGCGGAGAAGGAAGCCATCTGTATGGTTCTAAGTGGGGTTGGAGATGACATTTATTCCATGGTTGATGCATGCCCTACTGCAAATGAAATATGGACTGCTATTGAACGCTGGCAACAAGGAGAATCACTCAACAAACAAGATGTCAAAACAAACTTGTTTTGGAAATTTGGCAAGTTTACTTCAAGGGATGGAGAATCAATTGTCTCTTACTACTCCAGGTTTTATAAGATGATGAATGACATGACAAGAAATAATTTTCAAGTATCCACCATGCAAGTCAATGTCCAATTTCTTCAACAACTTCAACCCGAGTGGACACGGTTCGTCACTTTGGTGAAACAACAAGAAAAGTTAGACGAGGTCTCATATCATCTACTCTTTGACATCTTGAAGCAATTTCAGAATGAAGCAAATGAGATTCGAGCTGAACGTGTTGCCAAGACGGCTAATCCACTTGCTTTAGTGACTACCACTCAACATGTTCAAGATCCTCACTCTCGTGCTCCTAAGCCATACTCCAATACATCATCTTCACCACGATATTCCACATCATCTAAGTCTTCATCTTCCACAAAATCTCGAGGTAAAGCGCCAAGAGCACCATCACCACCATCTGAGTCCTCATCTGAAGAAGATAGTGATGAAGACCAAGCTCAAAAGAACCGAGAGATGAAACAACAAATTGCTTTCATAATGAAGATTTACAAGAAAATCTACAAACCCACCAACAAAAATCTTCGTACATCATCTAACACCAAGAACCGATATGTTGAGATTCCTCCAAGGTATGACACACGTCGACGTGGTGAAAGTCCTTCTAGGTATGATCGACATAATCCAACGCATGTTGAGGGTTCTGCAAGATATGATCAACAAACTACAAAGTATGATACTCAGAGGATTGCTGCTGCTACTGGGAATAGGGAAACGGTTGGAAGTCAAGTGGCTTAGCAGAGCGGGATTCATTGTTTTACTTGCCAAGGATATGGGCATATGGCAAAGAAATGCCGGAAGCCGAAAAGGGTTAGAGACTCCGGCTATCACAAGGAAAAGATGTTGTTATGCAAGAAAATGGAAGCAGAGGTTAAATTGTCAGCTGAGGAAGGAGCAATGCTTGATGATACTGATGATGAAGATTCTGATCAAGAACTCGATGCACATTACTCGTACATGGCAAAGGTTGAAGAAGTTCTCAAAGTCACTGAAGATGACAATGGCCCTATCTTTGACATTGAGCCACTCGATAAGGTACACACTACTGATGAATATAATGTGTTTGGTGATATTCCTGAGCATAGTGATCTACCCAATGCCATTAATGACACATGTATGATGGAAACGGTTGATAGCAATACCACACCCGATTCATCAGACATGTGCAATAATGAGTCTGAGGATGATCAACATGCAAATGAATATGATGAAGAGGAACGTATTGCGCTTGCTAATTTAATTGCTACTTTACAAAAAGATGTCACTGAAAATAAAAAGAGTCAAAAGCAATTAAAGAAGGCAAACGCTACGCTCACTCAAAGCATTGAAGAATGCAAAGCTGCTCTTATCAAATCTACTGAGATGACTGAAAGCTATAGAGATGAGCTCCTTCAGAAAACCAAAGAGCTTGAGGGGTACAAGGGAAGTGCGTTAAAAAGTCAAAAGGACGATTTTGAAAACAAATATAATACAACTCTTGAGTTATTAGCAAAAGAGAAGCGTCAATATAATGTTTTCTTAATGGATGAACGCCAAAAAAAGTACATTGCCAACACCAAAGTTAATGAACTTGAACAAAAGCTCTCTATGACCACTACTGATTCTACTAAAATTCTTGAGGATAAGAAACAAGAAGTAGATGCGTTAAAACAAGACTTCAAAAGTAGATATGATAAAGAAACTGAAAAGGTAACGAAATTAGAAGCACAAGTCGAATTTTTGAAGAACGTTGTTTATAAAACGCATGATTTGTTGGGAATAAATTAAGGCCAGATCACTTGAGCGCTGACAAGAACAAAACAAGCATTGACAAGAACAAAACAAGCGCTGACATCTCAAGCGTTGACAAGTTAAAGTCAAGCGTTGACACATTGAAGACAAGCACTGATGGAAGATATATTCTACGCGTGTATTATATTCTAGATTACTTCTAGTAAAGATAAGAACAATAATGTATTTTCTATATTTATCTTTACCTAGAATAGTTGATACGTATATTATTGTACAAGGCTTCTTATGTCTATAAAAGAAGGCCTTTAGGTTAATGTTTAATATAAGTTTTATATAAGTTTTCGTTCGTAAACATCTTTCATTGTAAGCAAGTTTGATATTGATAATCAAAGTGAAAGTTTGTTTATATCGTTGTGTGTTCTTGTTTAAGTGTTAAATTACGCATAACACTTAGATTCATAAAGCATATACAAAAGTTTCTCTACGTGTATTACTTGATCTAATCTCGTATACACAAAGCTAATCGATCTAAGTTTGGGATCAACAAGTGGTATCAGAGCTTGTTGAGGAACTTTTTGATCTTAAAGAACACCAGAACCCTAAAAACACCAAAACCCTAATTTTCTCAGAAACTCTAACAACATCATGTCTGAAGCAATAACCTCCTCCTCCTCAGCCTTACCAAACATCAAAATTCCCATGCTTGATGCAACCAACTTTGACTTATGGAAGTTCAACTTTGAACAATATCTGGGGATCTATGACTACACACTCTGGGAGATTATGGAATATGGAAACACATTCAATAAGGCTCAAAAGATTCTTGATGCCATTACTCAAAGATCAGCTGTTGCTGGATGTTCTAAACTAGATAAGAAAGAAAAACCTGGAGATGGTAGAGCTGTGGCTGCTGATTACATTGCAAAGAAAAGGGTTGACATGAAAGCCCTAAATATTCTGAAAGTCTCCTTGGGACAAGAAAACCAGCATAAATATAGAGGCTATGAATTTGCTAAGGAGCTTTGGGAAGCTCTTGAATTTGCATATGGTGGCAATGCAGACACTAAGGAGGAAAAGAAAAAGCAACTTCTGCATGATTATGATGTCTTCAAAGCTCAACCCAATGAGAAACTGAGTAGTGTGAGAAGCAGATTGCTTGACATTACTAGCAAGTTGTCCTTCATGGGGACACAAGTTGGTGATGTTGACATCAATGCTACCTCTCTTAAAAGTCTTGGTGAGGCATGGAAGATTGAGGCAAGATCTATTCTTGCCAACAATACTTACAAGAGCTCCTCGTTTGATGACATCTACAACAAACTAAGACTGTTGGAAGATGAAACTCTTTTAGAGCATGGAAGCAAATCTACCACCAGTAACATGGCCTTCTTCTCCCATAGTGAAGGCCAATTCAATCAGAAGGACTCTTATATGCATCCAGTTACTGGATCATCATATGTCAGCTCTGGAACAAGTCCTGTCAACGCCTCCTTTTCAGACGCTGACACATTCAAGAATGACTCCCCAAGAATTAAACATGCTGGTTTGGATTTGGATACTGTTTGTGCCTACATTGCTTTTTTTGCCTAATGGTTTAGTGATTACATATGAGGACCTTGAGCAGATAAGTGATGAGCACTTGGAAGAGATGGACATCAAGTGGAACATGGCTCTTGCTAGCATAAGAGCAAATAGGTGGAACAGAAGGTTTAAGAAGAAAATGACCTTCAATGCTAAAGACACAGCTGGATTTGACAAAACCAAAGTTGAATGCTACAACTGCCATCGTATGGGGCACTTCATGAGGGAATGCAGATCTCCTAGAAGATCTGATGCTGGTAAACCCTCAAGTCAGGTTGTTAAAGCTCAGGATTCCAAAGCCATGGTTGCAGTTCAAGGAATTGATGGTACACGATGGGATTGGAGCTATCTGGCTAAGAATGTTGAAGAGGATAAAGCTTTGGTTGCTGATATTGAAGAAGAAGAGCATGTTGAATATGCTCTCATGGCACACTCCTCCTCTTTATCTGATAATAAGGTATATGATGATGCTTTTTGTAGCAAAGGTTGTAGGTTAAACACTGAAAGACTTAACAAAGAGGTGTTAAAACTAAAAGATGATATGAGTACTGAAAGATGTAAATTGTTTAATTACCAACTAGCTCTTACTGAAACTGAGAAAACCGATTCTGAATACAAGAAAATGGAGTTTGACTTAAAAGATAAGATCAATATCTTAAAACATGAGTTAGAGGGTAGTATGGATATAAGAAAAACTATGGAAAGGGTTAATGGTGAATTACAGGCTAAGTTAGATGAGGCCATTAAGAATAAAGATAATGTTGGCCTCAAAATTCAAAGATTTGATAGAGCCACCCAAACCCTAGGAGACTGTGTAGCTAAACAAAGGGATCCTAAGGACATGACTGGGATTGGGATGAATGATTACTCTTTGGTTCCACCACCAGCTGGTGACTTCTATGGTGTCCAACAAAGGGACTTATCTTGGACTGGCTTACCAGAGCTCCAAGAGGAGGAATTCATTCCTCCACCAAGAGTTGTCACTCCAGTGGAAGAGTATCAACAAAAGTTGACTAACCTAAATGAGTGGAAGAAAGCTAACCCTACTTTATTTGTTAAGGGCGGTTTACTGTGTGAAAGTCCAAATGAGTCTACACCCATTAAGGTTACTAACCCAATCACTGGTAAAGTTGTTGACCTAGGCTCAAACACTTTTAGAAGACCTAGCATTAAATATGCTGAGATGTATAGGAACACTAGGTCACCCAAGAGTCAAGTTAGCAATCATGGAACAGGTTCCTACTCTTCTAGACCTAAGGTTATGTCTAGAAAAGCTTGTTACACTTGTGGTAGCTTTTCACACTTGGCTTACAAGTGTGTAAACGCTTCCAAAGCCAGCGCTGACAGGAATAATTTCAGCGCTGACAGGAACAAAGTCAACGTTGTTAGGATGTCAAACGTTGTCAGACCCAAACCTTGTGTGCAACAAAGTCCACAAGTGATTAGACCTGCCCCATTCTTGTCTAGAAGGTCTAACACTCATGGACAAAGACCTTTTCAAAAGACAAACACCTGGTCAAATAGGCAATGGGTTTCTGTAGCAAACCCTAGGTTCAACGCTGACAAGGGTAATTTCAGCGTTGACAGGACAAATTCTAACACTGACAGAAACGTGACCAGACCTAAATATTTGCAGCCACAAGGTAAGGGGTCTAAAGCTTCTTCAAGCTTAACATGGAGACCCAAGAAAGATCAAAACCCTAATGATAATGGGATTTCAATGACTTGCAATAGATTTAATTACATTTCAAAAGTCATTACAAAACCTATTGGGGTTAACTGGGTATTTCATCCTAAAAAGGATGAGAATGGGGTTGTTATGAGAACTAAGTCTGTTCTTATTGAACAACCAGATGAATCCAAGTCTTTTGAGACTTGGGTTCCCAAAGAAAACTAATTTGTTTTCTTTATGTGCAGGGCATTCAAAGACAGATCAATGATTATGGATATTGGGATAGTGGATGCTCAAGGCACATGACAGGGAAGGAAGACTATCTGACGAATTTCACCCCTATTAAAGATGGTGATAAGGTATACTTTGGAGGTGGATATGGTACCATCACAGGCAAAGGAACCCTTCTCACTAATAATCTGCGTTTTGAGAACGTCTTCCTGGTAAAAGAACTTGATTACAACTTGTTTAGTGTATCATAGGTCTGTGATAACAAAAATAAAGTTCTTTTTACTGATACTGAGTGTTTGGTGTTAAGCAAGGATTTTAGATCCCTGATGAGAAATATATTGAGTATAGAACACCTAGGCATAAGGACATATATAACGTGAATTTAAATGGTATTAAAATGAATACCAATATGTCTTGTTTTTATGCTAAGGCCTCAGTAGATGAGAGTAATTTGTGGCACAGGAGACTAGGGCACATAAACTTTAAAAATATAAATAGACTTGTGAGGCTTGGTTTAGTTGATGGTTTGCCTGAGAAGGCCTTCCACAATGACCACTCTTGTGTTGCATGTCTTAAAGGCAAGCATCACAAGGTCTAATTCAAGTCCAAACAGGTGCATACTAGTTCCAGACCTCTTCATATGCTTCACATGGACCTCTTTGGTCCAACAAATATAGAAAGCTTGAATGGTAAGTCATATTGCTTTGTTATCACAGATGACTTTTCTAGATTTACTTGGACATTCTTTCTGGCTATGAAGAGTGACACATTTGATGTTCTTATTGATTTTATCACTCAGATTGAGAAGAGGTCTGGCAATGAGGTTAAAATGCTTAGGAGTGATAATGGTGGAGAATTTAGGAATAAGAAGTTAGATGATTTCTGTGCCAGGAAAGGAATTACTAGGCAATTTAGCATTGCTAGAACCCCACAACAAAATGGGGTTGCTGAGAGGAAAAATAGAACCCTAATTGAAGCAGCCAGAACAATGTTGGCTGATGCTCACTTTCCTATAGCCTTTTGGGCTGAGGCTGCTAATACATCTTGCTATGTGCAAAATAGAGCATTGGTTAACAAAATTCAGAACAAAACACCTTATGAGTTACTTTGGGGAAGAAAACCTAATATTGGTTTTCTCAGACCTTTTGGCTGTCATGTAGTAGTCTTGGATACTAGTGATGCCTTAGGCAAATTTAGTGCAAAAGGTGACGAGGGTTACTTCATGGGGTATTCAGTCCAGAGCAAGGGTTATAGGGTTTATCTTAAAGAGGACAAACGTATAGTTGAAAGAGTACATGTTAGGTTTTTAGAGAATAAACCTAGTGATCCTGAAAGTGGTCCTAATTGGTTGTTAGATTTGGAACCCTTATCTAGAACTTTAAATTATATGCCTGTCACTAATCCAGACATTGTGAAGGTAATTTCAATTGTTGTGGAGGAACAAGTTGTTAATGTTTCAGGTACACAGGTTCATGAGAAGGTTGGATCATAAGCAAAAAAGGCATCTCCTACATTAGAATATGTCACAATTCCCATTTGGACAGATGCTTTTGCTGCTTCTGCTGCTGCTGGACAAGATAATGGTGGTTTCCAAGTACCACCAGATACAAACATGCATGGTCCTTCAGGCGCAGACAAAGGCAAATCTAGCGCTGACAAGACCAATTCAGACGTTGATGGCTCAGACGTTGACAACAACAGTTCAAGCGTTGTTAGCCCAAGCGCTGACAAACAAGGTTCAGACGTTGACAACACCTTTGCACATTTTTTCTCTTCCACTTTTGAACAAGGAGAACCTTCCAATTCTTATGAAGAAGGTCATCCTTATGTTGATATAAGAGAGTCTGATGAAGAAGATATTGGCAACATGGAGCATGAGGTTGAGGACACCAGACTTTTTGAAGGATGAGTTCTCACTTCTACTATGAAGAATCACCCCCCCTTCTTAGATCATTGGTGATATTATGACTCCAGTACAGACTAGAAGATCTCATCAAGGTCTTGGTGGGTTTATTGCCAATATACACAAGAAGGTTGATACCCCTCTTGTGCAAGCATGTTTGTTTGCCTGTTTTCTGTCACAGGAAGAACCCAAGAAAATATTTGATGCTCTCAAAGAACCAAGTTGGGTGGAAGCAATGCAGGATGAGCTTCACCAATTTGTAATTCAGGATGTTTGGGAGCTGGTTGATTGTGCTAGATATGTCAGACCTATAGGGACAAGATGGGTTCTCAGGAACAAAAGAGATTAAAGAGGCATTGTGGTCAGAAACAAGGCAAGGTTAGTGGCTCAAGGTTATACACAAGAGGAGGGGATAGACTATGAGGAGGTCTTTGCACCAGTTGCAAGGATTGAAGCTATTAGGATTTTTCTAGCCTATGCATCCTGCATGGGCTTCATAGTCTATCAAATGGATGTCAAGAGTGCCTTCCTTTATGGAACTATTTTTTAGGAAGTTTATGTGATGCAACCTCCTGGTTTTGAGGATCCAGAGCATCCAGATAAAGTGTATAGAGTCAAAAAGGCTATGTATGGCCTTCATCAAGCCCCTAGAGCATGGTATGGTACTTTGTCTACCTATTTGGTGGACAATGGATTCAAGAGGGGCACCATAGATCAGACACTATTTACAAAGAAGAAAGGCAAGGATGTGTTGCTTGTGCAGGTCTATGTTGATGATATCATTTTTGGGTCTACTGATCCAAAGATGAGTGAGGATTTCTCCAAGCTTATGACAGACAAATTCAAGATGAGTGCTATGGGGGAGATGAACTTCTTTCTTGGTTTACAAGTTCAGAAGAAAGAGGATGGTATCTTCATCTCCCAGGACAAATATGTTGCTGAGATCTTGAAGAAGTTTGGCTTTTCTCCACATGAAAAGAGGGCTACTACTCCTATGGATAGAGAACACCCTTGGGGAAAGATTGGAGATGGGAAAGATGTTGATGTCAGGCATTATAGATCCATGATTGGATCCTTGATGTATCTTACTGCCTCCAGACCTGATATCATGTTTGCTGTGTGTGCTTGTGCACGCCATGAAGTGACTCCCAAAGAATGTCACCTTTATGCTGTGAAGAGGATCTTTAGGTACCTAAGATGCTATCCTAGTCTTGGTTTGTGGTACCCGAAGGATTCACCATTGGAGCTGATTGCATATTCAGATAGTGATTATGGAGGTGATAAATTTGATAGGAAATCCACAACTGGTGGATGTCAGTTTCTTGGGAGCAGGTTAATATCTTGGCAATTCAAGAAAAAAACAGTGGTGGCTAATTCTACAACTGAAGTAGAGTATGTGGCTGCAGCTGCATGTTGTGGCCAAGTGTTGTGGATTCAGAACCAGCTGTTGGACTATGGGTACAATTTCATGCATACTAAGATATTTGTTGACAATAATAGTACTTTATGCATCATTAAGAATCTTGTACATCATTCTAAAACTAAACACATAGAAATTAGACACCATTTTATAAGAGATTGCTTTGAGAAAGGTTTAATACAACCAGATAGGGTTGACACTGAGGAAAATGTGTCAGATTTATTAACTAAACCTTTTGATGCTGGGAGATTTCAATACTTGGTAACAAGTATTGGAATGGTCAATCTCACATAATATGTGTTTTAGAGTCTTTTTGTAAAAGTATGTACAGGATGATGCATTATTATTGGTCTTATTAGATTTTCCACTATCTTTTCTAACACTGACAAAGGTTACTTGAACACTGATAAGTGTTTTTGTAACGTTGTCAGCAATATAATTGTCTAACGCTGACAAAGCTTCCTTCAACGCTGTCATGTGTTATCGGGGCGTTGTTAGCAACAATGTTAGTTTTGTGGTTTTCAATCTAAATGTGCAGATGGTGTTAGCAGTATACCATTGGATACAGAGTTGCTTATGGATCAATGGAGAAGCATTTGGACAAGTTTTTATTTATGGATGATGGTTGGAATGTTTCATTCCTATCTTGACATAAATTTTTTATGTTCATGCTTGATTTTAGCAAACTTTTTGTATCATAGTTTAAGGGGAGGTTTTAGGAACCTTTAGGATGTTTGGGTATCCATATGATACTCTTATCACAGTTCTAGATTGTGTCCACAGGTGAGTATGAGTTAGTTTTACTAAATCATGAGGCACTGTAGCATGCAAAGTTGATATACTGTGCATGCTGCCAAGACATTTTTGGCCTAGAATTGGTTGTGGTCTGTTGGGAGACTTGGGAATGATTTTGATATGGGATTTACCTGGGAGTAACAAGGATTTTATAAGGTAACTTGGTTGTTAAGAGTTTTGGTTAGCAAGGGACACTAGAGGACTGTTATGTCTATCTTGCTTATGCAAGTGTGCATAACTGGACAGTGCTTGTCGCCCTATAATAATTATCAGCTTTTGGTTATCTTCTCTAGGATAAATTACTTGTTAAGGTCATTTTTCACATTTTAAAATATTTTTAGTTTTGGACGCTGACAAGAATTTTCCAAGCGTTGTTGTGACCAAATTGGACGCTGACATGGCTATAGGCAAACGGTGACAAGATTATAGCCGTTGGGCGTTGATAGGTTATTTTTGACCGTTGACACTCAATGGGACCTACCCAGTTGTTCCTTTTTGACATATTTTCAAGCCGTAATTTTAGGAGTTGTTACTTTCATTTAATGCATGAGATAACTTATCACTTTTTCCATATTTTCATGATTGATTTTTGAAAATCTTTGCCTATTTTTGGGCCAATCACATGCATTCTTTTTCTCCTATAAATTTGGCTCCTATTTTGAACAGGGTATCTATAATTCTTGTCTAACAATTTTCTCTTATCAACTTCATCTTCTTCACTTAAAATTAACAGCTTTCATCAATGGCACCAAAGTTTAAACCAACAGAATTGGAATTGGGGTTCAGATCACAACACAACATGATTGCTTATCTTGCCGCTGATGATGCTCTGTTTCCCCAATACACACAAATGGTGGCGTATTTGAACGCATCCCCATTAAGGTATGCTCTTTCTCATGCACCACTCATTCCAGTCACACACATTAAGCAGTTTTGGAACACTGTTAGTTCCTCAACAGTTAATGGAGTGACCACATTGACTTCTATTGTTCATGGGAGATCTTGGGTGGTTACTGAGGCCTTGGTACGCCAAGCCTTGCATCTTGATGATGCTGATGGTATAGCCACCCTTCCCATAAATGAAATAGAACAAGGGCTTAGGGCTTTGGGATATCCTTTTCCTGATGAAGGTACTCTTAATAAGTATCATAAGCAGGAATTTCCCCCAGCCTGGAAGTACCTCATACATGTCCTTCTTCAATGTTTGAGTCCCAAATGTACTGCACACAATAAGATCAATAGATCCATTGCCAGTGCTATTGTGTGCATTGCAATAGGGCAAAAATATAACTATTCTAAAATGATTTTTGAGGGGATGTAAAAAAACAAGGGGACAAAGATGACTTTAGCTTATCCCCGTTTTCTGCAAATGGTTTTTGATGATCAAGGTTACTGCTCAAGGAATCACAATGATTTTTATAAGATCCCTGAGCAAAAGAAATCTATTTATATGAAGATGGACTCACCACCCTATAGAGACCTACCTTTAACCCAAGCCACGCTTGCTGTTATTGCAGCAGCACAACCCCAACCAGACCCCCAACCTCAAATTGACCCTCCACCACAACTTGAACCAATTCCTGGAACTTTACCTTCACCTGACCAAATGCAAATTGACTCAGAATCCTTCAACGCTGACACACTCAATGTTGGCGTTGATGTGCCTACTTCCAACGCTGACACGCAACCTTCACACCAAAGGACTACTGGAGTGTTCTCCTCTGGTGGTCCTAGCCATGTAGTAGAGACAACCACCACCACAAGTGTGGCTGGTGACCTGGATGAGGCTGGGACTATTGGTTCTGGCTTAGAAGCTGGCCAAGGCAGTCCCACCATCATTAAGTCATCATCCTTGCCCAATGAATCTGACTTGGGAGGTCAAATCCCCATTTCAGAAGAGGGCAGACTGGAACCAATGACTCTTATGGAATTGACGGCAGTCTGCATTAGCTTGCAAAAGCAAAATGCAGACTTAGTACAAGTAGTCAGCTCACAAGGCCTTGAACTCAAGCAATTGAGGGAGAGGATTGTTGTTTTGGAAAGTGATCGTGCTAGAAGGGGTATGGAGGAATCTTCCAAAGGGGAGGAAGATCAAATAAATCTGAGTAACCAACCCACATCTACCCATTCTTCCACACCATCTTCCACACCCCCTGAATATAGGTTGATGAAACGCCAAAGGACTACTGGAGTGTTCTCCTTTGGTGGTCCTAGCCATGTAGCAGAGAGAACCACCACCACAAGTGTGGTTGGTGACCTGGATGAGGCTGGGACTATTGGTTCTGGCTTAGAAGCTGGACAAGGCAGTCCCACCATCATTAAGTCCTCATCCTTGCCCAATGAATCTGACTTGGGAGGTCAAATCCCCATTTCAGAAGAGGGCAGACTGGAACCAATGACTCTTATGGAATTGACGGCAGTCTGTATTAGCTTGCAAAAGCAAAATGCAGACTTAGTACAAGTAGTCAGCTCACAAGGCCTTGAACTCAAGCAATTGAGGGAGAGGATTGTTGTTTTGGAAAGTGATCGTGCTAGAAGGGGTATGGAGGAATCTTCCAAATGGGAGGAAGATCAAATAAATCTGAGTGATAAGGGCAGCCAGGATGGTCAATCAATGGATGTTGATGAGGCCCTTACAACTTTGAAGAAACAAACAGGTTTTGATACGTCCTTAGTCTCTCCCACCAACTTAAATTTATCATTTACAGCTATGTTGAGAGAGGTTACACAAGGCGCTGAGGGAAGATATTTGAGCGTTGACAAGGAAAATTTGGACGCTGATAGAAGTATTTTGGGCGCTGATAGAACAAATTTGGGCGTTGACAGACCTGCACATGAAGGTGATGTATCCCAGTCATCATATATCATCAAGGAGGTTTCTACTTAGTTATTACCATCTACCTTACCAACCATTGCACCATCAGATAAGGGTAAGGGTAAAATGGTAGAAGAGATTGTTCCAAAGGATGCAGCTTAGGTTGAGTCTGATAGAAGATTAGCTGCACAAATTATGGAACAAGATGAAAAGGAAAAGTCACCATTTGTTGTGACTTCAGAAGAAGAAAGTGATGGAGCTAGCTCAGACTCAAGTGTGATGATAATAGAACCAGAAAGGCTTGAGTATGGTGATGAGTTTGCTAGGGAAAACTTGAGAGAATTGAAATTGCAGGTTGACTTTGACATGCCAGAGGTGGTTCAAATGTATCATGCTTGGGAAGACAGATGCATGGATAATCCAGACTTGACCATTTCAGATCAAATATGGGGTTTGGAGCTTCTTCTTAGAGTTCAGAAGGATTGCCAGGTAATTTTGAAACACAAGGCAAGTAACATTCTCTCAGAATTGAAAAGGGATAGAAGGGAGCTCTACTTTATGTTGCTCAGATGTCATGGAGTTGGATGGACATATCAGAAGTTGAAAGCTTTGACATTTGATGAGTTGGAAAACAGGGCTTATCCCATTTGGGTGAGAGTGCAGGAAGCAAAAACTCTCAGACTTCTTTCAGATGAAAGAAAGGAGGAACTTGCAGAAGAAATGGAAATCAAGAAAGCTATGATGGTTCCCAGGCCAGTGAAGAAGGGATTTTAATTTGAGTTTCCAAAAGATATGGATCCACTATATCAAAGTGAAGCAGTTATAAGAAAGAGCCTCAAGCTCTCCCCATTAGAAGCTTCAGATATGGTGCAAGTGTTACCATTAGATTCCAGGAACCCAATTGTGAGCTATGAAGAAGATGAATGTGGGTTCTGGAAGATTGGCAGATTTGGCAAGGAGGTACACACTTTTACCACTCTCATATCTTTGTTTGCAAGTTGTGATAGAGAAGACTTGGTGGACCTTTGGAGGTTGCTGGAGACCAAGTATGAGGCTGAAGCACCAACTTCAGCTAATGGAATAAAACTTTGGACTACATTCAAAAGAATGTGTTGACCAAAAGATGAGGATCCTGCAATATGGAAGGATCTTGAAGATGATCTCAATGGTCTTCAATGGAGGTTATATTCAGCTGCTGGTGTATATCATTTGAGTTCTACAAAGTTTGCTGAGTATCTACTTGTGGATGCTCAGTATTTCATATCCAAGGCTATTTTGGAAAAGATGAAGGACACTCAGCTGGAGATAGATTATTCAAGTGACGTGGCAAAAGATTTGATCAGATTTATTCACTATCAATATGAGAAGGTTTGTAAGATTCCTCCTAGTCCTTAATGCTTATTCAGAAACTTGATCATAAGAGTGGATATCAAGTTTAGGGGAGGATTATTGGGAATAAATTAATGCCAGATCACTTGAGCGCTGACAAGAACAAAACAAGCGTTGACAAGAACAAAACAAGCGCTGACAGCTCAAGCGTTGACAAGTTAACGTCAAGCGTTGACACATTGAAGACAAGCACTGATGGAAGATATATTCTACGCGTGTATTATATTCTAGATTACTTCTAGTAAAGATAAGAACAATAATGTATTTTCTATATTTATCTTTACCTAGAATAGTTGATACGTAGATTATTGTACAAGGCTTCTTATGTCTATAAAAGAAGGCCTTTAGGTTAATGTTTAATATAAGTTTTATATAAGTTTTCATTCGTAAACATCTTTCATTGTAAGCAAGTTTGATATTGATAATCAAAGTGAAAGTTTGTTTATATCGTTGTGTGTTCTTGTTTAAGTGTTAAATTCCGCATAACACTTAGATTCATAAAGCATATACAAAAGTTTCTCTACGTGTATTACTTGATCTAATCTCGTAATACACAAAGCTAATCGATCTAAGTTTGGGATCAACATGATTCTATTCAATCTGTAAGAATGTTGGCCCCTCCTTTGATGTTTAAGGGTCAAGCTAGCTTTGCAAGTCCTGAGTACCTTGCCAAAGCTCAAGCTACGAACCCGTGTCTTTATCTTGATGAGACTGAAAGGACAGATCTTGATTGCATGCCTGTTAGTGCCGATAGTGAAGAGACTGCCCTTTGGGATGCTGATAGTCAACCACTTGTTAATAAGGAGTTTGTGAAACCATATAATTATGCTTATGAGAATAGTCTTTATGGCCTTTTCAACAAACAAACTCAGAAAACTCGTAAGGAAGTGTTCCTATAATGCACACAAAAGAGAATTCAATGGAAGAAAGCATTTGCCCCTAAGAAATCTAATGTTGACAAATACATAAACTACCTCCCTCTAGATGAATCTAAAAGCAAGAGTAGGAAAACATTTGGTATTCTTAAACACCACATAGATAATGTTAAATCTATTGTTGAAAGAGACTGGGCAAAACGTGAAAATGCTGAGTGGACACGTCCGATTCCTCAAGATATTACCTTGCTTGTGAAAGAACTCTTAATTCCTAACACGGCATTGATTAAAGAAGCTGTTCTTTAACTTGAAGAGTTCATTCGAACTGAAATGTATGATGATTTAAAATATGTTGAATCTCTTGAGAAACACATTGAAGATCTTCAAATGGAGAAGACTGATTTTTCAGATGAATATGATTTACTATTGCAAGAATGTGTTTCTAACGATGTTATGTGTGCTTATTTTACATCTTGTGCTGATATTGATGAATATTCTGAAGTTTCATGCCAATATCTTGATAAAAGCAAAGAATGTGAACGTCTTGAAATTGAGCTTTCGAAACGTAAAGAAAATGTTGACAAAAAGGCTTTTGAGTTACTTCAACACAAAAATAATTTCCCTCAAAAACATTGTCATTCACTTGAACTTGCTTTGCAAAAAGACGTTGGTAGTTTTCTACACGATAATAAATTGCAAGAAAAACTTTCCCAAACATTTCGAGAAATGAATGAACATAATTTGGAAATTAAAGGGTTGAAAGCTCAGTTACAAGACAGGGACAGAGCGATAGTAGAGTTGCAGAAACTCATTGCTAAAATGGGTGGGAAAATTGTGGAACCTAGCATTAAGAAAAATGTTGTTAGATAACCCAATGCCTCTAAAGAGAATACATCCTCTATCTTGGGAAAACCATCTGCTTTATCTAATTCCTCGTTTGTAAAACCTGTGTTTGCCCCCAAGATGGATGGAAAGGAAAGGTTACCACAAGCTCAACCCATACGGAATCCTATAGCACCAAGCGTTAAGCATAATAATGTGATCAAACCAGGGATGTATAGAATGCCCACTAAGCCCATAAACAAAGTTAGTCAATCGCCTCAGACTTCTAGAAACACTAATATTCGTGTGTCTTCTACTACAGGAATAGTTTCCACTACTAGCGGTAGCTGGCCATAGCTAAAGCGCACACAAGTGAATGATAAGGTCTGGAAACACAAGAATCAAGGGGAGATGTAGGAAGTAGAAGAACACCCTAGGAATTTGAACGTTTTTAAGAATAAAAAGTCTGTAATCGCATGTAATGACGATTTGAATGATGTGAATGATTTGAATGCTATGAATGTGAAATTTGTTTGTGTCAAATGTGGAAAGTGTGCTAATGCTAATCATTCTATGTGTGCTATAAATAAAGTCAAAGGCGTAGATACTAGAACTAAGAAGCAAGTTGTAATGCCTATTAGAGCTAGTAAACCCAAATGCAAAGTGAACCATTTTGGTGCAACCCCCACTGAGAAAAGTAATGCATCTGACTCCACCACTAAGAATCCTAGAAGCAAAATTAAGGAATTATATGAGTCTGCCAGTAAGTCTTGGAAATGGTGGTTTGCTAATCAATGTCCTCCCGGATATAAATGGATGCCTAAAGTTAGGACAAAAAATGTGAAAACGAGTGTTAGTTTGCCTTTAAATGTTGATAAGGACACTAATGATTCTACTATCACAACTACTGTGGTATCCAATTTAGAAAATGCTCCATCGTGTTCTAACTCTTCTGCAGGTGATACAAATAATTCTCTTCATACTGGACTCCGGATGCACGAAGCACATGACGGGGAATCTCAAGCTTCTAATTAACTTCGTGGAGAATTTCCTGGGTAAGGTCCAATTCGGAAATGATCAATTTGCACCGATCCTAGGATATGGAGATTTGGTTCAGGGGAATATCCACGATAAAAAGGGTATACTACGTCGAAGGGCTCAATCACAATTTTTTCTCGGTTGGTCAATTCTGTGATGCGGATTTGGAAGTTGCTTTCAGAAAGAAGACATGTTTTGCTCGTGATTATGATGGGAATGACTTACTTACCGGTACACGGGGTACTGATCTTTACACAATTTCACTTCAAGACACAACTTCATCAACTCCAATTTGCTTCATGGCTAAAGCTTCAACGACTCAGGCATGGTTATGGCATCAACGTCTTTCTCATCTCAACTTTGATACCATTAACTTGCTTTCCAAGAAAGATATTGTGAGAGGCCTTCCAAGCTTGAAATTCATCAAAGATCATCTTTGTTCTTCTTGTGAACTTTGTAAAGCTAAACGAAGTAGCTTTAAAACAAAGACCACACCAAGCTCTAAAGGACGGTTAGATCTTCTTCACATGGATCTGTGTGGTCCCATGCGTGTTCAGAGTATCAATGGAAAGAAATATATTCTTGTAATAGTCGATGATTACTCAAGGTACACATGGACTCACTTCTTGAGGTCCTAGGATGAAACACCCGACGTTCTCATCAGCTTTCTTAAATTGATACAACGTGGTCTTCAAGCTCAAGTTAAAGTGGTTCGTACAGACAAAGGTATAGAATTTTTGAATTCAAATCTGAGAAAGTATTTTGAAGCCGAAGGGATTGAACATGAAACATCTATTGCTCGAACACCCGAACAAAACAGCGTTGTTAAAAGACAAAACCGTACTTTTGTTGAAGCTGCTCGAACATTATTATCCGCTTCAAAACTTCCACTATACTTTTGGGCCGAAGCCGTGTCAACCGCATGCTACACACAAAACCGTTCCTTAATTATCCCAAGACATGAAAAGTCACCATATCACATAATTCATGATCGAAAACCTTCACTCAAACTCCTTCATGTTTTTGGATGTACTTGCTACATTATTCGAGATGGTGAAAATTTGGATAAGATGAAAGAGAAAGGTGATGCATGTATTCTTGTGGGATATGCAACTCAGTCAAAGGGATATAGAGTATACAACAAGAGAACAAAATTGATTGTCGAGAAAATTCATATCCGATTTGATGAATTGCAAGAGATGGCACTTGAACAAAACAGTTTAAGTCCCGACCCACAACGACAAACGACTTCCGTTCACAACCGCACGGAACTCGAAGCTCAAGACCACAGCAATGAACCGTCAAGTTCAACGCTGGTTCCAGAAAATGTTCCTAGAGCTGATATAACAGTCGACACGACAACTGAAGAGTTGGAAATGTTATATGGACCAATGTTTGATGAATATTTCATGGGGGAGAAACAAGTTATACCGAAGTCTTCCGCTGACACTCATGATAAGACTGATGATACCGATCATCGTCAACAACCAGATACAACTTCATCTACGTCAACACGGGTTGCTGCAGATTTACCTCCTCAGAATATCACTTCAACAATCGATCCTACAACATCCACAACTACTGTCATTGCTCCAGAGAACACAACCCATTCGGTACACCGGTACACGAAACTGGAGAGTCTTCTACTCGCCATGTTGATCCCTCAAATATGCATACGTTCTACCAACGACATCCTTCAACACATCATTGGACCCGAGATCATCCTTTGGTTTATGTCATTGGAAACCCTTCATAGCCCGTTCGCACAAGACGACAGCTTAACACCGATGCTGATGTTTGTATGTTCGCACTCGCTGTGAGTTCAGCTGAACCGAAAAACATCAAAGAAGCATTAGCTGATCATGCTTGGATTGAATCGATGACGGATGAACTTCAACAATTTGAAAGACTTAAAGTCTGGGAACTTGTTGACAGACCATACGATGTAACACCATTAAATCTTCGATGGATCTGGAAAAACAAGATGGATGAAGAGAACACGATCATCAAGAATAAATCTAGACTAGTGGCTAACGGGTATAAAAGAAAGAGGGTATTGATTTTGAAGAATCATTTGCACCAATAGCTCGAATGGAAGCGGTCAAGATTTTCCTTGCTTATTCTGCACATAAGGGATTCATCGTTTATCAAATGGACGTAAAGACGGCGTTTCTTAACGGTCCTTTAAAGGAAGAAGTTTATGTCACGCAGCCGGAAGGATTCGTCAATCCTCATTATCCTAACAAGGTGTATCGTCTCCACAAAGCACTATATGGACTCAAGTAAGCTCCAAGGGCGTGGTACGACGAGCTCTCGAAATTTCTGGTCTCCAAAGGTTTCTCAAAAGGTTCCATAGATTTAACTTTATTCACTTATAAATATGGGGATGACATTTTGCTTGTGCAAATTTATGTTGATGTCATTATTTTCGGGTCTACAAACCCAAAACTTTCAAAATGGTTTGAAAAAGTAATGCACAGCAGATTTGAAATGTCTATGATGGGCGAACTAAAATTCTTTCTAGGAATTCAAGTTCACCAATCTCCAAGTGGTATCTTTATTAACCAAGCTAAGTATTGTCAAGAGATCACCACAAAGCATGGTATGACATCATGTGACCCCGTTGGGACACCTTTATCAACCACATCCCTAGATGCTGATTTGGAGGGATTACCCATTGATCAAACGAGATATCGTTCCATGATCGGGTCCCTCATGTACTTGACAACAAGCAGACCTGATATTCATCATGCTACATGTTATTGTGCACGATATCAAGAACGACCCACTGAAAAGCACCTCAAGGAGGTTAAACGGATCTTTCGGTACCTTAAGAATACCATTCACATGGGACTCTGGTATCCGAGGGAAACCGGTTTCTTTCTAACGGCCTATTCAGATTCTGATCATGCAGGGTGTCTTGATACATGTAAAAGTACTTCTGGTGGTGCACAACTTCTAGGTCAAGACAAGCTTGTGGGATGGTCTTCCAAGAAGCAGGATTGCACGTCACTTTCATCAGCCAAAGCGGAGTATGTGTCTCTATCTGCGTGTTGTGCTCAAGTTGTTTGGATGAGAACACAACTCACGGATTATAGCTTCCATTTTGAGAAAGTACCTATGTACTGTGACTCAAAGTCGGCTATAGCCATCTCCTGCAATCCGGTTCAGCATTCCCGCATGAAGCACATTGATGTCAGATATCACTTCATTAAGGAACAAGTTGAAAGAGGTATTGTTGAATTATACTTTGTTGGAACTGATTACCAATTAGCTGACTTGTTTACAAAAGCTCTTTCGAAAGAGAGGTTTGCGTATCTAGTTAGGCAAATTAGTATGAGATGTTTGACTCCAGCAGAACTGGAGGTTCTGGCAAAGAAGCCTGCTTGATTCATCTATCAAACATCTACCTATAAATATTAATGAAAAAGAAAAATACAAAACTATAAAACATATAAAAACAAAACACAAAATTAAAAAATCTTTCAAAATCCAAAAATATTCTTCTCGACATGTCTTTCAGTATCGATAATATGGACGTACCTAGAAATGTCGCTCAATAACGACATGGGTGTGTACATAAAGCTCGAATGAAAGTTGTAAATATTTTTCAAAACATGTCATTTCTATCTTTTCAAAAGGAAATTGTCTATTTTGGACAATATTTCCAACAACGGGTAGAGAAATCTATCTTGGGTTGAGCTTGTCACAAAACATTCAACGTTTTGAGCTCGACACAATGGCTTGTAATCACTTTCAGATTGCAACCCGGATCTAAATTCACGGGGGAGTGTACGCTTTTGTACTCTTACCCTTAGCAAAAGAAGTTAAATCTTCTTACACTTGAGTGGATTCGTCAAGACATTCAAAGTCTATGAACTCAAGTTTATGCTTTAGAAAAACCTTTTCGTAAAAAAGAATTGATTTTTCAAAAAGCGTTGAACACAATTTTTTCAAGAATTTCTCAATGATATTCAAAATCTTTCAAAAATTGTGTGTTCAACAACTCCTATCCTCAAAAGTTTAATGTGGATCAAATCCTCGTAATGACAATTCCATTGGATCAATTTTTGAGGGGGAGCAATTCAACTTCATGCAAAAGATTAACACATCTTTCTCCCGAAGATTTTCAAGACTATTTTTAAAAATATATTTTAATCAAATTTGGTATCTCTAATATCAAAAGATTTTATATATTAGAGATAGGGGGAGAAAATGTGATTAAAATGTGATCTTATATAAGACTCAAGCACTTTAACTCTTACCTACATGTGCGAAACACTTTCGATTATCGATGCACATGTGAAGGGGGAGCATTTCTGAAACGACAAAACTAGCAAGGTGTTAAATGTTTTTCAAACACTTTGTTAGAATTTAAAGTGGTTTTCATGGTTACGATCAAATACCCACAACATCTTTAATTCACGACGTTATTGGTGTCAAAAGGGAGGTTAGGTTTAAGTCCTATGATCCAACCAGAACCAGAGGGATCTTCCCAGGGCCAATCCAATAGATTATTAGAAGTCCTTAGGAAAGATGGAGTAGAATGTGAACGAAGCTAAATGCCGACTAAGTACTGATGATAGCACTGGAACAATCACAACAAGGTGCTATTAATGATGTCTTGGTAAGCATTGAAGGGGTTTAAGAATGAAAAAGAAATGTAAGGATAAAGGGTCTAAAGAAAGAAGCCCTCCATACAACTTAGGCAGAAACCGGGTCAACCCATCATGAAGACAAACTCAACATGGACCCAGTGATGTGAAGCACAACCCTTTCCTAGCTACTCAGACTTCTCTCAAAAGAAGTTTGTCTTATTGTCACGGAGATCAACACGACTTCTATTGACTTTCTCACTCCGATATAGTTGATATTGAATAGGTGGCATCTGCTCCAGCATTCGACCACTAAAAGTGCACAAATCGAGTCTAGAGTCAAGAGATCAATCAAATCTCGTTAGGACACAAAGATGAAGATAAAGAGAGTCCTATGCTATATCCTTACGATATTGCTAGAACACTCAGAGTGATACTACTCAGTATTCACAATGATGAGTGGAGATCCTTCCAGTGTTAACATTAAACAGCACTGCGGTAGGTCATATGCAAGATTCTTTATGAATTAAACATATGTAAAACTGAAAAGCAACAGTGGTTTGATTCTGAATTGATTCAAACTCGTTTTAGGTTTCTACGCAATATCTTTATGGTCTTGCCAGAACATTCAGAGTGATATTCATTAATATTCACAGTGACGAATAGAAATCCTTCTAGCGTCAACATCAAACAGCGGTACGGTAGGTGACTTGTGAGATTCTCATGAATCAAACTTGTGTCAACTGGAAAGCAACAATGGTAAGATTCTTAATGAATCAAACTTGTTCCATGAATTTGAATTGACGACTTCAATCAAGCGGATATTTATCCAATTGATTCACTCTTTATGTGCGCAGTCTTGCTTTGAGATGGTCGAGTAAAGAGAACGGCTAGTACAGCCGCGAAACCCTGTCAAGGAGATTCTTAATTGAATCTACCTAATCATAGGTACGATATTTAATATCGTATAACGGTCTTCACCGACTGGAGGTAAAACGCTACCGATTTAGGACGAATGTCAAAGCCATTCAGTCCGCGTCTATGTTTTGTCTCGAGAAGGTGGCGTCACGGTGTACTCAGCAAAGTCAAAGATTCATAACCACATATTCATGCCCAAAGACTTATCCAACAATTGATTGTGTGAGCATGTGGATAAAGACACAAGATCGCAAGATGTCAATGACAAGTCAAGGATGATTTGAAGATCTCAAGACTAAAAGACAAAGTCGAAAGACAATAACAAAGGCTCCAAGATCACAGAATGAAGGAAAAAAACTACTGTTACACGTTCAAGACTCATTTATGACGAGATTCGTAATCTCCGTTGATCTCCAAACATCAAAAGGGTATGACCTCACATTGGGGGAGATTGTTAGCCTCAAAATATTGAGTCAAACAAGAATGCTCGGTCATAGGTTATTATTGTAACATTAGTTAGAACATTGTAATAGGTAGTTAATTAGTCATGGTTTACGGGCTTGGATTTAAACTAATTAAAGTCCAAAAGACAAGCCCGGTCCAATATATAGCCCATTAAAGCCCGCATGTGGGTGGACTATATATACTACCCTCCTAGCATGTTAGGAGGGTTGGTTGTTCATTTTTTCACTTCTAATCTAATATTTCAAAAGTTAATCCTCTCCTCCTCTCTACTTTCTCTCACTACTTTCTCTCTCTAGGAATTCATCTCTTCTTCATCTATTTTCTTTCTTTCTTCATTGCTTAATCATCACAAATACTTGGGACAACACCTTAGGTGTGGTGTCGTTCTCAAGGAGGCTTGGTGTGTGTGTTAAGACTTGATTAACTTTTGAGATTAATATTGATCAAAGAAAATGAGAAAGAAAAGGATGACGATTACGATTAAAATTAAACTACGACGAAAGACGTAAACGTAAAACCGTAAAACGTGACGAAATTTAAAAATTACCCTAAAAATTCCTAGAAAATCATAATAAATCCCTAAAATTGCAATTAGAGTTTACCAAAAATCAAAACTTACTCAAACCTTTTATTTAATTAAATAATAATTTTTTAATGCTATTTAAAGCCCTAAAAATCAAATTAATTCATAAAAAGCCCAAAATAAGATTTTTCAATTTGTAAACCTCTAAATTAACTTAATTAAACTGAAAAGTATTTTTGAAAAATTTGAAACTAATTAAAACAATTTAAAATGATTAAAAATTAAATTAAATATTAAAATAATATTAAAAATTCTAAATTTATAAAAAATTCTAAAAACTTGCAAACTACTTTATTTTAACTTAAATAAAAAGAATTTTTTTATAAAAAATAAGTTTTTATTAAAAATAATTATTTAAAAATTAAAAGTTTTTAATAAAAGTTTTTAAATAATTAATGTTATATATTATAATTTTTAATACAAGTCGTATGAAAAGTACATCGAAGTTGTATAAATACAACTTCTTACACACAACTACACAAGTACTTTTATCTTACACAAATGTATTTTTTTTTAACATGTGCCATAGAAAATAAAGTTTAATTTTAAAATTTTCTGGAAACTCGAATAAGTTGCATAAAACATTTTGAAAAATTCTCATTTGGGTGCAAAAATGAATGTGAAATGACCTAAATACCCCTATTGGGCCTCCAAATGTGCCAAAAGTGAAAACAGCCCCCTAAATGGGCTTTTTAGGCCCAATAAGAAAAATGTTAACCAAATGAGCCTAAAATTTCAAGATAAGCTTAAAATCAGATTTTAAACAAAAAACGCTAAAGGCCCAGAAGCTGAATCATTGCTTATCACAGCTTAATAGAATTCACCTTATTCTTAATGGGCTTTTTGGCCCATTAAGCCATAAGCTAATGCCATAAGCTGAAATTTGACACACATCCTTCTTATGAGATTATAAAGCTGTTTGTAAAAAGAATTTTTTAAAAAGATCAAGAAATAAGCCTGAAATAAGCCAAAGCCCTCTATAGAAAACGACGAAATAGTCATTTTTAGTTCTAGACCACTTCAAGAGCTGATTCAAGTTGAAAAAGGTTTTAAATGAAAAAACTAAGCTTAATCAACAAAAAGTTTTCAAATAAACACACTCAATAAGCTGGAAAAAGCAATAAGATGTTTTGGAAAAAGACAAATTAGTCGTTTTCTAGTCAAAAGCTAAAACCAAAAGTTGAAATCCTCAAAACTGACTTATAAGATGAAAACAATAAGTTCTATCACAAAAAATAATTTGTTGCACAATAGAATAAGCTGGAATGACTTATAAATAAGTTGTTGACCAAATAACACTAGCAGTGGCTAGCAACAGCGGGAAAGGGTTCCCATTACTTTGACTTTTTGACTTGCTTTTATAGGGAGATTCACTTGGTGATTTTGGACAATCAAGGCACCCTTACAACTAGTGAGTTGTAGGGAGTCACAAACAAGCAAAAAATCACAAATCCAACAGGCCAATTAGTACAGTTTAATCAATCAATGCACAGACATGAAATAAGCAGATCTGGTGATTAAAAAGAAGATTAAGCAAGATTAAGCCAACCAAATTTAACCAAAAGCATACAACAGCTTAAATGAACTTAGTTTAACACAAATAAACTTGTTTCATCGCATGGCTTCAAGATTTGAGCTAGTTTTGATCATATGTTAGTTACTGATGAACAATGAACATGCAAGATCTGGTTTTGTTGAACTACTTGACCACAAATCCAATTTCAAGGCCACAAATCTACTTCACATGTTGCATACACTTTGTTTTCACTCTTGTTATCTAATACAAGGTTTTATAGCCTCGTATGAAAGTTCGTTAAACCGATCTTTTCGAATTGATTACCGTTAATTAGTGCGACTCAATTGTTCTTGGTGGAAAATAAAATGGTTAGTTGATTACCTATTTTCAAACTAAAATGTCGTTGATTAAAATAAAAACTTTAAAAAATTTAAACTAAAGATAAAATCGTGCAATATTTGGAAATTAAAACGTAAATGATTAAAAACTTGAATACTTGGTAAAAATAAACTAAGACGAAACTTGTTTAAAATAATTCTAAAAATGGCAGGAAAAATTAAATTTGAAAACGAAGGAAAATAAAACAAAAACCAGAGTCAGATCGCAATGCGATCGTACTCTGATCGTAGTGATGGATTGTGACCACCGATCACACTCACGATCGTAGCCAGGGTCAGATCGCACTCAATACGATGGGAAAGCGTGATCGCACTCACAGATCGCAACCACGATCGCAACAAGTGGATCGTGGTCTTTGATCGTGGTCTGTGATCGTTACAACAATGATCACAATCAATGCGACCGTAATCAAGGAAATGTGACACGATCGCACCCACAGATCGCAATGCGTGATCGTGGTGTGGATCGTAGTCAGGGAAAGAAGAATGGGATCGCAATCAATGCGATCGAAGCCAAGGATCGTAACAATGAAAACCCTCCTAAGATAGTAATGAAACACAAAGAGCAACTTAAGCAGAAATGAATAAGCAGTTAATACAATAAGCACTTACCAACTTTTAGACAAAGATAAATAAGCACAAATTTGACAACTTTTAGAATCTAAAACATGGAAACTCAATAAACGAACTTTAAAACAATAAAACTTTTAAGAAAGCTTAAAAGTGAACAAGATAAACATACAAATAAGCCAATAAGCACTAAGAGCTTAAAACTTAAACCGTATGAAAGCTTATGTAGGAATAAAAAGATTAACTTTTTAATCCCGAAAACATCAAGATCAAACACAAGTCTTTAATATTTCGGATCAAAGTAAACCAAAATCAAGAAAGGTAGAAAGAGATTAAAGAACAAAAAGCTTAACTTGAACTTGTGATTAATGGAATCCAAATACAAGGATGATTAAAAGCTTAAACTTGAAAGATAAAAATAAAGAAAAAGATGAAAACTTAGTGAGAGAAAGCTTAAAACTTTCTCCCTCTAAAAACTAGAAGGAAAAATGAAAATGAAACTAGCTAACCAACCATCCTAATGTGTTTAGGAGGGTATTTATAGGAAAATGGGGAGGTGCATGTGTTGCCTCCTCTTTCTTTCTTCTCGGATCGACTCGATTTAAATCCTTTGTCTTTCTCGACGTCGTCTCGGGATTTGTCGATGTAAATTGAACTCGTCTTATAATCTTCTTCTATAATTAGACTTGAGTTCTTCGACTTCATTAAACTTCCGTCTTTAGACTTTTTCCTCGATAAATCTTCAGAATAGGTCTTGGACTTCCGTTCTTTTTGTATTCTTGATCTTTTGACTTCGTCTTTCCTCGTTTTCTTCAATAAAAGCCCGTGAAAGCCCGTGTTTTCTTCATTTTTCATCTTTTGGTCCTAGAACACAATAAAAACACAAACTACGCATAATTCTGACTTTTACGACATAAAATACACGTTTTGGTCTTGGTATTATTGGAAATAAGTGGTAAAAGGATAAGTGTTTTCACACTTATTATTATCCCTTGATTAGCATACAATCTAGGTGTTCGCAAAGTTTCAGTCAAAAAAGACCTAAAACAAGCTAGTTATGCAAAGATTCAGAAATGGTGTTTCAAAACACAAAGTAAATAGATTTTTGCATACAACCACCCAAAAATCAGATACCAACATACAATAACTTTAAATACCTACCACATCTCATGCAAACTTAAACCAAATAGCAATCCTAAACACCCTTTTAAATTTTTAATTCAAAATTTTTCAAAGTCAAAAATGTTTTCAGGTTAAACCAAGCTTAAACATGCATCATAACAGTATCCTCAAACACTTAGAATAAGATTCAAGGCACAAGAACACACCAAACAACAACGGAATCCCAAAATCACTTAAAACAAAGTTTGAAATATTTTTCAAGAGAAAAAGGCAAACCTCATGAATGTACATCCACACTCACGAATTTTATAGCTTATGTGGTAGCTTAACAACCACAAGCTTCCGATAACCTGCTAAGATCAACAGGGTTAGTAACAAACAGATTAATAAAAGAAAAGGAGAATGAAACAGAATCCTTCCAAAAATTGTACCCCACTCCTTGAATATTCCCAAACCTAGATCTCACTACACCTTGATAAGTATCTTATCAGGGTGCTATGATCAATCCAAGGCCCAAAAACTCCAAGTGTTTATACAAGAAAATGGAAAGATTCAGATTTTGGAAAACTTTGAACAAACTTTCATAAACTTTAAAACAAACTTTGAAACTTAAAAACCAAACTCATAACATTAAGCAATAACAAGAAAGTAAAGTGGTGCTTGGAATTCGTCACAAAGTTCAAACATTTTTCATTCACTTGAAACAATGATTTATAGACTTTTGACCAAAGGAAAACCAAGAACATGTTCAATGTATGAAACCTAAGGCCTTTATATAGGCTCACAATAGTTCTAGAAAGCTGAAAATAAACTAAAACCCTAAGTGATGAACTTCCAACTTTGCCCTTGTGAATTCTGAATTTCTTGACTGAACATGTGAAGAATTTTGTTGTGTAGTGATCTTGGACGTTGCTTTTGTGCTTAGGATGAAAGCAAGGCTTTGGGTCGTTGATATGCTGGAAATTCTTGTCCTCTTCTCAAAAGCATGTAGTAGGGGTGGTTCATGTGACCAATGTGATGAGGTGGCAACAAAGTTATGAGTTGGGTTTGTTTAAATAAGGCCTTAATCACTAATCTGGAAAGATTAAGCCTTAATTCTTAGTGATTAGCAAAACCCTAATTCGTGTTCTTCATGGAATAGTAGATGTTTTGTTCCAGTTTAGTGTTTAAACTTTGTGTTAGGCGCCAAGATTAATATAGTATTAATCTAGTATTAGTGGGTTTATGAGGTAGCACAATGGTGGGTTTTGATTGGTTGTGGAGAGTGAGTGTGGCACGTGTCTTCACTGCATTGGTCTAGGTAAGTATGTGTCGGCCATATTTAACCCTCCATCTCTCTTTCTTGTTTCATTTCATGTTTAAACATTGCAAAACTGAATTCCCTTTGTAAATAAAGTTTTGGTTTTTATATTTTGGCCACAAAAACATTTGCAAAGGTTTATCAAGGACTTGTTTTGTAATATCTTGATATATGAAGGGCTTTTTTTGACATGTCTTCATTATTCAAGGTCTTCACTTGTATTCTTGTCTTCAGGGAGGACTAAAAGTGACAAGTCTTCAATTTCGAGGGACCAATCTTGCCAATTCTTCAAAGTTGAGGGTCCTTTTTGTAAATTTGACAAACTTTAGGGACCAAACTTGTAATTATGAATAAAAAAGGGTATAAAGTTTCAATTCTTCAATAATGAAGGACCCTTCTTGTACAATCTTCAATTCTTCAAGGTCTTTTCTTGGAAAATCAACTCTAAGGCCCGGTTCATTATGCGGCTTCGTTTCCCGTGTTCGTTTTTTATTGATTCTTGTGATCTTTTGTCATTATCTCGATATCCGTACCTAAAATACACATTGAACAAACACAAGCATATATTTGGCACTTTTTATGATATTTTAACCGTTTTAAGCCCGTTTTGGACGATGAGACTATGTATACAAGCAGTCTCATCACTCCCCATACTAAACCATTGTCGTGCCCTCACGCAATGCTAGAATAAAGTATCATAGCACCTCCAAAATCATTTTTATGGACTTTTATTGAAATGTAAACTACACTACACTACTACTACTTGCTACTACTTGTGTTTTAGACATAATGTATGATTTTAATCGCAAAATAGGACGATTAGTTTCATATAACAAGAACACGTGAATGCTTCATTAGAAATAATTTCGTCGACTTGATTTTCACCCAATTCCATGCTAAGCGTGTAACGAGATCATTGTCATTATAAGTTAGTAATGCTAACACTACTCATATTCCCTAATCACGTACTTAGACTCCCTTAATCCTAAGTGGTATCTCTTATATTTTATTTTTGTCTTGAATGTTCACTAGGATACATTTTTTACTTATGCGATGATAGAGATTAAGGCCCATAAATAGAGTCATAACGGTGTAACCAAGACCATCGAATTAACAACCTCCCCCAACAGATAACGATGTCAAAAATTTAAGTCAACAAGAAGGATCGATAAACACGATTTTATAACGGTTTTAAACATGAGACTTTGATGTGTGTTCGCAAGTCCTAAACAAAGGGCCAAAAACTTGATGTTGCGAAAGCGAGTTTTAAATTTATATATTACTAGACATTACCAAACAAGGGAGTAAAAACACAACACGGTCAAGTATACCCTTTCGTGTATAGCATAGTCTAAAGGTAAGTCGAGGTCGATCCACGGGATTGGTGTTAACAAGTTAAAAAAATTATCTTTAGATTTTCACAAGTTCTAAAGACTTAAGCTTATCCAAATGATGATTCAAAGAACATAGAAATGATATATACCTAAGATGAATTACAAGCACATAAACAAGGTAAGACAACATGTCGATTGTTAGTCGTGCATGCAACATCTAATTGATATGACAAGAATCCGGTTAAAGACTTTGTCATACCAACATCATTAAGATTAGTTTATGCTTGATTTCAATAGCTAAGGTAGTACATGAGATTATGCAAGAGTTGGTATATGTTTTAATCCCCTAATCGTCACACAAGTGATTAACAAGATTTATTTATTAGATGACATGAAACTCATCCGTTCACATGAGTATTAGTCAATGATCATGGATGAATCCAACATATAACAATGGTCTTACATAATAACATATAATACAAGAGCATCTAAATCACACTTATAATCATGAACTAGGGAGAAAGTGCGCCGCACAAACCTAATTGTGCGTCGTACTTCACCCCTGTGAAACTAATATAAACAAATCAATAATCACAATCACAAGCATCAATAAACTAAGAAACATATCAATTTGATTAGTAGAGAAATCTACCCAATCCATTTATGCGAGTGGTTTGATTATAAAGTACCAAATTCAATATTCATAACAAAACAATCAGTAATCCAACAACCCAATATTCCAATGATGATATAGGTTCTAGAATTCATGGTGCTCCAGTAGTAATTCATGGTGGTGTTGGTGATATGGTAGAACATCATGGATTAGAGGAGTCTTTGGATCATTGGATCCAAAGATCCTCACCTAGTTCTCTCTTCTCCAATAGAGGTATAGGATAGATTGATAATATATAAGTTGTGTGTTTCTCTTTGTTTTTGGGGTGTTAATATAGCCTTTCTAACACTCGGGGACCAAGGTAAAATTAAATGATCGGACTATGAGTAAATGTGAGTCATAAATATGACTTTTGAGCTGTGTAGAAAGAAAAGTGTGCCACACTTTTTCATTTGTGCGCCGCACATTTGCCTGCAGAAAAGTGCGCCGCACATTTGGTCATTCCAGCTTTGGACCAAATTGCAAAGTTGTAGATCTTTATTTCCTCTTTCCGTGGCCGCTTGAATCAACTAAAACGGAGTTCGTATGCTCAAAATATGGCCAAAACAGTGACAGGTGTCGGAAGATCAGAAGCTTGACTTTATTTCTTCGTTTAATCTTCATATCTTCGTGTTTTCTTCCATTTCCTTCCACGACACATCCTTGGAACCTATACATCAAATATAGTCTATTAAGTATCGATATTTCACATAATTAACCTAAATATACACAGATAACGCACACGCAAACATGTATAATTAGAGTGTTATTAGACTTATTACCAAGACTTTTCTACACCCCCTAACAAATGGGCCTTATTATCATGGGTTTACCTCCATCTTTTATTCAACTCCACCATGGAGCTTTTATTATGACTTCGGTCTTGCCTTGCCTTTTATTTAACCTTGCCATGAGGTGTTTATTATGGCCAAAGACGTATATCCTCATGCTAAAAGCGAATTTTGGATCTTTAAAGCTTCAAGATTAAGGCTTAATCACTTTCAATTTTTCATAGATTTTTCGGCCTTGTGAGCTTCGAATTTTTGCTTGATTTAGGTGAGCACTTGAAATTTTATTATTGGGTGAAGCTTTCGATTATTCGGGTTGCCAATACTTCCAAACCGTGACGCTGGCGATACCTTAATGTTTTTCCAATTTAATTACATGGAAGCTACTAGAAAAAGACTAGAAACCAACAATAAAGACTAAACCGCTAAGCCAATACTTATTAGCAAAATATATATACAAGCGAAGGGAGAATAAGCAAACAATTAGAACACATGAGTTTTTGAAAGAATACGAGTACTCTACGCTTAGCATAGTAACTTATAATTAACTCTATCATTTCTCGTCCTCATTTAAGAGACTTAGCCTAATATAAAGTTAAGGAATTGAAGCTAAGTGCTCAACACGCATGGTTGAGTCATCTCGCCATCGTAAAATCTACATTCGTGTCTTCAAACAGTTATAAAACATGAGAAAATTTTTAAAATTTGGCCATTTTTAGCCTTATTTTGCAACAAAACGATAAACAAAAAGATAAACTTTGGAAAGCGTGAAGGTTTGGCAAGGCAAGTATCTATTCACACCCTTACTAAAGTTAAACATTGTCCTCAATGTTTCGAGTCTAAGGGTAGGATACCCCCATACTAGAGACGTAGTCGAATGCCTAATCTAGCATGGAAAGGGTGGAACCATTAAATCAATAGCCGTTTATGAAGTGTGCTAAAAACCTATGGTTAGAACAATCAAGGATATATCATATGGATATCGAGACATTCAAAGCAAACGATCAAGTGCTCACGTAAAACGAACACGAGAGGCTCCAATCGTGAAGATAATGATCATCTAAAAACCACATATCACAAACAACCACCGAACAAAGGTTGGAAGGGCACAAATCCCCTCACGTAAGACACATTAGAAAGCGATAATATGTAAATGGATAAGCATGGGACTCCCCCATGAGGCACCTCGTTTTTTTTATTACTGAGTCATGATCTCGACTCGATCCCCTGAATAATAATTATCATTAGGGAAGGTGACTTGGTCGAGGTCGTTGAAAGAAGGAACTTCCCCACCAAAGTAGTGCTTCAACCTATGGCCATTCACCTTGAAATTAGGACCATCATTTTGAGCTAGCTCGATGGTCCCATATGGAAACACTTGGGTAATGGTGAATGGACCCGACCAACGGGATTACAACTTACCGGAGAATATTTTCAATCTCGAGTTAAAAAGCAATACTTGATCCCCAATGTTAAAAACTCGGTTTTTAATTTTGGAATCATGAAAATTTTTTAGTTTTCTCTTTGTAAATCAATGATTTTTCATAAGCAATGTCCCTTAATTCATCCAATTCATTTAATTACATTTTCCGGTGTTTTCCCTCGGTCTCAATGTCATCATTACAATGCTTTAGGGCCCAATAAGCTTTGTGTTCGAGTTCAATGGGCAAGTGGAAATTCTTCACATACACAAGCTTGTAAGGAGTGCACCCAATGGGCGTCTTATGAGCGGTACAAAAGGCCCATAAAGCATCGTCTAACTTATCCGACCAAGATTGTTGATTTTCCCCTATCGATCTCTCCAAGATCCTCTTCAAATTTAGGTTTGAAACCTCGACTTGCCCACTCGTTTGCGGGTGATAAGCCGTAGAAAGCCGATGTCTAACCCCATATTTCGTTAGAACCCTTTCAAATTGGTCATTACAAAAATGAGTTCCACGATCGCTTATGATTTCACGAGGGGTTCCAAACCGAGAGAATAGTGGCTTCAAAAACTTCACTACCACACGAGCATCGCTCGTGGGCAAAGCCTTAGCTTCCACCCACTTGGATAGGTAGTCAACGTAGACAAGGATGTACTTATTACCACAAGATGATAGGAACGACCACATAAAATCAATTCCACAAACGTCAAACATCTCACACACTTGGATGATATTTTGTGGCATTTCATCGTTTTGTGAGGCTTTTCCTTGACGTTGGCATGAGTCACGCGACTTGACAAGTGCATGTGCATCTCAGTAAAAAGTAGGCTAAAAGAAACCGGCATCAAAGACCTTCTTCGCCGTGAGATTAGAACCATGGTGACCACCCGTGGGTCCCTCGTGACAAACTCTAAGGATATTAGAAGCTTCGGTGCCAAAAACACAACGTCGAATAATTTGATGCGCACAAGCCCGAAATAGGTATGGGTCGTTCCAAAAGTAGAACTTGAGGTCACGAAAGAATTTTCGATTTTGTTGAGTCGGCATACCCTTAATGATGAAGTTGCCCGCATGGTAATTTACGATATCCGCAAACCATGGGGTGGATGAATCTTTCTTAGAATTCACTACACCAAGTGTCTCGAGAGGAAATGTTTCGGTAATTTCCTTATTCTCGTACACACTTTGGTGAGGATTTTTTAATCGAGAGAGGTGATCGGTCGCTAAACATCAAATTCTTGTAGGAGGAGAATCCAACGAAGAAATCTCATCTTAGCATCTTGTTTAGCCAAGAGGTACTTGATTGTCGAATGATCCGTATACACTATACTTTTGGTCAAGAGGAGATAAGGTCGGAATTTCACAAATGCATACACCACGGCAAGGAAATCCTTTTCCGTTGTGGTATACTTAAGTTGAGCCTCGGTCATCGTCTTGCTAGCATAGTGAATAGGCAAGAAGTGTTTTTCATGACGTTGCCCTAAAACGGCCCCAATAGCGTAATCACTTGCATCACACATTAGTTCAAAGGGGAGGTTCCAATTGGGTGCAACAAGAATGGGAGCTGCGGTAAGTTTCCTCTTAAGGATTTCAAAGGCTCGTACACAATCTTCGTTAAAGACAAAATGAGCATCTTTTTTGAGGAGGTGTGTAATGGGTCGAGATATCTTTGAAAAATCCTTGTTGAATCGACGATAAAAGCCCGCGTGGCCTATGAAACTCCTAACTCCCTTAATAGTTTTGGGATGAGGTAATTTGGCAATGACGTCTATCTTGGCTTTGTCTACCTCAATCCCTGCTTTCGAGACCTTGTGCCCTAAGACGATTCCTTCTTTAACCATAAAATGATATTTTTCCCAATTGAGCACAATGTTGGTTTCCTCACAACGTTTCAACAAGTGTTTCAAAATTCCTAAGCACGAAGTGAACGAACTACCAAACACGGAAAATTCATCCATAAAGACTTCCATCGTCTTCTCGGTCATGTCATGAAAAATAGCCATCACACACTGTTGAAAAGTTCACGGTGCATTGCAAAGTCCGAATGGCATTCTACGATAGGCAAACGTTCCATATGGACACGTAAACGTAGTTTTTTCTTGATCACGAGGATCTATGGGGATTTGAAAGTTACCGGAAAAACCATCTAAAAAGCAATAGAAATCGTTTCCCGCAAGACGCTCCAACATTTGATCCATGAAGGGAAAGGGAAAATGGTCTTTACGAGGGGCTTCATTTAACTTACGATAGTCAATACACACCCTCTAACCAGTCACGAGTCGAGTTGGAATTAACTCGTTGTCATCATTTGGCACAATGGTCATTCATCCATTTTTAGGGACACAATGAATGGGACTCACCCAAGGGCTATCGGAAATAGGGTAAATCATTCCCGCGTGAAGGAGTTTAAGGACTTCCTTTTTGAAGACGTCGTGAATTTTGGGGTTCATCCTCCTTTGGCATTGAATTGCGGTCTTGTAGTCTTCCTCCATTAAAAATTTTGTGGGTACAAAATTTTGGGTCGATACCCTTAATTTCGGATAATTTCCACGCAATTGCACCTTTGTGAGTCCTCAAGACATCGATAAGTGCGGGTTTTTCATCATCCAAAAGATCCTTCGGAATGATAACTGGCAAATTATCGTCTCCTTCCAAGAATACGTATTCAAGATGAGGAGGAATATCTTTCAACTAGAGGATTGGTGGTTCCTCGATTGAAGATTCGGGTTGGATACTCATAACCTCCACCGGCGGAGGAAATGGAAATCGTTAAGAAAATCCTTGATAATCGAAAAGTCCTCATCATTGTCGAGGTCTTCGTTAGAAGTTCGAGGTACATCAAACTCTTCCAAAGTAAAACAACCTCCTTCAAATGGAGTGAAAGATGGTTTCGAGTTATCAAGAATAGCATCGAGCATAGTGGGATTGCCACTATTTTCTTCATCACCAAAACCTAAAAATTCTTGTGAAAATTCCTCGCACACGACATCGACCATATTAATGTAGTTTATGGCCGCGATAGAATAAACATGAGAAAGTTTGGAGTTTTGAGTTGCGTTTATAACAAGTTCCTCGTTGTTGAAACGTAAGGTGATTTTCCATGCATGCACATCAATCAACGCTCTTGGCCTATCTAAAAACGAACGACCTAAAATAAGAGGAACTTGAGGATCCGTGGGAATATCGGATACGATAAAGTCTACCGGATAATAGAACTTTCCCACTTTCACAAAAACGTCTTTGGCCAATCCACATGCGGGAATCGTGGAATGATCGGTCATCTCGATAGACATTCTTGAAGGAGTAAGATTAGGAAGATTGAGCGACTTGAAGATTGCAAGAGGCATCAAATTGATACTAGCACCAAGATCAGCCAAGGCATAGCATTCTTCCATATCTTGAATACCAATTGGTATTAAGAACTTACTAGGGTCACCGACTTTTTGAGGAATGCGGTTAAGATAAACCGATGAACAACTAGACAATTTTTTCAATGTCTCCTTGTTGTTCAACATACTCTTAAAGTTGGCGGCTAAACGAGGCATCATAGTCAAAGCGTCGGCAAAACTTATGTTGAAATGCAAATCACAAAACATCTTAATAAAAAGCTCAAATTGGTAATTGTCACGTTCTTGCAATTTCTCCTTACGAAGTCTCGATGGGTAAGGTAAGGGTGGTGTTGGGTGGGACATAGGCATAGCCTTTAGAATCTCGGGTTCCAATGATGGTAAAGGGTCAACCGTAGGTGTGGTTTGAGCGGTGCTTTGTGGGATTGCAATGTGCTCCTTTTCGACCACCACCTCGGGTTCTTCCTCAATTTCCTCTACTATAGCAGTAATTAGTTGAGGAGTCGGTTCATTAAAGGTCTTACCACTACGTGTGGTAACCACTTTCATCTCTCCCTTCGGGTTTGACACGGTGTTACTAGGAAGACCATCCGAAGAAGACGGTTTACACATTATAGCCTCAAACATGCTTGATATTCTATCCTCAAACTTAGATTGCCTTTTATCCACCTTAAGCATCTCTTGTTTAATCTCATGTTGGCCTTGTTCCATCTTTTGTTGGTTTTGTTGTAACCTTTGCACGTTACTCTCTATTTTGTTTGCATGAGTCTTAAGTTCATTTGCAAGCTCGTTTTTCAACTCATTTTTCAAATCATTCTTAAACTCGGATCTTAGGCTAATTATCTCCCTTTGTATATTATCAAACCTAGCATCATTTCCCGTTGCATAATAAACAAATTCATTTGGAAGATCTTTCATGTTTTGCAAACCTTTGTTGTTGTTTTGAAGATCACTGTTTTGATTCTTGTTTTGTACTTGATTACTAGTCCCTTGATTCCCATAGTTGTTACCCTTATAATTTTTCCTTTGATTTCCTTGGTAACCAACTTGATTGTTTCGATAATTGTTAGCATTTTGATTTGGTGGAAAACCCGGTGGAGTCAATTGATTAGTGCGGGTAACTTTACCATTTTGGTTATAAGTTCTCGTGGCCGCGTAAGCACTCGAAGTGTTACCACCGTTGGTAATGCACTCGGAGAAATCATGACCTCCACCACAATACATACAAGAAACATCAACCGCTTTAGCCTAGCGGGAGTGGGTTGTTCACCAACTTTAAACTCAATCAAAAGTCCCTTAAGCTTATCAAATATCTTGTTCTCCAAATTAGCCTCTATTTGGAAAGCACCGATGGTATGTGACAATGAAGGTGAAGACGAAGCCTTGTGAACACTCGATGTGTTACGAGGACCATAGACCTTGGACCTATTCTCAATGATCAACAACGCTTCCTCGACCGTTTTACACAAAAAGTTACCACCCGCGGCGGCATTGAGATAGTCTCGCTCATGATCGTTCAATCCATTGTAAAACGTGTCGATTTGATGTAAGTCGGAAAAACCGTGATGAGGACATTCATGCAACATTTCCTTAAACCGATTCCAAGCCGTTGAAAAACTCTCATGATATTCTTATGAAAACTTTGAAATCTCGTTCTTCAAGTGCGTAGTCTTAGAGGGCGGGAAAAATTGGTTCACGAACTTAGAAACGAGATCCTTCCACGTCAATATAGAATTGGGTTGCTCATTCTCTAACCAAATTTCAGCGGGCCCCACTAAGGAATACGGAAAAAGCATCATCTTAGTCGAGTCGTTCGAGACGTCCTGAAACTTGCATGTGGCCGTAAGACGATTGAATTGGCGAATGTGGTTATGCAGGTTGTCCTTTTCGTCACCACGAAACTTGTTGTTTTGGATCATGGACAACAAACCCGTCTTAGCCTCAAAACTCTCCGCAAGGATAACGGGAATCACAATAGCCTCTCCATAACCCTCGGTGGGTGCTTGAAGCAACTCCATCATAGTACGATTAGCCATTGGAGCTTCTTGTTCTACGATGGGTTCGTCAATAGGAGATTCTTCACTAGAAGGTTTTCCTTCCTTTTGGTTTCTACATTTGCGTGCACGTCTTGCTTGGTTACGAGTTTGCATAAACGTCACGTACAACGTGGGGATGAGCAAAGAAGATTCTTTTGGGTGTTTTTACTTTTTCCAATTTCCTTGTGCTTTTGATTGTTTTTTACTTTTTTGGATTTTTGGTGATCTATTACGTAGACACAAATCTACAAAACTCTCCTCAAATCAAATCTCTCGATTAAAGGAGCCTCAAGGAATGAAAACGATCACGTGAAGTGAACGTATTCGATGACTTTAGAACATTGTTGGAACACCAAAACGTTCAGGAGGGTTTAATCTTTGAAACCAAGAAAATATATATGATACGTAGATAATACTTTGGGTGGAAAACCCTCGATTAGCCCTTTTTATCAAAACACGCACAAGCTAGCGGAGGAAACGAGGAGGCGCGAAGCACTTAAGAGCCTTTTTCCTTTAGGTTGTGAAATACAACCACCTTATACCCACCTTATAGTTTGTGTTTATCAAAATCAAGCTTCACGAAAGTATTTATCTATTTTTCCTTTTTTCTTTGTTTGAGATTCGAATACAATGATTGAGTGATGAAATCCAAATCAAGGTTGCGTTTTCACGCTTTTGGAGTACTTGTGAATTTATTGTGATACGTATACAAAATAGTAATAATATTTCACAATAAACAAAAACCGATAATACGTATGATTAGATTGCTAATCACACAAATAGTTATTATGGATAATATCAAAAAAATATTTGTTCAAATCAAAACACAACACGCCTCCCGGCAGCGGCGCCAAAATGATGGTTGTAATTTCACACTCGTTTAGGAAAACGAGGCAAAAGCGGTAAGTATTAAGCGTACGTTTAGGAAAACGTAAACACTTATGACCCTTAGGTGTGGTATCGTTCTCAAGGAGGCTTGGTGTGTGTGTTAAGACTTGATTACATTTGAGATTAATATTGATGAAAGAAACTGAGAAACAAAAGGATGACGATTACGATTAAAATTAAACTACGACGAAAGACGTAAACGTAAAACCGTAAAATGTGACGAAATTTAAAAATTACCCTTAAAATTCCTAAAAAATCACCCTAAAAATTCCTAAAAAATCACAATAAATCCTTATAAATGCAATTAGAGTTTACCAAATATCAAAACTTACTTAAACCTTTTGTTCAATTAAATAATAATTTTTAATGCTAATTAAAGCCCTAAAAATCAATTTAATTCATAAAAACCCCAAAATAAGATTTTTCAATTTGTAAACCTATAAAATAACTTAATTAAACTGAAAAGTATTTTTGAAAAATTTAAAACTAATTAAAACTATTTAAAATGATTAAAAATTAAAATTAAATATTAAAATAATATTAAAAATTAAAAATTTATAAAAAATTCTAAAAACTTGCAAACTACTTTATTTTAGTTTAAATAAACAGAAAATGAAAATGAAATGACCTAAATACCCCTATTGGGCCTCCAAATGTACCAAAAGTGAAAACAGTCCCCTAAATGGGCTTTTTAGGCCCAATAAGAAAAATGTTAACCAAATGAGCCCAAAATTTCAAGATAAGCTTAAAATCAGGTTTTAAACAAAAAACTCTAAAGGCCCAAAAGCTGAATCAGTGCTTATCACAGCTTAATAGAATTCAGCTTATTCTAAATGGGCTTTTTGGCCCATTAAGCCATAAGCTAATGCCATAAGCTAAAATTTGACACACATCCTTCTTATGAGATTATAAAACTGTTTGTAAAATAAATTTTTTAAAAAGCTAAAAAAATAAGCCTGAAATAAGCCAAAGCCCTCTATAGAAAACGAAAAAATAGTCGTTTTTGAGTTCTAGACCACTTCAAGAGTTGATTCAAGTTGCAAAAGGTTTTAAATGACAAAACAAAGCTTAATCAACAAAAAGTTTTCAAATAAACAAACTCAATAAGCTGGAAAAAGTAATAAGCTGTTTTGGAAAAAGACAAATTAGTCGTTTTCTAGTCAAAAGCTAAAACCAAAAGCTGAAATCCTCAAAACTGATTTATAATATGAAAACAATAAGTTTATCACAAAAAATAAGTTGTTGCACAATAGAATAAACTAGAATGACTTATAAATAAGTTGTTGACCAAATAACACTAGTAGTGGCTAGCAACAGTGGGAAAGGGTTCCTACTGCTTTGACTTTTTGAATTGCTTTTATAGAGAGATTCACTTGGTGATTTTGGACAATCAAGGCACCCCTACAACCAGTGAGTTTTAGGGAGTCACAAACAAGAAAAAACTCACAAATACAACATGCCAATTAGTATAGTTTAATCAATCAATGCATAGACATGACACATACATGAAATAAGCAGATCTGGTAATTAAAAGCAGATTAAGCAAGATTAAGCCAACCAAATTTAACCAAAAGCATACAATAGCTTAAATGAACTTAGTTTAACACAAATAAACTTGTTTCATCCCATGGCTTTAAGATTTGAGCTAGTTTTGAGCATATGTTAGTTATTGATAAACAATGAACAGGCAAGATCTAGTTTTGCTGAACTACTTGACCACAAATCCAATTTCAAAGCCACAAATCTACTTCACAGGTTGCATACACTTTGTTTTCACTCTTGTTATCCCTAGATTAGCATACAATCTAGGTTTTCACAAAGTTTCTGTCAAAAATGACCTAAAACAAGCTAGTTATGCAAAGATTCAGAAATGGTGTTTCAAAGCACAAAGTAAACAGATTTTTGCTTACAACCACCCAAAAATCAGATACCAACATACAATAACTTTAAATCCCTACCCCATCTCATGTAAACTTAAACCAAATAGCAATCCCAAACACCCTTTTAACTTTTTAAATAAAAAATTTACAAAGTCAAAAATGTTTTCAGGTTAAACCAAGCTTAAACATGCATCATAATAGTATCCTCAAACACTTAGAACAAGATTCAAGGCACAAGAACACACCAAGCAACAGTAGAATCCCAAAGTCACTTAGAACCAAAGTTTGACAGTTTTTCAAGAGAAAAAGGCAAACCTCATGAATGTACATCCACACTCACGAATTTTATAGCTTATATGGTAGCTTAACAACCACAAGCTTCCAATAAGCTTCTAAGATCAACAGGGTTAATAACAAACACATTAATAAAAGAAATGGAAAATGAAACAGAATCCTTCCAAAAATTATACCCCACTCCTTGAATATTCCCAAACCTAGATATCACTACACCTTGATAAGTATCTTATCAGGGTGCTATGAACAATCCAAGGCCCAAAAACTCCAAGTGTTTGTACAAGAAAATGGAAAGATTCAGATTTTGGAAAACTTTGAACAAACTTTCATAAACTTTAAAACAAACTTTGAAACTTCAAAAGCAAACTTATAACATTAAGCAATAACAAGAAAGTAAAGTGGTTCTTGGAATTCATCACAAAGTTCAAACATTTTTCATTCACTTGAAACAATGATTTACAAACTTTTGACCAAAGGAAAACCAAGAACAGGTTCTATGTATGAAACCTAAGGCCTTTATATAGGCTCACAATAGTTCTAGAAAGCTTAAGATAAACTAAAACTAAGTGATGAACTTCCAACTTTGCCCTTTTGAATTTTGAATTTCTTGACTAAACATGTGAAGAATTTTGTTGTGTAGTGATCTTGGACGTTGCTTTTGTGCTTAGGATGAAAGCAAGGCTTTGGGTTGTTGATATGCTGGAAATTCTTGTCCTCTTCTCAAAAGCATGTAGCTGGGGTGGTTCATGTGACCAATGTGATGAGGTGGCAACAAAGTTATGAGTTGGGTTTTGTTAAATAAGGCCTTAATCACTAATCTGGAAAAGATTAAGCCTTAATTCTTAGTGATTAGCAAAACCCTAATTCATGTTCTTCATGGAATAGTAGCTGTTTTGATCCAGTTTAGTGTTTAAACTTTGTGTTAGGCGCCAAGATTAATATAGTATTAATCTGGTATTAGTGGGTTTATGAGGTGGCACAATGGTAGGTTTTGGTTGGTTGTGGAGAGTGAGTGGGGCACGTGTCTTCACTGCATTGGTCTAGGTAAGTATTATGTTGGCCAGATTTAACCCTGCATCTCTCTTTCTTGTTTCATTTCATGTTTAAACCTTGCAAAGCTGAATTCCCTTTGTAAATGAAGTTTTGGTTTTTATGTTTTGGCCACAAAAACTTTTGCAAAGGTTTATCAAGGACTTGTTTTGTAATATCTTGATATTTGAAAGGCTGTTTTTGACATGTCTTCATTCTTCAAGGTCTTCACTTGTATTCTTGTCTTCATGGAGGACTAAAAGTGACAAGTCTTCAATTTTGAGGGACCAATCTTGCCAATTCTTCAAAGTTGAGGGTCCTTTTTGTAAATTTGACAAAATTTAGGGACCAAACATGTAATTATGAATAAATTAGGGTATAAAGTGTTAATTATTCAATAATGAAGGACCCTTCTTGTACAATCTTCAATTCTTTAAGGTCTTTTCTTGGAAAATCAACTCTAGGGCCCAGTTCATTGTGCGGCTTCGTTTCCTTTGTTCGTTTTTGATTGATTCTTGTGATATTTTGTCATTTTCTCGATATCCGTACCTAAAAGACACATTGAACAAACACAAGCATATATTGGGGTACTTTTTATGATATTTTAACCGTTTTAAACCTGTTTTGGACGATGAGACTATGTATAAAAGCGGTCTCATCACTCTTCCCACTGTCTGTCCTGGCCTGCGGCTGGTGGTTGCCTATACCCCCCCTCTGCAGCCAGTAAACACCACCGAGACACCATCCTAATAACTTGGTTTCTATTCTTTTTTTGATTAGTAAAACATGTGTTCGTTATGTTCATTTTAATTAATCTTTACATGGTTCTAGAATAGAAAATAACGAATCAAAGATTAAGGTTGATGTAATTACCAAATGATGAAAGGTTACTAGGTGACGAACACGAACACGCGCATGTAATTCTTGATCCATGACTCAACCCTTTTTCCCCTTTTCTTTTTGATGAAGCCGGTGGCCACAACCCATTAGGGTATTCTTTCTTCTTCTTTTTTTTGTAAAAATGAACATACGTATTCTGTGGTGTTCGTTTTACTTAGTGGAAATGGCCTTGGGCCCTTTTAGTATTGTATGTTTTTTGTTACAATGTCTTGCAAGGTAAGAATAACATGGAGCCCATTTACATTTTCGTGCCTTATATCATATTCACGTGTATCAACTGTTTGTGATTTAATTTCGTATTTTATCATGTCGTGATCTATTTCACATGAATACTTTCATAAATAATTAATAATGTACGTAATACTTGTATTTTTTCATTTAATGTCTATGATATTTGTCGTGTATTAATTAATTACAGAGTTTTAATTAATCCGCGTTCTCATGTATTTAATATCTTCATGTAAGCGGGTTTTACATCTACCAACACTCATATCATTACATTTAGGTTATAACATTATCTTAGACAAATGTACAAGTACCCTAAAGCACAAGGTACAACATTTTAATGCATGGATTATAAATTAGGTCAAAATAGGTATTTTCACCTTTGGACATGTTTACCTAGAATAACTTATTAAAACTAATGTAGGGACTTCATGAACACATTGAGGACAATGTAGGATGTATATTTTGAGTTTACATCAGTAGCTAAATCAAGTATAATGACTTTAACAAGGATTTAACCCTAGATGATTGGAAACCCTAACCCACATAGGTTTTCTAACCAATTTCACTTTAAACCTTTGTTAAACTTCAAACCAAGGATCTAAACTTCTTAATTACAATGTGTAAACATCAATTATACCATAATCCATCACTAATCACATTCCTAAACCCTTAATTACAAGAATTATAAAGTTACAAAGTTACAAGCCCTTTATTATGATCTGGCTAGGTTTTTCCCTCCAAAAATTCATTTAAAACCTTTCTCTACCAATATTAAACTTATTATCAGATCATATAGATATTTTAGAGATATTTATTAGTAGGCGCATCACCTACTTGTAGATGAAAGTCACCATTCCTATCCTAAATGTTGTCGTGAGCTTTTCTTGCCACATACATTCCTAGACTTCCTTAGGTTTTCCTAGAATCCCTTAGTCATGTATCTAATGTCCTTACACGTTTAAAACCTTAACTTGGAGTATAAGGGTTAGAAATAGTATAAATAAGTACCTTATGTGTAACACCCCCAAATATTCATACTTTAGTTTAGCGGCAGAGTCGTTGGTGTTATGGGATAGCACATTACTCAAATCATAGACAACACTTAAAATCGCGTTGTTTAATTATAAACATTTTCCATTCATGAATATCAAATTTACATAGGTCCCAAGTCATAGTATTTCATACAATTTTATAAAGCATTTGAATGGAAATTTGTTATTTAAGTGCGGGCCATGAATTCTTGTCGTCTTCCCGAGAATTACCTTCAAGTTCCTGAGATAAAACATGTTAAAAGAAAAGGTCAGCGAAAACGCCGAGTGAATTCATAGAGTTTAATAAACCATTAATATATCGTCGGTATATATTTATTACTGAAAATCATTTTGTACAAATCCTTGTAGTATGCCATAAAATAGGCCAAAAACATTTTATACAAATCCTTGTAAAAATCATAATATAGGCTTTTGCCTTCAAAACCATTATACGAACCATTGACGTAAAAACATCATACAATACGTTTTATAACGTTATATAAAGTTAAATAAAAACCGTTATATGTATATGGTTATGTAAAACCAAAACACGAACATAATATCAATAATAAGACCCCGTATTGCTAGTCAGGGAATATATCGTAATTCGATGCGTATAGCAGTGTTTTCGTATTGGATTATTATAAGTCGCATGACATTGCTACCTTACTATAACAAAAAACGGGTAGCTAACCCGAAACTCATTTGCCCATCTAAAACAGCGTGTCGTCACAATAATCACGCTTATTTAAATCTTCTCATACATAAATTCGCTTACCAATCAATGTGGCACGACGGGGATCAACCGTCAAGGCGCGAACTGGGGTGATCTTCCCCAAATAGTACTATTATATGCATAAGCGTCTACCAAATCCCGGTAGTTCACAATTCATGCTAATGGGACTTTTAGTGACATAACCTAACTTTAATAATCAATTTCGTCTCATTTATCGGGTCATATAATCATTCATCGGGTCATACAATCATTCGGGTCCAAATCAATAAGCAAATAATCGAGACAACTTGTGTCCAATTTTATCAAAACTAACATGTTATCTCCCTCGCGGGTTTATAAAACATTTCATAAAAACATTTAAAAGAGTGCGAGGCTATGAACTCACGTTGATTGGGAAAGGCGAGTTATCGGCGATTTGGATGTACGGTACGTGCTTCAATCACGGAAACCTAGACAAATAATACTCGTCTTAGACTCTTGTCCAATGAATTTTATAAAAACAATGGCTATGTATATATGATGATATCATGAGTATGATGATGATCAAGTGGGTTTTTATATCTTCATTCAACATTATAGTGTTATGTGTTAGTCAAATTTTTGACTAGTTACACTAGTTTCAATCCAGTTTCATATTAAGGCTCAATAAGCCTATGATAAGCCCATTACATTATATTAGCCCATTTTATACTTTTAACGTCAGCCCTTTACTCACATGTTGGGCCTATGTGGGTTAAGCCCAATGAGTAAGTCCATTACTGTTTATCCAAACTAGTTGGGTCAATAGTCCAATAAGGCTACTTTGGCCCGTTAATGTCCATAAGTTATAAAGCTCGGGTTTTATCGGTTTTTAATTGTTATATAAGTTTATACATTATTATGTGAGTTTATAAAAAGTTTACATTAGACGGGTCCGACCGTCTAAGTTTTATTTAACAAAAACGTTAATCTTTCGGTTTTAGCCGAAAAGACGTAAAACTTATGTTTATAGTTTTATAACTTTTAAAACTTATCAAATTGCCATTTTTATAAAATGTCTCATTTATTTATTAATGTACATACTTATATATATATAATATATAAGTTAGTGGGTTTTAAGTTTACATTTTATATTATATTTACTTGAGTGCTAATATTATACTATATACTTTTATTTCACAAATCTGATTATTATTTTCACTTTCACCATTTTTATTATATCTTGAGTTCTACAAGGAGATAGAACCTTAATTATGGTTATGGTACCTCCATAACTAGGTGAAACTGGTCATGCATGTATATGGCTATATGTAACCTTAATTAAACATAAGCAATCAAACACGTAACTTATACTACGGGAAAACAGTTGGCTGCATACGGGGAATCCTAATAAGGAAAGAATGTCCATACTGAAAGGACGGGAATCCGTACCTTATGTCCAGTGAACGAAGAAGATGAACTGAGTGGAATCCTACTTCCGAATCACTAGTGCTACATAAATACGTACATGAATAAGTATCTGCTTACTAAATACATAGCTGGTTTTATGTCATGTCTTAGCTTATTTTATGTGTTCTTACCATGTTTTACTGTTTTAAAGCCTTAAACTGTGTTTATCTTACATTCTGTTTAATCTGATTAAGTATTTCTAGTATTTCATGTATTATTATACTTACTGCGTAATAATAAGTAACTTTCCAAAAATAGCAGGTTTCCTAAAATAGAAAGTTTCCAAAAATAGAAAGTTTCCAAATATAGAAAGTTTCCAAAAATAGAAAGTTTCCAAAAATGGAAAGTTACCAAAAATAGAAAGTTTACAAAAATAGAAAGTTACCAAAAATATAAAGTTTCCAAAAATTGAAAGTTTCCAAAAATAGATTTACTGCTTAAAATATATAAGTTTCTAAAAATAGAAAGTTTCCATAAATAGATTAGCTGCCTTAATTAAATAAGTTTCCATAAATAGAAAGTTTCCATAATTAGAAATAAGCTGGTTAAATAAGCTAAGTATATAAGCCTAAGTGTTTTCATGATTATTTTCTAAGTCATATGATATAATGTATAGTTTAATAATTATTTCATGTAATTTAATTAAACTATAGGTAAAAATATTTAATTAAAGTATAACATGTTTTTAATTAAATAAGTTAAATACTTAGGTTAAAATATGCATTATTATATATTAATAATATAACCTAAGTCATGTTAATTAATTAATTATATCCATGGTTTTAAAATAATTAATTAATTATAAGTCTTAAATATACAAATACTTAGGTTAATTAATTTCATGTTTATAATAATTAAAATAACCTAAGTCATGTTATTAAATTAATCATATCATTTATTAATTTAATTTTATCATAAGATCATAAACATAAAAAAAACTAAACATACACCATGAACCTGATCTAGGCTAAAAACAATGAACCGGACATGAAATCAACACCGTACCCCGAACCAACTCGGGGTACCCCATGTTTTACTGCTGCCGTGGGACCCACACGCACCAACCAAGACCATATGGTCTTGGTGGTGGTCGGCTTGGCAAACCGAAACCTCTTTTGGGTTCGGTGAAGCCTGCGGCCAAAACAAACACCCCTTAAAAACACCCTTTTGATTTTATTTAACACCAAATCATGTTAGATCCATGTTTAATTATTATGTTTTTATAAAAACAACACATGGTCTTGATTTATAAAAAGATTAAATCAAAAGAAAAGGTTTAAAAAGGTTTTACCGAATTCGTGGATCAAAAGGACGAAGAACCAACACGATCAATCACTAAAACTTCAAGATCCAGGATCACAAATCACCTCTTATGGTGGTTGTAGGGTGGCGGCACAAAAGACAAGGAAGAGGAGGTTTTAGGTTTTTTCTAAAATCTTCTGTGAATGAGAAAATGAGTAGTGTAAAAATTATAAACCCCCTTTTAGTAAATTTGACAAATGGGCTTGGCCCATTTGCCCTTGTTGCCGCGGGTAGGGACCCCACTTGGGGTACCCGTACCTTTTTCCGTGTCTCGTTGTTAAGTTAAACATTTGTGATTATTTGTGTTCGTGTTTTAAATGTTCTCGTTACGTATATACCGTGATCTAATATATTTAATTACGCTCGTAATAAATATATATACGTAATTAATAATAGTTCGTGTTTTAATTACGTTCATGATTTCATAATCGCATGTTCGTGATTAATTATCGTCAAATAAATATTACGTGATCGTGCATAGTAAATACTTATCGTGTTCTAACACGTACGTAATACATAAACTCCTAACACGTAATCGTAATCATGCTATTTTAGGAAAGTTTTAATCTAGTACGTACGATACTAAGGGTACTATGCATGGTAAAAGCATGCGGGTTTTACAACTCTTCCCCCCTAAAAAGGATAATTCGTCCCCGAATTATAGATAAAGTAAACTGGAAAAGAAGAACATACCCGAATTCAAAATATGAAATGAGGGTAAGAAGCCCGGATAGACTCCTCTGTTTCCCAAGTGGCTTCCCGCTCGGTATGATCCCTCCATAGAACTTTGACGAATGGAATCGTCTTCTTTCTCATGACTCGTTCTTGTCTGTCAAGAACTCGTTCGGGTTCTTCTATAAAAGTGAGATCTTCACGTATTTGTTCCAGTGGATACTGAACCATGTGAAGGGGATGATACTGGTACCCTCTGAGTAAGGACACATGAAACACATTGTGCACATGCGAAAGCTGCGGAGGTAACGCCAATCGGTAAGATACTTCACCGACTCGTTCAATTATATGAAACGGTCCGATGAAACGAGGACTGAGCTTCCCTTTAATCCCGAAGCGTCTAACACCACGTGCCGGCGAAACCTTAAGGAAGACGTGATCTCCTACATTAAAGTGTATATCTCTATGATGCTTATCGGCGTAACTTTTCTAACGTGACCGTGCCTCCTGAATTTTCTGCTTAGCTACCGCGATCTTCTCATTGGTCATCTCTATGATTTCCGGTCCTTCAAGTGTTCGCTCGCCAACCTGATCCCAGCAGATTGGGGCGCGACACTTTCTGCCATACAACATCTCAAATGGAGCACACTTGATGCTTGCGTGCCAACTGTTGTTGTATGCAAACTCCACCAAACAGATGTATTCGTCCCAATCACCCGTCCATTCTAACGCACATGACCTCAACATATCCTCTAATGTCTGAATGGTTCGTTATGACTGTCCGTCCGTTTGAGGATGAAAAGCCGTGCTAAGCTTAAGTTGTGTACCCCAAGCTTTCTCCAGAATTTTACAGAAGCGCGAAGTGAATCGAGGATCTCTGTCTGAGACGATGCTGGATGGAGCACCGTGGAGTCTCATGATCTCTCGTCTGTACGTATCTGCGAGTTTACTTACCGGATCTTCCTTGCGGATCGGTAAGAAATGAGCTGATTTGGTAAGTCGATCAACGATAACCCAAATTGCATCGTTCTTCCTTTTGGTAGGCGGAAGACCGGTAACAAAATCCATGGTGATTTTGTCCCACTTCCACTCTGGAATATCTAACGGTTGAAGGAGACCGCCAGATCGCTGATGCTCGATCTTAACCTGCTGGCAGGTAAGACATTTGGAGACGTCGGTGGCCACATCCTGCTTCATACCACTCCACCAAAAGTACTGCTTGATGTCATGGTACATCTTAGTCGAACCAGGATGTATAGAGAATGGGGAGCTATGAGCTTCAGTTAACAAAGCTTCTCGGAGTTCTTGGTCATCAGGAACACAAATTCTAGTGCCCTGCCATACGATACCATCTGCATCTACTTTGAATTCTGTCTGCTTCTCCAAATTCTGTACTATCGCCCAGATTTCTCTGTCATCCTTCTGAGCTTCCTTGATCTTAGATAGCAACTCTGGTTCCACTCTAAGATTAGCCCAGTAACCGTGTTGTCCACGTACCATGATCTTGATGTCCAGTCGCTCCAAGTCTCTGATGATTTCCTCTTCGATTTTAATGCCGTTGATCATTCTGGACTTCCTGTTAAGAGCATCTGCTACTACATTTGCCTTTCCGGGATGATACTGTAGATTAATGTCATAATCCTTCAACAGCTCTAACCATCTCCTCGGCCTCATGTCCAATTCACGCTGAGTGAAGATATACTTCAGGCTCTTGTGGTCCGTGAAAATGTCACATGATTCTCCATATAAGTAGTGCCTCCATATCTTCAATGAAAACACGACTGCAGCAAGTTCCAGATCGTGCGTGGGGTAATTTTTTTCATAAGGCTTAAGCTGTCGTGAAGCGTACGCGATCACTTTCCCATGTTGCATGAGAACAAAGCCAAGTCCCTTCCCCGATGCATCGCTGTAGATTTGAAATCCACCCGTACCAGATAGTAGAGTAAGAATAGGTGCAGATACTAGCTTCTGCTTCAGGTCTTCAAAGCTCTTCTCTCGATCTTCAGTCAAGACGAATTTCTCCCCTTTTCGCATTAGTTTGGTCAATGCTAGTTCTAGGCCGGAAAAGTTCTCCACGAACCTACGGTAATAGCCAGCTAAGCCTAAGAAACCGCGGACTTCCGTCGCTGATGTCGGCCTTGGCCACTTAGTAATGGCGTCAACCTTCGTTGGATCCATAGTGATTCCTTCTGCTGATACAATGTGACTTAATAATGCCACCTTGTCTAACCAGAACTCACACTTAGAGAATTTAGCATACAACTGCTTCTGGCGAAGAATCTGTAGTACTGTACCAAGATGGTCTTCGTGTTCCTCCTTGGACTTTGAGAAAATCAGGATGTCATCGATGAAGACAATGACGAACTTGTCCAAAAATTCATGGAAGATTCTGTTCATCAAATACATGAACACTGCTGGAGCATTTGTCAGGCCAAATGGCATAACTACGAACTCGTAGTGGCCATAGCGGGTACGAAAGGCAGTCTTAGCGATGTCCTGCTCCCTGACCCGTAGCTGATGATAGCTTGACCTAAGATCAATCTTGGAGAAGTGTTTGGCCCCTTGGAGTTGGTCAAACAGATCGTCAATACGTGGAAGTGGATATCGATTCCGAATGGTAATCTTGTTGAGCTCGCGATAGTCTATACAAAGACGCATACTGCCGTCCTTCTTCTTAACAAACAAAACCGGTGCGCCCCATAGAGATGCGCTCGGTCGAATGAAACCTCGTTCAAGAAGTTCTTGCAGTTGATCCTTCAGCTCCTTCAGCTCTATGGGAGCCATGCGATAAGGAGCCTTGGAGATTGGTTCAGCTCCTGGAACCAGCTCGATAATGAATTCCACTTCTCGTGCAGGTGGTATGCCCGGAAGTTCTGCTGGAAACACATCTTGGAATGAGAAAAATCACCTCTTATGGTGGTTGTAGGGTGGCGGCACAAAAGATAAGGAAGAGGAGGTTTTAGATTTTTTCTAAAATCTTTTGTGAATGAGAAAATGAGTAGTGTAAAAATTATAAACCCCCTTTTAGTAAATTTGACAAATGGGCTTGGCCCATTTGCCCTTGTTGTCGCGGGTAGGGACCCCACTTGGGGTACCCGTACCTTTTTTCGTGTCTCGTTGTTAAGTTAAACGTTTTTGATTATTTGTGTTCATGTTTTAAATGTTCTCGTTACGTAAATACCGTGATCTAATATATTTAATTACGCTCGTAATAAATATATATACGTAATTAATAATAGTTCGTGTTTTAATTACGTTCATGATTTCATGATCGCATGTTCGTGATTAATTATCGTCAAATAAATATTACGTGATCGTGCATAGTAAATACTTATCGTGTTCTAACACGTACGTAATACGTAAACTCCTAACACGTAATCGTAATCATGCTATATTAGGAAAGTTTTAATCTAGTACGTACGATCCTAAGGGTACTATGCATGGTAAAAGCATGCGGGTTTTACAAGTACAACTTATTCAAATAAATATATATTAAATCAGAAATGGCATGAATAGAACACTTAAACTTATAAGATTCCAACATGACTAAATCTCAAAATCTCCATATTTAGGCAACCACAAGCGGCCTTTTAGATATTTAACGCCATCGTCTTCTCAATTCTAATGGTTCACATTAGCCGCGATCCCCTTTTTATTATCTATATTATCCTTTTCACAAGTATCGGCTATATTTTAAATTGCTCGGCAATTTATTTTGCACCGTCATTACTAAGGAACACATCCTAATTGATTCTTTATCCTTTCTATATAATGTGTCAGTATTTACATTCACCTTTCGGGATGAAATAATTATCATGAGCATAATTCACTCAGAAATTCTTTCTTCATATTTTCTAAGTTTTAGTTTTGTCTCAACTATCATCTTTATCAGTTTTACTCAATCCGACGTCTAAAGCGTCGATAATTATTACAAGTAATTAAATAATAAATATTTAATTTTTATGAAACGTCAACGTAATTTTTTTTTAACATTTCTCAGTTATAGAAAAATGTTCAAAATAAAATTTAAGATAACACGATTTTTGTTGATTTATTGAAAATAATTAATAAGATTTGTAAATGGTCGAAAAATCTTTGGTTATACTTTGGTCAAAATTTTCTTAGTTGAAAAGCAAAAATTGTCGTTTTAAATTCCAAGTCATGGTTTAAATGGTTTCCTCAATCCTCCTAGGTTGTCTTGAGGTATACACAAACACTTACCCCTATAGGAGTTTAGTTAAATGTTCTGGGTATAAGGGAATGATTCCTTAAGAATCCTTTGATAAAATATCTGTCAAAACGTTTTTGCACTTTCTTTTTGGTATAACCCTAAGCCTTAATGGCTCTAATCTTTGAAGAGTCAATATAGATTTTACTACCATTAATCACATGGTCAAATAATGTAAAGGATTAAGACTTAAATCACATGTTAAATACTCAAGGTACAGATTTTCATTCCTCGGCCAATTCAGGGTAGTCTATAAATGATTATTAACTCCTTCCTATTCTTAGAAACAAACAGATGGTCCTTAATGATCACGAGTATGAATTTATCAAATTACAGCCTACACACGTGTTTCACCAAGTTTATGGATGCTACATGTGCATTGGTCAATCCAAACGACATCATGTGAAACTCATAATATTCATTACAAGTTCTGGATGTAGTGATTAGAATAGATAATCTTTTTCGCGGACGCGAAATTGATGATAACCATGTCGTGGATCAAATTCCTGAATATACACTAGAACCTTGTAAATGATCGAACAAATTTATCATCTTGGGTAGTGGATATCAATTTCGATCGTCAATTTACCTAGTTCACTGTAATTCAACAAATATAAGGAATGATAACACCATAGCTCTTCATGATGACGAGTTTGGTAGAATAAAATCTTTCTCCGACAACTCTCTCAATTGTACGGTAATTCCTTTAATTCAGATGGTGCTGACGTATAGTGCATATGCCACAGGTGCAGCACCGGGAATATAATCAATACTAAATTCAACTTGCCTTAATGGCGAAAGTCTAGGTAATTCATCAACAAATACCTCCTAAAGTTTCAGATACCATAAACATCTTTTTAATACGTTTACTTTAAGTTCTTTCTAGATTACAAGATCTATGATTAGTTCATAACCATTCATGGTATAATTTCATGTCTAAATGTAGGATATGGTCATCCATCAAGAATTATTTAGATCACCTTTGATAATCAACATCTTATCTTTTAGGGGAATTCCACTCGAGTTCCCATCAATTAAGATAATGACATTATGTCATAGTCAATCAATCCATTCTACTGGCACTATCAACTTTCCATTTTCGTCACTGTTGATAAGATGTGAACTTCTCAAAAGACTAATAATAAATCATAATCCTTCACAATTTCAAAGATATCAGGAGACATAAATAATCCTAAAGAGTAAGGTTAACGCATGATCTACGCGAGAGAAATTTCAAATCAGATATAGACGAAAACATTTAATGAATATGATTATATCCCATGTTTTCATAATTTGAGTACGCATTCGAAAGCTCCTCGGATCATTACCCAGGTCATTCAAATGAAATGTAATCAAAAGAAACGATAGGAACGTCGATACACCCAGTCGGGTATTAATACTCGATAATTAGTAAAGTTTCCAAAGAATCTCACTACGAGAGAATTGGACAACAAGGGGATATCAATTATCAATGAAGACAATACCCACATATGAGTAAATTCGACTCAGAAAAATAAATGGTACGGGTACATATGTAGATGTCTCTAACAATATCTCCCTATTTTTCACTTCTTGTAGATCTCATAAAATTTAATCTTTCACAATCTTCAAGAAAAATTTAGTGTTTATTAATAATTTCATGGTGACTACTAATCAGCCTTGCATGGTCCCTTCCAAATTGTATGTAGGCGCGCAACTATATACAATTTTAGGATTAACGATGCAATACTCAGTTCGTCAAAACTTTGTCATCATGTTTAAAATAAAAAATATATTTTCATACTTCATTCAAGAATAAGAATCAAAATGAATTTACAGAGATGTTCTTTGTTTTGGAAATAATTAAGTTTTCTAAGGTGTTTCATAAACAACTTTATTTTGATAACGATTACTAATAAATCTCACTTTAAATAGTCCTTACGGTGATGAAAATTCAATTTTTCTCAAGGGATACTATTGTATCTTTATAAAACAATGAGTGATCTGCAAAAGAGTAATGAAAAGTTGTTCACCAAGAACTAACTACGATGTGATAGGAAATGATCTTAGCCAATTAATCATGAGGTTCATGACCTCGATGGCGCTCAAAAAGAATAATTCACAACGTAACTCAAATTGAGATGAGTACTTGTTCAATGGTTGCATCACTAATGCAAACATTAGGATGAAGCAATAAAAGATAGATAACCTCGATACATGTAGGATTTAGCAATCAAAGGTAGTCTTTTCCTTAATCACAAACAAGTCAAAATTGTAAGTAACACATTACGTGTTGCCATGTCATACAATTCCAAGAACTCATCCTACCAACTGATATGTCAGTTAAGTTAGGGATTTTTAAAAGATACCACGATGAATACTAATCTACAAGAGTCATTAGGTGTTCCACCTGTCCTAGAAGATCCGTCGGTCCCAATTCAGAAGAAGATTTCTTCGATTTATTTCTTGGACACTGGGCATCCTCGTCATTGGACAATGGCCTAAGAACAACCCTTAACACGAACCAACAATCATTTAAAACCTTATAATTCAATCACAGGGCTCAAAAACTTCCTCTTAACAATTTCATATTCCATACGAGTTAAATTTTACTTCATTCAAGTTTCAACCTAATCATACTCAATACGATATCCTACCTCATTCCCCAATACTTTCAACCTTATTTTTAGACCTTAATAGGGCAATAAAAGCTCAATATGAACAACACTTAATTTCCAATCATATAGCTCTTACAACAATAGTTATCAAATGAGTCACTAGTATGAAATGACTCACACATTCAATTAGACTTCTAGGAAAGATAATATGGCAATGAGGCTTTTAGGTAATGGTTCCAATGACAGCCTCTAGTGCAACTTTCACCTTTTCGATTTCATATTTAGGAATCGGGTGACAACGAATCAGATGACACCTTTCCAGGTGGTAACGTTTTTTCAAACTCCACTCTATAAGGAAAGATCGTCATGACATCGACATCATATTTAATCTCGCCAATTCTTCTTTATTATCATAATCAACTAATATCAAAATTTCTACGAATATCAACCATTTGTTGGTATCATAAATATTCACAACTTGGTTTAGATCAAGAATAGCTAGAATTCCTACGGAAATAGCTTCGATTGATTTGCTAGGGGAGTTAGGGTTTCTTGTGACAATCTACGTCGTATAAATGCCTCGTATAAATATTAAAATAATCATCAAACAATCATGTAATCAAATTACATCATATATATATATATATATATATATATATATATATATATATATATATAGAGTTAGGTTAATGTGGTGTAGTACCTTAACATTGTTAAAATAAAAAGTAATCTAAACCATTGAATTTGTTAATTGTCATTTGATGAGATTAGTAGTTAATGTTTGGCATTACATTTAAAATAAAAGTTGGAAGGGTATGTTAGAGAATTTACAAAATCTGCTCCTTATTTGACGTAAGTAATTAGTGACCATGAGTTCAAAAAAATATAACGTGCCACTAGCTTTATGATTTTACGTGTATTGAATTTATCATTTATGTTTTGATTATTTTTATTACTATATTTTATTTGTAGATATAATGTGATACACTATACCCAGATGCTAGATAAATTTAATTTTCATAGACATATCAAAATACAAAAAAATGATCGATACAAAAATGTTTTCATCTTTTAAAAACATCACTTTACAATTTAAATAGCTTGTACATCTCAAAGACATGATACATCATAAATAACTCGTACATATGGAATAGCTGGTACATCTTTAAAGACATGATGCATCTTAAATAGCTCGTACATCTCAAAGACATGATACATCATAAATAGATCGTACATATGGAATAGCTCGTACATCTCTAAAGACGTGATGCATCTTAAATAGCTCGTAAATCTCAAAAAACACGATACACACCTTAAATTAAAGCAGAAATAGCTCGTACATCTCCAAACTAATACACATCAAATTACATCTTAAATAGCTCGTACATGCATCTCAAAAAACTAATCTAGCTACATCTTAAATAGCTCATACATTTCAAAAAGTATGATACAACAAGAGAGAACAACTGATGGGCTGGTCAAATACACAACAACAACACGTACACGAGCAATAACCGAGATACTCGCATAATACGAAGTGGCGAGACAAGCTATAAAATTTGAAGATGTCTGTATGTATTACGAAAAGTCAACTAAAGCCTTCAATATCTAAATAATTTTCATCAAATCTGTAAATGAAAAATTCAAATTAACTTGGGATAATATTCAACCGAGACTATGTTGACTCGCATAGATGTATCACCAATAAGTCAAGTGAGACTATATTGACTCGCATAAGTCAATGTATCACCGATTCATTGTGTTAAAATAAATCAATACCAACATATATTTTTTGGATATACTCGCATAATTAGTATTTCATCCTTATAGATAATTACTTTATAATTTTATATGAATGGAAAAAGATGAATATATTAAACTATAACTTAAACTGACCATTTATGCAGCAAGCTATCCTCATTCATTTATGCACAAGATGTAGTGGCTCAAATGTGGTCCTTAGTGAATCGAGTTTGTTTTATAAAGTTGACAAATTTATAAACAACAAATGACACCTTGCTTCGAGTTTCCATAAGATTTACGAGATGACGGAGTTGGTGATAGAGCAAGGTGATCGGGAAGAAGCAACGCCATGTGCATCCACCAATTCATATTATGTGTACAACACATAGACGTACACGAGGAATAACTAATACGCGAACAACGATATTATCCAACAAAAGAACCAACTCATACGCGAGTAAAACCGATATCACGCCGCTTTAAAGTTACAACTGATCTTACACATGATACACGATCGCGAATAAGCACAACGCTTATACATATTGAACAACAACCCCTGAATCCTGATACACGAAGATAAACAAAGACATAGAATTTTTTTGAAGTAAATAAATAAAATCATATAGGCTCTTTAATCGTAAAAGTTGAATGTCTTTTTATAGGTTGATACCTACTGTATGTTACATTTTTGGCAGATATTCCAGCATCGGTTGGTAATGTAGATCTAGATTCTGGCGACAAAATTGACCGACAGAAGGTGCTCGACGATAAATAAACCAACAACACTAACGAAGGCCAAATCAAGAGACATGTACCATAAAAATTATGTTAAGTTTATGATCGCGGTTGGCGATGGTTGACATGGTTCGAATGATAGTTAGGCCGTAAATGGTGACAGAGGGAGAGTGAGAATGAGGGAGGCGTTATTTTTCTAGTGAGTAATGAATAAGATAGAGGTAGTTAAATAGTATATGTGACATTGTTATTCCCAGTATGCCCTTAGTTAAATAAAAAGTAATTAATATTAGTTTTTATTTTTATTTAATGAAATAGTTGTCATCTTAATCAAATTAAATGATCTGATGGCTTGAAATACTTTTTATTTTAATAATTTTAAACACCTACACTATTTTAACTAAATTCTATATATATATATATATATATATATATATATATATATATATATATATATATATATATATATATATATATATATATATATATATATATATATATATATATATATATATATATATATATATATATATATATATATATATATATATATATATATATATATATATATATATATATAATCCAAGTTATATATATACTAAAATAACACTTCTCAGTCTGGCCTTGTCAGTAACTTGGGAATTCTTCGGCACCGTTATAGTCAAAGATTTTTAGACATTTTGATAAAAATGTTTATAGTTAAAAGATTTTGAAATGTTTTATTCAAAACCTTGGTTTTAAAAATCTTTCGTTCTCTATAACGAGAGCTCTGGTACCAAACTGTAACACCCCCAAATATTCATACTTTAGTTCAGCGGAAGAGTCGTTGGTGTTACGGGATAGCACATTACTCAAATCATAGACAACGCTTAAAATTGCGTCGTCTAATAATAAAGCATTTTCCATTCATGAATATCAAATTTACATAGGTCCCAAGTCATAGTATTTCATACAATTTTACAAAGAATTTGAATGGAAATTTGTTATTTAAGTGCGGGCCATGAATTCTTGTCGTCTTCCCGAGAATTACCTTCAAGTACCTGAGATAAAACATGTTAAAAGAAAAGGTCAGCGAAAACGCCGAGTGAATTCATAAAGTTTAATAAACCATTACTATATCGTCGGTATATATTTATTACCGAAAATCATTTTGTACAAATCCTTGTAGTAGGCCATAAAATAGGCCAAAAACATTTTATACAAATCCTTGTCAAAATCATAATATAGGCTTTTGCCTTCAAAACCATTATACGAACCATTGTAGTAAAAACATCATACAATACGTTTTATATCGTTGTATAAAGTTAAATAAAAACCGTTATATGTATATGGTTATGTAAAACTAAAACACGAACATAATATCAATAATAAGACCCCGTATTGCTAGTCAGGCAATATATCGTAATTCGATGCGTATAGCAGTGCTTTCGTTATTGGATTATTATAAGCCGCATGACATTGCTACCTTACTATAACAAACAACGGGTAGCTAACCCAAAACTCATTTGCCCATCTAAAACAGTATGTCGTCACAATAATCACGCTTATTTAAACCTTCTCATACATAAATTGGCTTACCAATCAATGTGGCACGACGGGGATCAACCGTCAAGGCGCGAACTGGGGTAATATTCCCCAAATAGTACTATTATATGCATAAGCGTCTACTAAATCCCGGTAGATCACAATTCATGCTAATGGGACTTTTAGTGACATAACCTAACTTTAATAATCAATTTCTATTCATTTATCGGGTCATGTGATCATTCATCAGGTCATACAATCATTCGGGTCCAAATCAATAAGCAAATAATCGGGACAACTTGTGTCCTATTTTATCAAAACTAACATGTTATCTCCCTCGCGGGTTTATAAAACATTTCATAAAAACATTTAAAAGAGTGCGAGGTTATGAACTCACGGTGATTGGGAAAGGCGGGTTATCGGCGATTTGGATGTACGGTACGTGCTTCAATTACAGAAACCTAGACAAATAATACTCGTCTTAGACTCTTGTCCAATGACTTTTTTAAAAACAATGGCTATGTATATATGATGATATCATGAGTATGATGATGATCAAGTGGGTTTTTATATCTTCATTCAACATTATAGTGTTATTTGTTAGTCATATTTTTGACTAGTTACACTAGTTTCAATCCAGTTCCATATTAAGGCCCAATAAGCATATGATAAGCCCATTACATTATATTAGCCCATTTTATACTTTTAACATCAGCCCTTTACTCACATTTTGGGCCTAACTGGGTTAATCCCAATGAGTATGTCCATTAGTGTTTATCCAAACTAGTTGGGTCAATAGTCCAATAAGGCTACTTTGGCCCGTTAATGTCCATAAGTTATAAAGCTCGGGTTTTATCGGTTTTTAATTGTTATATAAGTTTATACATCAGTATGTGAGTTTATAAAAAGTTTACATTAGACGGGTCCGACCGTCTAAGTTTTATTTAACAAAAACATTAATCTTTCGGTTTTAGCCGAAAAGACGTAAAACTTATGTTTATAGTTTTATAACTTATAAAACTTATCAAATTGCCATTTTTATAAAATGTCTCATTTATTTATTAATGTACATACTTATATATATGTAATATATAAGTTAGTGGGTTTTAAATTTACATTTTATATTATATTTACTTGAGTGCTAATATTATACTATATACTTTTATTTCACAAATCTGATTATTATTTTCACTTTCACCATTTTTATTATATCTTGAGTTCTACAAGGAGATAGAAGTTCATTTTTGGATGACATAAACTTCATATTATGTGCTAAAAATAACATAAGTTTAGCTACTTCTCAATCCAAGTCTAAGTGCCCCTAACAGTCCTCACAAAACAGACTATTCAGATTGGTACATCAATTTTGTTTTGACCATATCTCACTCATTATAATGATTCCATTGCATGGACAACTCTCACATGTGTACAAGACTTAATAATTACTGTATATTAATTCAATTATTCCATTTTATCTGTTTAACATATGGTTGTTTACTGTTTTTATACAGCCAACTTATTAAGCAAGATTTTAACCTTTTTACATATGGTTTTCCATCTTTTTACCCATGTTTATAAACACATGATCCCCACAAAATATTTTAATCATCATTCATCATCATATACATATACATAAATGAAGAAAATACAAGATTACATACTCAAAATAACAAGAGGATAGGAAGAAACAATCTCTATACCACCAGTAGTGATGAAAAGACGAGGTTTTTGATGAACAAGGCTTGGTTCCTTGTTACCAAACCTTTAACTTTAGCAAGGCAACTTCTTGAGTCCTTCAAATGGATGAACACCTCCATGAAATCAGCCCTAAAATCCTTTTTGAAAATCAGCCCAAAGACCTCCATAAAAAATCTTTTTCACATGTTATAATCACCTCCAATCTGCATCTTTTTAAGTAGGCTTCAACATATGTTGATTATAGCCTCTGTTTATGGTTAAAATTTTATGAAAATGGTGATATGAGGGTGGCTATGGACGTTCATAGAGAGAGAAGAGAGTGTTTGAGTGGTTTTGCATGTATGAAATGAGAAATGGTTTATGGTGTAGCTAGTTTTGATAGTTTGGTGGTTTGTGTATGCACTAAGGACATGTGTCCTTAGTGTATATATAAACTTGACACCATATATGGTGTGTTAGCTAAGTCTTGCCACCCATAGTGGGGGTGAGGCAAGTGTAAACTTGTCTCATCTCCACTAATTTACGGATACTCCTCGATTCTAGTTTCCTCGATTTGGGTGCCCTCGGGTCGTTTTACGAAAAACTTTTTTATAAATTATGAATCAACGGCACAAAACGAATAAAATGAAAATTGTCTCATCAAAAACGGAGTTCAAAAACATAAATACGTACTCCTAGGGTTTCTGGTTTAGTCGTAAAGGACGTTAAATTATGCACGTAAGTCCTAATCTCTTCTCGTAAATTTGTGAGCTTATGAACCAACACAAATTTAAAATTACAAAATAATATTCAAGGATAGTCTCTCGTAAAGTCAAAGAACCGGCAGCGGCGCCATTTGAAATGTGTATAGTTGAAGTTCGTTTTTCTTAGTTCTTAACAAACTGAAAGTCCTAACAAGATCGAGTCTTTAATTGTTTTTGGTTGGTAAAGTATTTGGATATTCTATAGCTAATTCAAACAAAGCCTTGCTAAAATTAAAAATACAATCTACTTATACGTAAAACAAAGTGCACAAACCAAGTTTTTATTCAAGTAAAATGCTAAAATGTAAATTCTACAAAATTTAAGGACTGAAAATGTAAATTCTATGAACATTAAATGCTAAAAATATAAAGTCTAAAAGTCTAGGGACTAATTATGCAAAATCAGTTAACTATTTGGACTCAAAATGAAAATTTTACAAACTAAGTAACTAATTTTCAACTAATTGAAAACTGAATAACCAATTTTGAACAACTTTGGAAAATACAAGGACTGAACTGTTGCAAACCCTAATTAGTGGAAAAATTAGCTAGATTTAGAAACTGATTAATTCCAAAAGGACCAAAGTGCAATTTTTAAAACTATTTAACCAAAAACGGGTTCAAGACTAAAATAAGCTCGTTTGAGCTCGTTTCTTAACCAAATAAGCTCAAACCAGTTTCAAACGTCTTAAAATCAAAAATAAGCTAGACCTATCCAAGGAATTAAGTTGAAACTGCCTAGAACTCTGATAAGCAAATCCAAATAAGCTCAAAATAAGCTAACTAAAAAGCTACTCATGCACAACTTGATTTTAATGAAGAATCTTGTTAAACAGCTCAAAAGAAAAATGGGAAATCAAGTTTCAAGGAAAATGATCCAGTAATAAGCTCTAAAATTGGAAATAAGCTAAATTGAGCTTATGTTGACTTTCGTTGACCAGCTTTTTCAAAAAGATCAAAATCTCAAAACCTACTCAGGAACACTTTTTCCTTCTACACACTAAAGGAACACTCTTATGCTTATTCAAATGCTTATTACTCACTCCAAACTAGATACTGTACAATTTCCTTCTACACACTAAAGGTTCATATGTTGAGTGAAAATTAAAAGCTGGTTTGAAAGGATTTCATCAAGAAACAAAGAATTGCTAAGCAAATGAAAATCAATACTTTCTGAAAACTTTCTTAACAAAAACTGGACCAAACCTTTTTGTGAGCCAATTGCCAGTTTGACTAATTTCTTGACTAGAAAATGACTGAAAAGTTTATGCTATGACTAAAAGACTTGAAATGAACCAAAATGAGCCAAATTCTAACACTTAACAACAACTAGTAAGCTAATCCCAAACACCACTTTTCTGATCTTTTTCAAACTTTTATGAAGAGATTTGAAGAAATTGATTAGACTGAGTGAAAAGTAATATCAAACTAATTTCAATAGCTAGAATGAAGTACAAAGTAACCAAAAAACAAGAAGTTTAAAAGGCTAGAACTCTAAATGACCAGTTAAGCTATTATGACTGATAAATGCTGAAAACAGGATAAGAACATATCTAATAAGCAAGTATTAAGCTACACTTAAACTACTAAAATACTGAAATCAGATCAAAGACAAGCTGAACACATTTTATCATGCAGTCAAATAGGATTTAGCTAGGTATTAAGCATGCAATCAACAATTCAGTGGAATAAGAACTCAGAATGTGAAACCTTCTAGCTTAGGCCTCCATTGGGGAGTAGAGAAGCGCTGAGCTTTCTAAGCTAGTGCTAACCACAACCTTAGCACTAGAAACAACCAAACATCTACAAATCAGCAACTATCATCATCATAATCTCCATTAATGGACTAGAAAGCTTCAAAATCTGCTAGAACTGGAACTAAAATGAACTGAACAGGATCAACAGCTACAATCTTCACAAATAGCTAATCATGATCAAGTGGTGATCATAACAAACTAATAACAGCAACAAAGTAACAATGGTGCAGGGTATGAACAGTAATGAAGGAGATGAAAGTGAAATTTTTATTGATTTAGGAATTGAGTTGGTTACAAAGCTGGTAATTTGTTACAACTAATAACAGACTCAAGAGTTTGTCAAACTCTTGAGTTGTTAAGCTAAAAAATAACAAAGATGAGAGAAAACTAAAAGTGTGTGTGTTTTCACACTTTTCTACATTACAAGAAATGAGAGCTAATCTAGGGTATTTATAGACTGCAGATGTGAAGTGGTTGGGGTTGGTGACGTGTTAGAACAAATCAAAAGCTTCCACGTGGTCAATTCTGCATAACTGAATTTTGCAGGTGAAGAACAATTTTGGGGTTTTTTGATTGAGATGGTTTCATGTTAATTGATTGTGTCAATTGTATTCGTCTCTCAAAAACGATTACTTTTGATGTTTATATCATCCTCTGAAACGCATCCTAGCTCAAACCCGCTCCTGGCAAATTTGTTGAAGAAGATGACACGTGGCACATTGTTATTAGTCTTCAAAAGATCACATGGATCATTATCCAAGTTGGATAAAACTGATTATTACATGGTGCGTTTCTATTGGTGGAGAAAGTGTGAGTGCGCAGCACTGTTGGGATACGGCAATTTAATGCCAAATGAAGTTAGTGGCCAGGTGTCAATTGAGTTGGCAATCCATGTTTTTAGTTTCCTTGCTTCCCATTGGTTGAGAGTGTTAGACACGGATCAAGCATAACATGACTTTCCAAAAATGGCAGAAATGACCCTTCTACTTGGCAGTTTTGTGATTTAAGCTATAATATTCATTTCTTTGGCATAAATGGTCCTTCAAACTTCATTCTTGAACACAATTGATCCCTTTGACTTAGTTGACTGAGAGTTGACTAGATTTGACTTTGATCTTGACTTTGACAAATTTACACTTTTGGTCCTTCATCTTTGGCAGATTGTCAAGATAGGTCCTTTGTCTTCAAAGTCTTGTCACTTTTGATCCTTCTTTGTCTTTTTCATCAAACTAAGCTTGATTTTTCCTTTGTTTGCTTGAAATTACATCCTTCTTACCTTTTTCAGCACAAACACAAAACATACCACATAATTCCGCTTTATAGCACAAAGTTTAGGTATTTTTCTTGTGTTTTAGGGTGATTTGTTGATAATTTGATATGAGTTTTTGCTCATATCACGGACTGTCACCAAAACGGTGTATGTAAACGTAAGCACGTAACGTAGAATTCTTCGGTTTAAACGTAGTCGATGCTACTTCAAGACGTAAACCCAAATTTCTTCCCAAAAATGAGTGAGTTCATAATATAACATTAAAATAATATTTTTAAATAATACTTGAGAATAAAATATCAACAATAAATTGACGGATTGTCACATTATGCTTCATATTTTCTTCATCCCTCACTTTGACTTCTATATTCTGTTCCTATACCACCATTGAAGCCCTAAGAAGTCCCTAAGAGCATTATCAAGCTTTGGAAGAAGTTCTAAGAGTTCTTGAAGATTTGTGAAGAAGATATAGTCCATAGGCCCCACTAGGAGCCCTAGAATTCTGATTTATTTGTTTGTAAATATCCGCCATTTTCAATAAGTTCTTTTGATGTTATAAGCCTTTAATAAGCTTAGTTATAATCTAAATAAGCAAATCCGAAAAGTCTTAGTTCATATGATCATCTAAAATGGAAGTTATAACCTAAAGATGTCTTAAAACCCTAGTTTTGTAATTTACATGAAATAATAACTTAAAATCCATTTCAAAACTGTAATTTTAACAAGTCTAGGGACCAAACTGACATTATTGAAACTTATAAACTGTAAGGGTTGAAAATGTAATTATGTAAACTATAAATACTATATGTATCATTTGAAGAAAGTAATAAAAGTATCATGTTAGTAGGGAGCTTTGTACAAAGATGTTCCATCACGATATTATGTTATGACTGAGTGGTTGGGTTTACGATTTAAAGTGCCCTCGCTCTTCCAATGTTTATAGAATGGCTTTTGAGTATAATGGCCTGAAAAAACAATGCTATAATTACCACAATTTATAAATCAAAGAATACCAGTTAATACCTAAAAGTATTAAACTAAAGATCAAAGACTTGGTACAATACAAAATGTGATAATCCAGGTTTGTGTGAGACCGAGTTGTTGTTTGTGAGACCAAGCTGTTTGTTTGTGAATGAAATATATTTGATGTAGCTCAGACTCTATGGATTCCATGTGAGTTCATAGCTTCACTTTTGAAAGTTTATAAATGATTTGAAAACCCGTTAGGGGGATATATGCTAAAACTAAAATACATGGGTTTTTGAACTCTATGCTTTTACTGAAATATGTTATTGCACGAGTGCCCAAATTGTTACTTGATAACCAAATTTCATGTGTTATATCCAAGTTGATTTTAGCAGCGGCGGCATACTTTATTTGGCAAGAATAGATTTGGAAGTTATTAAAGTATTCAAAGAGGACGATTGTTCAAGTCAGTGATTGCATTATTTCAACGGTGCGGCTGAAATTATTGACATGTCGTTTCAAGAAGTCTAGAGATGGGAGCCGGTTTGCTCATCTTTGGAGTCTATCAGAATCCATGATTATATAATGTGTTTAAGGTGTTTTTCGGGTTTGTGCGTCCTTAGGTGGTTCTTTCCTATTGCCGTTATTGGTTTTGTATTCTAGTTTTATTTCATATGCGATGTCATATGAATTTATAGTTGTTCAAGCTATGGTTTGAGGTTAATTTGACACGTTAGTCACATTCCATTGTACTTATTGGTTTTGGGATGGAATATATTTTATCGTGGTGAGTCCCCTTTACCCAAAAAAATTACATGAGTCACTAAACACATACGTGTGCGCTAATGGGGTAAATAGATCTATTAGGTTTAACGAATCTTGTTTGTGTTACATGTTCGTGTGGGTAATCGAGCATACTTTATTAGAATTAATGGGTAGTCTGGACCACCGAGTTACTTGTTATGAAATCTTGTCATGACGGTCACTTTGATGAATTCACGTTAGTTTTTATGTCATGAGCTTAGTGCAATAAAATATTGTTTTATGTGAGCGAATAGTAACGTAGCTCGAGGTGGTAGACATGTATTCAAAACAGTTATTGTAAACATATGAATTCACTCAACCTTTGTGTTGACTGGTAAGCATATATTTTAGAAAATTATGACTGATAGCATGGAGCAGCATAAGGATGGCATGAAGAGGCGCAAGCTTGAAATTATTGATATAGATTTTGGGAATCTCATAGTGTAAAACTTTGGTTTTAAATGATATATAAAGAAAGTTGATTTAATCACTCTTTTGAGTTGTTTTCTATCATTATGACTTGTGTTCTATGAAGTAATACCCCAAATTAGCTTCCGCTGCTATAAGGTAAAAATGGGGGTGTTACAGATTGGTACTCAGAGCCATGGTTATATAGAACAAGAATTAAAATCTTGATTGTAACTACTTTTCCTAATAATTTCAAGAAAGTCCTCCGTGCCAAAACCAGTGTTGCTACAAGAATGATGTAATGCCAATACCAGTACTACTACCCTTCAGAACAATGTATAAATGATATTATGTTTAGATATTATGCTTAGATGTAAACGATATTATGCTTATGGGTAAGTACTATAATATAAATAAGTTATGTTATTTATCGACATCTCCAAAAATATGTATCCCTATCTTCCTCCTATTATCATCTTATCGGGTTAAGAAGATTCACAAGTATTCCTGACGACTCCCTAAAGTATATTTCCAAATAAATCCTTATGATACCTTAGAAAATCCATCTAAAGATCAGAAAATCCCAAAAGCCGTTTTACCTGTTGATGATGACCCATATATGCAAGTTATGCGAGCATATAATAAAGAAATAGATTTTACACCTCAACATCAATATACCATTACCCTATATTTGAAAATCCACCTAAAAATACATATGAACAACAATTTAAAGATATCCTACCCTATTTGAAAGAACTTCCTCCCGAGAATATTGAAGATCTGGAAGATAAAGTTTAAGGACCAAAGAATAATACAATGAGATTTTTAGGAAACTAGAAGGAGATTTTTTAGGAAACTAAAAGAAGATTTTTAGGAAGCTAGAAAGAGAATTTTTTTTTTTTTTTAGAATGTAGAAGGAGATTTTGAAGAAACCAAGCTAAGTTGCGAATAAGATAAGTGATACACGATGAAGAAATCGTTCAAGCTCGACTAATGATTTTTACCCTAAAGTTAATCATTGAGGACATTCAAATTAGACATCATACGAAGTCTTTTTGATGTCGTCAAAGAACTCAAGAGGAAGAGATGAAGACTGATTGTGGTAATTACACCTCTTAGGAAAAAGGCGTAAAAGCGGTAAGTATCGAGTGATGATTTAGGAAAATCAACACTAATGACCCTTAATGAAATGAAAGTTCGTTTCCCAAGAAGGTATATGTGTGTGAAAAACTTGTTAAATGTTTGTGATTAATGATTGTTTTAGAAGGGGATGAGAAAAGAAAATGACGAAGACGTAAAAATAAAAATTAACAAAAAATCACTACTAGAAAGTTAAAACGTAGAACCTTAAAAACCACAAAAATAAAAATAAATTCTAAAAATTACCAAAAATTCACCAAAAATTAAATAAACTAAGAGTTTACCAATGATCAAAACTTTTTCAAACCTTTTAAATAATTAAATATTCAATTTTTAAATGCTAATTAAAGCCCTAAAAATCAAATAAATTATCAAAAAGCCCAAATAAAGATTTTTCAATTGGTAAACCTCTAAAATGGCCTAAAAAGATTAAAAACTATTTTTAGAAATTTTAAAACTAATAAAAACTATTTAAAATGATTTAAAAACTAATAAAATTTAAAATAATTATAAAAATTAATCTAAAAGAGATAAAATTATTCTAAAAGTTGCTAAATTCCTATTTTAATGTAATTAACCTAAGAAAAATGTAAAAAGTTGGAAAATGTAAAATTTTAAAAATAATAAAAAAATAATAATAAAATAATATTAAAAATCCAAAAATTATAAAAAATTATAAAAACTTGCAAACTAGTTTATTTTAACCTAAATAATCAGAAAATCAAAGTGAAATTACCAGAATACCCCTATTGGGCCCTCAAATGGGCCAAAACCAAAAACAGTCAACCAAATTGGGCTTTTGGGCCCTAAAAGTCAAACTTGGCCCAATTGACTTGGAAAAGCCCTATTTGACTCAAAATTCAATTCTAAGAACAAAACTCTAAAGGCCCAAAAGCTGAAAATGAGTTTATCATAACTTATTTAACACTCAGCTTATTCTTATTGGGCCTTTCAGCCCATTAAGCCATAAGCTAATGCCATAAGCTCTAATTTGACACACAACCTTCTTTTGGGATGCTTATGAGATATGTAAAAAGAATTTTTGAAAAAGCTTACTCAATAAGCCAGAAATAAGCAAAGTATTATTTCACAAAACGACAAAATAGTCGGGATTGAGAAATAAGGAACCTCAGAAGCTCTAGTTTGTTGCAAAAGCTCACAAATAGCTTAACTAAGAATAATCAATCAAGAAAATCACAAAAAGCCAAGTAGAATAAGCTGTAAGAACAGATAAGATGGCTGAAAAAGCCAAATAAGCTATTTTCTAGCAAAAGCTTAACCTAAAGACTTGTAACCTTCCAGATTTGATATTAAGCTATGAAAAATGATTTCTATTACAAAAGATACGGTTCGACCCCGTCCTTGGCCTCGAGGAGTGGTGAGCAGCACGGAACTTGAATTAATCTTTTGGCATATAATATAGGGGGCTAGTATCCTTGGGTCTATGTCAGGGATTCTAGAACAAATGAATTCGAGTCAAGTGGAGGACGTTGCAGAGCTTGTACCAAAGGAAGTACAGCTGAGTTTCAAGACTACGAGACTTAGAGTATGGTACAACATATTTTTTCTTACTATCTACTAAAAGGCAAGTCGCTTGATTGGTTCAAATCAACCAGAAGAAAGGACTTGAAGAACTTGAGGGCATAGGATTCAATCCAGCCACAGGTTCTCCCTACGGCTACCTTGTTGCGAACGAAAGACCGGATCTCTATTCTTCCAACGATCGTAGCGTAGGCCTAGCTGGGAACTCAATGAGACTTTCCAGCTCGAGGCTAGAAGCTACCAACACTTTAATACAAACAAAAACAGAAATCGGAATTCGTGGGGCCCGAGGCCTTACAGATATGGACCCTACAGCAAATAACATGGGTGTTTTGTATTGTATCGAACCCCCCCACATGTTAGCGATCCAACTAAATCGTCGTGGCATGAACTCAGAATTTCTTCGCTTCGATTCCGCCCCTACTTCGGGGCCGGCCGGCCCGTAGATCTGGATCCATCCATAGACCTGACCTGATATCGTTTGTCCAAAAAGAAAAAAAGTCTACCGACTCCTTCCGGAATTGCGTTATCGGAGCCGAGCCAGGAATGGCCGTTAGTGGACACCCACCTTCACCGGTTAGAGAGGCCCTCTTTAATACATTAAGAAAAGATGTTCACAGGGGCCAGAAAGTGACTAACCCTCTTAGCCCTCAGCGAGGGCCTTTGCTTGACCCTCAACCGTTGGTAGAGCTTCTTCTCGTTCCTCACCCTCAGCTAGGAGTTGCTTGCCTCATCGATCAAATAGACGGGAAAACGATCTTCAAGTCACGGTTTCCCCTGTTTTTAGTCTATCCAGGTGCTTGCTGGCGATACTTTCTATGGGAGCCGTTTTTGCTTTATTTGCAGGATTTCACTATTGGGTAGGTAAAATCTTTTGTCGAACATATCCTAAAACTTTAGGTCAAATCCATTTTTGGATCACTTTTTTCGGGGTTAATCCGACCTTCTTTCCCATGCATTTCTTAGGGCTTTCGGGTATGCCACGTCACACGATGTATAGAGTCTGACACCTGCCCGGTGCTGGAAAGTCGGAAGGAGAAGAGCTTTAGGCTCCATAGACGGAACTATGTATTAGGTATTAGGGAGGGGAGGACACCACTCAGCACCCCAAGGAGGGTAGCGAGAGCTGTACCAAATCGAGGCAAAGTCTGAATACTAGATATGAAGTCAAAATAACAGGGCCCTAAAATGCCTCGGGACGACTGCACGTTACATCATAGCAGTACGACCAAATGGAGGCGGAAAGCCGGTTAGGTGCTAGCGCTTTATATTATACGCTTTGGTTACTAGCGAACGCTTCCAAAGGCGACCAGCTTTCAATACTAGTTGTTACTAAGTTGTTGCATGTACCAATAAGCAAAACAGATTCAATAAGCTTAGAAACCAAGTTTGACCAAAAGTCAAACGCTGATAAGTTGAAATCAAACGCTGACAGGAACAAAGTAGGTGTTGACAAACTTAATGAAGTGTAAGGACTTGTTTTTCACCCTGCTGGTCAAGGTTTGAGTGCAAACCTTATGAATCAAGGCTTACCAGTTAGGTAAACTTGATGTGTTTTGGCACAAATAAGCCAATAAGCCAGTGGGCTTATAAGCTATGAACAAAGCAATCCAAATAGCCAAATATTCTCACAAGCAGCATACAAATAAGATCCAAGCAACAATACAACAATCCTAATGCTAGAAATCACAATGCAACTCCAAATGAGGTGGTCACTTTGCTGATGCAAATGACCACTTCAGCAGACTTTGATAAGCTATAAAAACCACAATAAGCCACCAAACTTAACCAGATGCATACACAAGCTATATAAACTATGGATAAACACAAAGCAACAAGAATCAAACACTGAATCAAAGTAAATAACAAGATCAAAGCACAAAATGTTTCTGATGAACAATGAACATATGTAGAAACAAGTTTTGCTGATATACTTGACACTTGATCCAATTTCAAGCCTCAAATCCTTCTTCCCTGATGTGATTAACTATGATTTAGCACTTGTTAGCCCTAGCCTAAGCTTAGATCTAGGTTTCCTCAAAATCCTAGCCAATTTTACCAAGTTTTAAAGATTTTATAGCCAAATTATGAATCTATGTGATCAAACCCACAAAACTTGCAAACAGATGAACATATGCAACTAACAAACAGATACAAACACTTGCAACCACAACACAAGCACTTAGCAAACCACAATCCTAATTCAAGCAGTAGACCCAAACACTCCTTAATCTACCACTTAACAAAGAAACTTGTGATTTTAACTAATAACCTACTGATTTTAATGATCAAAAACACTTAAACAACATCAACTAACACAATCTAACTCAAAAATCACCAGCTCAAACACAAATACTCAAAATCAAAGCACCAAATCAAAATCAGTCATAAACATGAAATTTTGAGTGGAATCTTAACAAGGGATTATACCTGCCTTCCACAACATCCTAGGAAGGCCAGCAATGCTCCTTGGACCTTGTTTAACAACTAGAACAAGACCAAGGTACTTCAATGAAGATGATGCAAACTGCCTTGGTTGATGGTTCAAAGTAGAACCTCAAGGACTTTATATCTTCAACACAAATAGCAAACAACTCAACCAAGGGCTCTAATCCCTTCACAAGCTTGGTGTCAACAAGCTTATAAGAGCTTATAGAAAATGGCCAAGGGTTAGTACACAAAATAAGCCAAAACAGAACCTAGGATTTCAAGGTATTCAAACCTTAAAAACCTAATGAGACAAGACGTGCCTTAACCATAAGATTAAGGTAGGCCTTAACAATCAAATGGAACTCAGAATTAGGCTACTCAAACACCAACTTTTAATCAAATCAAAAAGAGAATTCAATATTTTCAGAAATTCAAATTTTATTTAACTTAAAAAGGAATTACAAAGATTGATAGCCTAAAACTGGAACAAAGCTCTCTCACAGGTCGAGGAGTCTTTATATAGGCAAATGCCAAGGTTAGCACTATTCACAAATCCTAGATGTAAAATTCCTTAAATGCCCTAAGTCCTTCTAGACGTTTTCTTGGTGTGAGCTGTCCAAATGCATCCAAACCGTTTATAATAGCTTTGGGGTGAAGCAAGGAATGTGGGCTGTTGATCTTGACACGTGGCAAGCCTTGGATAGGAAGGTATGATGTGATAGGTGGACGGGTGAATGGGTGGGACCCCTTTGGTGAGTGGAGATGAGGGTTTTTGGTGTGGGTTAGGTTTCTGGGCATGTAAATCAAGCATGTGCCTGGGTAATTTGTTTTTACCCTTTGTTTTAAGTGAAGTGGTAACTGGGTTCTTGGGGTGAATAGTAAACATTTTGATCCGGTTTTGGTGGAGTGGGAGTGTGTTTGGCGCAATTTTGTGTTTAAATGTTTCATATGGACACTTTCAGTCCTTCTTTTTCCTTTCTTTTGTCACTTGCAAGTAAACTTCTATCAGCGCCCATTTCCTTTGTATCAACGTTTCACAACTTGTCATTTTTGGCACAAACTTTCCAAAAAGTGTTTCAAGGGTTGTTTTTGGCACTTTTGAGATATTTCAAGGGCTGATCTTGGACATTCTTGATCTTCAAAGGTCTTCATTGTATCTTTGACTTCATGAGGGACCATTATTGGCAATTTTGTTTTGTTGAGGGACTAATCTTGCCATTTCTTCAAAGTTGAAGGACCTTTTGTGTAATTTTGACAAACGTAAGGGACCAAACTTGTAATTATTAATATACAAGGGTTTTAAGTGTCATTTCTTCAATAATTGAGGATCAATCTTGTATGTCTTCAAATCTTCAAGGGTATTTGTTGAGAATTCCATGATTAGGGCCCAGTTCTTTGTACGGCTTCGTTTCTCGTGTCCGTTTTTCCTTGTAACTTGTGATCTTTTGTCTTTTTCACGATATCCATACCTAAAATACACAAGTAAACAAACACAAGCATATATATGGTATTTTATGACATTTTTATGCATTTAAAGCCCGAAAAGAACGATGAGATCATGTATAAATGCCATCTCATCACTCCCCCATACTAAGCCATTGCCGTGCCCTCAGGCAATGCTAGAATAAAGTATCAAAGCATCACCAAAGTTCAATTTTATTAACCTTTATTGAAGAGTAAAAGACTTGCAAACTACTACGATGATGTGTAAAGACATAACATATGATTTTCATCACAAAAAGTGACTTTTAGGGTCAAAGAATAGGAACAAGTAAATGTTCCCTTAGAGTAAACTTCGTCATCCTCGATTGTCATACATTCCATGCTAAGTGCAAAAACAAGATCATTGTTGGTATAAGTCACAATGCTAACACTACTCATACGTCCAAATTGTGTAATACTTTTTCTCCCCGCAATCCTAGTTATTATAAAAGGAAATGGGTTACTAGCATTTTTTATCTATTTGTCATGGATCACAAGTGATTCATATTGACTTATTTGAGTAGTTATTAGTCCTAAAGCAAAGTAGCACGATTTGATCAATAGTTAGCCGAAGGACAAAATCTTTTAAAACGGCTTCTCGTGTATCTCCTTAAGTTCATATCTTGGCATAACTCGTTTCACGATTTGAGACCTTTCTCGGACCGATATTTGGCATGTACTTCATACTTCAAATCTTGGGAAGACGTTCTTGAAATTATGGTCTTCTCTTCATATATTTGGAATTTCTTCACTTGACGTTTTTGAGAGATTCTTCATATTGGACCACGACTTCATCATTTTTCTTCAATCTTTACTTTGGATTTTGATATACAACGATCCGCCTCCTTTTCGGACTTGGATATATTTTATCCTCATACCTTGTTAGGGTCTTTTTGGATAGACTTTCTCCATGATCTTTAGGGGAGTAATTGCTTTTCGTCGTGTGTCTCGATCCTTCATATTGATTTAGGAATAATGATACTTCACATCATCTTTGGATCTTTAGCAAAAATAGAGCTCCTCATGCCTTGTTAGGGCCTTTTTGGATAATCGCCAATCTTCGCGTCCCGCTTCAATAAGTTATGCCTTGGCTATGAACTCTATTCAACCCCGAGCAACTTTTAAACGATCTTGCGCTAGAGGCTAAGTAACCTTTCAAATCGTACGACCTTACTTATTGCAATTATGGTTTATTCCTAATGCATTGATCTTATGGGAAGAAAAAGCCACAATTAAAAACATATGAGTTTTTGAAAGAACACTTTCATGTTCTACGTTTAGCATGATCACTTGTCTAACTCTATCATTTCTCGTTCTTCACTATATAAAGACCTCTAATTAAAGAGACTCGTGAATACTTAGACATGCAAGTCAAAATTAAGCCAAATTTGGATTAGCTTTCATTAAGACTATATCAAATCAAAGTTTTGGGTTTTCAAGCCACCTATAGGATCTTGCACTTTCTTGGACTTTTTCAAGTTTAGAGAATGCGTTTTATAGTTCCCTTGATAAGTGACTTTCTAGAATCAATTATAGGAACTTGCGAAAAGTTCGTGTTCTTATCCCGTATGAATTAAGACTTTCGCGTTTTAAAGCTCCCTATATAAAAGTCTAGCAAAACTTGAATTGAGCGGGTTAAGGAATGTAAATGGCTCCAAATGCCCATCAAGTCAAAAATTAACTCTTATTCTACCCATCGGAAAATATACATTCGTGTCTTAAAACACTTATGAAAACTAAGAAATTTTTTAAAATTTGGCCATTTTTAGCCTTATTAGCAAAACAAAACATTGAAAATTGGAAAGCGTGAGGGCGTAGCAAAGCAAGTACCTATTCACCCCCCATACTAAAAGTAAACATTGTCCTCAATGTTTCGAGTCTAAAGGTGGAGCACCCCCATACTAGAGATGAAGAGTCGAATGCTTAGGATCTAGCATGGAAAGGGTGATCAACAATATATCTAAAGCCGTTTATTAAGTATGCTAAAACATAATTGTTAGAACAATAAAGGATATGTCATGGATTCGTGAAAAACTTCTTCAATCGAACGATGGAGGCTCACGTAAACGAACACGAGAGTCTTCAATCGTAGATGATGATGATCTAGATAACACAATAACAAACAACCACGAGACAACGAGTTGAAAGGGTACAAGTCCCCTTATTACTGAATAGTAAGCATAAAAGATAAGCATGGGATCTCCCCCACGAGGCACCTCGTTTTTGATTACCGAGTCATGAGCTCGACTCGATCCCCTCAAAATGTGAACATTTAGGGAAAATCATGGTGTGGTCAATTTTTGGTGGGGCTTACATGATAAACAAGACCCAAAAAAGCAACCGGTATTAAGGACTAAGTCCTTAGATGATGCAAAATACCGGGGTTGAAAATGGCGTTATCGTTTTCATTGGAAAAACAAATTAACGCCACTTCAACATGTGCCATAAACTCAAAGAGTTTGAAGAAAATAGATGAGAAATAGAAGGGTGAGACAATTGGTAAGACAAACTTTCGAGCTACTCGAGGTAGACTCGCACCAAGCAAATAGAAAGATTTTCCATTTATTGCATCGGTGGAAGACCGAGATTTCCCTTTATATGAAATTCCAGGATCGAATATCTCGTCCTCGGTGGAAAAGGATGAGGGAACATAAGGGGCTTCCCCCATACTAGAACCACACAAAGCATCGTCAAAAGGAGTAGACGAGCTTGTAGCACTGAAAACACGTGGTGATGACGGAGTTAGATTTGTAGAAAAATCAATTAAATCACATTTAAAATCTTTTCCTTTTTTATCTTTTAAACTCTCTTTATGAAAACCCTTTTTGATTATGTCGAAAATATTTGGTGTTTCTAAGACGATGTTAGTCACACTAAAAATACTCACATTTGTAAACCGTTTTGGTTTTGGTGGTGGCAAGTTCTCAAAACGTTTATCGACGAAGAAAACCTCCCCATCGGGGTCTACATATTCATCATCCGAAAGATCTTTCGTAGAAACCGGCAACTTATCAACACTTTTCAAGAATGAATGTTCGAGGTGAGGCGAAGGATTTTTCGATTCAAGTATTGACGGTTTCTTCTTTGTAGGCTTTACACTCATAACCTCCACCGGTGGGGGAAATGGTAAATTGTTTTTGGCGACATTTCCTAAAACTCTTGGTGAAAATTCTTTGCAAACGACATTGGTTGAATCACCATGGTTTAAAGTTGCAATAGAATAGACATGAGAAAGATTGGAGTTTTGTGTTGCATTGATGACAAGTTCTTCCTCATTGAAACGAAGGGTGATTTTCCGAGCATGAACATCGATAAGTGCTCTTGATGTATCCAAAAATGAGCGACCCAAAATGAGAGGAACTTTTCGGTCGATAGGAATGTCTACAACGATAAAGTCAACGGGATAGTAAAACTTTCCGACTTTAACAAAAACGTCCTCGGCTACTCCACATGCTAAAATCATAGAATGATCGGCCATCTCGATAGACATGTTCGAAGGATTAAGAGCCGGAAGCGAAAGCGATTTGAAAATCTCAAGAGGCATTAAATTAATACTAGCACCAAGATCGGCCAAGGCGTAGCATTCCTCCATATCTTGAATTGCACACGGAATCAAAAATTTACCGGGATCATCGACTTTTTGTGGTATGCGGCTAAGAAAAACCGATGAACAACTAGACGATTGTTGTAACTTCTCTTTGTTGTTGAGCATACTTTTAAAGTTTGCGGCAAATCGAGGCATCATAATAAGAGCGTCGGCAAAACTTATGTAAAAATGTAAGTCACGAAATATTTTCATAAATAGCTCAAATTGATAATTGTTCCGTTCTTGTGCTTTTTCTTTGTTACGTCTTGAAGGGTAAGGTAAAGGTGGTGTGGGTTGGTCATTAGGAAACGGCCTTGGAAACTCGGGTTCCACAATTGGTATTGGTTCAACCGTAGGTGTGGTATGAGCGGTACTTCGTGGGATTGTAATGTGCTCCTTTTCGACCATCACCTCGGGTTCTTTCTCGATTTCCTTCTCCGTAGAAGTACTTGGACGAGAGATTGGTTCCTTGAAAGTTTTACCACTTCGTGTAGTAATAACCTTCATTTCTCCCCTCGAGTTGTTAATGGAATCACTAGGAAGACCACCCGAGGAAGAGGGTTTAAACATGACTGCTTCAAACATCTTAGCTATTCGGTCCTCAAATTTTGATTGCCTAGCATCCGCTTTTAATAACTCTTGCTTAATCTCATGTTGTCATAATTCCATCTTTTGTTGATTTTGTTGTAGACGTTGGACATTTCCTTCCATTTTGTTTGCATGAGTTTTAAGTTCATTAGCAAGTTCATTTTTAAGCTCATTTTTCAACTCGGATCTTAAGTTAATCATCTCACGTTGCATGTTATCAAATTTAGCATCATTTGCTTTTGCATAATCCAAAAATTCTCCTTGCAAATTTTTAGTGTGAGCATTTTGAAAACCTTGTTTAGTGTTTTGAAAATCACTGTTTTGATTTTGATTAGAAATTTGTCCATTCCCATTTTGATAATTCCCCTTGTTGTAATTGCGTGTGTTGCCTTGGTAATTACCTTGGTTGTTGTTTCGATAATTGTTAACATTTTGGTTTGGTGGAGCTTGATTTTGGCGAGAACCTTGACCGTTTTGGTTGTAAGTTCCCGTTGCTACATAAGCACTCGAAGTGTTACCATCCACAGTAATGCACTCGGAAAGATCATGAGCTCCTCCACAAGACAAACAACTCTTAGCAACCGCTTTAACCGAAGCGGAATTGGAAGCTTCTTGAGCCTTCCAATGGGACATAAGATTAGCAAATCTATCAAAAAACCGATTTTCCTCATTAGCTTCATCATGTAAGGCGTTAATGCTACGAGACGATTGTGACGAAGATGACGAACCCATATTGGCAACACTCGGTGTGTTACGAGGGTTATAAACCTTAGATCTATTTTCAATGATTTGTAAAGCCTCATTTGTCGTCTTGCACAAAAAATTACCACCCGCGGCGGCATTCAAATAATCTCGTTCATGATCATTAAGCCCATTATAAAAATTATCCACTTGATGCAATTCCGTAAAATCATGGTGTGGACATTCATGTAACATTTCTTTAAAGCGTTCCCATACCATTGAAAAACTTTCATTATTTCTTTGCACAAATCGGGAAATCTCATTTTTCAAGTGTGTTGTTTTAGATGGTGGAAAAAACTTGTTCACAAACTTAGAAACGAGATCGGCCCATGTCAAAATCGAATTTGGCGGTTCTTTCTCGAGCCAAATTTTTGCGGGTCCATCCAACGAGTATGGAAACAACATCATCTTAATGGCGTCATGTGGAACATCCTTAAACTTGCTAGTGGCGGTGAGACGGTTAAAATTCCTAATGTGGTAATGCGGGTTGTCTTTCTCGTGACCTCTAAACTTATTTGCTTGCAACATCGACATTAAACCCGTCTTAATTTCAAAATTCTCCGCAAGGATGGCGGGAATCACAATAGCCTCTCCAAAACCCTCGGTGGGTGCTTGTAGCAACTCCATCATAGTACGATTAGCCATGACGACTTCTTGTTCTACAATAGGTTCAACAATTGGAGGTTCTTCAACAATCAACGTCTCTTGATTGGCTTGCTTTTGAAGTCGTTTACGAGCTCGTTTTGCTTGATTACGAGTGATCATAAACTTCACGAAGAATGGGAGGTGAGCAAAGAAGATTCTTTTTGGGTGTTTTGTGTTTTTCAAATTTTTTTTGTGTTTTTGATGATATTTAATTTTTTTGGATTTTGGTGTATCTTCGTAGACAACAATCTACAAAATCTCTCCTCGAATCAAACTCTTGATTAAAGAAGCCTCAAAGGAATGAAAACGATCACGTGGAGTGAACGCCTTCGAATGACTTTAGAACTTTGGTGAAAACCAAATTGTTCAAGAGGGTTTAATCACAAAGAAACCAAGCAAATATATTATACGTAATAATACTTTGGGCGGCAAAACCCTCGATTGGCCTTCAATCTCAAAATACTCACAAGCAAGTGGGGAAACGAGGCGGCGCGAAGCACTTAAGAGCCTTTTTCCTTAGGGTATATTTTATAATACCCGCCTTATACCCACCTTATAGTTTGTATCTTTCAAAATCGAGCTTCACGAAAGTATTTATCTATTTTTGCCTTTTCTTTTTGTTTGAGATTCGAATACAATAATTGAGTGATGAAATCCCAATTAAGGTTGTGTTTTCACACTTTTGGAGATATTGTAAATTTATTGTGATACTTAATACAATATAGTAATAATATTTGTACAAGAAAAACCAAGAAAACCGATAATATGTATTAGTAGAGTTCTACTAATACAAATACTATTTGGTTAATATTTAAAACAACAATGCAAATTAATCACGACACACCTCCCCGGCAGCGGCGCCAAAATTGATTGTGGTAAAATTACACCTCTTAGGAAAAAGGCGTAAAAGCGGTAAGTATCGAGTGATGATTTAGGAAAATCAACACTAATGACCCTTAAAGAAATGAAAGTTCGTTTCCCAAGGAGGTATATGTGTGTGAAAAACTTGTTAAATGTTTGTGATTAATGATTGTTTTAGAAGGGGATGAGAAAAGAAAATGACGAAGACGTAAAAATAAAAATTAACAAAAAATCACTACTAGAAAGTTAAAACGTAGAACCTTAAAAACCAAAAAAATAAAAATAAATTCTAAAAATTACCAAAAATTCACCAAAAATTAAATAAACTAAGAGTTTACCAATGATCAAAACTTTTTCAAACCTTTTAAATAATTAAATATTCAATTTTTAAATGCTAATTAAAGCCCTAAAAATCAAATAAATTATCAAAAAGGCCAAATAAAGATGTTTCAATTGGTAAACCTCTAAAATGGCCTAAAAAGATTAAAAACTATTTTTAGAAATTTTAAAACTAATAAAAACTATTTAAAATGATTTAAAAACTAATAAAACTTAAAATAATTATAAAAATTAATCTAAAAGAGATAAAATTATTCTAAAAGTTGCTAAATTCCTATTTTAATGTAATTAACCTAAGAAAAATGTAAAAAGTTGGAAAATGTGAAATTTTAAAAATAATAATAAAATAATAATAAAATAATATTAAAAATCCAAAAATTATAAAAAATTCTAAAAACTTGCAAACTAGTTTATTTTAACCTAAATAATCAGAAAATCAAAGTGAAATTACCAGAATACCCCTATTGGGCCCTCAAATGGGCCAAAACCAAAAACAGTCAACCAAATTGGGCTTTTGGGCCCAAAAAGTCAAACTTGGCCCAATTGACTTGGAAAAGCCCTATTTGACTCAAAATTCAATTCTAAGAACAAAACTCTAAAGGCCCAAAAGCTGAAAATGAGCTTATCACAACTTATTTAACACTCAGCTTATTCTTATTGGGCCTTTCAGCCCATTAAGCCATAAGCTAATGCCATAAGCTCTAATTTGACACACAACCTTCTTTTGGGATGCTTATGAGATATGTAAAAAGAATTTTTGAAAAAGCTTACTCAATAAGCCAGAAATAAGCAAAGTATTATTTCACAAAACGACAAAATAGTCGGGATTGAGAAATAAGGAACCTCAGAAGCTCTAGTTTGTTGAAAAAGCTCACAAATAGCTTAACTAAGAATAATCAATCAAGAAAATCAAAAAAAGCCAAGTAGAATAAGCTGTAAGAACAGATAAGCTGGCTGAAAAAGCCAAATAAGCTAGTTTTCTAGCAAAAGCTTAACCTAAAGACTTGTAACCTTCCAGATTTGATATTAAGCTGAGAAAAATGATTTCTATTACAAAAGATAAGTTGTTGCATGTACCAATAAGCAAAACAGATTCAATAAGCTTAGAAACCAAGTTTGACCAAAAGTCAAACGCTGATAAGTTGAAATCAAACGCTGACAGGAACAAAGTAGGCGTTGACAGACTTAATGAAGTGTAAGGACTTGTTTTTCACCCTGCTGGTCAAGGTTTGAGTGCAAACCTTGTGAATCAAGGCTTACCAGTTGGGTAAACTTGATGTGTTTTGGCACAAATAAGCCAATAAGCCAGTGGGCTTATAAGCTATGAACAAAGCAATCCAAATAGCCAAATATTCTCACAAGCAGCATACAAATAAGATCCAAGCAACAATACAACAATCCTAATGCTAGAAATCACAATGCAACTCCAAATGAGGTGGTCACTTTGCTGATGCAAATGACCACTTCAGCAGAGTTTGATAAGCTATAAAAACCACAATAAGCCACCAAACTTAACCAGATGCATACACAAGCTATATAAACTTTGGATAAACACAAAGCAACAAGAATCAAACACTGAATCAAAGTAAATAACAAGATCAAAGCACAAAATGTTTCTGATGAACAATGAACATATGCAGAAACAAGTTTTGCTGATATACTTGACACTTGATCCAATTTCAAGCCTCAAATCCTTCTTCCCTGATGTGATTAACTATGATTTAGCACTTGTTAGCCCTAGCCTAAGCTTAGATCTAGGTGTCCTCAAAATCCTAGCCAATTTTACCAAGTTTTAAAGATTTTATAGCCAAATTATGAATCTATGTGATCAAACCCACAAAACCTGCAAACAGATGAACATATGCAACTAACAAACAGATACAAACACTTGCAACCACAACACAAGCACTTAGCAAACCACAATCCCAATTCAAGCAGTAGACCCAAACACTCCTTAATCTACCACTTAACAAAGAAAATTTTGATTTTAACTAATAACCTACTGATTTTAATGATCAAAAACACTTAAACAATAGCAACTAACATAATCAAACTCAAAAATCACCAGCTCAAACACAAATACTCAAAATCAAAGCACCAAATCAAAATCAGTCATAAACATGACATTTTGAGTGGAATCTTAACAAGGGATTATACCTGCCTTCCAGAACATCCTAGGAAGGCTAGCAATGCTCCTTGGACCTTGTTCAACAACTAGAACAAGACCAAGGTACTTCAATGAAGATGATGCACACTGCCTTGGTTGATGGTTCAAAGTAGAACCTCAAGGACTTTATATCTTCAACACAAACAACAAACAACTCAACCAAGGGCTCTAATCCCTTCACAAGCTTGGTGTCAACAAGCTTGTAAGAGCTTATAGCAAATGGCCAAGGGTTAGTACACAAAATAAGCCAGAACAGAACCTAGGATTTCAAGGTATTCAAACCTTAAAAACCTAATGAGACAAGACGTGCCTTAACCACAAGATTAAGGTAGGCCTTAACAATCAAATGGAACTCAGAATTAGGCTACTCAAACACCAACATTTAATCAAATCAAAAAGAGAATTCAATATTTTCAGAAATTCAAATTTTATTTAACTTAAAAAGGAATTACAAAGATTGATAGCCTAAAACTGGAACAAAGCTCTCTCACAGGTTGAAGAGTCTTTATATAGGCAAATGCCAAGGCTAGCACTATTCACAAACCCTAGATGTGAAATTCCCTAAATGCCCTAATTCCATCTAACGTTTTCTTGGTGTGAGCTGTCCAAATGCATCCAAACCGTTTATAATAGCTTTGGGGTGAAGCAAGGAATGTGGGCTGTTGATCTTGACACGTGGCAAGCCTTGGATAGGAAGGTATGATGTGATAGGTGGACGGGTGAATGGGTGGGACCCCTTTGGTGAGTGGAGATGAGGGTTTTTGGTGTGGGTTAGGTTTCTGGGCATGTGAATCAAGCATGTGCCTGGGTAATTTGTTTTTACCCTTTGTTTTAAGTGAAGTGGTAACTGGGTTCTTGGGGTGAATAGTAAACATTTTGATCCAGTTTTGGTGGAGTGGGAGTGTGTTTGGCGCAATTTTGTGTTTAAATGTTTCATATGCACACTTTCAGTCCTTCTTTTTCCTTTCTTTTGTCACTTGCAAGTAAACTTCTATCAGCGCCCATTTCCTTTGTATCAACGTTTCACAACTTGTCATTTTTGGCACAAACTTTCCAAAAAGTGTTTCAAGGGTTGTTTTTGGCACTTTTGAGATATTTCAAGGGCTGATCTTGGACATTCTTGATCTTCAAAGGTCGTCATTGTATCTTTGACTTCATGAGGGACCATTATTGGCAATTTTGATTTGTTGAGGGACTAATCTTGCCATTTCTTCAAAGTTAAAGGACCTTTTGTGTAATTTTGACAAACTTAAGGGACCAAACTTGTAATTATTAATATACAAGGGTTTTAAGTGTCATTTCTTCAATAATTGAGGATTAATCTTGTATGTCTTTAAATCATCAAGGGTATTTGTTGAGAATTCCATGATTAGGGCCCGGTTCTTTGTACGGCTTCGTTTCTCGTGTCCGTTTTTCCTTGTAACTTGTGATCTTTTGTCTTTTTCACGATATCCATACCTAAAATACACAAGTAAACAAACACAAGCATATATATGGTATTTTATGACATTTTTATGCATTTAAATCCCGAAAAGAACGATGAGATCATGTATAAATGCCATCTCATCAAAGACATTAGACTAGAAGTTGTAAATATATTCAACTTTTTGTCTTTACTTTTATATTAACAGCGAAGCTTATCCTCAACAGACAAGTTGTTAATAAATAAAAATTGATGAACAAGGTAATTAAGCACAATCCTGTGTAAAAATAAGAAAAATATTAAGCGTAATTTTAGCAATGAAAGAACGTCCATAAATTCTAGTAAACCAGGAACTACCATAACTTAGGACTATGAATCCAACCTACGATGGATATGATGGAAATTTTCTTCTTTGTAAGAAATGCACCCTGCATCACATAGGACTTTGCACCATCTGGTGTCGGATTTTCAATATAGTAGGTCACTAGACTAGGAATTTTAAGGACAAGTGGCCTTATAAACTATATGTTTGGTAGAATTATCATGTATCTTATATACATGTTATAAGGAATAAAATACCGCCTTCTATTTAAGCGTCATTCGTCTCTAGGAAATGGTATTCTTAGATTTTATATATATAGGATGTCTTACCTACGTCGAAGTAAGAAGGAAATCTAGGGGTATAATAAATATGTCAAATGCTAGAATATTCGTCTTATCCTTGTTATATTTTTGAAATTTAGATAATACTCGTGTCATGTCGGAAATTTCTAATTCAGTGATTTACATTATGTTTATTCGATTGAATTAGGACGCTTCTTCAGTCAAATGAATAAATTTAAATCACCAAATTTATGATTTCTTCCTTGCATAAAGTTGGACGCATCTTTATGTTAGTAAGAATTTATAAATGGACTTAAATATATTCGATATAAGACACGTATAGACTTAATAAATCGTTAGAATTCTAAATGAGAAATTACTTTATATTATTATATTATATCGAAAAGGTATTATTCGATTCGAAAAGCAAGCAAAAGTACATTGGGCCATTCAAAGATTTTTGAATTGGGTTGTGATATGTTAACTTGACTTTCCAAAAGAACTCAGTAATATTCATAATACTCTTCGCATTACGAATCTGGAAAAATGTTTATCTGATGAATCTCTTATCATCCCAAACGAAAGAGTTTCCGCTCAATAAAAAACTAAATTATGTGATTTTATATGGTATTTATAATTGTTGAAGTAGCCTGAATATGTTTGGAAACGCGAGGATTTTACTCGTCTCTATTATATGACATTACTCTTTATCTTGATCTCGGGACGAGTTTTTGATGAGATGGCATTTATACATGATCTCATCATTCTTTTCGGGCTTTAAATGCATTAAAATGTCATAAAATACCATATATATGCTTGTGTTTGATTACTTGTGTATTTTAGGTATGGATATCGTGAAAAAGACAAAAGATCACAAGAAACAAGGAAAAACGGACACGAGAAACGAAGCCGTACAAAGAACCGGGCCCTAGTTCATGAATTATCCAACATTTACCCTTGAAGACTTGAAGATATGCAAGATTGATCCTCAAACAATGAAAAAATGACACTTAAAACCCTTGTGAATTCATAATTACAAGTTTGGTCCCTTAAGTTTGTCAAAATTACAAAATGGTCCTTCAACTTTGAAGAAATGGCAAGATTAGTCCCTCGTCAATTCTAATTTGTCATTAATGGTCCCTCATGAGGTCAAAGATACATTGAAGACCTTTGAAGATCAAGAAAGTCCAAATTCAGTCCTTCGAATATGGAAAAATGGCAAAAACAACCCTTTAAACCTTTTCACCAAAGTTTTGTGGCAAATGTATAAACTTGGAAAGTTTATTAACAAAGGGAATTCGTTTTATGGGCTGAAATTCTTATTATACATACTTTGCCAAAGAACAAGGACAAAAGCTGCCCTTCCCAAAGTTTGAATACACAAACACGCGCCAAACAAACACAATCCCCCATTTTCGGATCAAAAGTTACTACTGTAGCACGTGATGAACCCAGTAACTACACCCACTTAACTAAAGGGTAAAATGAAATTACCTTGGCACATGTGTGATTCACACATGCAGAAACCCATCCCAACCTTAAAACTCTCTTCTCCACTCACCAATGGACCCCACACCCAAAACCGTTTCACCCATCACATGACAACTTATTCCCCAAGGATTGCCACGTGTCAAGATCAACGACCAAGACTCTTAGCTTAACCCCAAAGCTAAAACAAACGTCCATGATGCGTTTGGAGAGCTCATTTCATCAAATGATCTAGAAGACCTCAAGGGCACTTTTGGGAATTCAGTTCTAGGGTTTATGAATAGTGTTTTGTATCCATTTGCCTATAAAAGGAGACCTCAACCTGTGAGAGTCCTTTTGTTCCAGTTTTCCCTTTTAAAGTTGTAATTCCTTTTTAAAATTTATAAAAGTTGGTATTTTAAGAAAATTGTAATTCCTTTTTATGTTTTTGAAAGTTGGTGTTGTTTAATGGTGATTCTGAGTTCCATTTGTTGTTATAAGTGTGCTTGAATCATTTGGTTCAAGGACGTTTATGTTTGGTAAGGTTTTCAAGTTTGAAAAAGCTTGAAAAGAGGTTTCTGAATTTGCTTATTTTTGTGTACTAATCCTTGACCAAAAGCTGTAAGCTCTTGCAAGCTTGTTGACACCAATCTTGTGAAGGGATTAGGGTCTTTGGTTAAGCTGTTTGCTCATTGCGTCGAAGAAATCAAGCCCTTGAGTTTCTGCTTTGAAACATCAACCAAGGCATTCATCTATCTTTCTTATTGAAGTACCTTGGTCTTGTTCTAGTTGTTGAACAAGGTCCAAGGAGCATTGCTGGTCCTCCTAGGATGTTGTGGAGGACAGGTATAACCTCTTGTTAAGATTCCTCAAAAAAATCATATGATCTTGTCTGTTTTGCATTTTGGTATGTGATTTGGTGATTCTGTGTTTGTGCTTTGTGTTTTGTGGTTGCAATCTGTTAGTTGTCACCTAGTGTAGCTATTTGAATGATAAAATCAGTAGGTTGTGTTTAAAAATCACAAGTTGCTTTGAAAAGTGGTGGATTAAGGACTGTTTGGGATTACTGGTTCATAAGGCCTTGTGGCCTTGTGCCCTTGGTTCTTAGGGTTTGGGAAGTCTAAACAAGTCATTTTGAACAAGTATTAGTCATTGGTTATGTTTCTGAAGTTTTGGAAAAAGGATTGGAAGTTTTGCTAAAATCTGATAAAAGTGCTTTTGAGATTGGTCAAACACATCAGATCCAATAACTTCTTTGTTAGTTGGATCTAAGGTCTGAAATCAGGTTTGGGAATAGTTTGGGTGATAAGCTATCTATTGGTTTTCTGGTTGTTGAATTTGGTGGCTTATTGTGTTTATTATAGCTTATCAAAATTGGCTGAAGTGGTCATTTGCATCAGCAAAGTGTTAGCCCTATATTTTATATAGTCGAACAAGAATGTAATAGGTCATCTTAGTCGTTAAAAGGTCTTGTATTGTAATAGGTTAGTCGGGAAAACCGGGCTTGGACTTTAAGCTAATATTGTATAAGTTAGGGGCGTAAGCCCAAAACAAAGCCAAGCCCGACCCAAGATGAAGCCCACAGAGGCCTTAGGCCGTGGCATATATAACCCTCTTCCACATGTGGAAGAGGGTGTTGGTTCATTTCATAAAACACATAGTTTTAGTGTAAACCTTCCAAATTTCTCTCTCTACTCTCTCTCTACTTTTCTCCTCTTTCTCTCTCTAAGAATCTTGTGTTATGGATTAAAAAGGATTAACATTTGGTATCAAGAGCCTATAGTGGATAGGTGATTGAAGATTTGTGTGTGGTGTTCTTGATTTTTCGTGGCTTTTTTGATCCATATCTCACGTCCCATTTTTTCTTTTTTGTGTTTTTATGGTCTTTTCTTGATACAAATCATCTACATACTAGTAGTAGTGATTTGGGTATCTTGGTTTTGGCTAAAACACAAATTTTTGGATCAAAAGTTACGAAATTTCTTGTTTTTCATCATTCCGAAATTCAAGCAAGTGTTACCATCGGAAAGTACAAGTATTTTAAGGTCAGATCGCAATAACCACTAGGGTTTTACTTTGCGATCTAAGGATTCCGATACCTTATTCCGATCTGGATATTCCGATCGTGCATTGCGATCTGGGATTTCGACGGGTTTAAGGGTTTTTTATAAGTCGTTACTCTGTCCAAATTGTCTCAGCCACATTCCGATCTAACATTGCGACAGCACATTACGATCTTAGCATTCCGATCTGGACATTGCGACAGTGCATTGCGATAGAACATTCCGATCTGAACATTCCGATTGGACATTCCGATTTGACATTCCGATCTGAGCATTCCGATAAGTATTCCGATGGACATTCCGATGGGTATTTTGTTTGAGTAATTTTTGGACTTAGCCACTATCTAGACTAGTTTCGGAACGTAGTTTACACGAAGATTAAAAAAAATATATATATATTTTAGGTCAAGTAAATTCAAATTTTTTCCCTACTAGTTTTCGGCTTACCGTTTTGTCAGACTGAGAAATTTATTGTCGGACTGAAAAAAAAATTTTGAATTTTCGGAATTTCAATTTTAACCACACATCATCACAACAAATCCACTAAGATCTGCAATTCATCCACAAGTACTCACCATGTCTAACAACAACATCAACATTGCAACTTCTAATCAAATTCGTTTGGAACAAGGTGGCAACGGTAACCCACCTGTGCTCACTGCCGGTTGCTACGTTCAATGGAGATCTCGTTTTCTCATATTTCTCGATGGAAAAGAAAACCGAACTGCTCTTCGTCACTGTCTTGAGAATCCACCTCCAGTTTTTGAATTCAAACCAATTACAACACAGGCAGAGGATGGTACTTCATCAACTATACGAGCTATGGAGGATTTTGACACATGTTCTGCTGAGAAAAAGAAACTCCTCCAAGCTGAAGCTGATGCTGTAAACTTCATACTCACTGGAATTGATAACGACATCTATTCCACAGTTGATGCATGTCCTAATGCTATGGAAATGTGGAATGCAATTCATCGATTGAAGCAAGGTGAGTCGATCAATGTTCAAGATCTCGAGACTAATCTACTTTGGGAGTTTGGAAAATTCACATCTGAAGATGGTGAATCCATTGACTCATATTACTCGAGATTCTATAAAATGATGAATGAGCTTGTCAGAAATCAGTGCACCATCTCCAATCATCATGCCAATGTTCAGTTTCTACTTCAACTCAAACCGGAATGGCAAAGGTTTGTGACTTTGGTCAAACAAAGGGAGGATATCAAGACTATATCTTACCACAAACTTTATGATATCTTGAAACAACATCAGAATGAAGTGAATGAACTAAGGGCTGAAAAGGCAGAACGGTCTGCTAATTCTATTGCTTTTGTGGCTGCTACTTCAACAAAACCCGTTCCTCGTCAACAACCACCTACTCATTCCTCAAAGTCATCAAGTTCATCCACCAAACCTCTAGCTGCTGCTAAACAGAAAGCAAAAGCAATTGTACCCACTCCACCTTCAAAGTATGACACCGAGTCAGATGGAGACAATGATGATGAACAAACTTCAAGGGACAAGAAGATTGAAGAACTCATGTCTTTACTCACCACAACTTATAAGAAGATCTACAAACCTACCAACAACAACCTCAGATCATCATCCAATGCTAGATATAAGGAAGTTAATCATGCACCTAGGTATGATCGTGATGCTAGGTATGATAATCAGAGGATGATGCATCAAGTTGGGGCTAGAGATACTGTAGGCACTCCGGTGGTGCAGAAGACTGGGATTCAATGCTTCAACTGCAAAGGATTTGGGCACATGGCTAGGGAATGTAAGAAGCCAAAACGAGTTAAGGATTCGGGATATCACAAGGAAAAGATGTTGTTGTGCAAGAAAGAAGAAGCAGGAATTCCACTCACAGCAGATGAAGTTGACTGGCGTGATGACACTGATGATGAAACCGATGATCAAGAGCTAGAGGCACATTATGTGTACATGGCAAAGATTCAAGAAGTGCTTCCAGAGACTGCTGATACTTCTGGACCTATCTTTGATACTGAGCCAATTGAAAAGGTACCAACAAATGAAAACTATAATGTGTTTGCTAATGAACGACGGCATCCTGAGCAACCCGAAAGCATCAATGACACATATGTAATGGACACGGAGGATAGCAATATCTCTACGGATTCACAGCATATGTGTAATGATGAAGGTAATGCTGCTCAGGATACTGACTCGGATGAGGACCGTGATTTGTTTGCGTCTATAATTGATTCTTTAAAACATGAAATTGAGGAAAACAAAGATGCTAATAAACGTTTGAAGCAAACAAACACATCCTTAGCCGAGGAGATAGACAGGCTTCAAGAGTGTGATTATGTAAAAGAAGCTGATCGACGAGTTGCAATAGTTAATGGTTTGCTATATGAACGTAAGGTGCTCAACGAACAATATTGTTCTGAAGTAACACACGAAATTCATATGTCAAAACAGAAGATATCAGAACTTGAAGAACAACTGCTGCTACATAAACTCCAAATTACTGAATTAGAGTCGGTTAACAAAGAACAAACTAAGCTTTATAAAACTCGTGAAGAAAAGGATATTGAAAAAATTCTTGCTTTGGAAAAGAGAGTCGACACGTTAAACAACATTGTTTACAAAACGGGTCAGTCTATTCAAACTATGAATATGCTCAATAGAAATATGAAAACGAGTTTTGTCAAGCCTGAATATCTCAAGAAAGTTCAAAGTACCAAGCCTGCTCTTTATGATATCGGTTGTTATGTTGATAATCTTGCTCTTATGCTTTCCCCTGACTGCGACGAAATCATTCGTCAACAAGAAGAAAGTCGATCAAACTTAAGTGATTTAATAAACCTTTCTGATTCTAACAATCATATTAAGTTTGTCCCTCAAAAAGAACTTTCAAAAGAACAAAAGATGTATAATAGTGTTCCACCACCAAGTGATGAACCACAAAAGAAAGTTTCTTTAAAAAAGGAGTTTCAAAAAGCAATCAATTTTGTTAGAAAAGCGAATTTTGGATGAAAAACGTAAATGGGATGAGAAAAGAAAAAGTGTTCAGCAATTTGAGTTTATAAAACAAGGGGTTTTAAATTTTTACAAAGGTGTCGTCGACTATGAAAAAGTGTCTAGGAATACCATTTGGAATATTAAACCTAACCCACAAGTAGAAGTCGTCATTCAACAATGCCTTGTTCCAACCATTGATGATCTTTCAAAAAATGTGGAAATGTTTTATAATGCTCTCATTGAGGAAATGTTAACTGATTTAAGCTATGTCAAATCTCTTGAAGATGAAGTTGGTTTTCTTCAAATTAAATTAAAGACACAAGAACACCAACTTTCTAACGAAATTGATCGACTTTCTAAGGAATATTTTTATGCTGACCATATGAATGCTATACTTGGTGTGTATACCGATCTGGATCAATATTGTCATGTAGCATGTCTAGTGTCAGAATCGGACGCGAAATGTCGCAATCTTGAAGTAGAGCTTTCGAAACACATTCAGTCATATAACAAACTTTCGAAAAGTTTTTCTCAACTTGAGAAACACTCCATTTCTCTTGAACTTGCTTTACAAAAAGGTGAAAAATCTCATAATCATAAAAAGTGTCAAGAAATGTCAGCTTCTTCGTTTCGTTTACTAAATGAAAAAGATTTCGAAATAAATGATTTGAAAGCTCAGCTAAAAGAAAGGGACATAGCCATAAGTGAGTTACAGAAACTCATTGAGAAAATGAAAGGAAAGTCTGTTTTTGGTAAACCATCCGCTGTTCGTCAATCGAATGCGGTTAAATGCCCTAAATCATCTATTTTGGGACAATCCCCACAGACTTTGCCTAAGATAGGAAATGATAAGAGCACTAATGTGATAGCACCTGGAATGTATAAGATGAACACTAGGTCCACTCAAACTGGAACAACGCAGTTACCTCACAATACTAGGAAAACTAATCAACGTGTGTCTTCTTCTACAAGAGTAAATCCCACTACTAGTGTTAGCGGACCACAACTTAAGAGCACTAGAGTTGAAGATAGAGTCATGTCTAACAATAGTCAAGGGAAGAAGAATGAAGTAGAAGATCACCGTAGGAATTTTAAGTTTTCTCAGAATAAAACGTCTGTAACTGCATGTAATGACAGTTTAAATGCTAAGACCTCGAATGTTGAATTTATTTGTGTTGAATGTGGCAAATATGTTCGTACTTTCAATCATGATGCTTGTGCTCTTAATTATAATGGCGTGAATACTAGAACTAGGAAGCCTATTCGTATGCCCACTAGTACTAGTAAACCCACAAGAACTTTGAACCAATCCACTGAGCAACCACTTAAGAAACTAAGTGCATTAGAATCCAATACTCTACGTAAACAAAGCAGGTTAAAGAAGCTTTATGAGAACATGATTAGGACATGTACACGGGGGTATTCAAGATTTACACCACCCGGATACAAATGGGTACCTAAGACAACCCCCATTCTAATTGGGTCTATGAATGTTAGCTTGCCTTTAGAATCTAGGTCCACTACTATTTTGGAACCCGTTTCTATCAAGGGCTCCCATTTGTCAAATGCTACATTGTCTTCTAATTCTTCTGCAGCTCGTCGAACTCATCCTATTCATAATGGACTCCGGGTGCACAAAGCACATGACGGGCAATCTCAAGCTTCTCATTAACTTCGTGGATAAGTTTCTGGGTACGGTACGGTTTGGAAATGATCAATTTGCACCGATACTCGGATATGGAGACTTGGTTCAATGGAATATCACTATAAAACGGGTTTATTACGTCAAGGGACTGAATCACAATTTATTCTCGGTTGGTCAATTTTGTGATGCGGATTTGGAAGTGGCTTTTCGAAAATCTACTTGCTATGTTAGAGACTACGATGGGAATGACCTTCTTACAGGTTCTCGTGGTTCTGATCTCTACATAGTAACTCTTCAAGACACATCTTCAACAAATCCAATTTGCTTAATGGCTAAAGCTTCATCATCTCAAGCATGGTTATGGCATCAACGATTGTCACATCTCAACTTTGACACCATCAACTTGCTTTCGAAGAATGATATTGTGACCGGTCTTCCTAAGTTGAAATTCGTTAAAGACCATCTTTGTTCTTCTTGTGAGTTGGGGAAAGCAAAACGGAAGTCTTTCAAAACAAAGACTACCCCTAGCTCAAAAGGACGATTGGAACTTCTACACATGGATTTATGTGGTCCCATGCGTGTAGAGAGTATTAACGGGAAAAAGTATATTCTAGTGATTGTTGATGATTACTCTAGATACACATGGACTTTCTTCTTAAGGTCCAAAGATGAAACACCAGAGGTTCTCAAAAACATTCTCAAGATGATACAACGCAATCTTCAAGCTCAAGTCTTAACCGTAAGAACGGATAGGGGTACTGAATTTTTGAACAAGAACTTGCAATCTTACTTTCAAGAAGAAGGCATCGAACATCAAACGTCTATTGCTCGAACTCCTGAACAAAACGGAGTTGTCGAAAGACGGAACCGTACTTTGGTTGAGGCTGCTCGAACAATGCTTTCTGCTTCAAAATTACCGCTATTCTTCTGGGCTGAAGCAATTGCAACTGCCTGTTATACTCAGAATCGTTCTCTCGTCATCCCTAGACATGAAAAGACACCTTACCACATCATCCATGGCAGGAAACCTACTGTAAAATTCTTTCACGTATTTGGATCTTTATGCTACATCCTTAAAGACGGTGAGAATCTCGACAAGATGAAAGAAAAAGGTGATGCATGTATTTTTGTGGGGTATGCTACATTGTCGAAAGGATATCGGGTCTATAACAAGAGAACAAAGATTATTGTCGAAACAATTCATGTGAACTTTGACGAATTGCCACACATGGTACTTGATCACAACAGCTCAAGTCCCGCACCTAAATGTCCAGCAATGGCACCTACACAAAACAGTGTACGTCCCGTGCAAGAATGTCAACAAAGTACTCCTACAACAGACTCGACGGATACGACACAAATGAGTGAGTTGGTTGATTTATATGATCAAATGTTTGATGAATATTACTATGGAAACAATCAAGTTGTGTCAAAGTCTTCCGCTATCAATACTGCTGATGTACCCGAACAAAATCAACAAGACACAACTGCCTCTACTTCAGCAACCGTTGCTCAAGAGACTATTCCATTGGTTACTCAACAAACTCAAGACACAATCATACAACCAACATCACCAACCGTCAATGTTGAAGGAGGAAACAACAATCAAGCAGTCGATGTACAACCTGACGATGAAGAATTTATCAATCCGTTCGGTACACCGGTACACGAAGTCGGAGAGTCTTCTACTCAACATGTTGATCCGTCCAACATGCATACATTCTACCAACCATATCCATCCACTCACCATTGGACACGTGATCATCCATTGGAGCAAGTCATTGGAAATCCTTCACAACCGGTTCGAACACGCAGACAACTCGAAACCGATGGCGATGTGTGTATGTATGCACTCACCGTGAGTTCAATTGTACCTACAAACATCAAACAAGCCATGACTGATCATGCGTGGATTGAATCAATGCAAGACGAAATTCATCAGTTTGAACGCCTAAATGTTTGGGAACTTGTTGACCGACCCTATGGAATGTCAATTTTAGATTTCAAATGGATCTGGAAAAACAAACTGGATGAAGAACAAACCATCATCAAAAACAAATCTCGTCTTGTAGTTAAGGGATACCGTCAACAAGAAGGCATAGACTACGATGAATCATTCTCTCCAGTCGCTCGTTTGGAAGCTGTCAGGATATTCCTTGCTTATGCTGCACATAAGGTCTTCACGGTTTTTCATATGGACGTTAAAACTGCTTTTCTCAACGGTCATTTGAAGGAAGAAGTGAATGTGAATCAGCCGGAAGGATTCATCGATCCTCATCATCCTGACAAAGTCTATCGTCTCAAGAAGGCTGTATATGGACTTAAACAAGCTCCAAGGGCATGGTACGAAGAACTTTCAAACTTCTTGGTGTCCAAAGGATTCTCCAAAGGTTCTATTGATCCTACTCTCTTTACTAATAAATATGGGGATGACATAATGCTGGTGCAAGTTTATGTTGATGACATTATTTTTGGTTCTACGAACCCAAAACTTTCAAAACGTTTTGAAAAATTAATGCACAGCAGATTTGAAATGTCAATGATGGGGGAGCTAAAATTCTTTTTAGGCCTCCAGATTCATCAATCCTCACGTGGTATTTTCATTAACAAAGCTAAGTATGCTCAAGAGATACTTAAAAAGCATGGTATGACCTCATGTGCTCGCGTTGGTACACCGTTGTCGACCACATCCCTAGACGCTGACTTGTACTCATATCCCGTAGATCAAACGCGATATCGCAGTATGATCGGGTCACTTATGTACCTTACAGCCAGCAGGCCTGATATTCATCATGCCACATGCTATTGTGCACGATATCAAGCCAGACCTACTCAAAAGCACCTCAAAGAGGTTAAACGGATCTTTCGGTACCTTAAGAATACCATTCACATGGGACTCTGCTATCCGAGGGAAACCGGTTTTCATCTAACGGCTTTTTCAGATTCTGATCACGAAGGTTGTCTTGATAGTCGTAAAAGCACTTCTGGTAGCATACAATTTCTAGGGGAAGACAAGCTTGTCAGCTGGTCGTCAAAGAAGCAGGATTGCACTTCGCTCTCATCAGCTGAAGCAGAATATGTGGCTCTATCCGCGTGTTGTGCTCAAGTCCTCTGGATGAGAACTCAACTCACGGATTATAGCTTCCACTTGGATAAAATACCTATGTATTGTGACTCAAAGTCGGCATAGCCATATCTTGCAATCCGGTTCAGCACTCCCGCACCAAGCACATCGATGTCAGATATCACTTCATCAAGGAACAAGTGGAACGCGGCATCGTGGAATTATACTTTGTCAGAACTGAGTACCAACTGGCAGACTTGTTTACAAAAGCTCTATCGAAAGATAGGTTTGCGTATCTCGTTGGCCGTCTTGGTATGAAGTATATGACTCCAGAAGACTTGGAGGTTTTGGCAAATGAAGCTGCTTGATATTCTCTCACAATGACTTCTAGGCGCATCACGGCTTAGAACTCGGACCTCAACTAAGGAAAGTTTATCTCGGACGATAACTTATCCTTCTCAACGAGAAATTCATATTTCTCGGTCATGAGCTTCTCATAAAAACATTCAAAGTTTTTAAGTTCATGAAAAACGATTTCTAAGTAACTGTCAGCTTAGAACTCGAACTTCAACTTAAGGAAAGTTTATCACGGATGATAACTTATCCTTCACAACGGGAAATTTATTTTTCTCGGTCATGAGCTAGTCACAAAACAATCAAAGTTTTGAGCTCATGAAAAACGGACCCGGAAGGGGAGTGTACGTTTCAGTGCGCTTTCCCTAATCAATAGAAGAGAAGTCTTCTATCCTGATTATTTTAAAACCGTTGAACACATATTTTCAAGAATTTCTCAAAAGGTTTTTCTAAATCTTTCAAAATTGTGTGTTTAACAATCCCTTCCTCATATTAGGTTTTTATATCTAAAAATGTCATATGTTATTTTGATCAATTTTTGAGGGGGGGCGTTTTAAAATCAAGCCTTTTAATGTTGTTGGGTACATCTATAAAATTGTCATATTTTATGTATCCAACACATTCCGAAAATGTGATAAAATCTGTCATATATATTATCGGTAAAGGCATCTCAACTCCGTACCTCAACATATTTGTGGTGTTATTTTTCCACAATTTTGTCAAATTTTGTCTCAAGACACACATATATTGTTGAGGGGGAGCGACCCGACTGAAAATGTTCCATGCTTCATACGTGCACACATGTTTCTCTCCCAATCGGCTTTCAGAAATTGTCATATTTTAATCAATTAGTATCTCTAATATGATGTTTTTATATTAGATATAGGGGGAGAAAATGTGATTAAAATGTAATATATCGCAACATGTGATCTTAAAGACTCAAGTGCAACTCTTTCCTTCACATGCCAAACTATTTCGTATATCGATGCATGTGTGTAGGGGGAGCTTTTTGAAAAGATAAAACTTTCAAAGTGTTAAAAGTTTTGATTTTTATCAAGCACTTTGAATGGTTTTCAATGGTTTTATGGTTACGATCTTTACCCAAAACAACCTACTATCCACGACGGAACGATGGAGTCAAAAGGTGGTTTAGGATAGGAAACTAAGTCCTATGATCCTACCAGAACCGGAGGGATCTACCCAAGGACATTCCATAGCTAGAAATAGTTGTCCTTAGGAAAGATGGAGTGAAATGAAGCTGAATGCGGACCAATTACTTAAGTTAGCACCAGAACAATCACAACAAGGTGCTAATGATGACGTATTGGTAAGCATTGAAGGAGTTGAATATTCTGTGCAACTTAGGTAGAAACCGGGTTAACACATCTTTTGAAGACAAGTGTCATGGACCCAGTGATGCGATGCACAACCCTTCTCCAGCCATTCGAGTTTCTCTCAAAAGAAACTTGTCTCATTGTCACGGAGATCAACACGTATCTATTGACTTTCTCACTCCGAGTCAGTTAATATTGAAAAGGTGGCAGTCTGCTCCAGCCTCCGATTACCAAAATGCACTTATTGAGTCTAGAGCCAAACGAGATCAATTTATCATCTCATTAGGACACAATCGAGTCATACGCATTATCCTTGTGATATTGCCAGAACATCTGAGTGATACGATTCACAATGAAGATGGAAATCCTGCTTGAGCCAGCATCAAACAAGCTCATGGTAGGTAACTTGTGCGATTCTACACGAATCAAACTTGTGAGAACTAGAAAGCAACTAAGTTTGGATTCTTAATTGATTCAAACTTGATTCCAGGTTTCTTCGCAAAATCCATGTGATCTTGCCAGAACATTCAGAGTGACACTCATTAGTGTTCACAGTGACGAATGGAAATCCTTCCAGTGTCAACATTAAACAACACTGCGGTAGGTAACTCGCAAGATTCTCTATGAATCAAGCTTGTGACAAACTGGAAAGCAACAATGGTGCGATTCGTTTAGAATCAAACTTGTTCCAGGAAATCTGAATTAACGACTCTAATCAGACGGATAATTTATCCTTATGATTCACTCTTTACGTTCGCAGTCTGCTTTGAGACGGTCGAGTAAAGAGAACTGGCTACTACCACCGGGAAACCCTGTCAAGGAGGTTCTTAATCGAATCTACCTGATCACAGGTACGGTATTTAATACCGTTTAACGGTCTTCACCAACTGGAGGTAAAACGCTACCGAGTTAGGATGAAATGTTCAAAGCCATTTTATCCGTGTCTATATTTGTTGCTGCATATCAAGAAGGTGGCGTAGCTATGATACCGATGTCGATTCAGAAGTCACAAGAGCACAAGATGGCGATAATCAAGATACCTAAGAATGTAAGAATGTAATAGGTCATCTTAGTCACAAGGAGTACATATGAAGATCTCAAGCACTCAAAGTCAAATGACAAAGGCTCAAGATAAAGATCACGAAAGCATGAAGGAACAAAGTTGTTACAAACAAGATCAAGACCAAGATACAAGACCAAAGCGGGAAGATCTTGATAGGTGTGAAAACACCCATCCTTTTACCACTTAAATCGGGCTAAAACGAGACCAAAACACGTATTTAATATCATTTGTTTGGAATTATGCGTGGTTTTTGTGTTTATTGTGTTTTCAGAGTCGACCGGATGAATATTAAAGAAAACATGGGATTGCACGGGTTTTATCGAAGAAAAGGGCTCAAGACGAAGTCTATTGTCCAAAAGGTGCAAAAGATTTGAAGTCATTGTGCCTATTTGAAGATTTATCGAAGAATAGAGCCAAAAATGGAAGATTCATTTATGTCGAAGAACTCGAGTCTATTAAATAAAAGATTATAAGACGAGTTGGAATTATTCACCGACACTTCTCAAATCCAAGTCGGAAACGTTTATTTAAAGACGCATGAAGACTTAAGAAGAAAGAAGAAAAAGAAGCCCAAATCGAAGCCCAATCAAAAGCCCATCAACACCATACACACGCCTATATAAAGCCTTCACCTCACAAATTTTCACACACTTAGTTTTTAGCTAGTCTTTAGCTTTTCATTTTTTTCTCTAGTTTTTAGAGAGAGAAAGTTCCAAACTTTCTCTCACTAAACTTTTCCTTTGATTTCATCTTTTAAATTTAAGCTTTCTTGTACTTTTGATTTTAATTAATCTTAATCAAGTTTATGCTTTTAAGTTCTTTAAGCTTTTCCTACTTTTCTTGATTTGTCATAATCCTTGATCCGATTGTTGAATTCCATACGGTTTGGATTATTGGATTAGCTCGTGTTAAAAGTTTAATGTTTTCTTGTTTCTTCTTAAGCTCTACGTAAATAAGCCATAAGCCTTCCATGCTTTTTGGCTTATTGTTTGTTAAAGTTCATTGTTTTCGGATTTCTTCAAGTTTTAATCATTCAAAAGTTTTGTTTATTAAGTTTTAAAGTTTCTTATTTTCAAAAGTTATCAAATTTAATCTTTTTGAAGTGTTAAAGTTTCGGTTAAGGTGGCTTTTTGTGTTTGCTTATTGAAATTCTTGCTTACCACCATTTTCGGAACTTCCTTCATTCCATCGCAAAAGAGGGGTTTTAACACATTCCGACGGATCTTCGTTGCTTGGTATCGCAATAACCCAAAAAGGGGTTTTACTTTGCGATAGGGTGTAAGTTACCCTATTCCGATCTGGGATTGCGATCGCATATTGCGATCGCACATTCCGACGGGTTTAGGTCCCTTTTCTAGTCGAAACTCTGGCCAATTTTCGTTTTCCACATTCCGATAGGCAGTCATTGCGACAGCTTGTTCTTGAACATTCCGATAGTACCAAACTGGGACATTCCGATAGCCTCATTCCGACAGCTTGATTTTAAAGTATTCCGATGGTGATTGTTAGAAACATTCCGATAAACTTTCACGTGAGATATTCCGATGGACCATTTTAATTGCATTCCGATAGTAGTAATTTTCAACACTCCGATAAGAACAAGTTTTTAAGCATTAGTTCAATTAAGTTTTCAAAGTAATTTTCTAATCTTTCCTTTACGTTTTCAAGCACTCGATTTTAACTTGTCAATTTAGTTAATCTTCCAAAGTTTTAAATTACTCAACGTCATTTACATTTAATTGTTATTAGTTTAAAAATAGATAAACAAACCAACTCCTTTTTAGTAACCAAGAACAAATCATTCCACTTAAGGCTGAGATCAATTCGAGAGGATATCGAGAGAACTAAAATTAGAACCCATTGAAGGGTGTGTATCAAATGGCGCCGCTGCCGGCTCTTCTCGTTAAGATCAAAAGTTTTTTGTGAGAATTTGGATTTTGGGATCCGTTCCACGTGAACGTTACTTTTTCCTAAAAATTTTTCAAAACCAACTAAAAAAATATAAAACTTTCAAAAATCCTAAAAAGCAAAAAAACATAAAAACCAAAAATATTTTTGCTTTGTTTTTCTTTGTTCGTTCTTTTGCAGGTGTATGCGCACTCGATCCACGTCTTATCAAGAGCCCGAGCCTCTCGATAACTTAGACATGGCTGGTCTACAAGACAACAATAACATACCACCTCCGAACAACAATAATAACAACAACAACCCGCCTTTCAACAACATGAATAACAACAACAATGAGCCCCTTCCGGATAATCGCCCAATGATTGAATTGCTGCAAGCTCATGTCGATGGCAATACGGATCCAATTGTTATACCACCAATTGCCGCCAACAATTTCGAGCTAAAGTCAGGCTTTATCCAGATGGTCTCCGCTCAGCCATTCTTGGGACGAACCATTGATGACCCACATGACCATATCAAGAGATTTCTACAACTCACGAACACGGTCAAGTTCAATGGCGTTCCACAAGAAGTGATAAGGTTACAACTTTTTCCCTTTTCTTTAGAGGGACAAGCCCGGCATTGGCTTGCTAAGGAACCGCCACAGAGTATTCTCTCGTGGACGGATTTGGAAACAAAGTTTATCAACTACTTTTTTCCACCCTCTCGTACTACCGCTTTACGGAATGAGATTATAACCTTTGAACAAAAGTACGATGAGTCATTCAGTGAATCTTGGGATCGCTTTAAAGATCTTTTAAGAAAATGCCCACAACATGGTTTTACCAAAGTTTATCAAATAAATACTTTTTACAATGGTTTAAGCATGAATGACCAAGATTCACTGAATAGTGCCTCGGGGGGTAATTTATTGGCTAAGACTTCCAATGCTGCTTGGGACATCATTGAGAACAAATCTCGTGTTCAAACCAAGAGTGTTAGGACCAATGTTGCTAGTGCTAGCACTAATGACAGCGACAAGCGATTAGACAAAATCACCACGCTTCTTGAATCGCTTGTCACCCACACCGTCAGCAACAACAACAGCAACAACGCCAAAAATGCACAAGTGAACGCTGTCAGCCAACCTTGTGAGATATGCGGTGGTACCCACTCTTACACAACTTGTACCGCCACCCAAGATTACCCTGCTGAGAATGTGAATGCAGCATATGGCACCTATACTCAACCTGCTTATCAAGCAAAACCTCAAGGTGACCGCAACCTGCTTAGCTACCGTTCCAACAACTATCTCTCACCACCTGGTTTTAATCCTAACAACCAAAACCAACAACAAAACCTCAACCGTCCTCCTCAACAACAACAAACTCGTACACCATACATCCCTCCTCACAAGCAGCAACAACCACCGCAACGAAACACCCAAGTTTACCAGCAACCTGCTTATCAATCACCCGCATACACTGCTCCTTCAAACCAAACCCCCGCATCACATCAAGACATTGGAACCTACATGAGAACTAACGATGTGATCGTGGATAATCTCCAACAGGAAGTGCGCAACTTGAAAGCAGATCTGATGAAACAAGGGAATGATCTAAGAGCTGATATGAAGAACACTATGGATAGTCAAACGAATGACTTGAGGAACATGATGGCTAGTTTCTTCAACAGTAATCAACCCTCTTCTTCGGGTACTCTTCCGAGTAATACCGTTGCGAATCCAAGAGGGGAGATGAAAGCAATCACCACTCGCAGTGGTAAAGGTACCAAGGAACCCGAGCTTCCTATACCTCCACCGGTGGTTGCGACTAAGGAGAACGAGTCACCTGCTCCTATTCCTCACCCTTCTCCTTCCCCAATTTCTCCACCTCTTCCTTCTACCCCTCCTCCACCCAAGGATGTGAGTGATCCTATCATCCCAAAGCCTTCCTCTTCTTCCAATATACCTTATCCATCTAGGTTGAGGAAAGAGAAGCTCAAAAGCAAGGACGATATTCAGGTTTCTAACTTTCTTAAAATGTTTAAACAACTGAATTTCAATATCTCCTTCGCTGAGGCTCTCGCTCACATGCCTAAGTACGCGAAAATGTTTAAAGATCTTCTGAGCGACAAGGAAAAGCTCCTCGATCTCGCCAACACCCAACTTAATGAGAACTGCTCTGCAGTGCTCTTAAGGAAATTGCCAATCAAGCTTGGTGATCCGGGTCGTTTTCTTATCCCTTGCAATTTCCCGGGAGTAGAGAATTGCATGGCCCTAGCCGATCTAGGTGCCAGTATTAATCTCATGCCTCTAAGTGTTTGGAAGCAATTATCTCTCCCAGAGCTAGTCCCCACCAAAATGACTTTGGAGTTAGCTAACCGTACGGTTGCTTATCCAGTGGGGATAGCTGAAGACGTCATTATAGGAGTCGACAAATTCACCTTCCCTGCTGATTTTGTTGTCGTCGACTACGAGATGGACCCCCGTGTGCCACTCATTGTTGGTCGTCCATTCCTTAGGACCGGTCGCACTCTCATTGATGTTGAAGCCGGTGAGCTTATCATGAGAGTGGGTGACGATAAAGTAGTCTTCAACATGGGAAAGTTGTCTAAACAGCCTTATTCAAATGAGAGCGTTAATTGTATTGACGTTCTCGATGAGGCTTGTGAAAAACACTTTAATGATGCTTGCAAAAGTATTCCTACCTCTCTTCCCACTGTTGAGACCGTGTCCTCCATTGATTCGTCGTTGTCTCTATTTGGAGATAGTGATTTATTTTGGAACAATCTTGAAGATACCATGGGAGATGCGAATTTAGCTACTAATGATTCTCCTATCGATGGGGATGAAGACATGAATTTCTTTGACAATCTTCTCACCGAAGACAATCCTTCGCTTCCATCTCCCACGGTCATTGCTATCGATACTCCGACTTTGAATACGCCTCCCGTCGACAATCCTCCGGATTTAGAACTTAAGGAGTTGCCGCCCCATCTCGAGTATGCGTTCCTTGAAGCAGAGAAGAAGTCACCCGTCATCATCGCTAAGGACTTGCAAGAAGAAGAGAAAACTCGTCTCATCGATGTGCTTAAAGCTCATAAGAAAGCAATTGCTTGGAAAATTTCCGATATCCGCGGAATTGATCCGAACTTTTGTACTCACAAGATTCTCATGGAAGATGACTTCAAACCCACAATCCAGAGCCAAAGAAGGGTTAATCCTAAAATTCATGACGTCATCAAACAAGAGGTTATCAAACTTCTAGATGACGGCTTGATCTACCCTATTTTGGATTCACCGTGGGTAAGTCCCGTCCATTGTGTGCCCAAGAAGGGCGGAATAACCGTTGTTCCCAATGAACACAACGAGTTGATTCACACTCGTCTCGTTACTGGGTGGAGAGTTTGTATTGATTATCGCAAGCTCAATGACGCCACGAGAAAAGACCACTTTCCTCTTCCTTTCATGGATCAAATGCTCGAGCGTCTTGCGGGTAATGATTATTACTGCTTTTTAGATGGCTTCTCCGGGTATTTTCAAATTCCCATCGATCCCAAGGACCAAGAAAAAACCACATTCACTTGTCCCTATGGAACATTTGCTTACAAACGCATGCCTTTTGGTTTATGCAATGCTCCTGGGACATTCCAAAGGTGTATGATGGCTATCTTCCATGACATGGTGGAAGACACTATGGAAGTATTCATGGATGATTTCTCGGTCTATGGCGATTCATTCTCTGCGTGCCTTGCCAATTTAGAACGTATGCTTAAGCGGTGTGAAGACACTCGCCTTGTTCTTAATTGGGAAAAATGCCATTTTATGGTAAAAGAGGGCATCGTGCTAGGACACAAAATCTCCAAAGCCGGTCTTGAAGTAGACCGTGCTAAAGTCGATGTTATCGCCAAGTTGCCTCCACCTTCAACCGTGAAGGGTGTTAGAAGTTTCCTGGGTCATGCGGGCTTCTACCGTCGATTTATCAAAGATTTTTCTCAAATCGCTCGCCCGATGACCCACCTCTTGGAAAAAGATACTCCTTTTATCTTCTCCAAAGAGTGTCTTGAAGCCTTCAACTCTCTTAAGGATAAGCTTACTAAGGCACCCGTCTTGGTTACCCCTAATTGGGAGCTGCCCTTTGAGTTGATGTGCGATGCTAGTGATTTTGCTATTAGAGCGGTTCTGGGACAAAGAGTGAACAAACACTTCCAACCGATCCATTACGCTAGCAAGACAATGACTGGGGCACAATTGCATTACACGACAACAGAAAAAGAGCTTTTAGCTGTTGTCTATGCTTTTGAAAAATTTCGCCCCTATCTTGTCCTTTCCACCACCATTGTGTATACCGATCATTCCGCGTTGAAGTACTTGTTGACAAAGCAAGATTCCAAACCAAGACTTCTTCGCTGGGTTTTGCTGCTCCAGGAATTTAAAATCGAAATTCGCGATAAAAAAGGAGCAGAAAACCTAGCCGCGGATCATCTCAGTAGACTTGAAGATCCTTACCAGGGGGCTCATCCGAACAAAGAAATCAATGATTCTTTTCCCCTGGAGACCTTAATGTCTATTACCTCGACTGCTGACGAAACCCCGTGGTTTGCAGACATTGCAAACTACTTGGCGGGTGGAATCCTCGTTGACGGGTTAACATCCCAGCAAAAGAAGAAGTTCTTCAAAGACATAAAGACTTACTTCTGGGATGACCCGTATCTTTTCAAACAATGTGCTGACTTGATTATTCGCCGATGTGTTGATGGACCGGCAGCTTTCGAAATCCTTGATGCTTGCCACAAAGGACCCACTGGTGGTCACTTTGGTCCCAACTACACCGCCAAAAAAGTGTTTGATTCAGGATTTTATTGGCCCTCCATTTATCGTGACGCTCACGATATGGTAAAAAAATGTGATGCTTGCCAGAAACAACGCACGATCACACATAAAGACGAGATGCCTCAGAATTTCATTCAAGAGTGTGAAATCTTTGATGTTTGGGGTATCGACTTTATGGGGCCATTTCCTTCATCTAAAGGAAACAAATACATCCTTGTTGCCGTTGACTACGTCTCCAAGTGGGTTGAAGCCAAAGCTTTACCTACTAATGATGCAAGGGTGGTTTGTAACTTTTTGAAATCGCTGTTCGCTCGATTCAGCGTTCCTCGTGCTATTATCAGTGACCGCGGGACTCATTTTTGCAACGATCAATTTGCAAGAGTCATGGCCAAGTATGGTGTCAATCACCGTCTTTCCACCGCTTATCATCCCCAAACCAATGGGCAAGCCGAGATATCGAATCGTGGATTGAAACGAATTTTGGAGCGTACTGTGGGAGAGCATCGTGCCGCGTGGGCCGATAAGTTAGATGATGCTCTGTGGGCTTTCCGTACTGCTTACAAGACCCCGATCGGTTGTACACCTTATCGTCTTGTGTACGGGAAAGCATGCCACCTTCCCATCGAGCTGGAGCATAAGGCGCACTGGGCCTTAAAGTGGGCTAACTTCGACATCAACAAAGCCGGTGATCATCGTAAGATTCAACTCAACGAGCTCAATGAACTGAGGAATGACGCTTATGAGAACTCACTGATCTACAAAGAGAAGACGAAGATCCTCCATGACGCAAAAATCAAGAACCGAGAGTTCCATGTTGGTGATCAAGTCTTACTTTTTAACTCTCGGTTGAAGATCTTCTCTGGCAAGTTGAAGAGCCGCTGGTCTGGTCCATTCACCGTTGCCAACATCTTTCCATATGGGACCATTGAGCTTTCTCAGCCAAATGGGCCCAATTTCAAGGTGAATGGCCAGCGTCTGAAGCTGTACTTTGGTGAGGACATCTCTCAGGAGATGATACCATCCCTCACCACGTTCCCCATGAACTAAATTTGGGTCGAGTCAGGCTCGCGACTCGATTATCAAAAACAAGCGCTCCTCGGGAGGCAGCCCGAGTATCTATCCTTTAATGTTTTATCCTCCTAAGTGTAGGGGGGACTGCATAGGTGTTTGTATTTGTGTGGTGATGTGATTACAGGGATAAGTGCACTCTTGGAACCTTTGAAGAACCATGCTCCCGTGTTATCCGAAATCCGGTTCTATCTCTCAACTATCGTGATTCAATTTTATTCATACTCACATTTGAAATTGATCACTTTAGTCGTCTCTTCCTTAACTCGAGTTAACCAACGTGCACAATGTCATAAGTGTAGGGGAAACCTTTCCCACATGCTTAAACATTGAGGACAATGTTTATCTTAAGTGTAGGGGGGACTTCTATCGAAGTTTTAAGTGGACTTTTCCATGAAAATGCCTTCATTTAACCAGAAAATCCTATTTTTCAACATTTTTCAAATTTTTTATTAACTTTGGCCATTTAGTTGTAATTTTTAAATTTTTATCGTTGCTTTCATATGTATATATCCCGCAATAAAGTCAAAAATATTAATAAGTGGTGTAGCTAGTTTAGAAATCTTTGACATATTAGGCCCGTTGCGTTTATTTTGACTCAACCCGAATAGACTTATCCAAGTTTATTCTAGCTAGTATCCTTAACCATGTAGACCTTAATTGGTTTATTAGGCTAAGTGTCCACGAGTCTCATTACTTGAGATTTTAAATTGTGGAGGACGAGAAATGATAGAGTCAATTATAAGTCGGTATTCTTGCGCAAGCTCACTTGGTGTAATTATTTGCCTATTCTCCCATCACTTGCTAATAATTTATCTGCAATAAGTAAGGTCTTACGATTTGAAAAGTTACTTAGCTTCTAGCCCAAGATCGTTTAAAAGTTGCTCGGTAATGACGAGAGTTCATAGCCAAGGCATAACTTACGAAGCGGGGCGCGAAGATTGGCGAGTCCGAAAAGGCCCTAACAAGGCATGAGGATTCAAATTTTATTGCTGAAGATCCAAAGTGATGTGAAAAGCATTATTCCCTAAATCAATATGAAGGATCAAGAATCACGACGAAAAGCAATCAACTCCCATAAAGATCATGGAGAAGTCTATCCGAAAAGACCCTAACAAGGTATGAGGATAAATAGATCCAAGTCCGAAAAGGAGGCGGATCGTTGTATCTCAAAATCCTAATTAGAGATTGAAGAATAATCATGAAGTCGTGGTCAACAAAGTTGGAGTACCCCTCAAAAGTCTCCAAGTGAAGAAACTCTATTACGATAAGAAGACCATTATCTCAAGAACGTCTCTCAAGATATGAAGTATGAAGTACATGCCAAATATCGGCCCGAGAAAGGTCTCAAATCGCGAACCAAGTTATGCCAAGATATGAACTTTTTGATATCCCGAGAAGCAGTTTTAAAAGATTTTGTCCTTTAGCTAACTATTGATCAAATCGTCCTACTTTGCTTTCAGCCCTAATAAACTATCGAAATAAGTCCAAAAATGCATCTTCATGATCATTCTAAGACAAAAATAAAATATAAGAGATACACCTAGGAATAAGGGAGTCTAAGCATTTAATTAAGCCATGTGTGTGAGTGATTGAATTACTAACTTATAATAACAATGATCTCGTTTTTAAGCTTAGTTTGGGGAACGTGAAACTTGAGGGTGATAAATCTTCGCAGCACCGAAGCCCTAATGTAAGTCCTCGATCTCTTTCCAAGTTATTACCACATAAGTTATTTTCTATTCTCTTGTTTACATTAAAATTTTAATTTCTTAGTACTTTAAATTTTTGTTTAGTAGTATTTTAATAAGGCCAAGGATAATTGATAATGAGAAAAGTGTAATTGTGCTTTGTCACTAAGCATTGCATGAGGGCATGGCAATGGTTAAGTGTAGGGGATTTGATAGGTGTGAAAACACCCATCCTTTTACCACTTAAATCGGGCTAAAACGAGACCAAAACACGTATTTAATATCATTTGTTTGGAATTATGCGTGGTTTTTGTGTTTATTGTGTTTTCAGAGTCGACCGGATGAATATTAAAGAAAACATGGGATTGCACGGGTTTTATCGAAGAAAAGGGCTCAAGACGAAGTCTATTGTCCAAAAGGTGCAAAAGATTTGAAGTCATTGTGCCTATTTGAAGATTTATCGAAGAATAGAGCCAAAAATGGAAGATTCATTTATGTCGAAGAACTCGAGTCTATTAAATAAAAGATTATAAGACGAGTTGGAATTATTCACCGACACTTCTCAAATCCAAGTCGGAAACGTTTATTTAAAGACGCATGAAGACTTAAGAAGAAAGAAGAAAAAGAAGCCCAAATCGAAGCCCAATCAAAAGCCCATCAACACCATACACACGCCTATATAAAGCCTTCACCTCACAAATTTTCACACACTTAGTTTTTAGCTAGTCTTTAGCTTTTCATTTTTTTCTCTAGTTTTTAGAGAGAGAAAGTTCAAAACTTTCTCTCACTAAACTTTTCCTTTGATTTCATCTTTTAAATTTAAGCTTTCTTGTACTTTTGATTTTAATTAATCTTAATCAAGTTTATGCTTTTAAGTTCTTTAAGCTTTTCCTACTTTTCTTGATTTGTCATAATCCTTGATTCGATTGTTGAATTCCATACGGTTTGGATTATTGGATTAGCTCGTGTTAAAAGTTTAATGTTTTCTTGTTTCTTCTTAAGCTCTACGTAAATAAGCCATAAGCCTTCCATGCTTTTTGGCTTATTGTTTGTTAAAGTTCATTGTTTTCGGATTTCTTCAAGTTTTAATCATTCAAAAATTTTGTTTATTAAGTTTTAAAGTTTCTTATTTTCAAAAGTTATCAAATTTAATCTTTTTGAAGTGTTAAAGTTTCGGTTAAGGTGGCTTTTTGTGTTTGCTTATTGAAATTCTTGCTTACCACCATTTTCGGAACTTCCTTCATTCCATCGCAAAAGAGGGGTTTTAACACATTCCGACGGATCTTCGTTGCTTGGTATCGCAATAACCCAAAAAGGGGTTTTACTTTGTGATAGGGTGTAAGTTCCCCTATTCCGATCTGGGATTGCGATCGCATATTGCGATCGCACATTCCGACGGGTTTAGGTCCCTTTTCTAGTCGAAACTCTGGCCAATTTTCGTTTTCCACATTCCGATAGGCAGTCATTGCGACAGCTTGTTCTTGAACATTCCGATAGTACCAAACTGGGACATTCCGATAGCCTCATTCCGACAGCTTGATTTTAAAGTATTCCGATGGTGATTGTTAGAAACATTCCGATAAACTTTCACGTGAGATATTCCGATGGACCATTTTAATTGCATTCCGATAGTAGTAATTTTCAACACTCCGATAAGAACAAGTTTTTAAGCATTAGTTCAATTAAGTTTTCAAAGTAATTTTCTAATCTTTCCTTTACGTTTTCAAGCACTCGATTTTAACTTGTCAATTTAGTTAATCTTCCAAAGTTTTAAATTACTCAACGTCATTTACATTTAATTGTTATTAGTTTAAAAATAGATAAACAAACCAACTCCTTTTTAGTAACCAAGAACAAATCATTCCACTTAAGGCTGAGATCAATTCGAGAGGATATCGAGAGAACTAAAATTAGAACCCATTGAAAAGGCATGTATCAGATCTCCTCTACAAGAATGTATTCACTCAATCATCTTATGCTTTTTAAGTTTTTTAAGATGACCGATACATTGGGGGAGATTGTTAGCCCTATATTTTATATAGTCGAACAAGAATATAATAGGTCATCTTAGTCGTTAAAAGGTCTTGTATTGTAATAGGTTAGTCGAGAAAACCGGGCTTGGACTTTAAGCTAATATTGTATAAGTTAGGGGCGTAAGCCCAAAACAAAGCCAAGCCCGGCCCAAGATGAAGCCCACAAAGGCCTTAGGTCGTGGCATATATAACCCTCTTCCACATGTGGAAGAGGGTGTTGGTTCATTTCATAAAACACATAGTTTTAGTGTAAACCTTCCAAATTTCTCTCTCTACTCTCTCTCTCTACTTTTCTCATCTTTCTCTCTCTAAGAATCTTGTGTTATGGATTAAAAAGGATTAACACAAAGTGACCACCTCATTTGGTGATTGCATTGGTATTCTTAGTGTAAGGATTATTGTTTTGTTGCTTGAATCTTATTTGTGTGCTGCTTGTGAGGTTATTTGGCTACTTGGATTTATTAGTTGATAGCTTATAAGCTTACTGGCTTATTGGCTTATTTGTGCCAAAACACATCAAGTCTACTCAACTGGTAGGCTTTGATTCACAAGGTTTGCACTCAAGCCTTGACCAGCAGGGTGAAAAACAAGTCTAAACACTTCATTAAGTCTGTCAACGTCCAATCTTTGCTTGTCAGCGTTTGAATTTCACTTGTCAGCATTTGACTTTTGGTCAAACTTGGTTACATAGCTTATTGAATCTATTTTGCTTTTTGGTACATGCAACAACTTGGTTTTTGTAATAGAACTCATTTTTCTCAGCTTAATATCAAGTCTGGAATGTTACAAGTCTTTTGGATAAGCTTTTGCTAGGAAACTAGCTTATTTGGCTTTTTCATAGTGCTTATTGGTTCTCACAGCTTATTCTACTTGGCTTTTTGTGATTTTCTTGATTGATTATTCTTAGTTAAGCTATTTGTGAGCTTTTGCAAAAAACTAGAGCTTCTGAAACAGCCTAGAACTAAAACCCGACTATTTTGTCTTTTAGTGCATTTGTACTTTGCTTATTTCTGGCTTATTGAGTGTGCTTTTTCAAAATTTCTTTTTATAGATCTCTTTAGTATCCCAAAAGAAGGTTGTGTGTCAAATTAGAGCTTATGGCATTAGCTTATTGCTTAATGGGCTTATTGGCCCAATAAGGATAAGCTGTTTGTTCATTAAGCTGTGATAAGCTCACTTTCAGCTTTTAGACCTTCAGAGTTTTGTGTTTAGAATTAAATTTTGAGTCAGATAGTGCTTTTCCAAGTCTTTTGGGCTTATTTTGACTTTTTGAGCTAAAAAGCCCAATAAGCTTGATTGTTTTTGCTTTTGACCCATTTGGGGGCCCAATAGGGATATTCTGGTCTTTTCACTTTCATTTTCTGATTATTTATGTCAAAATAAACTAGTTTACAAGTTTTTAGAACTTTTTATTATTTTTGGATTTTTAATATTATTTTAATATTATTTTATTAATATTTTTCAAATTTCACATTTTTGCACTTTTATATTTTTCTTAGCTTAAATACATTAAAATAGGATTTTTGCAACTTTTAGATTAATTTTATCATATTTAGATTAATTTTTATAATTATTTTAAGTTTTAATAGTTTTTAAATCATTTTAAATACTTTTTATTAGTTTAAAAATTTATAAAAATAGTTTTTATTCCTTTTAGGTCATTTTAGAGGTTTACCAATTGAAAAATCTTTATTGGGCTTTTTGATATTTAATATGATTTTTAGGGCTTTAATTAGCATTTAAAAATTAAATATTTAATTAATTAAAAGGCTTGAAAAAGTTTTGATCATTGGTAAACTCTTAGTTTATTTATTTTGATTTTTGGTGAATTTTTGGTAATTTTTATAATTAATTTTTATTTTAGCTTATTTTACGGTTTTACGTTAAGTCGTAGTAGTAATTAATTTCACGTCTTCGTCATCCTCTTTTCTCATCTCCTTCTAACCAATATTAATCTTAAACCTTGCTACATTTTAGTCACACACATATACCTCCTTGGGAAACGAACTTGGAACTTCATTGGGTCATTAGTGCTTGATTTTCCTAAATCATCACTTAATACTTTTCCCTATTTACGCTCTTTTGTTTTCCTAAACAAGATGTTTATTTTCACTACAATCATTTTGGCACCGCTACCGGGGAGGTGTGTCGTGATTAATTTGTCTTGTTGTTTTTAATATTAACCATATATAGTATTTGTATTAGTAGAAATCTACTAATACGTATTATCGGTTTTTTGGTTTTTCTTGTGTAATTATTATTACTATATTGTATTAAGTATCAGAATAAATACAAAATATCTCCAAAAGTGTGAAAACACAACCTTAATTGGGATTTGATCTCCTAATTATTGTATTCGAATCTCAAACAAAAAGAAAAAGGCAAAAATAGATAAATACTTTCGTGAAGCTCGATTTTGAAAAATACAAACTATAAGGTGGGTATAAGGCGGGTATTATAAAATATACCCTAAGGAAAAAGGCTCTTAAGTGCTTCGCGCCGCCTCGTTTCCCCCCTTGCTTGTGAGTATTTTAAGATTGAAGGCTAATCGAGGGTTTTGCCGCCCAAAGTATTATTACGTATAATATATTTGCTTGGTTTCTTTGAGATTAAACCCTCTTGAACAATTTGGTTTTCACCAAAGTTCTAAAGTCATTCGAAGGCGTTCACTCCACGTGATCGTTTTCATTCTTTTGAGGCTTCTTTAATCAAGAGTTTGATTCGAGGAGAGATTTGGTAGATTGTTGTCTACGAAGATACACCAAAATCCAAAAAAAATAAAAACAATAAAAAACACAAAAAAATTGAAAATTCACAAAACACCCAAAAAGAATCTTCTTTGCTCACCTCCCATTCTTCGTGAAGTTTATGATCACTCGTAATCAAGCAAAACGAGCTCGTAAACGTCTTCAAAAGCAAGCAAATCAAGAGACGTTGATTGAAGAACAAACTCCAATTGTTGAACCTATTGTAGAACAAGAAGTCGTCATGGCTAATCGTACTATGATGGAGTTGCTACAAGCACCCACCGAGGGTTTTGGAGAGGCCATTGTGATTCCCGCTATCCTTGCGGAGAATTTCGAGATTAAGACGGGCTTAATGTTGATGTTGCAAGCTAATAAGTTTAGAGGTCATGAGAAAGACAACCCGCATTACCACATAAGGAATTTCAATCGTCTCACCGCTACTAGCAAGTTTAAGGATGTTCCACATGACGCCATTAAGATGATGTTGTTTCCATACTCGTTAGATGGACTCGCAAAAATTTGGCTTGAGAAAGAACCGCCAAATTCAATTTTGACATGGGGTGATCTCGTTTCTAAGTTTGTGAACAAATTTTTTTCCACCATCCAAAACTACACATTTGAAAAATGAGATTTCAAGATTTGTTCAAAGAAATAATGAAAGTTTTTCAATGGCATGGGAACGCTTTAAAGAAATGTTACATGAATGTCCACACCATGATTTTTCGGAATTGCATCAAATTGATACTTTTTATAATGGGCTTAATGATCATGAACGAGATAACTTGAATGTCGCCGCGGGTGGTAATTTTTTGTGCAAAATGACCGATGAGGCTTTAAAGATTATCGAGAATAGATCTAAGGTTTATAGCCCTCGTAACACACCGAGTGTTGCCATTTTGGGTTCGTCATCGTCGTCATCGTCTCGTAGCATTAATGCCTTACATGAGGAAGCTAATGAGGAAAATCGGTTTTTCGATAGATTTGCTAATCTTATGACTCATTGGAAAGCTCAAGAGGCTTTGAATTCCGCTTCGGTTAAAGCGGTTGCTAAGAGTTGTTTGTCTTGTGGTGGAGCTCATGATCTTTCCGAGTGCATTACCGCGGATGGTAACACTTCGAGTGCTTACGTAGCAACGGGAACTTATAACCAAAAGGGCCAAGGTTCCCGCCCAAATCAAGCTCCATCAAATCAAAATGCTAATAACTATCGAAACAACAATCAAGGTGGTAATTATCAAGGCAATTCACGTAAATACAACAAAGGGAATTATCAAAGTGGGAATGGACAAGTTGTAGAACAATGATAATCTTGTGGAACAAGGGTGTTGATGTTTTTCTAGAGAGAGAAAGTTAGAGAGTGAAGTGAAAGAAAACTCATATATTGAAATGAAAGAAATAAACAACCAACACCTCTTTCCATGATGGAAAGAGGTTTAAATACCCCAAGTCCTTAATGGACTTGGGCTTCCGGCCAATGAACATGCTCATGGGTCGGGCTATTTAATAAATGAGACTAAACTTAACTACGAGCCTATAACTACATTGTTGGAGTGACCGAGACTATCTAAATGCATAAAACGTATTTCCAACAATCTCCCCCAAAGGGAGGTCACTCCAAATTTACAAAGTCCTAATCTAGCATGTTAGATCTTGTTCTTGAGCTCGTAACCTTCTTTTCTTTCCTTTTCTTTTCTTTTGTGAATATGTGTTGAATGATATCAGCCTTTTTGCTTGGAACATGTTCTTTTGGCCTTTCATGTGCAGCCTTAATTTTTCTTGTGAGGTTTGCCTCTTTGTGACTTCATGTCCCACATACTTATCCTTTGTTGATTTCTTGAAAGTTTCAGATTCGATACAACGGAAGACTTTTAGGTCATGCTTTCTTGAATTTTAAGGAGTATTTAATGTAAAGGAATAAGCATGTGAGGACGTCTTCAACAGGTACACCGCAACGCCACCGTCTTCAACTGGTACACAGCAACGCCACCGTCTTCAACAGGTACACAGCAACGCCGCCGTCTTTAACAGGTACACAGCAACGACACGAATAAAATGGCTTTGACATTTTATTCTAATTCGGTAGCATTTTACCTCCGGTCGGTGAAGACCGTTGGATGATATTAGATATCGTACCCGTGACGGATAGTTTCAATTAAGTAACTTCCTAACAGGATTTCGCGGGTAAACCCGTTCTCTTTATTCGACCGTCCAAAGCTGACTGCGAACATAAAGAGTGAATCATTTGGATTAAAATCCTTATGATTGAAGCCGTCAATTCATGAAACCTGGAACAAGTGAATTTCTATTAAGATATTCACCATCGTTGCTTTCCAGTTGTCACAAACTTGATTCAAATTGAATCTTGCTTGTTACCTACCAAGTGCTGTTTGATGTTAACACTAGAAGGATTTCCACTCGTCACTGTGAACACTAAAGAGTGTCACTCTGAGTGTTCTGGCAAGATCATACGATAATGCGTAGAGGCCTGGAACGAGTTTAAGTTCAATTAGGAATTAAACTACTGTTTCTTTCCAGTTGTCACAAGATTAGTTCGTAAAGAACCGCACATGTCACCTACCATGAGCTTGTTTGATGTTGGCTCAAGCAGGATTTCCATCTTCACTGTAATACTTGCGTATCACTCGGATGTTTTGGAAATATTGCAAGAATACTACGTAGGACTCATGCAAGATCTCTTACTTTTCACAGTGTGTGAAGAAGAAAGGAATAAATGGAAAGTGTCCTAATGAGACTTTTGATGATCTCGTGGCTCTAGACTCGATAGTGCGTTTTGATTTAGTGATCGATGGCTGGAGAGGAGTGCCACCTATTCAATATCAGTCTATTCGGAGTGAATAAACCAATAGATAACGTGTTGAACTCCGTGTGATTAAAACAAATACATTTTGAGAGATATTTGAGTTAGCTGGGGAGGGTTGTGCATTGCATCACTGGGTCCATGATGGCTTTCTTCAATATCGAGAATCATTAACTAATGATCTCAATAGCATATGTATTGACCCGGTTTCTGCCTAAAGTTGTAAGGAAGGCTTCTTTCTTTACACCCTTTATCTTTACAATTCTTTTTCATTCTTCAACCCCTTCAATGCTTACCAATACGTCATAACTAGCACCTTGTTGTGATTGTTCCAGTGCTAGCTTATGTACTTGGTCGGCATTCAGCTACGTTCACATTCATTCTCCATCTTTCCTAGGACTTCTAGTTCTATCTAGGGAGTTGTCCTTGGGAAGATTCCATCGGTTCTGATGAATCATTGGACTAATACCTATACCTACCACCCTTTTGTCACCACATCGTCGTGAGTTAAGTGTGTTTTGGGTTGATATAGTCACCATGAAAAATCCTTGAAAAAAAAAATCACTTAAAGCACTTGTGATAATAGAATCAAAGATTTTGTGCCTTAAGTGTTTTGATCATCAAAAACGCTCCCCCTTAACACGTGCATTACACATGTTAAGTTGGTTTATCTTTTAAGTCTTTTTCATTGTTTTAGCCAAATATCATTAAGTCTCCTTAATCCCATTTTCTCCCCTTTCCAAAATGTTAACCATCAATATTTTGGATATTAATGGATTAACCAGCCTTTGTGTGACACCCTAGAATCGAGGTCATTAACGATACCCTAAATTACGCTAATTTTTTTGAAATTTTTAATAAATTTTAATTTCTATATTTATAAGTATTTTGGTTAGAGCCGATGTTCGAGGTTATAATTTTTACGATTGACGTTTTAAGAAGGACGATGACGATTACGATCCCGAGGGATGCCCAATTTTATATAATTTTTGACGATTTATCGATAATGTAATTTTTCGAGAATTTTATTTACGGTTCGTGTTAAGTTGAGTCGGGTGAGTTTTATAGCCTTCCGAGTACATTTAAAGTATCCCAAAAATATTTTGGAGCGTTCGGGAAGATTTCCGACTCCCGTAAAATTTTCAAAATTGACAAATGAGTCGAACCCGCAAAGTTTTGAGGACGTTTTCCATTTAAGGACAAAAGAAGCTAAAAATTGCCATTTGGTCCCTCCCAACCCACCAAAAAGGCCAAAGTTGACACACACACAAACACATACAAAAATTTTCACCAAAATCAAACACTCTCTCCCTCCTTTCTCTCTCAAACCGACGGACACCCCAACCCACAAGAAAAATTCACCAAAAATCTTTTTCCACTTGATTTTCCTAAAATCTAAGGTTAGACCACATCTAGTTTGGTCATTCCCCACATGTTCATGTGCTCAAATCTCACATGCATTAACAAAAATTTTTCAAGATTTTTCATGATGATCCAAAATTCGTTTTGTGGCTAAATGAGCTAATGCATGTTGATTTTAAGTGTTATGGATGCAAGAACACCAAGAAAACCCACCAAAATTAATTTGGTTGTGTTGATTGGGTCAACCAAACCCCACGGCAATGGGGGTGTTTGGGGAGCCTTGGTGGTTGTTGATTTTGAATGTTATTATTGTGTTTGGTTCATTGTTTTAGGATGCTTTACATAGGTGTAACTAGTTGCATGTTCATTTCTTGGATGTTTTGATTTTGAGATTGGTTGATCAATAGGGGTAGGACTGAAATTTGATGTTAGGATATGTTTGGGAAGGCTTAGGATGATGTTTAGTGGTGGTTAGAAGTCTTGGAATCGAGTCTAAGTGCGTTTTTGGTATGGTCATTTTTAGGCAGAAATATTTGGTCAATTTCATAAAAATTATTTTTTTCCAGGACTTGAAAACTAAATGTAGTGATAGAGGGTCTTTCTAGCTCTAATTTGGTATAAGGTAGAGCCCGTGACTCAAAACGAGCTAAAAGTTATGACATTTTAAAGATCGGGTACCGGGAGACGAGGACTTTCATAATCCGAATTTGTGCAAAGTTTTAGTCAAATCCCGAGGGTCACAAGTATAAATTGGTAAATGGTCAAGGGTCAAAATTTGGTCCCTAACCTGTGTAAATGGGTCTATATGTTGACTTAGGTGTCAACGAAGTCAAAGGTATTTTTCATATAGGTCAAAGAGGTCAAAATTGGTCGAAGCGCAATTTCAGCCCGTAAAATGTAGTCGTGGAAAAGAGTTGCGTAACGGGTCGTAAAAGTAAAAACTTTTATTGGGCTTAAAAACATGTTATCTACAGGTCTTATAGGATTTTTGGAAATTTTGTCAAATTTTACAAGTGTGGTTAAATAAGGTAAAACAGCCCGTACTTTAGTCAAGTACCGGCGAGAATGGGTAAAAATGGACAACATAAGTAATGAGAATGAATGGAATAAAATGAGTGATACTTGTTGTTTTTGTTTTTGGCGTGAGTTATACTTGTCCTAAGTGACTAGTATATATGTATTCTATACAGTACCGTAAAGTATTTAAATGAGATTACTCATTACGCGTTATTTGTGATAGGTGTTGATTTAACCGGGCATCCGTTACGTCGTCAGTGATCATCCCTCGAACTACCGACTACTTAAGATATAAGGTGTGAATTTATAGCCTCGCTTATACTTATTTCAAATTGTTTTACCCGCGAGGGAAATGCATGCTAGTTTTTAAAAGGAACGTATATCATGAATGATTGTTAGACCCGAAAGTTGCCTTAGAAATTGTGTTGAGTACCAAAGTTGCAAAAGTCCCTAAAATCATGAACTATTAACTATTGTCCTGCCCTCGAGTAGGGGGAAATAGCCGCTTATGCAATTTGTAGTACTACGGGGTTAACGACCCAATGCTAGCCGAGAAGCTGTACTTTTAGTAAGTTCTGCGGTAGATTATTTTGTATGAGAAATAAGGTATAATTCCAACTGATGCCTTTAGAAGGGGCACTGGTTTCATCTAAATCACGCCGGTATTTATTACGCGGGTGATTGAGTTAACGGATTAGTGTCATGAGCTTAAACACAATTGTCAGTATCCTGATTATAGTTTGTTTGATCGACAAGACTATAAATGATCACGAATGGTTTTTATTATATATACGTTCAAATGGATTGTAAAACCTATGAATTCCACTCAACGTTTTCGTTGACCAAATTTTTGGCATGTGTTTCAGGTAACCGCTGAGGTGTAGGATGGAGCATGCATGGGATGGATGTTGTGTGTACGGCTTGGAGTCCGCTTGTTTTTCCCTCCTTTTTCTACTTAAACAACTTTTTAAGTTTAATGTTATGTTGTTGTAAAACTGAAGTTTATGGGTTGAGATTCATGGGGACCGAAAACGCTAAACTCTGTGTACTATTTGGGGTTGGAAAAACTGTGGACATGTATCATCTAACAATTTTAAATTTTAAGTTTTAAGTTGACGTCTTTTTAGCGTCGTTTGATATATCTTGTGTGCAATGAATACTGTGTAGCACCCATTGTTGTAGTTCCGCTGCGCATAACAATTGTGGGAGTGTTACAGATTGGTAATCAGAGCCACGAGTTATAGAGAACTAGGTCGTTTTTGAAAATCCTAAACTATAACTTTTGGTGTCGTAAGAAAGGGTCCAAGCACACACAACTATCCTGCATGGCTCCGGTAAGATTTATTTTTGGTAATTGTGGCATTTGATGTATACTTTTGAGTAAAGTATATATGTGGGTAATTATTACGTAAGTATGGAATTACTATATGTAGACGTTGAATTTTACGTGAAATATCCGACATCGTAATTTTTGTATTAATCATGCATGAGCATCATATTATTACATTTTGGGCATATGTACCACCTTTGCATTGCATTTGCATGCATATATTTATAATTATTGTATAATTACTTATGTACCCTCCGAAATTCGCTGTTATTGCAGGAATGGCCGAGGTACCGCCCAACGATAACGGAAACGATTACGTCGTAGGTCGCGAAGGGGGAAGTGTTGGAACAGCAACTGAAGGACAAGCTGAGACGAACGATGTACAAGCCCAGGACCCCGACTCAAGGAGAACTACTTGCCCCACGCCTACGCGTACTTCCCATCTGGTTGGTGTACCAGATATCCCCAGAAGAGCCGAAGGTGCAATGAGCGCAAATTCTCTTCATCAAGGCATCCCAAGAATTTGCTGTCCCGGACCGAGGATTTATCATGACGTACGACGGACTGTGAGAGGTTTGGAAGGATCGATGTGCATGAGGTATGTAGTGGAATCAAGGGTGGTCAGTAGATTCGACGAGAATGAAAAGGCGGACGAAAGACTGTTGGAAAGGACGGCAAGAATTGCGTATGATGGGATAGTGAACACAAGTGACATCAACAGTCTAAAATCAATGGTTGCAAATTTAAGTGCTAGTCTTGACCGTGTGAGGGAAGATCAGATGAGGTTGTCGAGGATGCAGAGTTGGGAGCATCGTGTGAGGGATTCATTGCCCCCGGATTGGAGATTCGTGGACGATTTAGAGATGGAGGCGAATGACTTCATGATTCAGCCGCCTACTGGAGGTGCTTGTATTTCGGTGGGAAATCAGGTAGTGATTGAGTGTGGATCCACATCAGGGACGAAAAAGGAAACATAATGTGGGCCGGATGAGAAAGGAAAGAGAAAAGTGGATGATGTGGATGAGGACGTTAGTGATGAGGAAACTGAGGAAGACGACGACGAGCCGCCATCCAAGAGGCCGTGTGGATCACCACATGCCTAGTTACTTGTTTTGTATTTTCTTTGATCATTGTAATAGAACTATTTTAGACCTTTGTATGATGGTATTATGACGAGAAACTCAAGTACTTGATGTTTTGTGGTGAACGATTGTAGTGGCAATACTTGTCACGATTTTGGTTAATTATCAATACAATCTATGTTACCTTTCATGATCTGTGATATGTCTTAAATTTGATCTTTTGTGGTGTGAATTGATGAATATTAGTAACTCCGTAGTGATGTGTCGTTGTATGTATTTTATGTCTGGGAAACTTGATATGAATACTTACATTGTTTTTCTATTTTCCTTGTCTTGCAGAAAGAGATATTCGATAACACCATGCCTCCAAAGTTGACTGCCGATCGTGTTAACACCATGATTCAGGAAGCTATAGCTAATGCGTTGGAAGCGGACCGAGTTGGGAGAAATCAGGATCCAGGAAGGAACGCGGGGAGACAGCAAGCCCCGAGAGTGTGTACCTATTCTAGCTTTATGAAGTGCGGTCCCACGCAGTTCCGTGGAACGGGTGGAGCTTTAGAACTTAGTATATGGTTGGAAAAGGTTGAAAGTACGTTTGAAATCAGTGGTTGTGCAGAAGCGGATAAGGTAAAGTTTGCAGCAGCTACGTTTCTTGATGATGCGTTAAGTTGGTGGAATACCCAGGTAGCTACGATTGGATTGGCTGTAGCGAATGCAAGGACGTGGAATGCGACCAAGGCTTTGTTGACTAAGAAGTTTTGCCCAGAGGAGGAATTGGGGCAATTGGAGGACGAATTGAGGCACTTAACCTTAAAGAACAACGATATAGCTGCTTACACCAGGAGATTCAATGAGTTAAGTCTTTTGTGTCCAGATATTTTTGCCAATGATGCCAAGAAAATGAAGCAGTATATTAAGGGTTTATCTAGCAACATCAAAGGTGAAACAACTTCGTCAAAACCTGGAACGTTTGATGAAGCGGTTCAAATGGCACACGCTTTGATGGACGTTAAGCTTCAGGACAAGCAGAACTACATTGCTGAGGGCAACAAAAGGAAATGGGAAGCAGCACAAAGCAATCAATCCCAAGGCCAGAACCGAGGTGGAAATCGAAACAACCATGGGCCGAACCGTAATCAGCAGTTTAATCAGAGAAGGAACGAAGGGATGAGGGCATGTGCAAGCGAATTGCCCGAAGGCAGGAAACAGGCGGGGAGGTAATAATGCGGCTGCTGTGTATCAAGTGGGAACGGTTGATAAACCACAGGGTCCAAATGTGGTTACCGGTACGTTTTTGCTAGACGCTTGTTATGCTAGTATTTTATTTGATTCTGGCTCCGACAAGAGTTTTGTAGACGTTAGATTTAGTCGTCATATTGATAGAGAACCGGTGTTGTTAACGACTAGTTATAATGTTGAATTAGCCAATGGAAAAATTGTTAGTACAAGTTCTATACTGAGAGGGTGTACCTTGAAGTTAGGAAATTACGCTTTTAAGATCGACTTGATGCCTATAGAACTAGGATCGTTTGACGTGATTGTGGGAATGGATTGGCTAATGGCGCATAGTGCTACGATCGTCTGTGGCGAGAGATTGGTTCAGATTCCGTTGAGGAATAGGGTTTTGACGGTAAAGGGAGACGAATGCACTTCTCGTTTGAAGGTGATTTCGTGTTTGAAAATGATGAAGTACGTAGAGAGCGGATGCGATGTGTTTTTGGCACAAGTTTCGAGCGATGGTGATGTAGAGGCGAGGATCGAAGAAGTACCAGTTATTTGCGATTATCCGGACGTTTTTCCAGACGAGTTGCCAGGTTTACCGCCTAACCGTGAGGTCGAGTTTCGAATTGATTTAGTGCCAGGAGCTGCGCCGGTTGCACGTGCACCTTATCGCTTAGCACCATCTGAGTTAAAGGAGTTAGCGGATCAATTGAAGGAATTGATGGACAAAGGATTTATTAGGCCGAGCTCATCACCTTGGGGAGCGCCAGTGTTGTTTGTGAAGAAGAAGGATGGTTCGTTTAGGATGTGTATTGACTATAGGGAACTCAATAAGCTGACGGTTAAGAATCGGTACCCATTGCCGAGGATTGATGATTTGTTCGATCAATTGCAAGGTTCCAGTGTATACTCAAAGATCGATTTAAGATCAGGGTATCATCAACTGCGTGTAAGAGAGGAGGATATTCCTGTAACTGCCTTTCGTACGCGGTATGGACACTTTGAATTTCGAGTGATGCCGTTTGGGTTGACGAACGCGCCTGCTGTATTCATGGATCTTATGAATCGCGTGTGCAAGCCGTATCTAGATAAGTTTGTTATTGTTTTCATCGATGATATACTTATTTACTCTAAGAGTAGGGAGGAGCACGAGAAGCACCTAAGAAAGATTTTGGAGTTGTTAAGGAAGGAGAAGCTGTACGCAAAATTCTCTAAGTGTGAGTTTTGGTTGGAATCAGTGCAGTTTCTAGGTCATGTGATTGATAGTGAGGGAGTTCGTGTAGATCCTGCTAAGATAAAAGCGATCAGGGAATGGTCAGCACCGACGACGCCGACTGAAGTTCGACAATTTTTGGGTTTAGCTGGGTATTATAGAAGGTTTATCGAAGGATTTTCGTTGATTGCGAAACCATTAACGCGGCTTACCGAAAAGAATAGGGTGTATGAATGGGGAATTGAGGAAGAGCTTGCTTTTGAAACGCTCAAGGATAAGTTATGTTCCGCGCCGATTTTATCATTGCCTGAAGGAACCGAGATTTCGTAGTATATTGTGATGCGTCTCGTAAGGGTTATGGAGCGGTATTAATGCAACGTGAAAAGGTGATAGCTTACGCGTCGAGGCAATTAAGGAAGAACGAGGAGAACTACACGACGCACGATTTGGAATTAGGAGCGGTAGTTTTTGCGTTGAAACTGTGGAGACACTATCTGTATGGGACAAAGTGTGTTGTATTCACTGATCACAAGAGTTTGCAGCACATTTTAGATCAAAAGGAGTTGAATATGCGACAAAGACGATGGGTTGAACTACTGAGTGATTACGACTGTGAAATTCGCTACCACCCTGGGAAGGCGAATGTTGTAGCGGACGCATTGAGTAGGAAGGAACGGGAGAAACCTTTGAGGGTTAGAGCTTTAGTGATGAGTGAGAGCGTTGACTTAACCGAAACCATACTGAAGGCTCAGGAGAGAGGTTTAATGAAAGGGAATGTTGAAGCCGAAAACTTGGGACGAATGTTGAAACCTCTTTTCGTGATTAGGTCTGACGGACTGAGATATTTTGAGAATCGAATTTGGTTGCCATTGTGTTCATCTGAGGAAGGAAAGCCTGGAATTCGAGAATTGGTTATGAATGAGTCGCATAAGTCGAAGTATTCGATACATCCCGGATCGGATAAAATGTACCACGACCTAAAGAAAGTTTATTGGTGGCCGAATATGAAGGCGGATATTGCTCGTTACGTCAGTAAGTGTTTGACTTGCGCGAAGGTTCAGGCAGAACATAAGAAACCATCTGGATTGTTGGTACAACCGGAGATCCCAGAATGGAAATGGGAGAAAATCGCAATGGATTTCGTGACGGGTTTACCTAGGACTCCTAGTGGAAGCGATATGATATGGGTAATTGTGGATAGGTTGACGAAATCTGCTCATTTCTTACCTATGAAGAAGACGGACAGCATGGAAAGACTCGCCAGCGTGTACGTGAAGGAGATCGTCTGTAGACATGGAGTGCCGTTATCGATCATTTCGGATCGCGACAGTAGATTTACGTCGGAATTTTGGAAATCGCTTCAACGTGCGATGGGCACTGAGTTGAGTTTAAGCATGGCTTATCACCCGGAAACTGACGGCCAGAGTGAACGAACGATTCAAACGATGGAGGACATGCTCCGAGCATGCGTGATTGATTTTGGAGGAAGTTGGGAACGCCACTTGCCTCTGGTGGAATTTTCGTACAATAATAGTTATCATGCGAGCATCAAAGCAGCACCGTTCGAAGCATTGTATGGAAGGAAGTGTAGATCGCCTGTGTGTTGGAGTGAAGTAGGGGAAAGTCAATTGACTGGACCCGAAATGGTTTTAGAAACGACAGAGAAGATCGTGCAGATCAAGAACCGATTACTTGCTGCGAGAAGCCGACAGAAGAGTTATGCCGATAACCGAAGGAAACCGTTGGAGTTTGAAGTTGGAGATATGGTTATGCTCAAGGTATCGCCGTGGAAGGGTGTAATTCGTTTTGGAAAGAAAGGAAAGTTGAGTCCGAGGTATATTGGACCGTTTAAGATTGTTGAACGAATTGGACCAGTAGCGTACAAGTTAGAATTGCCGACCGAGCTTAGTGCTATTCATGACACGTTTCACGTATCGAACCTGAAGAAGAGTTTGGCGGACAAGGAATTGGTGATTCCTTTGGACGAGATTCGACTAGACGACAAAATGCACTTTGTGGAAGAACCTGTGGAAATTATGGACCGGGAGGTCAAGCGGTTGAAGCGTAGTAGGATTCCTATTGTGAAGGTCCGATGGAATTCTAAGCGTGGACCGGAATACACCTGGGAACGTGAGGACTTTTTCAAGGAAAGGTATCCTCATCTGTTCCAGTAAGACGAAATGTGAGTACAAGAAGAGGCGAGCGCCGGGACGTCGCTCTCTTTAAGGAGGGGTGGATGTGACACCCTAGAATCGAGGTCATTAACGATACCCTAAATTACGCTAATTTTTTTGAAATTTTTAATAAATTTTAATTTCTATATTTATAAGTATTTTGGTTAGAGCCGATGTTCGAGGTTATAATTTTTACGATTGACGTTTTAAGAAGGACGATGACGATTACGATCCCGAGGGATGCCCAATTTTATATAATTTTTGACGATTTATCGATAATGTAATTTTTCGAGAATTTTATTTACGGTTCGTGTTAAGTTGAGTCGGGTGAGTTTTATAGCCTTCCGAGTACATTTAAAGTATCCCAAAAATATTTTGGAGCGTTCGGGAAGATTTCCGACTCCCGTAAAATTTTCAAAATTGACAAATGAGTCGAACCCGCAAAGTTTTGAGGACGTTTTCCATTTAAGGACAAAAGAAGCTAAAAATTGCCATTTGGTCCCTCCCAACCCACCAAAAAGGCCAAAGTTGACACACACACAAACACATACAAAAATTTTCACCAAAATCAAACACTCTCTCCCTCCTTTCTCTCTCAAACCGACGGACACCCCAACCCACAAGAAAAATTCACCAAAAATCTTTTTCCACTTGATTTTCCTAAAATCTAAGGTTAGACCACATCTAGTTTGGTCATTCCCCACATGTTCATGTGCTCAAATCCCACATGCATTAACAAAAATTTTTCAAGATTTTTCATGATGATCCAAAATTCGTTTTGTGGCTAAATGAGCTAATGCATGTTGATTTTAAGTGTTATGGATGCAAGAACACCAAGAAAACCCACCAAAATTAATTTGGTTGTGGTGATTGGGTCACCCAAACCCCACGGCAATGGGGGTGTTTGGGGAGCCTTGGTGGTTGTTGATTTTGAATGTTATTATTGTGTTTGGTTCATTGTTTTAGGATGCTTTACATAGGTGTAACTAGTTGCATGTTCATTTCTTGGAAGTTTTGATTTTGAGATTGGTTGATCAATAGGGGTAGGACTGAAATTTGATGTTAGGATATGTTTGGGAAGGCTTAGGATGATGTTTAGTGGTGGTTAGAAGTCTTGGAATCGAGTCTAAGTGCGTTTTTGGTATGGTCATTTTTAGGCAGAAACATTTGGTCCATTTCATAAAAATTATTTTTTTTCCAGGACTTGAAAACTAAATGTAGTGATAGAGGGTCTTTCTAGCTTTAATTTGGTATAAGGTAGAGCCCGTGACTCAAAACGAGCTAAAAGTTATGACATTTTAAAGATCGGGTACCGGGAGACGAGGACTTTCATAATCCGAATTTGTGCAAAGTTTTAGTCAAATCCCGAGGGTCACAAGTATAAATTGGTAAATGGTCAAGGGTCAAAATTTGGTCCCTAACCTGTGTAAATGGGTCTATATGTTGACTTAGGTGTCAACGAAGTCAAAGGTATTTTTCATATAGGTCAAAGAGGTCAAAATTGGTCGAAGCGCAATTTCAGCCCGTAAAATGTAGTCGTGGAAAAGAGTTGCGTAACGGGTCGTAAAAGTAAAAACTTTTATTGGGCTTAAAAACATGTTATCTACAGGTCTTATAGGATTTTTGGAAATTTTGTCAAATTTTACAAGTGTGGTTAAATAAGGTAAAACAGCCCGTACTTTAGTCAAGTACCGGCGAGAATGGGTAAAAATGGACAACATAAGTAATGAGAATGAATGGAATAAAATGAGTGATACTTGTTGTTTTTGTTTTTGGCGTGAGTTATACTTGTCCTAAGTGACTAGTATATATGTATTCTATACAGTACCGTAAAGTATTTAAATGAGATTACTCATTACGCGTTATTTGTGATAGGTGTTGATTTAACCGGGCATCCGTTACGTCGTCAGTGATCATCCCTCGAACTACCGACTACTTAAGATATAAGGTGTGAATTTATAGCCTCGCTTATACTTATTTCAAATTGTTTTACCCGCGAGGGAAATGCATGCTAGTTTTTAAAAGGAACGTATATCATGAATGATTGTTAGACCCGAAAGTTGCCTTAGAAATTGTGTTGAGTACCAAAGTTGCAAAAGTCCCTAAAATCATGAACTATTAACTATTGTCCTGCCCTCGAGTAGGGGGAAATAGCCGCTTATGCAATTTGTAGTACTACGGGGTTAACGACCCAATGCTAGCCGAGAAGCTGTACTTTTAGTAAGTTCTGCGGTAGATTATTTTGTATGAGAAATAAGGTATAATTGTAACTGATGCCTTTAGAAGGGGCACTGGTTTCATCTAAATCACGCCGGTATTTATTACGCGGGTGATTGAGTTAACGGATTAGTGTCATGAGCTTAAACACAATTTTCAGTATCCTGATTATAGTTTGTTTGATCGACAAGACTATAAATGATCACGAATGGTTTTTATTATATATACGTTCAAATGGATTGTAAAACCTATGAATTCCACTCAACGTTTTCGTTGACCAAATTTTTGGCATGTGTTTCAGGTAACCGCTGAGGTGTAGGATGGAGCATGCATGGGATGGATGTTGTGTGTACGGCTTGGAGTCCGCTTGTTTTTCCCTCCTTTTTCTAATTAAACAACTTTTTAAGTTTAATGTTATGTTGTTGTAAAACTGAAGTTTATGGGTTGAGATTCATGGGGACCGAAAACGCTAAACTCTGTGTACTATTTGGGGTTGGAAAAACTGTGGACATGTATCATCTAACAATTTTAAATTTTAAGTTTTAAGTTGACGTCTTTTTAGCGTCGTTTGATATATCTTGTGTGCAATGAATACTGTGTAGCACCCATTGTTGTAGTTCCGCTGCGCATAACAATTGTGGGGGTGTTACACTTTGGGTAATAAAATGAAATTAGATTTTGGCCAAAGAACATATTAAAGCTCCCCCTCAAATTAATGAGGGTAAGTTGTAGTGCTTGAGTATGATTTGTTTAAAAGATTTAGAATCTCGAGAGAAATTCTTGAAAAAAATATCATACTTTTACACTACAACAAGCCACAAAAGCTGAGAAAGTAAAAAGATAACATATTCACAATAATAAACATATGGAGTTGACCTGTAATGAGACGAACCAAAATTAATTGGTTCGTTCCGTGAACCGATGGTGAGCTCCATATGGTCGTCCACCGACGAATCGTTCTATACTTCGTAGCAACCGGCGCTTCCTTAGAACTTCCTCAATCTTCATGATTGCGTACGAAGACCCCTTTCTGCACTGGGTTGTCCAGTTGTATGTAACTGCCGGAAGAGGTAAGATGGAATTGAGAATCGACAGATCATCTCGAACATTCTTTAGCGTTCCATCACTGAATTTGTGCAGTTCTGAGAATCGCATATATTGCATAACGCCAGTCTGATTCGGATAAAAAATTCCTGCTTCTGGCTTGGTAGTCCCCATGTAAACCTTCTTGTTCTTATGGAAATTACTGAGTGGAGTCGTATGGGGACGTTCCAGGTTTAGCTTCTTCTTATAGCTTTCTACTCCAAGTTGAAAGTCTTCCACCCGGTTTTGAATGACAATTTTCCTGGCATATTGACGAAAGTTTGAACTCAAGGCTATGACAATATCAGGTGATAGATGGTCAACTTTTTCTTGAGCCAAAAGCAACAATAGATCTTCTATGTCTTCAAGTTGAAGGTACTGGAGATCACTTTCGTCAATGCGGTATTCTTTCTCATCGGTACGTTTGAACAAGATTACATTTAAGTAATCATAACCGAAAACCGTTTGAGTAGTTGCTCCTAGGATGCTTTTGATTCTGTGAGATGAGACAATAGAAGCACCTCTCTTGGGAAGATGGAAGTGATTATAGGCTAACTTCTTCTTTTTGTCCCAGTCAAGTGAAGCATAGGTATCATATAACTTGAGCGGCTTCTTTCTCCATATTGACTCAAGCACTTTATCCTCTATCCATGGAACATTATCCAAGTTGACAGCCTTGAGCATTGTTAGTGACGTGGCATATTTCTTTGCTCCATTTTCAAGGTATTCAAGATCGTGTGAGACAAAATGTTCTAATGGGATAGTAGCAGAACCGGTGATGACCGTTGGTGTAAGAGGTCGTAACACGAGAGTTTGAATTCCTGTAGTTGTCGCTCTCATTGCTTTTGTAAGCTCATTCAGGTGATATTCTGCTTCATTATTGCTGATCTTTAGTGTGTCAAAGAAGTCTACATTTGCAGCTGCCATTTTGATCAGATCCGGGGTCATCATCGGTTTCCCATGAGAATACCTTAGAAAGGCCGAGAAGTCGATAGGGTTGTTGAGGAATTGAGTCATCTCCATTTCAGTTGCAGTGTCAAATGGATGGTGTGGTGCTGCGTTTGTTAGCCAAAGTTTCTCTTGTACAGTATCATCAATGATAAGGGATTCAGCAAATGTCGGTTCTAGAACATTTAAATCTTCAACTTCCATGTCATCGTCATGCTGAACTGTAGATGATGTTGAAGGTTGAGTTTGCGTCACCGGTATATCATCGTGAGGTTCTTCTTCAAGCATTGTCTCTGTCGGTTCTTCTGCTTGCATGTATTCTACAGATTCAATGTGAGAATCAGTAGTGAATTCTGGTGCAGTAGATATACCTGAAGCAACCTGCTGAGTTTCTGATACTGTTGTCTCCATTGGCTTTTCTGTGGTGTCAGCAACCTTTTCTGCAGTGTCCTCTAGACCTTTCTCGGTGGCCGTCTCATTATCATCCTTGTTTGTCTCTTCGGCATTTGTACCGGTGTCGTCATTCTTATCACCCTTGTTGACTTCATTACCCTTGTCATTATCGTCATCGTCATCCTGATCATCATCTGTATCCTCGTCCTCGTCCTCATCTTCATCTACATTCTTATCCTTTCCTTGTTCATCCTCTTCTTCCTCCTCATCTCCTTCCTTATCCTTATCCTCATTACCATCATCCTTTTCACCGTGTTCCTCGTCATCTTCCTCTTCTAGCTCATTCTCATCATCAGACTCAGAGTCGGTAGTGTCTGCAGGATTCTCTTCATCAATTGCTTTGTTGAGATATTGCAGAACTTTGCGTTTGTATTTTGATTTATAAGCTCCCAAATCTAGCAGATGTGTCTGAAGCAATGTCATAAATTGAAGAGTAGATAGACCATTACCGACAAGATGTGGTAGTTGTTGATCAACATAAGACTTGACTTCACGTCGAATGATCGCGGTCATCTGCTCGTCAATTGACCCGAGAAAAGCAGCATTTTCTTTATCCCGAGTTTTCTTCTCTTTACGAAATGCTTTATGTTTTTCTTTGAGCTTTGACACTTTGTCTGTTAGTTTTTGAAGAGTGGGCTCATCAGGATGCGGTTCCTTGGGAGGAGTAGCAAACCTTTCATTTAACGTAGCTATTTGTGTAGCTTGAGCCTCTAGTTGTTGTTGAAGAGACAGGATCAACGGATCATTGACTGTTAGAAAAGGATTTGATGTGGATGATATTTGTGGTTCTGTTGGTGGAGGTATAACCGAAACCGTTAAGGTGGTCGTGGATGATACTTGTTGTACCGGGATAGGTGTTGATGTAGATACAGTAGATAGGACGGTGGTTGATACAGGTTGTTCAGTTGTGGATGACGGTGTAGATTCAGTGGTAATGGTGGTGGTCGATACTGGTTGCTCAACAGTTGCGGGTGTGATGGTGGTGGTTGGGACATCACTGATGACTGCGGTTGATAGTAGGGAAGTGGTGGTCGATGTAATAGTGGTTATAGGGACATCCACCATTTGTTCATTTGTTGACGGATCAGTGTTGGTGACCTCAACACCCTCCCCTTCTAAATTGAGATATTTCAAAACATCATCATAGTTTGAAGTAGACTTACTTTGAAGTTGCGTGTCTTGTATGAAGGTTGCATGAGCATCTTCATTCAGTACCATGTGAGTCAGTTCAGGCAAAGATGTGGTGATATTTGCATCTCGATACATCATACTTGTATCAGTGTCAGCACTGCTCTCACGTTCTTCACTTGGTTCCCGACTTTCAAGTTGAAAGGTAGCAGCATCTTCATACTCATCTTCATAAGTATCTTCTTCGTCAAAAAATTCCGTATCACCATCAGGATTACCAAAATCTGCTAAGTCTTCAAATACCCTTGAACCTGATCCGCCAAAGGCTTCCTGTCGGCTTTGTTGAAGAATAATACGAAGTCTTTTGGCTTCAGAAATTTGTTGTTGAGCAGGATCATTTGGAGCAACACTTGCCTCTTTGCCTTTAGCTTTCCTTGCTTTCTTAGGCCTGCGGAGTGGTACTTCTTCCTGTTCTTCTTAAGTGTGGATCAGCTCATCTTCATCATCTTCATCAATAATTTGCATTTTTCCTGAGCGTTTATCTTTAGAAGCAGCTGATTGACGCTGTGAAACTCATTTCTTGCGTTTACCTTTTTGCTTCTCTGAGGGTGGTAAATTTGCCCGCTTAAATTGTGCGTCAATATCATTAAGCATCTCTTGGTATTTATCACTCTCCTTGATTCCATCATTAATCATTATGTCGGGTACTAGTGCAGGAAGTAATGCATACTTTGTGGAATTAGTGTCTGCATTCATTGAGAGAATCACATAATCATCATCTTTGGTGTGATAGAAGAAATTCCCGCGAGTGTCAATGGTTGGGTCATTCTTCATAAAATGGTGGATAATGAGCTTTGTGAATCTCGGGAATAGAAGATGCACGGATTTCTTCTTCGTTCCAGTAATCTGATAACAAAATTCTTGCCAGAGAAGAAGTGCATAGTCGACTTTTGATGCAGTATACAGTCCCCAAAATAAGTGATCATGTGGTGGTCCCATTGCATCGGTGCCCCTAGTTTTACCAGTGAGACACTTGACAATGATGGTGATAATTGCTTTCCAGGGTTGCCCTATGTGTGAGGTGTTAAATTGTGATGGGTTGTTAATTTCACCCTCATAATTCATGGCACGAATGACTCGAAGCACTTCATCATTCTTTGGGTTAGCCACAAATTGTTCTCCTTGTGCCAACCTAGGAAGCTTAAACAATTTCTGAAAAATGCTCAAGTTGAGTACCCTTGGTGTTTTGTTCAGTTCGAAAGAGATAGTCTTGTTAGAGAAAGATGTAGTGTTCCAGAATTCATGCATGTAGACTTCGGGAACAGATGCAGTACGTCTGAGTGTGTCTCTGATGGGTGATATGTCTAGGATATCCGTGGCAATTTTGAAAGCTGGTAAAACCGGATCAAAATCCTCTTGTAATCGAGAGTTGTTCTCAGCATATGGAAGCCTATTACTGAGCGAGACAAGTTCAAGATCACGAAGTCGTTGTTCTTCCTCGGTGATTGACATTTTCCTGTTTTGATGACATATTCACAAATGATATACACAACATATGTAGATATATTAAATCTATGCCAAGTTTAAACGTAGGGAAAATGTCATTACAATTATTACCACAACATTCACACATACATCAGATGAACAAGGTCCTTACATTTAGCAATACAGTTAGGATAACTGCCAGTGATATTTTTATTCTAAAGAGATACCGACCTAGCATTAGTTCTTAAAATATATGGATTTCTTGGAGGTCATGACCAAAACCTCAGTAGGTTTAGGTTTGATTTCTACTAACACCTCAGTAGGTCTTGGTTTGATTTTAATCAAAACTTCAGTTGGTTTTGATTTAGTTTCAACCACTACGTCAGGAATTGTAGGATTACCCTCAACCCAAAAGATAGTGGGCTTGAACAAAGATGAAGCTTTGTCTGCCATGGCCTGGAAACAAAACACAAGACATTGACTAAGTAATTTGTATCTCTTTTGTTTACATAGGAATCAACTTATTAAATAAGATGAACTTCTGTAATAAGAAACTGTTCAAGTTTTCTTATGGGATAAAAATTAACTTGTTTCAATAACACTTGGTTTCGTTTAAATGGCCCTAAAGAACTTAAACCTAAAGAATAATTAGTGCAAGTTAGGCCGAACTCATGGTATATCCTAAGGCAATAGTATAATCATAAGAGACCTAATTCCATCAAAATGTAGCAAACCATCAGAATCCTAACCATACCATCGCAATGAGACAATCATCGGAATCCTAACGAAATAACATCCTATCGCAATATCTAATGCCATCGCAATCAGTGCATTTCCATCGGAATAAATGAGAACTTATCGCAATATTACCCATCGCAATACCCACTGCGAAGCCATCGCAATGACACATCGGAATGCGCCATCGCAACACGCCATCGCAATGAGCCATCGTAATAGCCATCGCAATGACCCATCGCAACGACTCATCGCAATGAACCATCACAATGACACATCGCAATGAGCCATCGCAATGAGCCATCGAAATGACTCATCGAAATAGCCCATCGTAATGAGTCATCGGAATGACTCATCGCAATGACAAGCATCGCAATGATGTATCGTAATGTACATCGAAATCCGTGACAGGGATTCGATCTCAACTTTGACTACTCGATCTGGAACTTTAGGTAATGTTTTAATATATTTTGAGCCAAAACCAATGTGTAAATATGTATCCTTAACAAATCCCACCACTTGAAAGACATATTCATAGCAAAAATCAAGAAACCCTAAATCGAAATATATGATCTATCGTTCCTGTGTTGATGTATTAAGATGAAACGGTTTTAAAGAGATTAACGAAACCAAAGATATAATACCTAGATATTTAAGCAGCAAGAAATAAGTTAGGAATCACGGATCAAAATGGAGCTTGAGGTCTCGAAAATGGCGGAAAAGAGTGTGTTTGTGTGTTTTTTCAGTAAAGACGGGAACGAGGGGGGGGGGGGGTATGGTTTTGACTTGGTCAAAGATGATTCAAGCACCCACCACTTTTGCAAAAGTGCAAAACTGGTCCCCCTATTTAAAATGTTAGTTAAAGTTAAAGTTAAAGTTAACTTAACATACAATAAACTCGTTCCCAAACACTAACACCAATACTTGACACCAAAATGTTAATGACCTATGCAAGAGATACTTAAATCACACAAGGCACACATAGCGTAACTGAAGATGACGGGTAGCTAATATTTTCTGACAATCCTTTTTAACGACCAAATTTGTTACCATAAAGAATTAATATTTGCTCCCCTTAATCCCTGACCCGTTTTCTATTTAAAGAGCAGTAATCAAAGATATTAGGGACACAACTATTAATGAGGACATTTGCCGGTTAAGTGATTTTATAGAACGATTCTGGTGGAAATAAGATTTCTCTTATTTTAAACAAGATAAGTGCACTAAAACGTACACGAACTTCTGTTAGACCAAGTTATAAAGTAAACTTGGCCCCTTACAAGGTTTTAAAGTAAACCTTGCCCGAGAAACTTAATTCCCGTTGTGAGCCAACGTTTTCAAAAGAAATACGTGACTTTAATGCGAAAAGCGGGTTGCAGTCAGAAATAACTACAAGCCATTATGGGCATGTTTTAAAACTTGTACAACTTTTATACGGACTCTATTTATGGCGCCGTGTCAATATTAATCGACATTTCTAAAGCCGTAAATATTACCGTACTAAAAGACATGCCCTATTTGAAATTAAAATAACAATATTTTTGGATTTTCTTGATTTTATATTTTTTATGGATTTTCTATGTTTTATATTTTTGTATTTTGCTTTTGATGGTTTAAGTATGTACGATAATATACAAGATCACGATCCAAGGATACTCGAGAATAGTTTACCAGTACTATTCTTCAGACTCTTCTGCCAACTCCTTAAGTGTCGCTTGTGAAAATGATTTCATGCCTAGGTTTTCGATCAAAAACTCGATGCGTCCTCGATCTAAGGCCTTTGTGAATATATCTGCCAGCTGATACTCAGTTTTGACGAAGTATAGTTCGATCACTCCATTTTCCACTTGCTCCTTGATGAAATGGTAGCGAATGTCAATGTGCTTTGCTCGAGAGTGTTGAACGTTGTTGCAGCATAGAGCGATTGCACTTTTGTTATCACAGTACATCGGAATTTTGTTGAATCCAAGACCGTAGTAAGTCAATTATGACCTCATCCAAAGAACATGAGCACAACAACCGGACATAGCAATGTATTCAGCCTCAGTACTTGATATCGCAACGCTTTTCTGCCTTTTTGATGCCCAACTAATTAGTCTATCTCCAAGAAGTTGCACACTACCAGAAGTGCTACGTGTGGTATCTTGACACCCGGCATAATCTGCATCTGCATATGAAATTAGTGCAATAGAGGAATCCTTCGGATACCACAGACCACGATTAAGTGTTACTTTTAGATACCGAAAGATCCTTTTCACAACATGTAAGTGCTTTTCGGTAGGCCAAGCCTGATACCGGGCACACATGCCTATAGCAAATTACAAATCAGGCCTGCTAGCAGTCAGATAGAGAAGGGTGCCGATCATTCCACGGTAAAGTTTAGGATCGACAGCGATCCTATCCTTATCTTCATCTAACTTGGATCTCTCCACCATTGGAGTATCCACGGGGTCACAGTTTTCAAAGTGATATTTCTTTAAGGATTCAAGAGCAAATTTGGATTGATTAATAAAGATGCCTCTGGGATTCTGAGAAATTTGCAACCCTAAGAAAAATGAAATTTTTCCCATCATCGACATCTTAAAGTGTGTGGACATAATTTTCTCAAAACGGTCAGACAAACGTTGATTAGTAGCAGCAAATATTATATCATCAACATAAATTTGTACCAGTATCATGTTGTTGTGCTCCTTGAGAATGAATAACGTGGGGTCCACTTTGCCTTTGGAGAAGCCTTTGGAAATGAGATACGTCGATAAGAGATCATACCACGCGCGTGGAGCTTGTTTCAACCCGTAAAGAGCCTTCTTGAGCTTGTACACATGATTAGGATACTCTGAATTGACGAATCCATTCGGCTGGCTTACATAGACATCTTCCCTTAATTCACCATTGAGAAATGCCGTCTTAACAACCATTTGGTAGACGATCATATTCATGTGAGCAGCATAAGCAAGGAATAGTCTAATTGCCTCCAATCGTGCAACAGGAGCAAAGGATTCTTCAAAATCGATACCCAAAGCTTGTTTGTAACCTCTAGCGACCAATCTAGCTTTGTTTTTCAGCACACTACCTAACTCATCGAGCTTAACCTTGTATACCCACAACAGTGTCAAGATTTCAACGTTGTTGGGTAACGGAACTAATTCCCACACTTCCAGACGTTGGAATTCATTAAGTTCCTCTTGCATGGCTTCAATCCATGATGATTTGGTCATGGCTTGTTGCCAGTTTTTAGGTTCAGTGTCTGAAAGAAATGCATCAAAATAGCAATATAATGCATGTTCTTGGAGTTGATGGCGTGTTAAAACTGGTCGATCGATGTCACCAATAATATTGCAGATTGGGTGATCCTTTTTCCATTTAGTGTTGTGAGTTTCAATCCGTGGTGGTCGGGAGTGAACGATTGCAGGAGCTTCCTCTGAGGTAGACGCACCGGTAGGGTCATCAGGTATATGTGAACCAAAGAAGGGAAGCTCTTGTAAGTGAGCATATTCCAGATCGTGATCATATAGTTCCTCTTCAATATCATTAGGATCGAGTGGGGGTGATGATTCAGGTGTTGTTTGAGAATTGGTGGGGGATGGGACATCTTGTTCAAGAGTAACAGTAGATGCCTCAGATAGATTTCCATTATCTTGAGCAACAACTACAGGAATCGGAGCTACTGCTGCAGTTGCTGGAGAATCATTACTCTGTGGATCGAAGAATTCATCAAACATAGGTTGAAATAATTTATCCCACTCGGACCTTGTTGGTGGTAAAAATGATGGAGAAGTAGGATTGTTGGGAGTTAATCTGGAACTGATTGTACCGGTTCCCATCTCGTGTAATGCGGGTTCAGAGCTGTGTTGCTCAAAAGCCATCGCTGTCAGCTCATCAAAATCGACATCCAAAGTTTCTACAATCTTGCCAAGACGACTGTTATAAATCCGATAAGCTTTCTTTGCGGGTGAATATCCAATGAAAATTCCAATATCAGCCTTCGGTTGAAGTTTTCCCAGATTTTCACTATTTGTATTTGGATAGCAAAGTGCACCAAACACATGAAGATATGAAATATCGGGTTTGTATCCATGAAGTAGCTCATATGGAGTTTTACCATGACGTTTGCGAATGATGGAGAGGTTTTGGGTATAACATGCGGTTGCCATTGCTTCTGCCCATAAGAATAAAGGAGCATTCGCATAAATCAACATAGTTCGAGCAGCTTCCATCAGAGTACGTTTACGTCTTTCAACGACACCATTTTGTTGTGGAGTGCGAGCCACAGATGTTTCATGGGAGATACCAACCTTTTCATAATAATTTCGAAGAGTCTGATTAACGAACTCAGTGCCGTTATCAGTCCGAATGCGGCGAACAGTAGCATTACGACGTACTTGGATCATCTTTAAGAAAGTAATGATATACTCTGGTGCTTGATCCTTTGATGCTAAAAACTTTACCCATGTAAACCTTGAGAAATCATCCACGATAACGAGGATGTATTTTCTACCACTCACACTAGCTGTACGCATTGGCCCGCAAAGATCCATGTGCAAAAGATATAGTGGTTCTTGGTTGGTGTCTTCTGCTTTAGGTTTGTAAGATTTCTTGGTGCTTTTCCCCAATGAACACGCGGAACATAAATGATCCTTGTCGAACTTAAGTTTTGGAAGACCACGAACAAGTTCGTTTCTAGCCAAATGGTTAATAGCATCAAAGTTAAGATGAGATAACCGTCGATGCCACAACCATGACTTGGTCTTAGATGCTTTGGAGAGTAGGCAAACAGGAGAGGCGGTCATCATGTTTTTAATAGACAAAGTGTAGAGATTATCCCCTCGCGAACCCTTTAACAAATCATTTCCTGCAAGATCGCGAATGAAGCAAGTATGTTGTCGAAAGGCCACTTCAAGGTTAGAATCGCAGAATTGTCCTACTGAAAATAGATTGTGACCAAGTCCCTCCACATAATAAACCCTTGAAATCGTGACATTCCCTATTTGGTATTCACCATAACCCATAATCTTTGCAATATGGTCGTTGCCGAATTTTACCATTCCTAGAAACTTGCTGACGAAATTTTTGAGCATCGAGCGGTCTCCAGTCATATGTTTGGAGCACCCCGAGTCCAAATACCAAAGAATAATTTGGACGACCTGAAAATTTTACCAAACACAGACGATGTATCGGATTCTAATTGTTCTTCTGAGTTAGCAGGTACAGATACAGTTATCTTAGATTTGCTATCAAACGAAACTTTAGGTTTCCAAATTTTCTTACTAGTGGTTGGCTTAGATTCTAGTTGTCTAGTATTCTGAGGTACTTTTTGACTGGGGACATTACCACTGGTAGGCACAGTAGTGGGGGCAGACCTAGTTAAAGGGCGCTTTTTCCATTTTTTAGTGCTAGTGTTCCTATTTAAAGGACGCTTAGACCTAACTTCCGTGGATGTGATCCTAGTTAAAGGGCACTTAGTTCCATTTGCAGTAAAGGTCCTACCAGTGGGTTTCCATTGCCACCCAACTTGGGTAAATTTCTTCCCTGTTGGAGTCCGTTCAAGATTGTTCTTAATAGTATGCATTTCATTCACGTGATCAACAAGGCATAAATCATGATGCTGAGAAAACATGCATTCATTACAATTCCAACATTTCGCATTAGAATTCACATTTTGCTTAGGTTTCCACTCATAAAGAGGACCTTTTGTCTTAGCTACATGATTCTTTTTATTTAAAACTGAAATAACGTTCCTAGGGTGCACTTCTACTTGCTTCTTCTTAGTCCTATTAGTGGAAGGCTTGATCCTATCTTTCTTTCCTCGAGATCCTTTAGCCTTAGTGGACACAGTTACTCTTGTAGAAGCCAAGGGAACATTAGTTACAGATTTTAAAGGTGCCTTACTTGATGGTGCTAATGACGGTTTTGCTCCTGGAGTCTTATTGAATGGAGTTACAGCAATGGGTCGATTAGTGAGTAGTGCAGAACCCGGTTTTCCTATGTATTGCAAATATGCTAAGAAATATTGAACACGCTTAATATATTCATGAGCTGAATAGTAGTAACTGCTTGAGGGATCTAACGCATAAAAATCATCTAAAATATCCCTAACCAGATCTACATGCTTAGTTGCATTCCTCATATAATCATCGTAGGTAACCGGGTTTTTCTTATGGAGCGGGTTCTTATAAAGCACAACTGACTTGGTTGTTGGAGCACTAGAGGACGGTGCAGAGTTGCTAGCTAAGTTATTAACAACTTCTTGTCGGGTGAGAAGAAGTGTCTCCTTTAACTCGGCCAAAACCATGTTTTTGTCTATGAGCTAAATTTTTAGGTCAGAGGTTTCCTCACATTTCTTGTTCAGTTTTTCAATTAAAGACTTTCGCTCTGTCGCATTAAACGCGAGGTGTTCTTCTATTGAACCAGAAATTTGTGACTCTCCCTGCCTTACTTGTTCACGCTCTCCTAGTATAGAATTAATTCTATTTTCTAGGACATGATTCTTAGCCTCTACAGCCTCTAGTTCCGTTTTTGTTTCTAGTAATTCTCTCTTAAGTCTCATCATCTCTTCTTCTAAATTCTGAACCATCTGAATCATCTTGTCACTTGTCTCAACAGAGTTTCCACCATCATTTAGTTTTGAAAGAGTTTCATTTTTAGATTGATTCTCAATTTCAAGAGATATAGAATGTTGTTGAAGCTCGTTAAAACTTTTTGAGAGTGTATTATACGAATCTTGAAGCTTTAAAAAATCAGCGTTGGATTCATGACAAGAATTATTTTCTACAGTATTCACATATTCAACAGTATTCACAGATTCATGCACATCATCACAAATATTCACAGTAGATGAAATTTCATGAGTATATTTAACAGTAACAACTTGCATCACTTCGAGAGACACCATATGTTCTAAAAAGCAGTCATATTCTGATAAAATCTTTTCCTTTTCAATTAAGTGTTGTTCGTAAGCATCATCCATTTTATTGAAAACTTTTTGAACTTCACCAATTTCAAAACTTAAATTACACGCTAGATCATAGACTCCTTGTTTAATATGGTCCACAAACGGAACGATCGCGTCTTCAAACACCGTTTTCATGTGTTCGAACGCCCATTCTCCAGCGGTTTGAGCCGTTGAAGTCGTACATTCCAAAATGACCTTGTCAAAATCGGTAAGGTATTGCCCAATCTCTTCCAAGCTGAGCTTTACCGTACTAACCGGGGGAAGATTCTTAGGAATTTCCTTTGGTTTGTCCGAGTTGACAAGTGTAGGAATTATACTAAGGCATTCTCTAGTCGGCATGAAAGTGGATGTTTGGAGAGTTTTCTTTTTCATATCAAAACAAATTCTAAGATCTATTGTGGCATTTGGTGCATTCATTGAAGCATAGTCATATTTAGGATATGTCGAAAGTAATTTTAACTGCTTTTCATCATATGGTGTCATGGAATCACTTGAGAAAACTATCGGATCTAATACCAATTCTAACTTTGTTGCATCATACAGTCGTGGGTTGTGGTTAAGAGCTTGCTTTGCATACCCCGGGTTAGGTGGTAAGTCTATAAAACGCGATAGATTGAACTCTTTAAATGATGCATGAAACAAGTGTACTAGATGTGAAGCATCATATTGTTTTAAAAGCTTAATTTCCGTTTCTTTTATTCTTTCAGACGTCTTAATTTCCATTTCAAGCTGTTTGGACTCAAGAATTTCAAAATCCGTTTGAAGTTGTTGAAAATTAGTAACGACTGACTCTTTTTCTTTAAGCTCATTCGAAAGATTTGCTCTTAAACTTTCAATTTCAAGCAGATTGTCCATTCGAACTTTCCTAAACCTATCAAATTCAGGATTGGTTAAGGTAGAGGACACATGAGTCATTTCCAAGGTTTTAACCTTGTCCTTATGCAAAGCAAGCTCAGTAGATAAAGTCTGATTAGCATTAAGGGTTTCAAGGACCGCATTATTCATTTGGCTAAGCAAAGATGCAGGGACCATAACCAAATCAGGTTGAGCAGACGAATTAATAGTCGTAAGACCTCCAGGTTGTGGTTCACTCAAAATCTAAGGACTTGCAATGTTATTGCTATCATTTTTTGTCTCATCGATTGAGTTACTAACCACCGGAGGCTGTTCCGAATACTCAGACATTTACTCAACTTGATAAGGTACAATGCTAGTATCTGTAGTAGTATTTGGTACCTCAGAAATGGTATCAGTCCCATAGAGTGAAAGGTTTGCCATAAGAGCTGCTTTGGCGGTGTTAAGATCATCACAATAAGAGTCATATGCATCCAAATCATCACATTGATATGCAACATTGTTGGTGATGACTGTTGTGAGACCATCAGTTTCCGCTACTCCTGGATCTGCAAGGAATGCCAATTCTTCTTCATCAAGCTCACGACCTTGGGCTTGAGCATTCACCAGGTAAATCTTCTCCTTAAACCATGTGTCGTCCCTTCTCCTCTTAGGCTGCTTGCATTCTCGGGCCATGTGCCCTTCCCCTTTGCAGTTGTAGCAAATAACCACATTCATTTTACCAGTGTTGTTAGCCCTTGTAGCAGTAGTATTGGATGAACGTGCACCAGCAGTAGACGAATTTGATCTCCCTTGAAGTGGTTGCACCATGACCCTTCCGTCCTGAATTGTTTCCTGTTGTCTAGAGTTAGACGAGTTCCTTAACTGATTGTTAGTTGTTGCTGAACCTCGGTGATGAGATGGCATTTATACATGATCTCATCGTTCTTTTCGGGCTTTAAATGCATAAAAATGTCATAAAATACTATATATATGCTTGTGTTTGTTTACTTGTGTATTTTAGGTATGGATATCGTGAAAAAGACAAAAGATCACAAGATACAAGGAAAAACGGACACGAGAAACGAAGCCGTACAATGAACCGGGCCCTAATCATGGAATTTTCATCAAATACCCTTGAAGACTTGAAGACAAAACAAGATTGATCCTCCAAGAATGAAGAAATGACACTTAAAACCCTTGTATATTAATAATTACAAGTTTGGTCCCTTAAGTTTGTCAAAATTGCAAAAAGGTCCTTCAACTTTGAAGAAATGACAAGATTGGTCCCTCAACAAAATCAAATTGTCAATTATGGTCCCTCATGAAGATTAAGAAGCAAAGAAGACCTTTGAAGATCAATATAGTCCAAGAACAGCCCTTGAATTATCCCAAAGTGTCAAAAATACTCCTTGATAACTTTTTGTCAAAGTTTTGTGCCAAATATGTAAAAGGTGGAAAGTTATTTGCAAAGGAAGTCACGTTTTAGGGCTGAAATCTTTAAATGCCAAAATTTCCAAAAGACAAGGACTTAAGTTGTCAAGTTAAAACATTTAAACTGAAAAGGGCGCCTAACAACTTATTTCCCCCAATTTCGGATCAAAGGGACTTACTGTACATCTTTTTACACCCCAGAAATTACCTCCACTTAAACTGGGTTAAAAATCAATTCACCTTTCACACGCTTAATTCACACCAACTAAAACCTAACCCACACACAAAATACCCAATCCCACTCCTTGAGGACCCCACCCCCAATTCCCTCTCCTCCAATCAGAAAACAACTTGGGCTCCAAGTTGAGTGACGTGTCCAAATTGAACGGCCAAGGTTTATTACTTCCTCCCAAAGCAAAATAAACAGCCAGGATCGAATTTGGACAGCTCAATCACCAAAAACGTCTAGAAGGCAACAAGGGCATTTTAGGATTTTCTAGTGATTAGGGTTAGCATTTTATGATTCCAGTATGTTCTATGAGCACTATAAAAGGAGGACCAGCTTGTGGTATCCCCTTTGTTCCAGTTTTCAAGCTCACACTTGTAATTCCTTTTTAGAAAAATAAAAGTTTGGTTTTTGATTTAATCAAGTGTAATGCCTTTTTATTGTTTTTAAAAGTTGTGTATTGTGTGAAGCTTGATTCTGAGTTCCATCTGTTATTTGGTTGATTAATTTTGATTTTCAAAATTAGTTAAGGTTTGAGAAATCTAAGATTTTTGGTAAGAAATTTGTTTCAGTGTTTGTGGTTAAGAGGTTCATTAAGATTAGTGTTAAAGTGCTATTAAAACGTGTTAAGTAGTTTTGAAAAGGTTATGGAAGTGTTTTAAAAAGAAAGAAAATAAAACAGATTATATAGTTTATGCTTGTATTTTCTTGTTTTCTTTGATTTTGTCTTAACAGGTTGTTGAAGGTTGCTGATTTGTTAAAGGATCTGCACCAACCCGTGTTGGTAGGAGGTGGTTAAGCAACCACAAGGACCCTTGGATGTAAGGGTCCTTAGGTAAATTTCTTTTACCTTTGTAAAATTTCAGGAAATATGAGGTTTATGTGATTTGTTGGATTAAGCTGCATAAGTGTGTTTAGATTGTTGGATTTGTGTTCTTATGAGTTGGTATGAATGTTGGATGATCATTTGTTCAGTTTTCATAGGTGTTATTAGGTTTTGATTTGAAAAAAATTGGTTTTCAAAATATTAAAGGGTGTTTGGCTAAGTGATTTAGCAGGGTAGATTCTTGATTTGAGCTTTCATAAGGTGTTAGAAGGTTGATAAAAGGATTAAGATAGGTTGTTAGTTAGTAGTAAGTAATTTTAGAACAAGTTGTGAGCTAGTTTGTGTGGTGAAAAAGTGAAGCAAGTTAGCAAAAACTGCATTTCCACTTTCTGCTTGTATGTCATGAATTTGTGAGCCTTGATTCTTGAAATCTGTTTAGACTTAGGGTGTTTAAGGTTTGCAGTTTGATTGTGTACCATTTGGTGACTTTGTGTGCCTAATTTGGTAGGTTAAAGATCACTAGGGTGCTAGTTATTGGTTCATAAGTCCACCAGACCTAGACAATCATCTCAGAAACTTGCATAGGCTGTGTGTGCATTGATTCGTGACATTTGGTGTGCTAGGTGCTATTTCTTGCTTACATATTGACTCCTTGTGCTTAAATAAGCACAAGGGTGCCCCTCTTGTCCATAATCAACACCACAATAAGCTCACATGGTCAAGTCCTCTTGGCCTTTTGTAATCTGTGAAGAGAGAAAGAAAGAACACAAACTTGTGTTCTTCCAAAAAGTTGAACAGGCCACGTTTTTTATATTCATTTGGTCTAATCTTGGCATAAAAAGTGAATGAGGATTGGATTTATAGCTTACAAGTGTCAGTTTTGAGTTGGGAAAGTTTAAAAAAAATAAAAAATAAAAAAGATGTAAAAAGGGGGTTTCGCCGGCATCGAACCCTGGTCACCACACTCACACACACCACACACTACCACTGCGCCCTTGGGTCTTTTACTGACCAAGGGTGCAAAGCAAAATCATTTAACCCGTTTTTCATTTTCTAGCTTAAATAAAAGCCGTAGCTTTTTTTCCACCTTTCTAGCTTATTAGTTAAGCTTATTGGGTTTTTCTTATTTTTCCTAGAATAGTATTAGGTTTGTTGATTTTTCTAGCCTATTTTCATAATTTTCCCTTTATTAGATTATTTTCTAGGATTTATTTATTATACGTTTTTATTAAATCATTAAAAAATAGAAAAAAGATTTTTAATTTTTAGGAAAAATAGTTTTTAGCTTTTTAATATATAATTTGAGGTTTACATTTAGTTTAGGTTTTAAAAACTTTAATTTTTAATTTTATATTATTTTAAGGTTTTTTATAAACTTTAAACATTTTTATAAAATTATTAAAAAAGGTTTAGGAACTTTAATTTGTGTTTTTCTCTTAGTTAGAATATTTTAAGTTTTTAGAAATTTTTTAGAATTTATTTGAAAACTTTTTATTTTTAGCATTATTTTAATATTATTTTATTATTTAAATTTCAAAATTTCATTTTTATTTCTTTTTCATTTTTCTTAAGTTCTTTAGCATTAATTAGGACCTTTTCCATTCTTAGAATATTTTTATAGCTTTTAGATTTATTTTTATAATTATTTTAAGTTTAATTAGGTTTTAATCATTTTAAATCATTTTTAGAGTTTCAAAAATAGTTTTAATAGGTTTTAATTTTTAGAAAATTACTTTTTAGTCTCATAATAATATAAGTTAAGTATTTGTCCAACAAAATCATATTTTAGGGTGTTTTATTAGTTGTATTTAATTTTAGGGCTTTAATTAGCATTTAAAATTAAATATTTAATTAATAAAAGGTTTCAAAATATCTTTGTTGGATTTTTGACTTTATTTATATTATTTTAGACTTGTTTTTAGCTTTTTAATCTTTTCTTGATTTTGTTTTTGGTTTTAGTCATAAATTTTTAATTTGGGTAGTTTTTCACGGCTTTACGTTTTTATGTCGTAGTTTAATTTTAACGTATCCGTCTTTTCATCTTCTCATCCCCATTCTCCTCAATATTAATCTCAAATAACTACAAGTTAATTCACACACATATACCTCCTTAGGAAATGAACTTTCTCTCTTTTTAAGTGATTGGGTCATTTGTGCACGGTTTTCCTAAACCGTCGTACTTAATACTTTCCACTATTTACGCTCTTTTCCTAAAGAGTAGTAAAAGGACTACAATCAATTTTGGCGCCGCTGCCGGGGAGGTGTGTTGTGCTTTAATTTGGAAACTTTTGTTTTTGATATTATCCATAATAGTATTTGTGTTAAGTGGAACTCCCTTAACACGTATTATCGGTTTTCTTGGTTTTTCTTGTACAAATATTATTAATATATTGTATTAAGTATCACAATCAAAATACAATATCTCCAAAAGTGTGAAAACACAACCTTAATTGGGATTTGATCTCCTAATTATTGTATTCGAATCTCAAACAAAAAGAAAAGGCAAAAATAGATAAATACTTTCGTGAAGCTCGATTTTGAAAAATACAAACTATAAGGTGGGTATAAGGCGGGTATTATAAAATATACCCTAAGGAAAAAGGCTCTTAAGTGCTTCGCGCCGCCTCGTTTCCCCGCTTGCTTGTGAGTATTTTGAGATTGAAGGCTAATCGAGGGTTTTGCCGCCCAAAGTATTATTACGTATACTATATTTGCTTGGTTTTCTTTGTGATTAAACCCTCGTGAACAATTTGGTTTTCACCAAAGTTCTAAAGTCATTCGAAGGCGTTCACTCCACGTGATCGTTTTCATTCCTTTGAGGCTTCTTTAATCAAGAGTTTGATTCGAGGAGAGATTTTGTAGATTGTTGTCTACGAAGATACACCAAATTCCAAAAAAAATAAATATCATCAAAAACACAAAAAAAATTGAAAATTCACAAAACAACCAAAAAGAATCTTCTTTGCTCACCTCCCATTCTTCGTGTAGTTTATGATCACTCGTAATCAAGCTAAACGAGCTCGTAAACGTCTTCAAAAGCAAGCAAATCAAGGATCGTTGATTGTTGAAGAACCTCCAATTGTTGAACCTATTATAGAAGAAGAAGTCGTCATGGCTAATCGTACTATGATGGAGTTGCTACAAGCACCCACCGAGGGTTTTGGAGAGGCCATTGTGATTCCCGCCATCCTTGCGGAGAATTTCGAGATTAAGACGGGTTTAATGTCGATGTTGCAAGCAAACAAGTTTAGAGGTCACGAAAAAGACAACCCGCATTACCACATTAGGAATTTCAACCGTCTCACCGCCACTAGCAAATTCAAAGATGTTCCACATGACGCCATTAAGATGATGTTGTTTCCATATTCGTTGGATGGACCCGCAAAAATTTGGCTCGAAAAAGAACCGCCAAATTCGATTTTGACATGGGCCGATCTCGTTTCTAAGTTTGTGAACAAGTTTTTTCCACCATCTAAAACAACACACTTAAAAAATGAGATTTCACGATTTGTGCAACGAAATAATGAAAGTTTTTCTATGGCATGGGAACGATTTAAAGAGATGTTACATTAATGTCCTCACCATGATTTTTCGGAATTGCATCAAATTGATACTTTTTATAATGGGCTTAATGATCATGAACGAGATTATTTGAACGCCACCGCGGGTGGTAATTTTTTGTGCAAGACGACAAATGAGGCTTTACAAATCATTGAAAATCGATCTAAGGTTTATAGCCCTCGTAACACACCGAGTGTTGCCAATATGGGTTCGTCATCGTCATCACAATCGTCTCGTAGCATTAACGCCTTACATGATGAAGCTAATGAGGAGAATCGTTTTTTGATAGATTTGCTAATCTAATGTCCCATTGGAAGGCTCAAGAAGCCTCCAATTCCGCTTCGGTTAAAGCGGTTGCTAAGAGTTGTTTATCTTGTGGGGGAGCTCATGATCTTTCCGAGTGCATTACCGCGGATGGTAACACTTCGAGTGCTTATGTAGCAACGGGAACTTATAACCAAAACGGCCAAGGTTCTCGCCAAAATCAAGCTCCACCAAATCAAAATGCTAACAATTATCGAAACAACAACCAAGGTAATTACCAAGGCAACACACGCAGCAAAGGGAATTATCAAAGTGGGAATGGACAAATCTCTAATCAAAACCAAAACCGTGATTTTCAAAACACTACACAAGGTTTTCAAAATGCTCACACGAAAAATTTGCAAGGAGAATTTTTAGATTATGCAAAAGCAAATGATGCTAAATTTGATAATATGCAACGTGAGATGATTAGCTTAAGATCCGAGTTGAAAAACGAGCTTAAAAATGAACTTGCTAATGAACTTAAAACTCATGCAAACAAAATGGAAGGAAATGTCCAACGTCTTCAACAAAACCAACAAAAGATGGAATTAGGACAACATGAGATTAAGCAAGAGTTATTGAAAGCGGATGCTAGGCAATCAAAATTTGAGGACCGAATGGCTAAGATGTTTGAAGCAATCATGTGTAAGCCCTCTTCTTCGGGTGGTCTTCCTAGTGATACCATTAACAACCCGAGGGGAGAATTGAAGGTTGTTACTACACGAAGTGGTAAAACTTTCAAGGAACCAATCTCTCGTCCAAGTACTTCTACGGAGAAGGAAATCGAGAAAGAACCCGAGGTGATGGTCGAAAAGGAGCACATTACAATCCCACGAAGTACCGCTCAAACCACACCTACGGTTGAACCTATACCAATTGTGGAACCCGAGTTTCCAAGGCCGTTGCCTAATGACCAACCCACACCACCTTTACCTTACCCTTCGAGACGAAACAAAGAGAAAGCACAAGAACGGAACAATTATCAATTTGAGCTATTTATGAAAATGTTTCGTGATTTGCACTTTAACATAAGTTTTGCCGATGCTTTAATCATGATGCCTCGATTCGCCGCAAACTTCAAAAGTATGCTTAACAACAAAGAGAAGTTACAACAAACGTCTAGTTGTTCATCGGTTTTTCTAAGCCGCATACCACAAAAAGTCGGTGATCCCGGTAAATTTTTGATTCCGTGTGCTATACAAGATATGGAGGAATGCTACGCCTTGGCCGATCTTGGCGCTAGTATTAATTTGATGCCTCTCGAGATTTTCAAATCGCTTTCGCTTCCGGCTCTTACTCCTTCGAACATGTCCATCGAGATGGCCGATCATTCTACGATCATGGCATGTGGAGTAGCCGAGGACGTTTTCGTTAAAGTCGGAAAGTTTTACTATCCCGTTGACTTTATCGTTGTAGACATTCCTATCGATCGAAAATTTCCTCTCATTTTGGGTCGTTCATTTTTGGATACATCAAGAGCACTTATCGATGTTCATGCTCGAAAAATCACCCTTCGTTTCAATGAAGAAGAACTTGTCATCAATGCAACACAAAACTCCAATCTTTCTCATGTCTATTCTATTGCAACTTTAAACCATGGTGACTCGACCAATGTCATTTGCAAAGAATTTTCACCAAGAGTTTTAGGGAATGTCGCCGAAAACAATTTACCATTTCCTCCGCCGGTGGAGGTTATGAGTGCAAAGCCTACAAAGAAGAAACCATCAATACTTGAATAAAAAAATTCTTCGCCTCATCTCGAACATTCATTCTTGAAAAGTGTTGATAAGTTGCCGGTTTCTACGGAAGATCTTTCGGATGATGAATATGTTGGCCCCGATGGGGAGGTTTTCTTCGTCGATAAACGTTTTGAGAACTTGCCACCACCAAAACCAAAACGGTTTCAAAATGTGAGAATTTTTAGTGTAACTAACATCGTCTTAGAAACACCGAATATTTTTGACATAATTAAAAAGGGTTTTCATAAGGAGAGTTCAAAAGATAAAAAAGGAAAAGATCTTAAATGTGATTTAATTGAATTTTCTACAAATCTAACTCCGTCATCACCGCGTGCTTTGAGTACTACAAACTCGTCTACTCCTTTTGACGATGCTTTGTGTGGTTCTAGTATGGGGGAAGCCCCTTATGTTCCCTCATCCTTGTCCACCGAGGACGAGATATTCGATCCCGGAATTTCATGTAAAGGGAAATCTCGGTCTTCCACCGATGCAATAAATGGAAACTATATCTATTTGCTTGGTGCGAGTCTACCTCGAGTAGCTCAAACGTTTGTCTTACCAATTGTCTCACCCTTCTACTTCTCATCTATTTTCTTCAAACTCTTTGAGTTTATGGCACATGTTGGAGTGGTGTTAATTTATTTTTCCAATGGAAATGAGAACGCCATCTTCGACCCCGGTATTTTGCATCATCTAAGGACTTAGTCCTTTATACCGGTTGCTTTTTGGGCCTTGTTTATCATGTAAGCCCCATCAAAAATTGACCACACCATGATATCCCTAAATGTTCATATTTTGAGGGGATCGAGTCGAGCTCATGACTCGGTAATCAAAAACGAGGTGCCTCGTGGGGGAGATCCCATGCTTATCTTTTACTATTCACTAATAAGGGGACTTGTACCCTTCCAACTCATTGTCTCGTGGTTGTTTGTGATTGTGTTATCTAGATCATTATCGTCATCTACGATTGAAGACTCTCGTGTTCGTTTACGTGAGCCTCCATCGTTCGTTTGAAGAAGTTTTTCACGAATCCATGACATATCCTTTATTGTTCTAACAATTATCTTTTAGCATAATTAATAAACGGCTTTAGATATATTGTTGATCACCCTTTCCATGCTAGATCCTAAGCATTCGACTCTTCGTCTCTAGTATGGGGGTGCTCCACCTTTAGACTCGAAACATTGAGGACAATGTTTACTTTTAGTATGGGGGGGTGAATAGGTACTTGCTTTGCTACGCCCTCACGTTTTCCAACTTTCAATGTTTTGTTTTGCTAATAAGGCTAAAAATGGCCGAATTTTAAAATTTTTCTTAGTTTTCATAAGTGTTTTTAAGACACGAATGTATATTTTCCGATGGGTAGAATAAGAGTTAATTTTTGACTTGATGGGCATTTGGAGCCATTTACATTCCTTAACCCGCTCAATTCAAGTTTTGCTAGACTATTATATAGGGAGCTTTAAAACGCGAAAGTCTTAATTCATTCGGGTTAAGAACAAGAACTTTTCGCAAGTTCCTATAATTGATTCTAGAAAGTCACTTATCAAGGGAACTATAAAACGCATTCTCTAAACTTGAAAAAGTCCAAGAAAGTGCAAGATCCTATAGGTGGCTTGAAAACCCAAAACTTTGATTTGATATAGTCTTAATGAAAGCTAATCCAAATTTGGCTTAATTTTGACTTGCATGGCTAAGTATTCACGAGTCTCTTTAATTAGAGGTCTTTATATAGTGAAGAACGAGAAATGATAGAGTTAGACAAGTGATCATGCTAAACGTAGAACATGAAAGTGTTCTTTCAAAAACTCATATGTTTTTAATTGTGGCTTTTTCTTCCCATAAGATCAATGCATTAGGAATAAATCATAATTGCAATAAGTAAGGTCGTACGATTTGAAAGGTTACTTAGCCTCTAGCGCAAGATCGTTTAAAAGTTGCTCGGGGTTAAATAGAGTTCATAGCCAAGGCATAACTTATTGAAGCGGGACGCGAAGATTGGCAATCATCCAAAAAGGCCCTAACAAGGCATGAGGAGCTCTATTTTTGCTAAAGATCCAAAGATGATGTGAAGTATCATTGTTCCTAAATCAATATGAAGGATCGAGACACACGACGAGAAGCAATTACTCCCCTAAAGAATGGAGAAAGTCTATCCAAAAAGACCCTAACAAGGTATGAGGATAAATATATCCAAGTCCGAAAAGGAGGCGGATCATTGTATATCAAAATCCAAAGTAAAGATTGAAGAAAAATGATGAAGTCGTGGTCCTATATGAAGAATCTCTCAAAAACGTCAAGTGAAGAAATTCCAAAAATATGAAGAGAAGACCATAATTTCGAGAACGTCTTCCCAAGATTTGAAGTATGAAGTACATGCCAAATATCGGTCCGAGAAAGGTCTCAAATCGTGAAACGAGTTATGCCAAGATATGAACTTAAGGAGATACACGAGAAGCCGTTTTAAAAGATTTTGTCCTTCGGCTAACTATTGATCAAATCGTGCTACTTTACTTTCGGACTAATAACTACTCAAATAAGTCAATATGAATCACTTGTGATCCATGACAAATAGATAAAAAATGCTAGTAACCCATTTCCTTTTATAATAACTAGGATTGCGGGGAGAAAAAGTATTACACAATTTGGACGTATGAGTAGTGTTAGCATTGTGACTTGTACCAACAATGATCTTGTTTTTGCACTTAGCATGGAATGTATGACAATCAAGGATGACGAAGTTTACTCTAAGGGACATTAACTTGTTTCTATTCTTTGACCCTAAAAGTCACATTTTTGTGATGAAAATCATACATTATGTCTTTACACATCATCGTAGTATGTTGCAAGTCTTTTACTCTTCAATAAAGGTTAATAAAATTAAACTTTGGTGATGCTTAGATACTTTATTCTAGCATTGCGTGAGGGCACGGCAATGGCTTAGTATGGGGGAGTGATGAGATGGCATTTATACATGATCTCATCGTTCTTTTCGGTCTTTAAATGCATAAAAATGTCATAAAATACTATATATATGCTTGTGTTTGTTTACTTGTGTATTTTAGGTATGGATATCGTGAAAAAGACAAAATATCACAAGATACAAGGAAAAACGGACACGAGAAACGAAGCCGTACAATGAACCGGGCCCTAATCATGGAATTTTCATCAAATACCCTTGAAGACTTGAAGACAAAACAAGATTGATCCTCCAAGAATGAAGAAATGACACTTAAAACCCTTGTATATTAATAATTACAAGTTTGGTCCCTTAAGTTTGTCAAAATTGCAAAAAGGTCCTTCAACTTTGAAGAAATGACAAGATTGGTCCCTCAACAAAATCAAATTATCAATTATGGTCCCTCATGAAGATTAAGAAGCAAAGAAGACCTTTGAAGATCAATATAGTCCAAGAACAGCCCTTGAATTATCCCAAAGTGTCAAAAATACTCCTTGATAACTTTTTGTCAAAGTTTTGTGCCAAATATGTAAAAGGTGGAAAGTTATTTGCAAAGGAAGTCACGTTTTAGGGCTGAAATCTTTAAATGCCAAAATTTCCAAAAGACAAGGACTTAAGTTGTCAAGTTAAAACATTTAAACTGAAAAGGGCGCCTAACAACTTATTTCCCCCAATTTCGGATCAAAGGGACTTACTGTACATCTTTTTACACCCCAGAAATTACCTCCACTTAAACTGGGTTAAAAATCAATTCACCTTTCACACGCTTAATTCACACCAACTAAAACCTAACCCACACACAAAATACCCAATCCCACTCCTTGAGGACCCCACCCCCAATTCCCTCTCCTCCAATCAGAAAACAACTTGGGCTCCAAGTTGAGTGACGTGTCCAAATTGAACGGCCAAGGTTTATTACTTCCTCCCAAAGCAAAATAAACAGCCAGGATCGAATTTGGACAGCTCAATCACCAAAAACGTCTAGAAGGCAACAAGGGCATTTTAGGATTTTCTAGTGATTAGGGTTAGCATTTTATGATTCCAGTATGTTCTATGAGCACTATAAAAGGAGGACCAGCTTGTGGTATCCCCTTTGTTCCAGTTTTCAAGCTCACACTTGTAATTCCTTTTTAGAAAAATAAAAGTTTGGTTTTTGATTTAATCAAGTGTAATGCCTTTTTATTGTTTTTAAAAGTTGTGTATTGTGTGAAGCTTGATTCTGAGTTCCATCTGTTATTTGGTTGATTAATTTTGATTTTCAAAATTAGTTAAGGTTTGAGAAATCTAAGATTTTTGGTAAGAAATTTGTTTCAGTGTTTGTGGTTAAGAGGTTCATTAAGATTAGTGTTAAAGTGCTATTAAAACGTGTTAAGTAGTTTTGAAAAGGTTATGGAAGTGTTTTAAAAAGAAAGAAAATAAAACAGATTATATAGTTTATGCTTGTATTTTCTTGTTTTCTTTGATTTTGTCTTAACAGGTTGTTGAAGGTTGCTGATTTGTTAAAGGATCTGCACCAACCCGTGTTGGTAGGAGGTGGTTAAGCAACCACAAGGACCCTTGGATGTAAGGGTCCTTAGGTAAATTTCTTTTACCTTTGTAAAATTTCAGGAAATATGAGGTTTATGTGATTTGTTGGATTAAGCTGCATAAGTGTGTTTAGATTGTTGGATTTGTGTTCTTATGAGTTGGTATGAATGTTGGATGATCATTTGTTCAGTTTTCATAGGTGTTATTAGGTTTTGATTTGAAAAAAATTGGTTTTCAAAATATTAAAGGGTGTTTGGCTAAGTGATTTAGCAGGGTAGATTCTTGATTTGAGCTTTCATAAGGTGTTAGAAGGTTGATAAAAGGATTAAGATAGGTTGTTAGTTAGTAGTAAGTAATTTTAGAACAAGTTGTGAGCTAGTTTGTGTGGTGAAAAAGTGAAGCAAGTAAGCAAAAACTGCATTTCCACTTTCTGCTTGTATGTCATGAATTTGTGAGCCTTGATTCTTGAAATCTGTTTAGACTTAGGGTGTTTAAGGTTTGCAGTTTGATTGTGTACCATTTGGTGACTTTGTGTGCCTAATTTGGTAGGTTAAAGATCACTAGGGTGCTAGTTATTGGTTCATAAGTCCACCAGACCTAGACAATCATCTCAGAAACTTGCATAGGCTGTGTGTGCATTGATTCGTGACATTTGGTGTGCTAGGTGCTATTTCTTGCTTACATATTGACTCCTTGTGCTTAAATAAGCACAAGGGTGCCCCTCTTGTCCATAATCAACACCACAATAAGCTCACAAGGTCAAGTCCTCTTGGCCTTTTGTAATCTGTGAAGAGAGAAAGAAAGAACACAAACTTGTGTTCTTCCAAAAAGTTGAACAGGCCACGTTTTTGATATTCATTTGGTCTAATCTTGGCATAAAAAGTGAATGAGGATTGGATTTATAGCTTACAAGTGTCAGTTTTGAGTTGGGAAAGTTTAAAAAAAATAAAAAATAAAAAAGGTGTAAAAAGGGGGTTTCGCCGGCATCGAACCCTGGTCACCACACTCACACACACCACACACTACCACTGCGCCCTTGGGTCTTTTACTGACCAAGGGTGCAAAGCAAAATCATTTAACCCGTTTTTCATTTTCTAGCTTAAATAAAAGCCGTAGCTTTTTTTCCACCTTTCTAGCTTATTAGTTAAGCTTATTGGGTTTTTCTTATTTTTCCTAGAATAGTATTAGGTTTGTTGATTTTTCTAGCCTATTTTCATAATTTTCCCTTTATTAGATTATTTTCTAGGATTTATTTATTATACGTTTTTATTAAATCATTAAAAAATAGAAAAAAGATTTTTAATTTTTAGGAAAAATAGTTTTTAGCTTTTTAATATATAATTTGAGGTTTACATTTAGTTTAGGTTTTAAAAACTTTAATTTTTAATTTTATATTATTTTAAGGTTTTTTATAAACTTTAAACATTTTTATAAAATTATTAAAAAAGGTTTAGGAACTTTAATTTGTGTTTTTCTCTTAGTTAGAATATTTTAAGTTTTTAGAAATTTTTTAGAATTTATTTGAAAACTTTTTATTTTTAGCATTATTTTAATATTATTTTATTATTTAAATTTCAAAATTTCATTTTTATTTCTTTTTCATTTTTCTTAAGTTCTTTAGCATTAATTAGGACCTTTTCCATTCTTAGAATATTTTTATAGCTTTTAGATTTATTTTTATAATTATTTTAAGTTTAATTAGGTTTTAATCATTTTAAATCATTTTTAGAGTTTTAAAAATAGTTTTAATAGGTTTTAATTTTTAGAAAATTACTTTTTAGTCTCATAATAATATAAGTTAAGTATTTGTCCAACAAAATCATATTTTAGGGTGTTTTATTAGTTGTATTTAATTTTAGGGCTTTAATTAGCATTTAAAATTAAATATTTAATTAATAAAAGGTTTCAAAATATCTTTGTTGGATTTTTGACTTTATTTATATTATTTTAGACTTGTTTTTAGCTTTTTAATCTTTTCTTGATTTTGTTTTTGGTTTTAGTCATAAATTTTTAATTTGGGTAGTTTTTCACGGCTTTACGTTTTTTACGTCGTAGTTTAATTTTAACGTATCCGTCTTTTCATCTTCTCATCCCCATTCTCCTCAATATTAATCTCAAATAACTACAAGTTAATTCACACACATATACCTCCTTGGGAAACGAACTTTCTCTCTTTTTAAGTGATTGGGTCATTTGTGCACGGTTTTCCTAAACCGTCGTACTTAATACTTTCCACTATTTACGCTCTTTTCCTAAAGAGTAGTAAAAGGACTACAATCACTCGGTAACCTCTTTTGTTCAAATTTTGACTTAAATATGCAGACATCAGAGGAAGGATTTCAGTAGGGCTATCTCCTTGTCTAAATTCAGGGACAGGGATGTCATCTTCACAGTATAATGCAGATGCTGGTTGAGCAACAAACTGATTGGTTGGAGCACTTACTTGATGTGAGTAATGATGTTGAGGAGCCTCGAGTTGTGGATAGGTACTAGCAAGGTTGGTGGGAGGTTGATACGGTGAATACTGGTGTGAAGCATAAGGTGATGGGTGTGAATCTCCTTGTGATGATGATGTTGCTGGTTGGTGATAAGATGTTGGCGGCGGTGGCAGAATCGAGTACTGTGGAAAGCTTGGTGTTTGATACACAGGTTGATATGAAGATTTGTGTCCTAAAGCAAGCTGATAGTTGTGGTATGACAGTGTAGGATGGTTTGCCAATAATGCCATTGGTTCATGATAAGGTCCTTGAGAAATTCGGTTTTGGATCACATGCTTCTCATGTTGTTGTAAGAAAGCATAGAGTTGATCTAAATTGGACTTGTGTAGATCACGAATCATTTTGACATCAGTCACATATTGACTCCATTCAGGGGGTAGTGTGTTCAAAAACTTGGTGTTTAACTGAAACTGTTCAATCCTTAGATTATAGACATTCATGTCATTCATCAGAGTAGTAAAACGCCAGTAAAAATCATGAAGAGTCTCCCCTGGAATGTATTGGAATCTATCAAACAAATCATATAGTTGACATTCTCGTTCTTGCTTAGTGAGAGATGTCCCTTGTAGCAAAACCGCAAGTCGATCCCAAAGATCCTTGGCCACTTTATGTTCACTCACCATTCTGAAGATATCGGGTGGAAGGGCTTGAAGAATTATCTGAACAGCCCTTTCATCGGCATCTGCAATGAGTTTGTTGGCATCGGTTAACTCATGATACTGCCTTGGCCTTGTCACATTGTTGACGGTAACCTCACCCCAATCTAATGGACCTTTGTCAATTGATTCTAGCATAAGTCGACCACTTTGTTTGCCCATGATGTACGTTCTCATGCGACTTTGCCATGATTCAAATAAATATTTGATGGCAAAGGCGGGCGAGTATCGGTACCCGAAATGATCGATATATCGGTGAGTGAAGTCATAGTTGGCATAAATGAATGTGAGTTCATTTTGTGATCCCTTGAAAAAAGATTATCAAAGATGATCGAACAATGAAATAAGGTTATGAGTTTTTTGTGTTGTTAACTAAAAGATATTGTTATCTTGTTGTAGTGTTTGCTTTTGAACTTTTCCAAATTACCAAATTAAATGCCAAATAGAAGAAAATCCACTAAGTATCTAAAACAAGTTCTGTCGCAATGTTCCTTCTGTCGGAATACCTAGATCGGAAAGTCTTACTATCGGAATGTTTAGATCGTAATGCAAAGCTATCGAAATGATTCAGATCGCAAAGCTCAGATCGTAATGTAACCTTGTCGGAATGATGATGGTATCGGAATGCAATGCAAAGTTGTCGAAATGCTCAGATCGCAAGGACTATCGGAATGCTCAGATCGCAAAAGCTATCGGAATGATTCAAATCGCAAAGTAGCTGACAAAACTTAAGCAGAGTAACGACTTAAAAACCTTCCTTATACCCGTCGGAATCTTAGATCGCAAAGTACGATCGGAATGCCAGATCGGAATAAGTAATAAAATCCAACTATCGCAATGTAGAACCAAACCCTTTCCGATGGTAAGGTTATTGCGATGGAAGCCCACGTTCAACTTGTACTTTTCGATGGATGTTTCTGCTAGAATTTCGGAATGAAGAACACAACCTTTTTTGCACTTTTGATCCAAGAAAACTGATGTTTTAATGAAAACCAAGATACCAAGAACACTCTTAAGCACGAATCCCTATGTTACACTACGTTAAACTACGATCAAACACAAAAAATTTTGAAGATTTCGGCAAAACACACTTATACTATACGAATTGTTTAGAAAACAATACGCAACACAAAAAACAAACCTATATCTCATCCCATGCTCTTGATACCAATTGTAGAACAATGATAATCTTGTGGAACAAGGGGGTTGATGTTTTCTAGAGAGAGAAAGTTAGAGAGAGAAGTGAAAGAAAACTCATATATTGAAATGAAAGAAATAAACAACCAACACCTCTTTCCATGGTGGAAAGAGGTTTAAATACCCCAAGTCCTTAATAGACTTGGGCTTCCGGCCCATGAACATGCTCATGGGTCGGGCTATTTAATAAATGAGACTAAACTTAACTACGAGCCTATAACTACTTGTTGGAGTGACCGAGACTTTCTAAATGCGTAAAACGTATTTCCAACACAAGTCACTAATCAAAACCAAAACCGTGATTTTCAAAACACTACACAAGGTTTTCAAAATGCTCACACTAAAAATCTTCAAAGAGAATTTTTGGATTATGCTAAAGCAAATGATGCTAAGTTTGATAACATGCAACTTGAGATGATTAGCTTAAGATCCGAGTTGTAAAACGAGCTTAAAAACGAACTTGCTAATGAACTTAAAACTCATGCAAATAAAATGGAAGGAAATGTCCAACGTCTTCAACAAAATCAACAAAAGATGGAACAAGGACAACATGAGATTAAGCAAGAATTGTTAAAAGCGGATGCTAGGCAATCAAAATTTGAGGACCGTATGGCAAAAATGTTTGAAGCAATCATGTGTAAACCCTCTTCCTCGGGTGGTCTTCCTAGTGATACCATTGCAAACCCGAAGGGAGAAATGAAGGTTATTACTACTCGTAGTGGTAAAACTTTCAAGGAACCAATCTCTCGTCCAAGTAATTCTACGGAGAAGGAAATCGAGAAAGATCCCGAGGTGATGGTCGAAAAGGAGCATATTACAATCCCACGAAGTACCGCTCATACCACACCTACGGTTGAACCAATACCAATTGTGGAACCCGAGTTTCCAAGGCCGTTGCCTAATGTCCAACCCACACCACCCTTACCTTACCCTTCGAGACGAAACAAAGAGAAATTGCAAGAACGTAACAAACAACAAATCGAGCTTTTTATAAAAATGTTTCAACAAGTGCATTTTGATGTGAGTTTAGCTGACGCGTTGTTGTATATGCCTCGTTTCGCTTCCACTTTTAAAAGTATGATGAGCGATAAGGAAAAGCTTTCAAAGCTTGCTAATTGTTCTTCGGTTTATCTTAACCGCATACCGGAAAAAGTTGGTGAGCCCAGAAAGTTTTTCATTCCTTGTGATATACAAGATATGAAAGAATGCCTCGCCTTGGCCGATCTTGGTGCGAGCATTAATTTGATGCCATTTTTCATTTGGAAATCGCTTTCGCTTCCGGCTCTTATTCCTTCGAACATGTCTATCGAGATGGCCGATCATTCTACGATTTTAGCATGTGGAGTAGCCGAAGATGTTTTCGTGAAAGTGGGGAAATTCTACTATCCCGTTGATTTTATAGTAGTTGACATCCCCGCGGATCCTCAAGTTCCTCTAATTTTAGGTCGTTCATTTTTAGACACCTCGAGATCTCTTATCGACGTTCATGCAAGAGCTATCACTTTAAGATTCAACGAAGAGGAACTTGTTATAAACGCTACTCAAAACTCAAAACCTTCTCAGGTTTATGCAATCGCTACCATCAATCACATTGACTTAGTTGATGTGGTTTGCGATGAGTTTTCACAAGAAGTGTTAGGTTTTTTTGATAGCTCCACAAGTGGCAATCCCACTATTTTTGATCCGATTCTTGCTAATTCTACACCAAATCTCACTCCATTCCAAGGAGGCAATTTTACTTCAAATGAAATCGACAATGAAGATGAGGTGTTGATTAGTGATGATACTTCTATTCACCATTTCTTCCGCTGATGGAAGTTATGAGTGTTGAACCAAAATCTTCAATCGAGGAACCACCTATACTTGAATAGAAAGATCTTCCTTCTCACCTTGAATACGCATTCTTGGAAGGTGATGACAAGTTTCCGGTTATTATTGCAAGAGGTCTTGCTAATGATGAAAAAACCGAGCTCTTGAAAGTTCTTAAAGCTCATAAAGGGGCAATTGCGTGGAAAATTTCCGACATTAAGGGTATTGACCCAATATTTTGTACTCACAAGATTTTAATGGAGGATGACTACAAACCCGCAATTCAAATTCAAAGAAGGGTAAACCCCAAAATTCACGATGTCATTAAAAAGGAAGTTTTGAAACTCCTTGACGCGGGAATGATTTATCCTATCTCTGATAGCCCATGGGTGAGCCCAATCCATTGTGTCCCTAAAAAGGGAGGAATGACCGTTGTGCCTAATGAAAACAACGAGTTAATTCCCACTCGTGTTGTGACCGGTTGGAGGGTGTGTATTGACTACCGAAAGTTAAATGACGCCACTCGTAAAGACCACTTTCCTTTGCCCTTCATGGATCAAATGTTGGAGCGACTCGCGGGAAATGAATTCTATTGCTTTTTAGATGGTTTTTCCGGTTACTTTCAAATCCTATCGACCCTCGTGATCAAGAGAAGACTACGTTTACGTATCCTTATGGAACGTTTGCTTATCGTAGGATGCCTTTCGGACTTTGTAATGCACCGGGTACGTTTCAACGGTGTATGATGGCAATTTTTCACGATATGATCGAGAAGTCGATGGAAGTGTTTATGGATGACTTTTCGGTGTTTGGGAATTCGTTCACGTCGTGTTTATCTAATCTCGAGCAAATGTTAAAACGTTGTGAAGAAACCAATCTTGTGCTTAATTGGGAAAAATGTCATTTTATGTGTAAACAAGGAATCGTCTTAGGACATAAGGTCTCTAAAGCGGGGATTGAGGTCGATAAAGCTAAGGTAGACGTCATCGCCAAGTTACCTCATCCCAAAACCGTCAAGGGAGTTAGGAGTTTCCTAGGCCACGCGGGCTTTTATCGTTGTTTCATCAAAGACTTTTCGAAAATCTCTCGACCTATGACACACCTTCTCGAGAAGGATGCTCCTTTTAATTTCAATGAGGATTGTGTTAGAGCTTTCGAAACTCTTAAAAGGAAACTTACCGAAGCTCCCATTCTTGTTGCTCCTAATTGGGAATTACCCTTTGAAATCATGTGCGATGCAAGTGATTATGCTATAGGAGCCGTCTTAGGGCAACGTTATGAAAAGCATTTCTGTCCTATCCATTATGCTAGTAAGACGATGACCGAGGCTCAATTAAAGTACACCACAACGAAAAAGGAATTCCTTGCCGTGGTCTATGCTTTTGAGAAATTCCGACCTTATCTCGTCTTAACTAAAATCATCGTGTATACCGACCATTCGGCTATCAAGTATCTGTTAGCTAAGCAAGATGCTAAGCAAGATGCTAAGCCGAGATTGCTTCGTTGGATGCTCCTCCTCCAAGAATTTGATGTCACCGTGCTTGACAAAAAAGGAGCCGAGAATCTAGCGGCCGATCATCTCTCTCGTCTAGAAGATCCTCACAAAGATGTTTTCGAGAACAAGGAAATCACCGAAACATTTCCTCTCGAGACTCTCGGTGTAGTGATTTCTAAAGACACCACCCCATGGTTTGCCGACATTGCAAATTACCATGCGAGGAATTTCATATTCAAGGGTATGACGACACAACAAAAGCGAAAATTATTTCTTGAAGTCAAGTTCTATTTTTGGGACGACCCTTATCTCTTTCGGGTTTGTGCGGATCAACTCGTTTGACGTTGTGTGTTTGGTGCCGAAGCTTCTAATATCCTTAGAGCTTGTCACGAGGGACCCACGGGTGGTCACCACGGTGATAATCTCACGGCTAAGAAAGTGTTCGATGCCGGCTTCTTTTGGCCTTCTATCTATCGTGATGCACACGCACTTGTGAAGTCGTGTGATTCGTGCCAACGTCAAGGAAAATCATCTCAACGTGATGAAATGCCAAAAAACATAATTCAAGTGTGTGAGATTTTCGACATTTGGGGCATAGACTTTATGGGACCGTTCCCATCGTCTCATGGTAACAAATATATCCTCGTCGCGGTGGACTACCTTTCTAAGTGGATGGAAGCTAAGGCTTTACCTACTAATGATGCTCGTGTGGTAGTGAAGTTTTTGAAGCAACTATTCTCTCGGTTCGGAACCCCTCGTGCTATTATAAGCGATCGTGGAACCCATTTTTGTAATGACCAATTCGAGAAGGTCTTAAAGAAATATGGAGTTACTCATCGTCTTTCTATGGCTTATCACCCGCAAACGAGTGGGCAAGTCGAGGTTTCAAACCGAGCTTTGAAGAGGATTTTAGAGAGGTCGATTGGAGAAAACCGTGCTTCATGGTCCGACAAACTCGATGACGCTTTATGGGCCTTTAGGACCGCTTCTAAGACACCTATTGGTTGTACTCCTTATAAGTTAGTCTATGGGAAGAATTGTCATTTGCCCATTGAATTGGAGCACAAGGCATATTGGGCCCTTAAGCATGCAAACTTTGACTTGATGACCGCGGGAGATCACCGAAAAATAAATTTGAATGAATTGGATGAATTAAGAGACAATGCTTATGAAAATTCATTGATTTTCAAATAAAAGACTAAAAAGTTTCATGATGCAAAAATAAAAAACCGGGTTTTTAATGTTGGTGATCAAGTGTTACTTTTTAACTCTCGACATAAGATATTTTCCGGGAAATTGAAATCTCGTTGGTCGGGTCCTTTCACCGTTACCCAAGTGTTTCCTTATGGGACCATCGAGCTAGCTCAAGATGATGGTCCTAAGTTCAAGGTGAATGGACATAGGCTTAAGCACTACTTTGGTGGGGAAATTCCTTCAATGGTTGACCTTGACCAAGTCACCTTCCCCAATGATAATTAGCATTGAGGGGATCGAGTCGAGCTCATGACTCGGTAATAAAAAATGAGGTGCCTCGTGGGGGAGATCCCATGCTTATCCTTTTATGCTTACTAATAACTAATGAGGGGTTTTGTACCCTTCCTAATCGTTGTCTCGTGGTTGTTTGTGATTGTGTTATCTAGATTATCATCATCTACGATTGAAGACTCTCGTGTTCGTTTACGTGAGCCTCCATCGTTTGCTTGAAGCAGTTTTTCATGAATCCATGACATATCCTTTATTGTTCTAACAATTATCTTTTAGCATAATTCATAAACAGCTTTAGATATATTGTTGATCACCCTTTCCATGCTAGATCCTAAGCATTCGATTCTTCGTCTCTAGTATGGGGGTGCTCCACCTTTAGACTCGAAACATTGAGGACAATGTTTACTTTTAGTATTGGGGGGGGGGTGAATAGATACTTGCTTTGCTACGCCCTCACGTTTTCCAACTTTCAATGTTTTGTTTTGTTGCTAATAAGGCAAAAAATGCCCAAATTTTAAATTTTTTCTTAGTTTTCAAAAGTGTTTTTAAGAAACGAATGTATATTTTCCGATGGGTAGAATAAATCTAATTTTTGATTTGATGGGCATTTGGAGCCATTTACATTCCTTAACCCACTCAATTCAAGTTTTGCTAGACTTTTATATAGGGAACTTTAAAACGCGAAGGTCTTAGCTCATACGGGTTAAGAACAAGAACTTTTCGCAAGTTCCTATAATTGATCCTAGAAAGTCACTTATCAAGGGAACTATAAAATGCATTCTCTAAACTTGAAAAAGTCCAAGAAAGTGCAAGATCCTATAGGTGGCTTGAAAACCCAAAACTTTGATTTGATATAGTCTTAATGAAAGCTAATCCAAATTTGGCTTAATTTTGACTGGCATGGCTAAGTATTCACGAGTCTCTTTAATTAGAGGTCTTTATATAGTGAAGAACGAGAAGTGATAGAGTTATACAAGTGATCATACTAAACGTAGAACATGAAATTGTTCTTTCAAAAACTCATATGTTTTTAATTGTGCCTTTTTCTTCCCATAAGATCAATGCATTAGGAATAAAAATAATTGCAATAAGTAAGGTCGTACGATTTGAAAGGTTACTTAGCCTCTAGCGCAAGATCGTTTAAAAGTTGCTCGGGGTTGAATAGAGTTCATAGCCAAGGCATAACTAATTGAAGCGGGACGCGAAGATTGGTGAAGATCCAAAAAGGCCCTAACAAGGTATGAGGAGCTCTATTTTGTTGCTAAAGATCCAAGATGATGTGAAGTATCATTATTCCTAAATCAATATGAAGGATCGAGACACAAGACGAAAAGCGTTTACTCCCCTAAAGATCATGGAGAAAGTCTATCCAAAAAGACCCTTACAAGGTATGAGGATAAATATATCCAAGTCCGAAAAGGAGGCGGATCGTTGCATATCAAATTCCAAAATAAAGATTGAAGAAAAATGATGAAGTCGTGGTCCAAATATGAAGAATCTCTCAAAAAACGTCAAGTGAAGAAATTCCAATATATCAAGAGAAGACCATAATTTCAAGAACGTCTTCCCAAGATTTGAAGTATGAAGTACATGCCAAATATCGGTCCGAGAAAGGTCTCAAATCGTGAAACGAGTTATGCCAAGATATGAACTTAAGGAGATACACGAGAAGCCGTTTTAAAAGATTTTGTCCTTCGGCTAACTATCGATTAAATCGTGCTACTTTGATTTCGGACTAATAACTACTCAAATAAGTCAATATGAATCATGTGTGATCCATGACAAATATCTAAAAAATGCTAGTAACCCATTTCCTTTTATAATAACTAGGATTTTGGGGAGAAAAAGTATTACACAATTTGGACGTATGAGTAGTGTTAGAATTGTGACTTGTACCAACAATGATCTCGTTATTGCGCTTAGCATGGAATGTATGACAATCAAGGATGACGAAATTTACTCTAAGGGACATTTACTTGGTTTTCTATTCTTTGACCCTAAAAGTCACATTCGTGATGAAAATCATACATTATGTCTTTAAACATCTTCGAAGTATTGTTGCAAGTCTTTTACTTTTCAATAAAGGTTAATAAAATTGAATTTCGGTGATGCTTAGATACTTTATTCTAGCATTGCGTGAGGGCACGGCAATGGCTTAGTATGGGGGAGTGATGAGATGGCATTTATACATGATCTCATAATTCTTTTCGGGCTTTAAATGCATTAAAATGTCATAAAATACCATATATATGCTTGTGTTTGATTACTTGTGTATTTTAGGTATGGATATCGTGAAAAAGACAAAAGATCACAAGAAACAAGGAAAAACGGACACGAGAAACAAAGCCGTATAAAGAACCGGACCCTAGTTCATGAATTATCAAACATTTACCCTTGAAGACTTGAAGATAAGCAAGACTGATCCTCAAACAATGAATAAATGACACTTAAAACCCTTGTGAATTCATAATTTCAAGTTTGGTCCCTTAAGTTTGTCAAAATTACAAAATGGTCCTTCAACTTTGAAGAAATGGAAAGATTAGTCCCTCATCAATTCTAATTTGTCATTAATGGTCCCTCATGAAGTCAAAGATACATTGAAGACATTTGAAGATCAAGAAAGTCCAAATCCAGTCCTTCAAATATGGAAAAATGGCAAAAACAACCCTTTAAACCTTTTCACCAAAGTTTTGTGGCAAATGTATAAACTTGGAACGTTTATTAACAAAGGGAATTAGTTTTATGGGCTGAAATTCTTATTATACATACTTTGACAAAGAACAAGGACCAAAGCTGCCCTTCCCAAAGTTTGAATACACAAACACGCGCCAAACAAACACAATCCCCCATTTTCGGATCAAAAGTTACTATTGTAGCACGTGATGAACCCAGTAACTACACCCACTTAACCAAAGGTTAAAGTGAAATTACCTTGGCACATGTGTGATTCACACATGTAGAAACCCATCCCAACCTTAAAACTCTCTTCTCCACTCACCAATAGACCCCACACACAAAACCGTTTCACCCATCACATGACAACTTATTCCCCAAGGATTGACACGTGTCAAGATCAACGGCCAAGACTCTTAGCTTAACCCCAAAGCTAAAACAAACGTCCATGATGCATTTGGACAGCTCATTCCATCAAATGATCTAGAAGACCTCAAGGGCACTTTTGAAAATTTAGTTCTAGGGTTTATGAATAGTGTTTTGTATCCATTTGCCTATAAAAGGAGACCTCAACCTGTGAGAGTCCTTTTGTTCCAGTTTTACCTTTTAAACTTGTAATTCCTTTTTAAAATTTATAAAAGTTGGTATTTTGAGAAAATTGTAATTCCTTTTTATGTTTTTGAAAGTTGGTGTTGTTTAAAGGTAATTCTGAGTTCCATTTGTTGTTATAAGTGTGCTTGAATCATTTGGTTCAAGGACGTTTATGTTTGGTAAGGTTTTCAAGTTTGAAAAAGCTTGAAAAGAGGTTTCTGAATTTGCTTATTTTTGTGTACTAATCCTTGACCAAAAGTTGTAAGCTCTTGCAAGCTTGTTGACACCAAGCTTGTGAAGGGATTAGGGTCTTTGGTTAAGCTGTTTGCTCATTGTGTCGAAGAAATCAAGCCCTTGAGTTTCTGCTTTGAAACATCAACCAAGGCATTCATCTATCTTTCTTATTGAAGTACCTTGGTCTTGTTCTAGTTGTTGAACAAGGTCCAAGGAGCATTGCTGGTCCTCCTAGGATGTTGTGGAGGACAGGTATAACCTCTTGTTAATATTCCTCTAAAAATCATATGATCTTGTCTGTTTTGCATTTTGGTATGTGACTTGGTCATTATGTGTTTGTGCTTTGTGTTTTATGGTTGCAATCTGTTAGTTGTCCCCTAGTGTAGCTATTTGAATGATAAAATCAGTAGGTTGTCTTTAAAAATCACAAGTTGCTTTGAAAAGTGGTGGATTAATGACTGTTTGGGATTACTGGTTCATAAGACCTTGTGGCCTTGTGCCCTTGGTTCTTAGGGTTTTGGAAGTCTAAACAAGTCATTTTGAACAAGTATTAGTCATTGGTTAAGTTTCTAAAGTTTTGGAAAAAGGATTGGAAGTTTTGCTAAAATCTGATAGAAGTGCTTTTGAGATTGGTCAAACACATCAGATCCAATAACTTCTTTGTTAGTTGGATCTAAGGTCTGAAATCATGTTTGGGAATAGTTTGGGTGATAAGCTATCTATTGGTTATCTGGTTGTTGAATTTGGTGGCTTATTGTGTTTATTATAGCTTATCAAAGTTGGCTAAAGTGGTCATTTGCATCAGCAAAGTGACCACCTCATTTGGTGATTGCATTGGTATTCTTAGTGTAAGGATTGTTGTTTTGTTGCTTGAATCTTATTTGTGTGCTGCTTGTAAGGTTATTTGGCTACTTGTATTTATTTGTTGATAGATTATAAGCTTACTGGCTTATTGGCTTATTTGTGCCAAAACACATTAAGTCTACTCAACTGGTAGGCTTTGATTCACAAGGTTTGCACTCAAGCCTTGACCAGCAGGGTGAAAAACAAGTCTAAACACTTCATTAAGTCTGTTAACGTCCAATCTTTGCTTGTCAGCGTTTGAATTTCACTTGTCAGCGTTTGACTTTTGGTCAAACTTGGTCACATAGCTTATTGAATCTGTTTTGCTTTTTGGTACATGCAACAACTTGGTTTTTGTAATAGAACTCATTTTTCTCAGCTTAATATCAAGTCTGGAAGGTTACAAGTCTTTTGGATAAACTTTTGCTAGGAAACTAGCTTATTTGGCTTTTTCAGAGTGCTTATTGGTTCTCACAGCTTATTCTACTTGGCTTTTTGTGATTTTCTTGATTGATTATTCTTAGTTAAGCAATTTGTGAGCTTTTGCAAAAAACTAGAGCTTCTGAAACAACCTAGAACTAAAACCCGACTATTTTGTCTTTTAGTGGATTTGTACTTTGCTTATTTCTGGCTTATTAAGTGTGCGTTTTCAAAATTTCTTTTTACTGATCTCTTCAGTATCGCAAAAGAAGGTTGTGTGTCAAATTAGAGCATATGGCATTAGCTTATTGCTTAATGGGCTTATTGGCCCAATAAGGATAAGTTGTTTGTTCATTAAGCTGTGATAAGCTCACTTTCAGCTTTTGGGCCTTCAGAATTTTGTGTTTAGAATTAAATTTTGAGTCAGATAGTGCTATTCCAAGTCTTTTGGGCTTATTTTGACTTTTTGGGCTAAAAAGCCCAATAAGCTTGACTGTTTTTGCTTTTGACCCATTTGGGGGCCCAATAGGGGTATTCTAGTCTTTTCACTTTCATTTTCTGATTATTTAGGTCAAAATAAACTAGTTTGCAAGTTTTTATAATTTTTGGATTTTTAATATTATTTTAATATTATTTTATTAATATTTTTCAAATTTCACATTTTTGCACTTTTTATATTTTTCTTAGCTTAAATACATTAAAGTAGGATTTTTACAACTTTTAGATTAATTTTATCATCTTTAGATTAATTTTTATAATGATTTTAAGTTTTAATAGTTTTTAAATCATTTTATATAGTTTTTATTAGTTTAAAAATTTCTAAAAATAGTTTTTAATCTTTTTAGGTCATTTTAGAGGTTTACTAATTGAAAAATCTTTATTTGGGCTTTTTGATAATTAATTTGATTTTTAGGGCTTTAATTAGCATTTAAAAATTAAATATTTAATTAATTAAAAGGCTTGAAAAAGTTTTGATCATTGGTAAACTCTTAGTTTATTTATTTTGATTTTTGGTGAATTTTTTGTAATTTTTAGAATTAATTTTTGTTTTAGCTTATTTTACGGTTTTACGTTAAGTCGTAGTAGTAATTAATTTCACGTCTTCGTCATCCTCTTTTCTCATCCCCTTCTAACCAATATTAATCTCAAACCTTGCTACACTTTAGTCACACACATATACCTCCTTGGGAAACGAACTTGGAACTTCATTGGGTCATTAGTGCTTGATTTTCCTAAATCATCACTTAATACTTTTCCCTATTTACGCTCTTTTGTTTTCCTAAACAAGAGGTGTATTTTCACTACAATCAGTTTTCTTTAAGGGGGAGATACTGTGACAATCCTCAAATTTCATCTATGTGTTATGATTGTATGAATATAGAAATTTGACTCGAAATTTTTGCTTTTGTACCTTACTTGGTAAGATGAATATGTTCTCATAACCTAAATTGTCACTTCAACCTATTCCTATATGTTGTAAACACAATCTATATATCAAGTCTTAGATCTAAAAGTAAACTAATAAGTATATTATGAATAAGAACATCTCAAATATAACTACGATGCCTTAAATTCCTTTAAAACCCTAGAAACCTTACAAATGAGTTGGAACAAATTTGAGGTTGTTATGCAATTTTAACAAGTCTAGGGACAAAAACTGTCATTTTTGAAACTTATAAACTATAAGGATTGAAAATATAATTATGTAAACTATAAATACTATATGTATCATTTAAAGAAATTATTAAAAGTATCATGTTAGTAGGGATCTTTGTACAAAGATGTTCCATCTCAATATTACGTTTTGACTGAGTGGTTGGGTTTATGATTTAAAGTGCCCTCACTCCTCAAAAGTTTATAGAATGGATTCTAAGAATAATGGCCCAAACAATGATGCTATAATTACCACAATTTATAAATCAAAGAATACCTAATTAATACTTAAGAGTATTGAACTAAAGATCAAAGACTTGATACTATACAAAATGTGTTAATCCAGGTTTGTGTGAGACCGAGTTGTTGTTTGTGAGACCAAGCTATTTTTTGTGAATGAAATATATCTTATGTAGCTTGGACTCTATGGATGCCAGGTGAGTTCATATCTTAACTTTTGAAAGTTTATAAATGATTTGAAGACCCGTGAGGAGGATATATGCTAAAACTGGAATACATATGTTTTTGAACTGTAAGGTGCTCCCCTTAATTTGAATACCCACGTACGGCTTTCTATGCTTCTACTGAAATATGTTATTGCACGAGTGCCCAAAATGTTACTTGCTACCCAAATTTCATGAGTTATTAAACACATATGTGTGTTCTAATGGGGTAAATAGATCTATTAGGTTTAACGAATCATGTTTATGTTACCTATTTGTCGCTAATCGAGCAAACTTTATTAGAATTAATGGGTAACCTAGACCAATGAGTTACTTGACATGAAATCTTGTCATGACGGTCACTTTGGTGAATTCACTTTAGTTTTGATGTCATGATCTTAGTGCAATAAAATATCGCTTTATGTGAGCGAATAGTAACGTAGCTCGAGGTGATACACATGTATTCAAAACTGTTATTGCAAACCTATGAATTCACTCAACCTTTGTGTTGACTTGTAAGCAAATATTTCAGGAAATTGTGACTGCTGGCATGGAGCAGCATAAGGATGGCATGAAGAGGCACAAGCTTGAAATTATTGATATAGAATTAGGGAACCTTATATTATAAAACTATGATTTTTAAATGATATAAAAAGAAAGTTGATTTAATCACTCTTTCGAGTTGTTTTCTATCATTATGACTTGTGTTTTATGATGTAATGCCCCAAATTAGCTTCCGCTGCTATAAGGTAAAAATAGGGGTGTTACAATGGTGAAGTTCATGTAAGTGGCATAAGCAAGGAAAATTCATATGGCTTCCATACGAGCAACTTGAGCAAAGGTCTGATCAAAATCAACACCAAACTCTTGATTGTATCCTTGAGCCACCAGCCTAACCTTATTTTTTATAACCACATTGGTTTCATCCTTTTTGAGTTTGTAAACCCATTTGGTACTAGTTTTTGATTTACCATAAGGAAGAGGAACCAATTTCCAGACTTTATTTCTCTCAAATTGATTTAGTTCCTCTTGCATGGCATCTACCCATCCAGGGTGAGTGAGAGCTTCAGAAATCTTTATAGGTTCAATTTCTGAGAGAAAATATGCATAGACACATTCTCTAGGTGAAGCAACACTTATTTTTTAGGCCATAACTCTTGTGAGTCTACCAGCGCCAAGATTTCCCACTATATTTACCAGTTGTATGTGACTATTTCTAGTCCATGACCTTTATGGAGTTGAAGTGTGGGAACTGGGTATAGTATTAGAGTTATAACTAGGAATTCAATACCATGAAAATGAAATTGGACTGTCTTCAGTGTTTACTGAAGAATATTCAATAGACAAGGGTTTAATGATTTGGGGTTTGTCTTCTTGTTCAGAATGAGAGTTCACTTGAATAATTTCTCTTAAAACAACTAGAGAGTTATGGACACAAGTCTCAGGTTGTTCATTATTAGAAAACTTATTTGACTGATCATTTTGATCATTTGTCTGAGCTTGTTGATCATTAAGGCCATTTGTTTGAGATTGATCATTTTGATTAGTTGAGCGATAATCATTAGTATGAGATACTGACGGATTTTCCTTTGGAGGACTTGTCATGTCTTCAAATGGATCAATATAAGGAAATGATGGACAATTAGTTTGATATTTCTGAGAGGGCTCATAGTGTTGAAATCCATAAAGATAGATAATTATGAGTTTCATGAATATGAAGTTCATCCACCGAAGGATTTGCAAACTTGATGGCTTCAAAACTTTCATTGAAGGTGATGTGAAAGGTTTCTTCAATACATTGTCTTCTTGTGTTGAAGACTCTATATGCCTTTGATACAAGTTAGTATCCAAGGAAGTAACCATCATCAGATTTTTCATCAAACTTACCAAGGTGATCCTTGTGATTGTGAATGACTACTAGACACCTAAACACATGTAAGAATGTGATGTTTGGAATTCTCCCCTGAAGACTTCATAGGGATTCTTCATGTGTCTCTTCATAATTATGGACCTATTTTAAGTGTAGCAAGTAGTGGCCACAACATCAGTCCAAAAGTGTTTAGAGAGAGCTGATCCAGCAAGCATTGTTCTTGCTACTTCAATCAGAGTTCTGTTCCTTCTTTCAGCCACACCATTTTGTTCAAGTGTGTAAGGATATGAGAAATTGTGTGAGGTTCCTTTGTCATCACAAAACATGATTAGTGAGTGATTTCTGAATTCAGTACCATTGGCAGTCCCGATTTGTTTGACATGAGTGTCATTTCGATTTTCAACTCTTTTGATGAAGCACATGATGATTTATGGTGCATGAATTTTCTTTGTTAGAAAATTGTTTAAGTATGATAATCTTTGATTTATCAAGAGGGTTGTTGTTTCTAGTGAGAGAAAGTAGAGAGAGATGAGAGAAAATGTAAAAGTGTTATTACTAAAAGGAAAACAACCAACACCCTTTTCCATGGTGGATAGGGGGTTTATATATACCCAAGTCCTTTAGTGGACTTGGGCCTCTGGCCCATGAACATGCTCATAGGTCGGGCTAATGTAAACTTTAATTAAACTTATACTACAAGCCTATAACTATATAGTTGGAGTGTCCGAGACTTTCTAAATACGAAAAAAGTATTTCCAACAATCTCCCCCAAAGGGAGGTCACTCCAAATTTACAAAGTCCTAATCTAGCATGTTAGATCTTCGTTCTTGAGCTCGTAGTCCACTTTCTCTTTTCTTCTTTATCATTTCTTCTTTTTGTGAATATGTATTGAATCTCATCGGCTTAGAACATGTTCTTTTGGCCTTTAACGTGCAATCTTTGTCTTCTTGTGATGTTCGCCTCTTCGTGACTTCATGTCCCACATACCTATCCTTTGTTGAATTCTTGAAAGTTTTAGAGTTGATACAGCGGAAGACTTTTAGGTCATACTTTCTTGAATTTGCAGAAATATTTGATGCAGAAGGGATAAGTATGTGAGGACGACTTTAGATGGTACACCACAACGCCACCGTCTTCAAACGCAGTAACATAATAAGACACGAATAAAATGGCTTTGACATTTTATTCTAATTCTGTATCCTTTTACCTCAGGTCGGTGAAGATCGTTGGACGATAATAAATATCGTACTTGTGACAGGTAGCTCTAGTTAAAGATCTCCTTGACAAGATTTTGGGGGTAAACCCGTTCTCGTTATTCAACCGTCCAAAGCTGACTGCGAACATAAAGAGAATCATTTGGATTATAAAATCCGTATGTTTGAAGCCGTCAATTCATGAATCCTGGAACAAGTGAATTTCAATTAAGATTTTCACCATCGTTGCTTTCCAGTTGTCACGAGCTTGATTCTGATAGAATCTGTCTTGTCACCTACCGCAGTGTTGTTTGATGTTGACACTGGAAGGATTTCCACTCTTCATTGTGAACACTAAAGAGCGTCACTCTGAGTGTTCTGGCAAGATCACTTCGATAATGCGTAGAGGCCCTGGAACAAGTTTAATCTCAACTAAGAGTTAAACCGTCGTTTCTTTCCAGTTATCACAAGATTAGTTCTTAAAGAACCGCACGTGTCACCTACCATGAGCTTGTTTGATGTTGGCTCAAGCAGGATTTTTATCTTCATTGTAATACTTTCGTATCACTCATATGTTCTGGAAATATTGCAAGAATATTGCGTAGGACTCATAAAAAATCTTTCTTGTTTTCAAATTGTGTTCTAATGAGACTTTTCATGATCTCGTGGCTCTAGACTCAATAGTGCATTTTTTTTGCTTAGCGGAGGCTGGAGAGGATTGCCACCTTTTCAATATCAATTTATTCGGAGTGAATAAACCGATAGATAGCGTGTTGACCTCCGTGACATTAAAACAAATATCTTTTGAGAGATATTTGAGTTGGCTGGGAGGGGTTGTGCATCGCATCACTGGGTCCATGATACTTTTGTCTTCAAGATGAGTTGACCCGGTTTCTGCCTAAGTTGTAAGGAGGGATTCTTTCTTTACACCCTTTATCTTTACATTTCTTTTTCATTCTTCAACCCCTTCAATGCTTACCAATACATCATCACTAGCACCTTGTTGTGATTGTTCCAGTGCTAGCATGAGTACTTGGTCGGCATTCAGCTACGTTTACAATCCATTCCCCATCTTTCCTAAGGACTTCTATTTTCTAACTATGGAATTGTCCTTGAGAAGATTTCTCCGGTTCTGGAAGAATCATTGGACTAGTACCTAATCCTACCACCCTTTTGTCACAAAATTCGTCGTGATTTAAGTGTGGTTTGGGTAAGTATTTGTCTTCATGAAAAATTCCTTAAAATCACTGAGGTACTTGTGATATAAATATCAAAAGTTTTTTTTGTACCTTCAGTGTTTTTGTCAACAAAAGGCTCCCCCTTAACATATGCGTAGCATATATCAAGTTGGATTTTTTATTAAGCCTTTTTTCATTTTTATCCATATATGTTTTACAAGTCTCCTTAATCCCATTTTCTCCCCTTATCCAAAATGTTAATCATTAATCTTTTGGATCTTAATGAATTCACCGGTCTTTGGGTTAAAAATGAAATTGGTTGATGGCCATAGAACATATTAATGCTCCCCCTCAAATTAATGAGGGTAAGTTGTAGTGCTTAAGTATGATATGTTCAAAAGATTTGGAATCTCGTGAGAAATTCTAGAAAAATTTCATACTTTCACACTACAACAAGCCACAAAATCCTTATGCACATATTATATACATATTCACAAGTGAGTGTATGGAGTTGACCTGATTGTAGTACGATAACTACTTTTAAATGGATCGTTCCACAAGACTATGATGTGCTCCATACGGTCTGCCACCCACGAATCATTCGATACTGCAGATCAACCATCTCTCCCTTAACTTCTACTCAATCTTCTGGATGGTGTGGTTGGCACTCTTTTTAAACTGGCCTGCCCATATATACTTTACCTCTGGAAGGCCTTGACCTGAGTTGAGCATCAACAGCTTGTCACGTACATGCTTGAGAGTACCATCGTTGAATTTGGGCAGTTCTGATAGTCGCATGTATTGCATGACCTCTGCTTCATTCAGGTAGAATATGCCCATCTCTGGTTGAAGTGTACCCATATATGGCTCCTTAGCTTGGTGAAAGCAACTCATGGGCGTTGTATGAGGTCGTTTTAGATTTAGCCTGGATTGATAACTCTCTACACCAAGTTGTAAGTCTTCAACCCTTGCTTGATCACAATTCTTCGAGTAAATTGGTGAATGTTGGAGCTTAGGGCAATGACTTCGTCAGGTTCTAAGTGAGGTACCTTTCATTGAGCCAAGAGAAGTAGAAAATCTTCAATATCTTCAAGTTGTAGGAATTGAAGATCCCCTTCACTTACACTATAAGTCTTACCGTCTTCTCGCTTGAATCTGATATCTTTCAAATACGAATACCCGAATATATGTAGAAAGCTAACTCCCTGTATGCTTAAGATTCGACGGTGTGAAATTATCGGTGTACCTGAGTTGGTATGATTATAGAAGTAGTAAGCCGACCTCTTCTTTCCCTGCTAATGTGAGATACCTAATTCCGCATATTGATCATATTCCTCGACAAGCTTTTTGCTCCATAGGTATGGAACCTTATCTTCAATCCAAGGAACATCCTCCAAGTTTACTGCTTTTCCCATTGTTAATGATGTAGCATACATGTTCGCTTCGTTTTCTAAATAATCCAGATCACGATTGACAAAGTATTGCACTGAAAGGTGCTTGGCTGCTGCAATAACTGAAGCTGTTAGTGGAAGAAGTACCGGAGCTTGTTCACATGATGTTGTTGATTTGATTGCTTTCATGAGCTCATTGAAATGATATACTCCCTCATTTTTGGCGATCTGCATGGAAGCCCAAAAGTTCTTGTCTTTGATCGTTGTTTGAAGTGTATTTGTATCCATGGTAGGCACTCCATATTTGTCCATAGGAATCCAGAGAAATCGATTGGATTATTGAGGAATTGTGTAAGATCCGCCTTTTCACTGTCAAAGATTGTACGTGCAGTTGCTGCCTGTGTAAGCCATGGCTGATCTTGAACAGTCTCGTCAATAATAAACGTGTCAGCAAACTCAGGATCTGGTTGATTGATTTCGTCAATATCCATATCGATGTAATGTTGAGGTGGAGAGTGATGTATCACAAATGGTATCGGTTCATCTTATTGCATAGGTTCGTGTTCTGCAGGTGTTGTTGATGAGACAGTAGTATGAACCGGTTCATAAGACATACTTGTATTTGTTCCTGTGTGATGCTAAATTGGTGTAGGCGGTGGAGAGTGATGTTCCACAGAAGGTGACGGTTCGTCTTCAATCATTGGTTCGTCTTGTAGCACTGGTTCTACAGGTTCTTCTTGTGATACATTACTAAGAACTAGTTCAGATGACTTACATGTGTTGTTGACATTAGTTTCATCATGCTCGTCATTGGTTTTTCTTTCACTCTCGTTTTGTTGTTTATCACCAACTTTTTCTTTTGAACTTGCATCACTTTCTTCCTCTTACTCATCATCTTTCTCGGATTCTTCAAATTCTTCGCCATCAGTACCATTACCTTTATCCTTATCACCATCCTCTTTCTCCTTATCCTTACCATTCCTATTACCGTCTTCATTATCATCATGGTCATCCCCATCACTATCGTCATCCTCGTCTTCCCCGTCATCCTCATCCTCATCCTCCTGCTCATCCTCATCCTCATCATCATACTCATCCTCGTCGTCATCCTCTTCTTCTTCATTCTTATCAGAATGTTCTTAATCCTCCTTATTCTCTTCCTCTTCTTCCTCATTTTCTTCCTCAACTTCATTTTCAGGCTCCTGACGTTTCCTTTTCTTTGAAGATTGGGGAACTTCAGAGTCTTCTAATGGTGATGTGTTAGAAGCTTCCATTATGACTTTAGCAAGAGCTCTTTGCAATTTGTGTTGAGATTTTGTTATTGTTGACTCGATGTTGGTTAATCGAGTCTCCAAAGTCTACATTAACTGCAAGTCAGTAAGGCCTTTTATGAATAATGTTAGAAGCTCCTGATGTGCACATGACCTAACTTCACGCTGAATGATGTTAGTCATGGTATCATTGATGGAATTGAGGAAGACATTGCTTTCTTTATCACGTGCTTCCTTTTTGGCAATGAACTTCTTATGTTGCTCTTGAAGTTTTAACACGCCGCCGTATGCATCGTCAAGTTTGGAATACTCACGATTTTGTGCTCTGAAAGCTTTTGTATCAGGCTTAGTGATACATGATTTCAGATCTGCAATCTGTTTTGCCTGTTCTTCCAATTGTTTTTGGAAGTGCTGAATGAGTGGATCATTGATCGTGAGAAATGGATTGGAAGTGGATGGTACTTGTTATACTGTTGTTGGTGGAGGAGTTACCATAAGTTCTAAAGAGGTTGTCGATTGGACGGTGGTTTGTACGGGTTGTTTGAGGATAGGTGGTGGTGTTGGTAAAATCACTAGGGTAGTGGTTGGTACTGGTTGATGGATGATCGGTGGCGGTGTTGGTGTAATCACTTGGGCGGTGGTTGGTACTGGGTGATGGATGATCGGTGGCGGCGTTGGTGTAATCACTTGGGCGGTGGTTGGTACAGGTTTAACGATTTCGATTGCAAGTTGAACGATTTCAATTGTAGGTTCAATCGGGGGGACGGTTTTCACGACAATGCTGAATACTGGTAGTGGAGGAGGTGTTTGTTGTTTGATAGGAAACATCATCAGATGAGCGTCTTATGTTGCTATCAATGCTGAAGGAGTAGGAAGTGGTTTGCTAAGGTTGACGTCCTCGTACAGGAATGTTTCCATATCTTCTCTTCCACCTAAAGATTGGTCTTCATAATCATAGTTGATATAATCATCTACGATATCATCATCTTGGTTTGTTTGGTCTGTGGTTCTTTTCTCTAGTCTGAAATCTTGTTCTTCTTCATCATTTGAGTCGTCTGGATTTCCAAAAGCTTTCAGGGCTAATTCTTCAGGAGTTTTTGATCCAGAACCACTACCTGTTTTCTTAGCCTGTGCCTCCATCCTACTTTTCTTACGTGTTATTCGCATCTATTTTTCTTCAGACATTAATTCGGTAGAATCTTGTTTGTCTGCCTCTTCATCACGTAGTTGCTCTTTCCCTTTATCCTTGCCTTTGGCTTAGGGTGAGGAAGTCGTTTGGTGTTTGACAGCAGTATTTTTCCTTTTAACCTTTTGCTTTTCAGATGGATCTTCGTTTGCTCTTTTAATCTGTGCATTAATATCCGTGAGCATTTGTTTGTAAGGTCCACTTTCCTTGATCCCTTCATTGATCATTGTGTTTGGCACTAAAGCTGGACGTAGTGAGTACTTAGTAGAATAAATGTCTTCACCCATATGATCCAACACGTGGTCTTGATCTGATGTATGGTAGAAGAAATTTCCACGCTTATCAATAGATCGAACACTCTTCATGAACTGGTTGATGATAAGTTTTGTGAACCTTGGAAACGGAATATGCATTGAATTCTTCTTGGTACCGATGAATTGTAGAAAAATTCTTCTCAAAGAAGTAGAGCATAATCCACTTTAGATGTAGTGTATAGACCCTAAAGTACATGAGCCTGAGGGGGTCTCATTTGGTCAAATCCACGAGCCTTTGAAGTGAGGCACTTAGTGATGATGGTGACGATTGCTTTCCACGTTTTGCCAATGTGTGAAGTGGAAAACTGAGATAGATTATGAATGTCACCCTCATAGTTCAGAGCTCTAATTACTCGAAGCAATTCATCTGTGTTTGGATTAGGCACAAACTTTTCTCCTTTTGCTAATTTGGGAAACTTGAACAATTTCCTGAATTGAGTTAAATCAAGAGTAAAGTTCTGCATGTTGATCTTGAAAGTGATTGACCTCTTAGATAATTGTTTTGCCACGGAAACTGATGTAGTGGCTCTAAGGGCATCTTTTATTGGTGACATGTCAAGGATATCCATTGCGACTTTGAAAGCTGCCACATTTGGATCAAAGTCGTCTTTCAGACGAAAGTTGTTCTCTGCAAGTGGTAGTCGGTCACTAAGTGGAACTAATACGAGGTCTAATTGTTATTGTTGTTCTTCGGTTATTGACATGGTTCCTTCTTAAGATAATACAGACACAATTGATATTTACAAACATATACATCGCATTATCCATGAAAATTCGTAGTATAGCATAACAAATGTCATCACATTAAACATAATAAGATACTACAGACAATGTTCATATGAAATACAATCATATGTTCAGATAAAAACCTAAAGGCAGGGAAGTATAGCACAGACATGTTATTCTAGGGATCGAACAACCTAGCTTTAGTTACTTGATTATTTAGGTTTCCTGGTTGTCATAACCACTACTTTAGTGGGAGAACTAGTAAAAAGCTGACTACGAAGTTCCACAACCACTTCAGTAGGACTAGGCATTACTACAACCTCAGTAGGTGTTGGCAAAACCTCAACCTCAGAAGGTGTTGGCAAAACCTCAACCTTAGTAGGTGTTGGCAAAACCTCAACCTCAGTAGGTGTTCATAAAACCTCAACCTCAGTAGGTTTGAACTCAGCAGTTGCTTCCATTTCCTGAGAACAAAACACAATATATGGAATAAATAATTTTATCTCTTTTGTTTACAGAAATATCAACTTATAAAATAAGATGATTTTTTGTAATAAGAAACCTTTCAAGTATTCTTATGAGAAAATGTTAATTAACTCCAATCGAAGTTGTGTTCGTATTATAGGCCCTAGTTCTAAGTCGAATGCATAAAGTGGAAGCTTACTATCTTAAATTGATGAGAAATAGATTACATAACAACAACAAACTAATCGCAAAGTCTATTAGTCCACTTATCGCAAGGTCTATCTATCACAAAAATCTATCTATCATAATGCACTAAGTGTCCTCGGAATGCTCCCATCGGAAAAGATCCTATCAGAAAGATCCCATCGGAATGACCCCATCGGAATGACCCCATGGGAATCAATCATCGGAATCAATCTAGCGAGTCAATCCATCGGAATCAATCTAACGAGTTAATCCATCGGAATCAATCCATCGGAATACGACCATCGGAATCTTGCTGTGACAATCCATCAATTTATGGTTGATATTTTATTCTCAAGTATTATTTAAAAACATTATTTTAATGTTATATTATGAACTCACTTATTTCTGGGAAGAAATTTGGATATACGTCTTGAAGTAGCATCGACTACATCTAAACCGGAGGATTCTACGTTACGTGCTTACGTTTACATACACCATTTTTGGTGACAGTCTGACATTTCAGGAAATAAACTTATCCGTGAATATTATTTTGAGATTTTAAATTTGTGTCGGTTCATAAACTCACAAATTTACGAGAAGAGATTAGGACTTACGGTTATAATTTAACGTCCTTTACGACTAAACCGGAAACCTTAGGATTACGTATTTACGTTTTTGAACTCCGTTTTTGATGAGACAATTTTTATTAGATTCGTTTTGTGCCGTTGATTCATAATTTATAAAAACGTTTTTCGTAAAACGACCCGAGGGCACGCAAATCGAGGAAACTAGAATCGAGGAATACCCATAAATTAGCGGGATGGGACAAAACAAGTTTATCCCACCCCACTAACACATGGGATGGCCAAAAGAGGACACCACATCCATGATGTGGCACCCTTGTAGCTATAAGCTTACACATGGAAGCTTAGCTTCACATGAAAGCTAACTTTTCCCACCAAACTAGCAAAAACCACTAAACTTTACCATTTACTTCCATTTCACATGCAAACCACCATAAACACTCTCCTCTCTCTCTAAAATTCGTCCACTATTCATCAAAAATAACCCTCATTTGATCTATGATAGCCATAAAATCATGTGTTACTCATACACATGATGATGCTACTTTGAAGCTTTGAAGATTGGAGGTGATTCTAACATCCAAGGAGAAGATTTGTTGGTGTCATAGGGATGATTTTCCATGAGAAGTTTATAAAGGTTGGTAGACTTGAAGATGATATTGGTTTATCACAAGTTTTGCCATCAAAATCCAAGCCTTCTTTATCAAAGACTCATCTTTTCATCACTAATGGTGGTATAGAGATTGTTCTTCCTATCCTCTTATTATTTTGATTATGTAATCTTGTATTTTCTTTATTTATGTATATTTATATGATGATGAATGATGATTAAAAATATTATGTGGGGATTTGGTGTTGATAGATTTGATAAACATGGGTAAAAAGATGGAAAAACCATAATAAACAAGGCTAAAATCTTGCTTAAATTGTTGGCTGTATAAAAACAGTAAGTAACTGTAACACCCCCACAAAATGCTATGCGCAGCGGAACTACAACATTGGGTGCTACACAGTTATCATTGCACACAAGATATATCAAACGACTCTAAAAAGAGGTCAACTTAAAACTTGAATTAAAAATTGTTAGATGATACATGTCCACGGTTTTTCCAACCCCACTTGGTACAACAAAGTTTAGCGTTTTCGGTCCCCATGAATCTCGACCCAAGAATTTCAGTTTCACAACAACATAACATTAAAATTTAAAAATGTTTAAGTAGGAAAGGGAGGAAAAACAAGCAGACTCCAAGCCATACACACAACATCCATCCCATGCACGCTCCATGCTACACTTCAGCGGTTACCTGAAACACATGCCAAAATTTGGTCAACGAAAACGTTGAGTGGAATTCATAGGTTTTACAATTCATTTTGAACGTATATGAAATAAAAACCATTCGTGATCATTCATAGACTTGTCGATCAAACAATCTATATTCAAGATACTGACAATTGTGTTTAAGCTCATGACACTAAACCGTTAACTCAATCACCCGCGTAATAATTACCGGCGTGACTCAGATGAAACCATGGCCCCCAATAAGGCATCAGTTGCAATTATACCTTTTCTCTTATCACAAATTATCCGTCCGCAGGGGGTATCAACGTACTAGCCCTCGTCTCGGATAGGGTAGTCAACCCCATAGTACTATCACTTTGTATAAGCGGCTATTTCCCCCTTCTCGAGGGCAAGACAATAGTTAATAGTTCATGAAATTAGGGTCTTTTGCAACTAGGTACTCAACACAATTTCTAAGGCAACATTCGGGTCTAACAATCATTCATGACATACGTTCATTTTAAAAACTAGCATGCATTTCCCTCGCGGGTAAAACAATTTGAAATAATAGTAAGCGAGGCTATAAATTCACACCTTATATATTAAGTAGTCGGTAGTTCGAGAGATGATCACTGACGACGATACGGATGCCCGGGTAAATCAACACCTATCAACAAATAACGCGTAATGAGTAATCTCATTTTAAATACCTTACGGTACTGTATAAAATACATAGATACTAGTCACTTAGGACAATTATAACTCAAGCCAAAGCAAAACAACAAGCATCACTCATTTTTACACCATTCGTTCTTATTATTTACGTTATCCATTTTTATTCATTTTCGCCGGTACTTACCGAAAGTACGGGCTGTTTTACTATATTTAACCATTCCTATAAAATTTGACAAAATTCTCAAAAATACTATAAGACCTGTAGATAACACATTTTTAATCCCAATAAAAGTTTTTACTTCTACGACCCGTTACTCAACGCTTTTCCAAAACTACATTTTCCGGGCTGAAATTGTACTTCGACCAACTTGGACCTCTTTGACCTATTTGAAATGCACCTTTGACTTCTTTGACTCCTAAGTCCACTTATAGACTCAATTACACAGGTTTGTGACCAAAATTTGACCCTTGACCTTTTACCAATTCATACTTGTGGTCCTCGGGATTTGACTAAAACTATACATAAATTCGGATTATGAAAGTTCTCGTCTCCCGGTACACGATCTTTAAAACCTCATAACTTTTAGCTCGTTTTGAGTCACGAGCTCTAACTTATACCAAATTAAAGCTAAGAAGACCCTCTATGACTACATTTAGCTATCTAGACCTGTAGGAAAAATTATTTTTATGAAAAGGTCTTCAACTTTCTGCCTAAATTTAACCATACCAAAATCACACTTAAGCTCGATTCCAAACCTATTAATCATTACTAGGCTTCATCCTAAGCATTACCAATCATAACCAAACACTAATTTAAGTCCCTAACCCCTATTTATCATCAACCTCATAATCTAAAAATCTAAAAACAAACATGCAAACACTTATACCCATTTAACACATCAATAAACACAATGCTAAACATAAAACCAATGCTCAAAATCATCAATCACCATGGCTCCCCAAACACCCCCTTTTGCCGTGGGGTTTGGGTGACCAAATCACCACAACCAAATCAATTTTGGTGGGTTTGATTAGTGATTATACTCTCATTTAACATGAATTTAACATGCATCAATCCAATTAACCTCAAAAACGAGTTTGAATGATCTTGAAAATTTTTGGAAAAATAATTTGAATGCATGTGGGATTTGAGTACATAGAAAGGTGGGGAATGATAAGATTAGAGGTGGTCTAACCTTAGTTTCAATGAAAATCAAGTAGAAAAATTTTTAATGGTGGTTTTGGTGGGTTTGGGGGTGACCGTCGGCTTAAGGAGAAGAGAGGGAGAGAACCAAATTTTTTTTTCCAAGTGTTTTTATGAAGTGTGTGTGTTCTTTCCCCTTTTTGTAAATTTGGAAGGACCCATTGTGTAATTAAAGCTTTCTTTTGGCCTCAAGTAAAAACGTCACTAAAACTTTGCGGGATCGACTCACTAGTCAATTTAGAAAATTTTACGGGAGTCGGAAATCATCCCGAACACTCCAAAATACTTTTGGGATACTTTAAATGTACTCGGAAGGCTATAAAACTCACCCGACTCAACTTAACACGAACCGTAAGTAAAATTCTCGAAAAATTACATTATCGATAAATCGTCAATAATCATAGAAATTTGGGCATCCATCGGGATCGTAATCGTCATCGTCCTTCTTGAATCGTCAATCGTAAAAATTATAACCTCGAACATCGGCTTCAACCAATATACTTATATATATAGAAATTAAAATTTATTAAAAATTTCAAAAATTAGCGTAATTTAGGGTAACGTTAATGACCTTGGTTCTAGGGTGTCACATCCACCCCTCCTTAAAGAGAGCGACGTCCCGGCGCTCACCTCTTCTTGTACTCACATTTCGTTCTGCTGGAACAGATGAGGATACCTTTCCTTGAAAAAGTCCTCACGTTCTCAAGTGTATTCCGGTCCACGTTTAGAATTCCATCGAACCTTCACAATAGGAATTCTACTACGCTTCAGCCTCTTGACCTCTCGGTCCATAATTTCCACAGGTTCTTCCACAAAATGCATTTTGTCGTCCAGTCGAATCTCGTCCAAAGGAATCACCAATTCCTTATCCGCCAAACTCTTCTTCATGTTCGATACGTGAAACGTGTCGTGAATAGCACTAAGCTCGCTCGGCAATTCTAACTTGTACGCTACCGGTCCAATTCGTTCAACGATCTTAAATGGTCCAATATACCTCGGACTCAACTTTCCTTTCTTCCCAAAACGAATTACACCCTTACACAGCGATACCTTGAGCATAACCATATCTCCGACTTCAAATTCCAACGGTTTCCTTCTGTTATCGGCATAACTCTTCTGTCGGCTTCTCACAGCAAGTAGTCGGTTCTTGATTTGCACAATCTTCTCTGTCGTTTCTAAAACCATTTCGGGTCCAGTCAATTGACTTTCTCCTACTTCACTCCAACACACAGGCGATCTACACTTCCTTCCATACAATGCTTCGAACGGTGCTGCCTTGATACTCGCATGATAACTATTATTATACGAAAACTCCACTAGAGGCAAGTGGCGTTCCCAAATTCCTCCAAAATCAATCACGCATGCTCGGAGCATGTCCTCCATCGTCTGAATAGTTCGTTCACTCTGGCCGTCAGTTTCCGGGTGATAAGCCGTACTTAAACTCAATTCAGTGCCCATCGCACGTTGAAGCGATTTCCAAAATTCCGAAGTAAATCTACTATCGCGATCCGAAATGATCGATAACGGCACTCCATGTCTGCAGACGATCTCTTTCACGTACACACTGGCTAGCTTCTCCATGCTGTCCGTCTTCTTCATAGGTAAGAAATGAGCAGATTTCGTTAACCTATCCACTATTACCCATATCATATCACATCCACTAAGAGTTCTAGGTAAACCCGTCACGAAATCCATAGCGATTTTCTCCCATTTCCATTATGGGATCTCTGGTTGTACCAACAATCCAGATGGTTTCTTATGTTCTGCTTGAACCTTCGCGCAAGTCAAACACTTACTAACGTAACGAGCAATATCCGCCTTCATATTCGGCCACCAATAAACTTTCTTCAGGTCGTGATACATTTTATCCGATCCAGGATGTATCAAATACTTCGACTTATGAGACTCGTTCATAATCAATTCTCGAACTCCAGGCTTTCCTTCCTCAGATGAACACAATGGTAACCAAATCCGATTTTCAAAATATCTCAGTCCGTCTGACCTAATCACGAAAAGAGGTTTCAACATTCGTCCCAAATTCTCAGCTTCAACATTCCCTTTCATTAGTCCCCTCTCTTGAGCCTTCAGTATAGTTTCGGTTAAGTCAACGCTCTCAGTCATCACTAAAGCTCTGACCCTCAAAGGTTTCTCCCGTTCCTTCCTACTCAGTGCATCCGCTACAACATTCGCCTTGCCAGGGTGGTAGCGAATTTCGCAGTCATAATCACTCAGTAGTTCAACCCATCGTCTCTGTCGCATATTCAACTCCTTTTGATCTAAAATGTGTTGCAAACTCTTGTGGTCAGTGAATACAACACACTTCGTCCCATACAAATAGTGTCTCCACAACTTCAACGCAAAAACTACAGCTCCTAATTCCAAATCGTGCGTCGTGTAGTTCTCCTCATTCTTCCTCAGTTGCCTCGATGCGTAAGCTATCACCTTTTCACGTTGCATCAATACCGCTCCATAACCCTTACGAGATGCATCACAATACACTACAAAGTCTTCGGTTCCTTCAGGCAATGACAATATCGGTGCGGAACATAACTTGTCCTTGAGCGTTGTGAAAGCGAGTTCTTCCTCATTTCCCCATTCATACACCCTATTCTTTTCGGTAAGCCTTGTCAATGGTTTTGCAATCAACGAAAATCCTTCGATGAACCTTCGATAATACCCAGCTAAACCAAGGAATTGTCGAACTTCAGTCGGCGTTGTCGGTGCCGACCATTCCCTGATCACTTCGACCTTGGCAGGATCCGCGCGAACTCCCTTGCTATCAATCACGTGACCTAGGAACTGCACGGACTCTAACCAAAACTCACACTTCGAGAATTTCGCATACAGCTTCTCCTTCTTTAACAACTCCAAAATCTTCCTCAGGTGCTTCTCGTGCTCCTCCTTACTTTTAGAGTAAATAAGTATATCATCGATGAAAACAATAACAAACTTATCTAGATACGGCTTGCACACGCGATTCATGAGGTCCATGAATACAGCAGGCGCGTTTGTCAACCCAAACGGCATCACTCGAAATTCAAAGTGTCCATACCGCGTACGAAAGGCAGTTACAGGAATATCCTCCTCTCTTAGACGCAGTTGATGATACCCTGATCTTAAATCGATCTTTGAGTATACACTGGAACCTTGCAATTGATCAAACAAATCGTCAATCCTCGGCAATGGGTACCGATTCTTAACCGTCAGCTTGTTGAGTTCCCTATAGTCAATACACATCCGAAACGAACCATCTTTCTTCTTCACAAACAACACTGGCGCTCCCCAAGGTGATGAGCTCGGCCTAATAAATCCCTTGTCCATCAATTCCTTCAGTTGATCTGATAACTCCTTTAACTCGGATGGTGCTAAGCGATAAGGTGCACGCGCAACCGGCGCAGCTCCTGGCACCAAATCAATTCGAAACTCGACCTCACGGGTGGGTGGTAAACCTGGCAACTCGTCTGGAAAAACATCCGGATATTCGCAGATAACAAGTACCTCTTCAATCCTCGCCTCTAAATCACCATCACTCGAAACTTGTGCCAAAAACACATCGCATCCGTTCTCTACATACTTCATCATTTTCAAACAGGAAATCACTTTCAAACGAGAAGTGCATTCGTCTCCCTTCACCGTCAAGACTTTATTCCTCAATGGAATCTGAACTAATCTCTCGCCACAGACGATCATAGCACTGTGCGCCATTAGCCAATCCATTCCCACAATCACGTCAAACGATCCTAGCTCTATAGGCATCAAGTCGATTTTAAAAGCGTAATTTCCTAACTTCAAGGTACACCCTTTCAGTATAGAATTTGTACTAACAATTTTTCCATCGGCTAACTCAACGTTATAACTAGTCGCTAACAACACCGGTTTTCTATCGATATGACGACTAAATTTAACATCTACAAAACTCTTGTCGGAGCCAGAATCAAACAAAATACTAGCATAACAAGCGTCTAGCAAAAACGTACCGGTAACCACGTTAGGACCCTGTGGTTTATCAGCCGTCCCTACTTGATACACGGCAGCAGCATTGTTACCTCCCCGCTTGTTTCCTGCCTTCGGGCAATTCACTTGCACATGGCCTCTCTCTCCACATCCAAAACATCCCCTCATTCTGATAGCATTCGCCCCAGTGGCTACTCCTCCCGCTCGGCAACCAGACATCCTGTGACCTGCTTTTCCACATTTGCCGCATGCAGGTGGGCAATTCCCGACATGGTACAAATTGCACCTACCACAGTGGGGATTCACTTTTACTCCTATGGGGTTCGTCACAGCCCTCTTCCCTTCATTCCTTCGTTGGTTAAACTGCTGATTGCGGTTCTGACCATGGTTGTTTCGATTTCCACCTCGGTTTTGGCCCTGGGATTGATTGCTTTGTGCCGCTTCCCATTTCCTCTTATTCCCTTCAGCAATGAAGTTCTGCTTGTCCTGGAGCTTGACGTCCATCAATGCGTGAGCCATCTGGACCGCTTCATCAAACGACCCAGGTTTAGACGAAGTCGTCTCACCTTTGATATTGCTGGATAAACCTTTGATGTACTGTTTCATCTTCTTGGCATCATTGGCAAAAACGTCTGGACACAAAAGGCTTAATTCATTAAACCTCCTGGTGTAAGCAGCGATATCATTGTTCCTCAAGGTCAAGTGCCTCAACTCATCTTCCAATTGACCCAATTCCTCTTCCGGGCAGAACTTCTTAGTCAACAGAGCTTTTTTCGCAGTCCACGTCCTTGCATTCGCTACAGCCAATCCAACAGTGGCTACTTGGGTGTTCCACCAACTTAACGCATCATCGAGAAACGTAGCAGCCGCAAACTTCACCTTGTCCGCTTCTGAACAACCGCTGATTTCGAAAGTACTTTCAACCTTTTCCAACCATCTTCTAAGTTCTAGAGCTCCACCAGTTCCACGAAATTGCGTGGGACCGCATTTCATAAAACTAGAATAGGTACACACTCTCGGGGCTTGCTGTCTCCCCGCGTTTCTACCCTGGTCCTGGTTTCTCCCGGCTCGATCTGCTTCTAGCGCATTTGCTATAGCTTCCTGAATCATTGTGTTTACACGATCGGCGGTTAACTTTGGAGGCATGGTGTTATCGAATATCTCTTTCTGCAAGACAGGGAAAAATAGAAAAACAATGTAAGTATACATATCAAGATTAAGATGGATTTCTCTTTCAAGACATAATATACATACAACGACACATCACTACAGAGTTACTAATATTCATCAATTCACATCACAAAAGATCAAATTTAAGACATATCACAGATCATGAAAGGCAACATGGATTGTATTGATAATTAACCAAAATTGTGACAAGTATTGCCACTACAATCGTTCACCATAAAACTTAAGTCCTCAACTAGGCATGTGGTGATCCACACGGCCTCTTGGAAGGCGGTTCGTCATCATCTTCCTCGGGTTCCTCATCGCTATCGTCCTCGTCCACATCATCCATTTTTCTCTTTCCTTTGTCATCCGGACCACATTCAGTCTCCTTTTTCGTCCCTGACGTAGACCCACACTCAATCGCTACCTGACTTCCCACAGTAATACAAGCACCTCCAGTAGGTGGCTGGATCATGAAGTCATCAGCCTCCATCTCCAAATCGTCCACGAATCTCCAATCTGGGGGCAATGATGCTCTCACTCGATGTTCCCAACTCTGCATCCTTGACAATCTCACTTGATCTTCCCTAACACGGTCAAGACTAGCGCTCAAATTTGCAACCATCGATCTTAGACAGTTGATGTCGCTTTTGTTTACATTTCCATCGTACTCAATTCTTGCAGTCCTTTCCAACAGTCTTTGATCAGCCCTTTCATTCTCGTTGAATCTACTGATCACCCTTGATTCCACTATGTACCGCATGCACATTGATTCATCCAAACCTCTCACAACACGCCGTACGTCATGATAAACTTTCGGTCCGGGGCAGCAAACTCTTGAGATGCCTTGATGAAGAGAATTTGCGCTCACTGCACCTTCGGCTCTTCTGGGGATACCTGGTGCACCAACCAGATGGGAAGTACGCATAGGCCTGGGGCAAGTAGTTCTCCTTTGGTCGGGGTCCTGGGCTTGCACATCGTTCGTCTCCGCTTGTCCTTCAGCTGCTGTTCCAACACTTCCCCCTTCGCGACCTACGACGTAATCGTTTCTATTATCATTAGGCGGTACCTCGGCCATTCCTGCAATAACAGCGAATTTCGGAGGGTACATAAGTAATTATACAATATTTATAAATACATGCATGCAAATGCAATGCAAAGGTGGTACATATGCCCAAAATGTAATAATATGATGCTCATGCATGATTAATACAAAAATTACGATGTCGGATATTCCACGTATAATTCAACGTCTACATATAGTAATTTCCATACTTACGTAATAATTACCCACATATATACTTCAACTCAAAAGTATACGTCAAATGCCATGAATACAAAAATAAATCTTACCGGAGCCATGCAGGATAGTTGTGTGTGCTTGGACCATTTCTTACGACACCAAAAGTTATAGTTTAGGATTTTCAAAAACGACCTAGTTCTCTATAACTCATGGCTCTGATTACCAATCTGTAACACCCCCACAAAATGCTATGCGCAGCGGAACTACAACATTGGGTGCTACACAGTTATCATTGCACACAAGATATATCAAACGACTCTAAAAAGACGTCAACTTAAAACTTGAATTAAAAATTGTTAGATGATACATGTCCACGGTTTTTCCAACCCCACTTGGTACAACAGAGTTTAGCATTTTCGGTCCCCATGAATCTCGACCCAAGAATTTTAGTTTCACAACAACATAACATTAAAATTTAAAAATGTTTAAGTAGGAAAGGGAGGAAAAACAAGCAGACTCCAAGCCATACACACAACATCCATCCCATGCACGCTCCATGCTACACTTCAGCGGTTACCTGAAACACATGCCAAAATTTGGTCAACGAAAACGTTGAGTGGAATTCATAGGTTTTACAATTCATTTTGAACGTATATGAAATAGAAACCATTCGTGATCATTCATAGACTTGTCGATCAAACAATCTATATTCAAGATACTGACAATTGTGTTTAAGCTCATGACACTAAACCGTTAACTCAATCACCCGCGTAATAATTACCGGCGTGACTCAGATGAAACCATGGCCCCTAATAAGGCATCAGTTGCAATTATACCTTTTCTCTTATCACAAATTATCCGTCCGCAGGGGGTATCAACGTACTAGCCCTCGTCTCGGATAGGGTAGTCAACCCCATAGTACTATCACTTTGTATAAGCGGCTATTTCCCCCTTCTCGAGGGCAAGACAATAGTTAATAGTTCATGAAATTAGGGTCTTTTGCAACTAGGTACTCAACACAATTTCTAAGGCAACATTCGGGTCTAACAATCATTCATGACATACGTTCATTTTAAAAACTAGCATGCATTTCCCTCGCGGGTAAAACAATTTGAAATAATAGTAAGCGAGGCTATAAATTCACACCTTATATATTAAGTAGTCGGTAGTTCGAGAGATGATCACTGACGACGATACGGATGCCCGGGTAAATCAACACCTATCAACAAATAACGCGTAATGAGTAATCTCATTTTAAATACCTTACGGTACTGTATAAAATACATAGATACTAGTCACTTAGGACAATTATAACTCACGCCAAAGCAAAACAACAAGCATCACTCATTTTTACACCATTCGTTCTTATTATTTACGTTATCCATTTTTATTCATTTTCGCCGGTACTTACCGAAAGTACGGGCTGTTTTACTATATTTAACCATTCCTATAAAATTTTACAAAATTCTCAAAAATACTATAAGACCTGTAGATAACACATTTTTAATCCCAATAAAAGTTTTTACTTCTACGACCCGTTACTCAACGCTTTTCCAAAACTACATTTTCCGGGCTGAAATTGTACTTCGACCAACTTGGACCTCTTTGACCTATTTGAAATGCACCTTTGACTTCTTTGACTCCTAAGTCCACTTATAGACTCACTTACACAGGTTTGTGACCAAAATTTGACCCTTGAACTTTTACCAATTCATACTTGTGGTCCTCGGGATTTGACTAAAACTATACATAAATTCGGATTATGAAAGTTCTCGTCTCCCGGTACACGATCTTTAAAACCTCATAACTTTTAGCTCGTTTTGAGCCACGAGCTCTACCTTATACCAAATTAAAGCTAAGAAGACCCTCTATGACTACATTTAGCTATCTATACCTGTAGGAAAAATTATTTTTATGAAAAGGTCTTAAACTTTCTGCCTAAATTTAACCATACCAAAATCACACTTAAGCTCGATTCCAAACCTATTAATCATTACTAGGCTTCATCCTAAGCATTCCCAATCATAACCAAACACTAATTTCAGTCCCTAACCCCTATTGATCATCAACCTCATAATCTAAAAATCTAAAAACAAACATGCAAACACTTATACCCATTTAACACATCAATAAACACAATGCTAAACATAAAACCAATGCTCAAAATCATCAATCACCATGGCTCCCCAAACACCCCCTTTTGCCGTGGGGTTTGGGTGACCAAATCACCACAACCAAATCAATTTTGGTGGGTTTGATTAGTGATTATACTCTCATTTAACATGAATTTAACATGCATCAATCCAATTAACCTCAAAAACGAGTTTGAATGATCTTGAAAATTTTTGGAAAAATAATTTGAATGCATGTGGGATTTGAGTACATAGAAAGGTGGGGAATGATAAGATTAGAGGTTGTCTAACCTTAGTTTCAATGAAAATCAAGTAGAAAAATTTTTAATGGTGGTTTTGGTGGGTTTGGGGATGACCGTCGGCTTAAGGAGAAGAGAGGGAGAGAACCAAATTTTTTTTTTCCAAGTGTTTTCATGAAGTGTGTGTGTTCTTTCCCCTTTTTGTAAATTTGGAAGGACCCATTGTGCAATTAAAGCTTTCTTTTGGCCTCAAGTAAAAACGTCACTAAAACTTTGCGGGATCGACTCACTAGTCAATTTAGAAAATTTTACGGGAGTCAGAAATCATCCCGAACACTCCAAAATACTTTTGGGATACTTTAAATGTACTCGGAAGGCTATTAAACTCACCCGACTCAACTTAACACGAACCGTAAGTAAAATTCTCGAAAAATTACATTATCGATAAATCGTCAATAATCATAGAAATTTGGGCATCCATCGGGATCGTAATCGTCATCGTCCTTCTTGAATCGTCAATCGTAAAAATTATAACCTCGAACATCGGCTTTAACCAATATACTTATATATATAGAAATTAAAATTTATTAAAAATTTCAAAAATTAGCGTAATTTAGGGTAACGTTAATGACCTTGGTTCTAGGATGTCACAGTAACCAAGTTATGAACTGATAAAATTGCATGGTGGAATCCATTTAAAGTAAGTGTCAGATGTCATACACATGTGAGAGTTGGCCGTGCAATGGAATCATCAAAATGAGTGAGATATGATCAAAACAAGATGAGTGTACCAATCTGAATAGTCTGTTTTGTAAGGACTGTTAAGGATAGTTAGACATGGAATGAGCAGTAGCTATAGCTAACTTATTTGTAGCACATAATATGAAGTTTATGACATCCAAAAATGCGCTTCTATCTCCTTATAGAACTCAAGATATAATAAAAATGGTGAAGATGAAACTAAAAATCAGATTTTGAAGAATTAATGTTTAATAGTATTATATAAGCACTCAAACTAATATTGTATAAAATGTGAATTAAAACCCACTAACTTATAAATTTCATTTATATAAATATGTATAAGGTTAAATAAATGGACACTTTATAAAAATGTTAGTTGAATAAGATTCATAAGTTATAAAAACTATAAACATGATTTTTACGACTTTTTCGGCTATTACCGTAAAATTAACGTTTTTCGCCAATTAAAACTTAGACGATCAAACCCGTCTAATGTAAAGTTTTGAAAAGTCATATACTGATATATAAGTACCTAATACAAGTAAAAACCGATAAAACCCGAACTATATGACATACGGACATTAACGAGCTAAGTTAGCATATTGGACTAATAATTTAACTAAATAAGTTAAACACTTATAAAAATTACTTATTGGGCTTAACCCATTTGGACCCAACATGTAAAGTATAAATACTGATAATACAAGTATAAAATGTATTAATACAAGTTAAAGAACTTATAATAAGTTTATTGGACTTAAAATATGTAAATAGGTAAAACTAGTAAGAAGTTACCAACACATAAACACTAAAATGAGTAAAAATGTATAAACCCACTTGATCATCATCATATATATAAAGTCATCATATATATACATAATTGTTATTTTGATAAAGTCATTGGACAAAAGAATAAGACGAGTATTATTTTTCTAGGTTTTCGTGATTGAAGCACATACCGTACATCCGAATTGCCGATAACCCGCCTTCCCACATCAACGTGAGTTCATAGCCTCGCACTCTTTTAAATGTTTTTATGAAATGTTTTATAAACCCGCGAGGGAGATAACATGTTAGTTTTTATAAAATAAGACACTAGTTGTCCCGATTGTCTGTTTATTGATTTGGACCCGAATGATTGTATGACCCGATGAATGATTAAATGACCCGATAGATGAAATGAAATGGATTATTAAAGTTAGGTTATGTCACTAAAAGTCCCATTAGCATGAATTGTGAACTACCGGAATTTGGTAGACGCTTATGCATATAATAGTACTATTTGGGGACGATCACCCCAGTTCGCGCCTTGACGGTTGATCCCCGTCGTGCCACATTGATTGGTAAGCGAATTTATGTATAAGAAGATTTACACAAGCTTGATTATTGTGACGACACGCTAACTTAGATGGGCAAATTGAGTTTCGGGCTAGCTACCCGTTGTTTGATGTAGTAAGGTAATAATGTCATGCGGCTTATAATAATCCAATTAACGAAATACTGATATACGCACTGAATAACGATATATTGCCTGACTAGCAATACAGGGTCTTATTATTGATATTATGTTCGTGTTTTGGTTTTATATATCCATATCCATATAACGGATTTAATTTAACTTTATACAACGTTATAAAACGTATTGTATGATGTTTTTATGACATTGGTTCGTATAATGGTTTTGAAGGCAAAAGCCTATATTATGATTTCGACAAGGATTTGTATAAAAAGTTTTTGGCCTATTTTATGGCCTACTACAAGGATTTGTACAAAATGATTTCGGTAATAAATATATATACCGATGATATATTAATGGTCTTATTAATCTCTACGAATTCACTCGGCGTTATCGCTGACCTTTTCTTTTAACATGTTTTGTCTAAGGTACTTGAAGGTAATTCTCGGGAAGACGACAAAAATTCATGGCCCGCACTTAAATAATAATTTCCATTCAAATGCTTTGTAAAACCTGTATGAAATACAATGACTTGGGACCTATGTAAATTTGATATTTATGAATGGAAATGCTTTATTATTAAACGACGCGATTTTTAAGCGTTGTCTATGATGTGAGTAATGTGCTATCCCGTAACATCAACGAGTCTTCCGCTGTATTGAATTGTGTAAATTTGGGGGTGTTACACTTACCATCGGAATATTGCCATCGGAATACTCCTATCCGAATCTTACTATCGGAATCTTACCATGGGAATCCTATCATCGGAATACCCTATCAGAATCCTCTATCGGAATCCACTATCGGAATAGCATTGGAATCTGGGGCGGATTTTACGAGGCAGAATCTTATATTTTGATTTTCAGGGCAAAAACTATGTTTTAAGCAAAACTGTTAAAGACCAATGTGTATCATGTCTTTAAAAACAAAACCCCTATATCAATCATTAGTTTTATCACATTTAAAATCTGAAACCCTAATTCTTGATTTGTACGAAATGTATTATGCGAATGGAATGATAAACAGAAGATTACACATAATAAGCACCTAAGGACGAATTACCTTGATGATTAAACAGCAGACAAATCACAATACACGAGGGTATGACGAACTATGATAAGGGGAAGCAAGTATTTAGGATGTGTGTATGTTATGAGACGAGATTGAAGAAACAGGGGGTGGGGAGTGTTTTGACTTAGGTCAACTTCTCAAATCAAGTTTGCCAAAAGTGCAAATTGGTCCCCCCATTTTTCAATGATGTAAAAACTTGTAAGATAACAAGTTAACAACACATTTTCCCGACTCCATTTAAGTTGCTAATATGAAAATACCACTAACATTTGTATCGATATGACTTAAGGCATATGAGGTATAACCTAAGGCCAAATCAATTTCCACACAAGGCACACGTTGCACATAAGGCACGCATAGTAAGATTTCAGAAAAGATATTTGAAGACCAATTCATTTTAAAAACAATTTGATATTTGCCCCCCCCCCCCCTCAAACGTTGACCCGTTTTCTATTTAAAGAGTTGTAGTCATTGTTTTTAAATAGACAAATATCCATGAAAACCTTTTCCGTTTTGTGATTTTATGGAACGATTCAGGGTGGCAATAAGATTTCTCTTATTTTAACAAAATAAGTGCCCTGAAGCATACACTAATTTGTGTTAGACCAAGTTATAAAGTAAACTTGATCCCTTACAAAGTTTATAAGTAAACCTTTCCCGAGAAAATTAATTCCCGTTGTGAGCCAACGTTTTCAAAAGAAATACGTGACTTTAATATGAAAACCGGGTTGCAGTCAGAAATAACTACAAGCCATATGGGCATGTTTTAAAATATTTACAACTTTCATACGGGCTCTATTTATGGCACCATGTCAATATTAATCGACATTTCTAAGGCCGTAAATATTACCGTACTAAAAGACATGCCCGATTTAAAAAGAAAAATATTTTTGGATTTTCTTGATTTTATAATTTTTATGGTTTTTGTAAGTTTTATATTTTTGTATTTTGCTTTTAATGATTTATATATATACGATAATATACAAGATCATGATAAAAGGATACTCTAGAATAGTTTACCACCACTATTCTGCAGATTCTTCTACCAACTCCTTAAGTGTCGATGGTGAGAATGATTTCATGCCTAGCTTTTTGCTCAAAAACTCTATACGTACTCGATCTAAGGCCTTTGTGAATATATCCGCCAGCTGATACTCAGTGTTGACAAAATACAGCTCGATTACTCTATTTTCCACTTGCTCTTTGATGAAGTGGTAGCGTATGTCAATGTGCTTCGCCCAGGAGTGTTGAACATAGTTGTAGCAAAGGGCAATGGCGCTTTTGTTATCACAGTACATCGGGATTTTGTTGAATCCAAGACCGTAGTCAGTTAATTGTGATCTCATCCAAAGAACTTGAGCACAACAACCGGACATAGCAATGTATTCAGCCCCTGTACTTGAAAAGGGCAATGGCGCTTTTGTTGTCACAATACATCGGGATTTTGTTGAATCCAAGACCGTAGTCAGTTAATTGTGATCTCATCCAAAGAACTTGAGCACAACAACCGGACATAGCAATGTATTCAGCCTCTGTACTTGAAATCGCAGCACTTTTCTGCCTTTTGGATGCCCAACTACTCAGTCTATCTCCAAGAAGTTGCACACTACCAGAAGTGTTACGTCGAGTATCTTGACACCCAACATAATCTGCATCTGCATATGATATTAGTGTAATAGAGGAATCCTTCGGATACCACAGACCACGATTAAGTGTTCCTTTAAGATACCGACAGATCCTTTTCACAACATGTAAGTGCTTTTCGGTAGGTCGAGCCTGATACCGGGCACACATGCATATAGCAAATTGCAAATCGGGCCTGATAGCAGTCAGATAGAGAAGGGTGCCGATCATTCCACGGTAAAGTTTAGAATCGATAGCAATCCCATCCCTATCCTCATCTAACTTGGATCTATCCACCTTAGGAGTATCCACTGGGTCACAGTTTTCAAAATGATACATTTTCAACGATTCAAGAGCATATTTGGATTGATTGATGAAGATGCCTCTGGGATTTTGATAAATTTGCAACCCTAAGATAAATGAAATTTTTCCCATCATCAACATCTTAAAACGTGTGGACATGATTTTCTCAAAATGGTCAGACAGTCTTTGAGTAGTGGCAGCAAATATTATCTCGTCAACATAAATTTATACTAGTATCATGTCGTTGTCCTCCTTGAGAATGAATAATGTTGGGTCCACTTTGCCTTTGGAGAAACCTTCTGAGATCAGCTAAGACGATAGGAGATCGTACCACGCGTGAGGGGCTTGTTTCAACCCATAAAGAGCCTTCTTGAGCTTATACACGTTATTAGGATACTCCGAGTTGACGAATCCATTCGGCTGGCTTACGTAGACATCTTCCCTTAATTCACCATTTAAGAAATGTCGTCTTGACATCCATTTGATAGACGATCATATTCATGTGAGTAGCATAAGCAAGGAATAGTCTAATCGCTTCCAAAGGTGCAACAGGAGCAAAGGATTCTTGAAAGTCAATACCCAAAGCTTGTTTGTAACCTCGAGCAACCAATCTAGCTTTGTTCTTTAACACACCACCTAACTCATCGAGTTTAACCTTACATACCCACAACAAAGTAAGGATCTCAATGTTGTCGGGTAGAGAAACTAATTCCCATACTTCAAGTCGTTCAAATTCATTAAGTTCCTCTTGCATAACCTCAATCCAAGATGATTGTGTCATAGCTTGTTGCCAAGTTTTAGGTTCAATGTCAGAAAGAAATGCATCAAAGTAACAGTATAATGCATATTCTTGTAGCTGATGGCGTGTTGATCGAAGTCACCAATAATGTTACGGATTGGGTGATCCTTTGTCCATTTTGTATTGTGATTTTCAATACGTGGTGGTCTGGAGTGAACGATTGTAGGAGCTTCCTCTGAGGTAAACGCACCGATAGGGTTTTCAGGTATTTGTGAACCAAAGAATGAAAGCTCTTGTAGGTGAGAAAGTTCCAAATCGTGATCATATAAATCCTCTTTAACATCATTAGGAACGAGTGGGGGTGATGATTCGGGTGTGGGTTGAGAATTGGTGGGAGATGGTGCATCTGGTTCAACAGTAACAGTAGATGCATCGGACTGATTTCCATTAATTTGAGAAACAACTTCGGGAATCGGAGCTACTGCTGCAGGTGCTGGAGAATCATCACTAGGTGGATCAAAGAATTCATCAAACATAGGTTGAAATAACTCATCCCACTCGGGCCTTGTAGGTGGTGTAAATGATGGAGAAGTAGGATTGTTGGGAGTTAGTCCGGAACTAATAGTTACAGTTCCCATCTCATGAAGTGCGGGTTCAGAGTTATGTTGCTCAAAAGCCATCGCTTTCAGCTCATCAAAATCGGCATCCAAAGTTTCTACTATCTTGCCAAGACGACGGTTATAAATACGGTAAGATTTCTTTGCGGGTGAGTAACCAATGAAAATCCCAATATCAGCCTTCGGTTGAAGTTTTCCCAAATTCTCACTATTAGAATTTGGATAACACAGTGCACCAAACACATGTAGAAAGGAATATCGGGTTTGTGTCCATGAAGTAGCTCATATGGAGTTTTTCCATGGCGCTTATGAATGATGGAGCGGTTTTGGGTATAACATGCGGTTGCCACTGCTTCAGCCCATAAGAAGAAAGGAGCATTCGCATAAATCAACATAGTTCTAGCAGCTTCCATTAGTGTATGGTTACGTCTTTCCACGATACCATTTTGTTGTGGAGTGCGAGCAACTAAAGTTTCATGTGAAATACCGACCTCTTCATAATAGTCTCGTAGAGTCTGATTTACGAACTCAGTTCCATTATCAGTTTGACGAACAGTAGCATTAAGACGCACTTGGATCATCTTTAGAAAAGTAATAATATAGTTCGGTACTTGATCCTTGGTTGCTAAGAACTTTACCCATGTAAACCTGGAGAAATCATCCACCATGACGAGGATGTATTTTCTACCACTCACACTAGCCGTGCGCATTGGCCCGCAAAGATCCATGTGCAAAAGATACAGTGGTTCTTGGTTGGTGTCTTCAGCTTTAGGTTTGTATGATTTCTTGGTGCTTTTCCCCAAAGAACACGCGGAACATAGATGATCCTTGTCGAACTTAAGTTTTGGAAGACCACGAACAAGTTTGTTTTTAGCCAAATGGTTAATAGCATCAAAGTTAAGATGAGATAACCGGCGATGCCACAACCATGACTTGGTCTTATATGCTTTGGAGAGAAGGCATACAGGAGAGGCGGCCATCATGATTTTAATGGACAATGTGTAGAGATTATCCCATCGAGAACATTTTAAAAATCATTTCCTGCAAGATCACGAATGAAGCAAGTATGTTGTCAAAAAGCAACCTCAAAGTTTGAATCGCGAAATTATCCTACTGAGAATAGGTTGTGACCAAGTCCCTCGACGTAATACACCCTTGAAATCATAACATTCCCAATTTGATATTCACCATAACCCATGATCTTCGCAATATGGTGGTTGCCAAATTTCACCGTTCCTAGAAACTTGCTGACGAAATTTCTGAGCATCGAGCGGTCTCTAGTCATATGTTTGGAGCACCCCGAGTCCAAATACCAAAGAATAATTTGGACGACCTGAAAATATCACCAAACAAAGACGATGTATCAAAATCTAATTGTTCCTCTGAGTTAGCAGGTACAAATGTAATTATCTTAGATTTGCTATAGGAAGAGTTTTTAGGCTTCCAAATTTTCTTACTAGTTGTTGGCTTAGATTCTAGTTGTCTAATACTCTGAGGTACTTCTTGATTGGGTACTTCTTCACTGGTAGGCACAATAGTGGAGGCAGACCTAGTTAAAGGGCATTTTTCCATTTTTTAATGCTTGTGTTCCTATTTAAAGGACGCTGAGACCTAACTTCAGTTGATGTGATCCTAGTTAAAGGGCACATAGTCCCATTTGCAGTAAAAGTCCTACCAGTGGGTAACCATTGCCATCTAACTTCGGTGAATTTCTTCCCCGTTGGTTTCCATTCAAGGTTGTTCCTAATGGCATGCATTTCATTAACATGGTCAACAAGGCATAAATCTTGACGCTGAGAAAACATGCATTCATTACAATTCCAACATTTCAAATTAGAATTCACATTTTGCTTAGGTTTCCACTCAGAGGGAGAACATTTTGTCTTAGCTACATGATTCTTTTTATTTAAAACTGAAATAACATTCCTAGGGTGAACTTCTACTTTCTTCTTCGCAGTCGTACTAGTGGAAGGCTTGATCCTATCTTTCTTGTCTTGAGATCCTTTAGCCTTAGTAGACATAATTACTCCTATAGAAGCCAAGGGAACATTAGTGACAGATTTTGATTTAGCCTTGATGGGTGTGTTTAAAACAAGATTAGCTCCTGGGGTCTTATTTAATGGAGTTATGGCAATGGTGGGGGTTTGTTGGTTAGGTGGTGTAGAACCCGGTTGTCCTATGTATGTCAAATGCTCTAAGCATTCTTGAACCTTCTGAATATAAGCATGAGCAGAGTAATAGTGACTATTTGAGGGATCTAATTCATAGAGATCATCTACAATATCCCTAGCAAGATCTGCGTGCTTATTTGCATGATGCATATAGAGCTTATATGATAGGGGATTGTTCTTATGGTACGGGATCTTACTGATCACCACCTTTTTGGTTTTTGGAGCACTAGAGGTCGGGGAAGAGATTGTATCTGATTTATCAATAAATTCTTGTCCTTTGAGTTGAAGTGTCTCCTTTAATTCAGCTATAACCATGTTTTTGTCTATGAGCTGAATATTTAGGTCAAAGATTTCCTCACATTTCTTGTTCAATTGGTCAACAAGTGACTTTTGCTCTACCTCATTAAAAGCGAGGTGTTCTTCTATTGAACCATAAACTTGTGAGACACCCTGCCTTAATTTTTCCAAATCCCCTATCATTAAATTAATTCTATTTTCTAGGGCATGATTTTTAATCTCTACAGCCTCTAGTTCCACTTTCCCTGCTAATGTTTCTCTCTTAAGTCTCGTAACTTGTTCCTCTAATGACTGAACCACCTGAATCATCTTGTCACTTGTCTCAACGTTGTTTTCACAATCATTTATTTTTGAAAGAGTTTCATTTTTAGATTGATTTTCAAGCTCAAGAGCAATAGAGTGTTGTTGAACCTCGTCAAAACGTTTTGAAAGTAAGTTATAAGAATCTTGAAGCTTTAAAAATTCAGCGTTAGATTCATGACAAGAATGATTATCTATAGTATTCACAAGTGCAACAATATTCACAGAAAGATCATGCCCATCATCACATTTATTCACAGCAGATGTAATCTCAAGAGCATATTCAATAGTAACAACTTGCATCACTTCGAGAGACACTACATGTTCCAAAAATCGGTCATATTCAGACAAAATCTTTTCTTTCTCAATTAGATGTTACTCATAAGCATCGTCCATTTCGTAAAAAACTTTTCGAACTTCAGCCATTTCGAAATTAAGATTGTCCCCAAGATCTAGAAATCCCTCTTTAATATTGTTTACAAATGGAACGATCTCTTTCTCAAACACCATTTTCATGTGTTCGAAAGCCCATTCTCCAGTGGTTTGAGCCGTTGAAGTCGTACATTCCTGGATGACTGATATGTGTGAAAACACACATCTTTTCTACCACTTAATTACAGTAATAACCGGACCAAAACGTGTGTTTTATGTCTTTTATGTCGGAATTATGCGTGGTTTGTGTTTTTGTTGTGTTTTAGGACGAAAAGGTGAAAAGTGGAGAAAACACGGGAATTCACGGGCATTTACGGACTTTTATTGAAGAAAAAGATGAAAGACGAAGTCAAGAAGTCAAGAGTGCATAAAGAACGGAAGTCCAAGACCAATTCTGAAGATTTATCGAAGAAAAAGTCAAAAGATGGAAGTTTATTTAAAGCCGAGGAACTCAAGTCTTATTTATCGAAGAATTAAAAGACGAGTCCAAAGAAATCCCGAGCCTAAAGTCATCAAAGTCCAAGACTAACAATAAGATTAAGAAGGAAGGACTTAAGGGCGCAATTAAGAAGAAAGGAAGGAGAGGAGGAAGCTTCCTCTAACCTCTCCCCTAATCACCTATATATACCTCTCATTTTCATTTCATTAAGTTTTGTTGGATAGCTTGACAAACTATCTCTTCCACTTTTATTTACTTGCACCTTTAATTACTTGCACATTTAAATACATGTTTTGCACCTTAATTACCTTTTAATTTCAAGTAAGTGTTTCTTTAATTACTCGCACCTTTACTTTATCTTGTTGATCTCATTCTACCTTTCTCTAATCTTTGATTTAAATGTTTTTTATCTTGTTAACTTGTTTAAAGATTTGATTTTTATGCTTTTGATTGTTTTAAATCATTTATTTTAATAGCTTATTTTGTTTATTTTGAAGTTTATATAGTTTTTATAAAAGTTATTTTCGTATAAAAACTTGTTTTTCTTAAAGCTTATCTTTTTCTTGTTTAAAAAGCCTTTAAATTTCAGTTTGTTAGCTTATTTTCATACGGTTTACCTTAGGATTTCGTCTAGTGCTTATTTAAGATTATAGCTTATTGTTCTAGCTTATTCTTGGTATTCTTTACTGTATTCCGATCGTACAATCGGAAAGGGGTTTCCACATTCCGACCAGCGTGTCTTGCTTGGTCGGAAAAGGGTTTATAACTTTCCGATTGGAAAGTGTTTCAGTATTCCGATTGGTGGCTTGGTATTCCGATCAGGAGAGGTTAGGATATTCCGATCAGTAAGTGACAGTTATTCCGATTGGTACTCTTTTCCACATTCCGATCGAGGTGCGTGTTTGGACATTCCGATCAGGTAAGGTGACATATTCCGATCAATTGGTTCCGATCAGCATTCCGACCAGGTCCTCCCATATTCCGATCATGGTAAGTTCGTCATTCCGATTAGAGGGTGTTGGTTATTCCGATTGGGTGAGTGACAACATTCCGATTTGGGTCCGACCATCATTCTGATCTGAGGTGTTTGTGGACTGATCGGAATATATTCCGATTGGAGTGGTTTTTCTTGTTTTGACTTGTTTAGTTTTGGCATTCTCATTTTAATTCTTGTCATTTAATTAATTTACTTTCCGTCAAGTTTTAAATATCGCACCTTTCGTTTAATTAGATTTAGATTTAATTTCACGCCACTTTACTTTCAACGACATTTACTTTTAAGTCTTTACACATTTAAATTTAAAAACAAACCAAAAATATTTGTTTTACCAAACTCAACTGAGTCGTACTTTAAGCCAATAATCAATTCGATTAGACCAACACAACGAACTTTAACTTTTATACTGGGTGTCAAAAGCCTTGTATTGAATGGCGCCGCTGCCGGCTCTTTTCGTAAAGATTAACGGTTTTCTGTGAGAGACGCGTTGCTTTTTGGGATCCGTTCACTTGTGAGCGTTATTTTCTTGCATAAAAAATTCAAAAAATCATAAAAATTAAAAATTGATAAAAAACCATAAAAATTAAAAATTTCAAAAATCCAAAAAGATTTTACTTGTATATTGTCTTTGTGTTTAGTTTCTTTTTCTTTTGCATTTTCAGGTGTATGCGTACTAGATCTTCTAATTATCAAGAGCCCGAGACTCAGGAAGATTTAGCTATGTCAGGTGTAAACAACAATAATCCACCGCACCCTAATAATAACAACAATGTTCTTCCACAGCCCGATCTTCGGACCATGGAGGAGCTTTGTCAACCTACAATGTTTAGACGAGGAGGACCGATTGCGCCGATGCAAATCAACGCTCCTGAGTGTTGGGAATAAAATATGGGTCAGTTCACTAGACGCTGATAAGAAGAATGTCAACGCTGATAGGATGACATTGGACGCTGACATCCAAGCGTTGACATTGAAGAAGTCAACGCTGACAGCCTTGAAGATTGACACTGATGGAATATCTTCATACGTATCTTTTGTTTATTTGTTTCTTTATTTATGTATGGTAAAGATAAGCACAACATTGTATTTTCTATTATTATCTTTACCTAGAATAGTTGATTCGTAGCTTTTTGTACAAGACTTCTTGTTCTATAAAAGAAGGTCTTTTAGGTTAAAGTTATATATAAGTTTTCATAAGTATTCGCAAGTTAAAACTCTTTCATTGTAATCAAGCACGATCATTCTAATACAAGTGAAAGTTTGTTTAACATCTTTGTGTTTTAGATCAAGTGTTAATTCCGCATAACACTTTGTTACTTTATTCATAAGCAAAGGTTTCTCTACGTGTAGTACTTGATCTAATCTCGTATACACAAAGCTTAATCGATCTAAGTTTGGGATCAACAAGTGGTATCAGAGCTTGTTGAGAAACTTTTGATCTTTAAGTAACGCAAGAACCCTAAAACACCAAAAACCCTAAAAACCCTAAAATTCTCAAAACCCTAAAAACACCATGTCTGGCACAGATCAACCTGCTTCTTTGCTACAAAACAACTCCTCAAACCCTAGTATCAAAATTCCCATGTTTGATGCCAGGAACTTTGAGCTTTGGAAGTCCAATTTTGAGCAATACATAGCTATTCATGACTACACTCTTTGGGAGATTATCGAATATGGGAACACATTCGATAAAGCAGCAAAGATTGCTGCTGCAATTGCCACAAGGACAGCTGTTCCTAATTGTCCTGAAGCTGATAAGGTGGAAAAGCCTGGAGATGGGAGAGCTGTAGCTGTTGAAGATATAGCCAAGAAGAGGGTGGACATGAAAATCTTGAACATCTTGAAACACGCCCTAGGTCATGAGAATCAGCACAAGTACAAACGCTTTGAGTCTGCAAAAGAGCTTTGGGAAGCTCTTGAAGTAGCACATGGTGGCAATGCTGACACAAAAGAAGAAAAGAAGAAGCAACTCTTGCATGAGTATGCTGTCTTTAAAGCTCAACCCAATGAAAATCTCAGCAGTGTGAGAAGTAGACTTCTTGACATCACAAGTCAACTTTCCTTCATGGGAACACAGATTGCTGACCCTGAATTGAATGCTACTTTTCTCAAAAGCCTTGGTGATGTATGGAAGATTGAGACAAGATCCATTCTTGTCAATAACACCCACAAGACTTCCAGGTTTGATGACATCTTCAACAAACTAAGACTGTTGGAGAATGAATGGCAATTGGATAGTGATAATAAATCTTCCAGCAACAACATGGCCTTCTTCTCACAAAGTGAAGGCCAATTTGATTCCATGAACTTCTATGGACATCCAGCCACTAGACCTCAGCCTGTCAGCGCTGGATCATATCCTGTCAACGCTTTGTACTCAAGCGCTGACACATACAATCATGGCGCTGATAGAATTAAACCTGCTGGTTTTGATCTAGATACTGTGTGTGCATTCATTGCTTCTTTGCCCAGTGATTCAAGGATTACATATGAAGATCTTGAGCAGATAAGTGATGAACAATTGGAAGAGATGGACATCAAGTGGACTATGGCTCTTGTAAGCTTAAGAGCAAACAGGTTTAATAAAAGGTTCAAGAAGAAGATGACCTTTAATGCTAAGGATGTTGCTGGCTTTGACAAGTCCTAGGTTGAGTGCTACAACTGTCATAGGATGGGGCACTTTATGAGGGAATGTAGATCTCCAAGAAGATCTGATGCTGGGAAGCCTTCAAGCCAAATGATTAAGAGCCCAGATCCCAAGGCCATGGTTGCTGTTCAACAAATTGATGGAGTTGGAGAATGGGACTGGAGCTGGATGGCTAAGAATGAGGAAGAGGACAGAGCTTTGGTTGTTGAAGTTAAAGAAGAGCATGCTGAATATGCTCTCATGGCTCACTCCTCCTCTTCATCAGATAATGAGGTATATGATGATGCTTTCTGTTCTAAGGGTTGTCGTTTAAATACTGAAAAACTAAATCAAGAGATAGTTAAATTATTAGATGAGGCAAGTACTGAAAGATGCAAAGTATCTAATTATCAAATTGCTCTTACCCAAACAGAAAAGACAGTAGCTGAGTATAAGAAAATGGAGTTTGATTTAAAGGATCAAATAAATATCTTAAAACATGAGTTACATCAGAGTAAAGATGTTCAAGATATAGTAAATAGGGTTAATCTTGATTTGATAGCTCAGTTAGAGGAGGCTAACAAAAATAAAGATAATGTGAGTCTTAAAATCCAGAGATTTGATAAGGCCACACAATCCCTAGGAGAGTGTGTTAGTAAACAAAGAGACTCTAAGGATATGAGTGGGATTGGGATGAATAATTATACTGGTGTTCCACCACCAGCTGGGGATTTCTATGGTGTCCAATCAAAGGATTTATCTTGGACTGGCTTGCCAGAATGCCAAGAGGAGGAATTCATTCCTCCACCTAGAGTGACTTCCCCATTTGAGGAATACAAGCAAAAACTGACTGACATAGATGAGTGGAAGAAAGCTAACCACACCTTGTTTGTTAAGGGAGGGTTGTTGTGTGAAAGTCCAAATGAGCCCACACCAATCAAGAGCCTTGATCCTAAACCTATTAAGATCACACACCCTACCACTGGCAAAGCTGTTGACCTTGGCCCACAAACTGTTAGAAAACCTAGTGTTAAGTATGCAGAGATGTATAGGAATACTAGGTCACCAAAAAGCCAAGTCAGTAATCATGGAACAGGCTTCTTTGCTTCTAGACCTAAGACTATGTCTAGAAAAGCTTGTTACACATGTGGTAGCTTCTCACACTTGGCATACAAATGTGTCAACGCTTCCAATGTCAACGCTGATAGGAACCATTTCAGCGCTGACAAAAGTCAACATAGGTCAAACACTGTCAGACCCAATACCTTTGTGAACAAAAGTTCACAAGTTGTTAGACCAGCCCCATTCTTTTCTAGAGGGTCTAACACACAAGGCCTAAGACCTTTTCAAAAGTCAAACACTTGGTCCAATAGGCAATGGGTTCCTGTAGCAAACCCTAGGTTCAACGCTGATAAGAGCAATCGGGGCGCTGACAAGAGAAATTTCAGCACTGATAGAAACACTGCCAAACCTAGGTATTTGCAACCACAAGGAAATAGGTCTAAAGCTTCTACTAGCTTAACATGGAGACCAAAACAAGACCAAAACCCTAATACTACTGGTATTTCTATGACATGCAACAGGTTTCATTATATTTCAAAAGCATTGTCAACACCAATTGGGGTTAACTGGGAATTTCATTCAAACAGGGATGAAAATGGGGTTGTTATGAGAACCAAGTCTGTTCTTGTTGAACAACCAAATGAATCCAAGTCTTCCAAGGCTTGGGTTCCCAAAGAAAACTAATGTGTTTTCTTTATGTGCAGGGCATTCAGAAGAAGATCAATGATTATGGATACTGGGATAGTGGATGCTCAAGGCACATGACAGGAAAGGAAGACTATCTGACCAATTTCTCTCCTATTCAAGATGGTGATAAGGTATACTTTGGAGGGGGCTACGGCACCATCACTGGAAAAGGAACCCTTGTCACCAACAATCTACGGTTTGAGAATGTCTTCTTGGTAAAAGAACTGGATTATAATTTGTTTAGTGTATCACAAGTGTGTGATAACAAAAATAAGGTTCTTTTCACAGATACTGAGTGCTTGGTGTTAAGCAAAGATTATAAGCTCCCTGAGGAAAAATACATAGATTTTAGAACACCAAGGCATAAAGACATATACAATGTGAATCTTAATGGAATTAAGATAAATAATAAAATGTCATGTCTGTATGCTAAAGCCTCAGTAGATGAAAGTAATCTTTGGCACAGGAGATTAGGGCACATAAACTTTAAGAATATCAATAGACTTGTGAGGCTTGGTTTAGTTGATGGTTTGCCTGAAAAGGCTTTCCACAATGACCACTCTTGTGTTGCATGTCTTAAGGGCAAGCAGCACAAAGTCTCATTCAGGTCTAAACAGGTGCACTCTAGTTCTAAACCACTTCACTTATTGCATATGGACCTCTTTGGTCCAACTAATATAGAAAGTTTGAAGGGTAAATCATATTGTTTTGTTATCACTGATGATTATTCCAGGTTTACATGGACTTTCTTTTTAGCCAAGAAAAGTGAAACTGCCCAAAGTCTGATTAATTTCATTACCCAGATTGAAAAGAAGAATGGTAATGAGGTCAAAATTATTAGAAGTGACAATGGGGGTGAGTTTAGAAATCAGTTGTTAGATGATTTTTGTGCCAAGAAAGGGATTACTAGGCAGTTCAGCATAGCTAGAACCCCACAGCAAAATGGGGTTACTGAAAGGAAGAATAGGACCCTTATTGAAGCAGCCAGAACCATGTTGGCTGATGCCCACTTTCCTATAGCCTTTTGGGCTGAAGCTGTTAACACAGCTTGTTATGTTCAAAATAGGGCATTGGTCAACAAAATACATAATAAGACACCTTATGAGTTACTTTGGGGAAGAAAGCCAAATATTGGCTTTCTAAAGCCTTTTGGATGTCATGTAGTTGTTCTAGAAACTAGTGAGGCCCTAGGTAAGTTTGATTCAAAAGGTGATGAAGGCTACTTCATGGGTTATTCAGTGCAGAGTAAAGGATATAGGGTTTACATTAAAAAGGAAAAACGTATACTTGAAAAGGTACATGTTAGGTTTTTAGAAAGTAAACCTAGTGATCCTGAAAGTGGTCCAAATTGGTTGTTTGACTTAGAACCTTTATCTAGAGGTTTAAATTATATGCCTGTTACTGATCCAGACATTGTGAAGGAAACTTCAAGTGTTTTGGAAAAGAGAATTGGTAATGTTTCAGGTATACAGGTTGCTAAGAAGGATGGACCACCAGCAGTTGAGTCATCTCCCACAAAAGAATATGTTACACTTCCTATATGGACAGATGAGTATTATGCTGCTGCTACTGCTGCTAGGAAAGATAATGGTGGTGTTCAAATACCACCAAATACAAACATGCATGATTCTTCAGGCGCTGACAAAGGGAAATCAAGCGCTGACACGACCAATTCAGACGCTGATGGCTCAAACGCTGACAACAACAGTTCAAGCGTTGTTAGCCCAAGCGCTGACAAACAAGGTTCAGACTTTGGTGACACCTTTACACAGCTTTTCTCTTCCCATTTTGAACAGGGTGGCCCTTCCAATGTCCATGAAGAGATTTCTGTTGATCAAGAAGAATCTGAAGAAGATATTGGCAACATGGAGCGTGAAGTTGAGGACACTAGACTTTTTGAAGGAGGAGTTCTCACCTCCACAGCAAAGGATCACCCCACATCTCAGATCATTGGTGATGTTATGGCTCCAGTTCAGACAAGAAGATCCCATCAAAGTCTTGGTGGATTTATTGCCAATAAACACAAGAAGGTTGATACCCCTCTTGTACAAGCATGTTTGTTTGCCTGTTTTCTGTCACAGGAAGAACCCAAGAAAATTTTTGATGCTCTCAAAGAACCAAGTTGGGTGGAAGCAATGCAGGATGAGCTTCACCAATTTGCTATACAGGATGTTTGGGAGCTGGTTGATTGTCCTAGATATGTGAGACCAATTGGGACAAGATGGGTTCTAAGGAACAAGAAAGATGAAAGGGGCATTGTGGTCAGAAACAAGGCACGTTTGGTAGCTCAGGGATATACACAAGAGGAAGGCATAGATTATGAAGAAGTCTTTGCTCCAGTTGCAAGAATTGAAGCTATCAGAATTTTCTTAGCTTATGCATCTTGCATGAACTTCACTATTTATCAAATGGATGTGAAGAGTGCTTTCCTCTATGGGACAATTGTTGAGGAGGTATATGTCATGCAACCTCCTGGTTTTGAAGATCCTGAGAATCCAGACAAGGTTTATAGAGTGAAGAAAGCTATGTATGGACTTCATCAAGCCCCAAGAGCATGGTATAGTACATTGTCCACCTACTTGGTGGAAAATGGTTTCAAGAGGGGCACCATAGATCAGACACTATTTACAAAGAAGAAAGGAAAACATGTGTTGCTTGTGCAGGTCTATGTTGATGACATCATTTTTGGGTCTACTGATCCAAAAATGAGTGAGGACTTTTCCAAGCTCATGACAGATAAATTCAAGATGAGTGCAATGGGTGAGATGAACTTCTTTCTAGGTTTACAAGTTCAGCAGAAAGAAGATGGTATCTTCATCTCCCAAGACAAGTATGTAGCTGAAATCTTGAAGAAATATGGTTTTTCTCCACATGAGAAGGAGGCTTCCACTCCTATGGATAGGCAACACCCTTGGGGAAAAATTGGAGCTGGAAAGGATGTGGATGTTAGGCACTATAGATCAATGATTGGATCATTGATGTATCTTACAGCCTCAAGACCTGACATCATGTTTGCTGTGTGTGCATGTGCACGCCATCAAGTGACTCCCAAAGAATGTCACCTTTTTGCTGTGAAGAGAATTTTTAGGTACCTAAGATGTTATCCAGATCTTGGCTTGTGGTACCCAAAAGATTCTCCATTTGATCTTATTGCATATTCAGACAGTGACTATGGTGGTGACAAGTTTGATAGGAAATCCACAACTGGTGGATGCCAATTTCTTGGGAGTAGATTGATATCTTTGCAATGCAAGAAACAAACAGTGGTGGCCAACTCTACAACTGAAGCAGAATATGTTGCAGCAGCTGCTTGTTGTGGACAAGTCTTATGGATTCAGAACCAGCTGTTGGATTATGGGTATAATTTTATGCATATCAAGATTTTTGTAGACAATAACAGTACTTTATGCATTATTAAAAATCCTGTACATCATTCTAAAACCAAACACATAGAAATTAGACATCATTTTATAAGAGATTGCTTTGAGAAAGGTTTAATACAACCAGATAGGGTAGATACAGAAGATAATGTGGCTGATTTATTAACTAAACCTTTTGATGCTGGAAGATTTCAATATTTGGTAACAAATATTGGAATGGTTAATCTCACTTAATATGTGTTTTGGAATCTTTTTGTAAAAGTATGTACAGGATAATGCATTGTTATTTGTCTTTGTGATGATTTAGATTTTCCACTTTATTTTTCTAACACTGACAAAGGTAAATGTAACGCTGTCAAGTGTTATTTTGCCGTTGTTAGAGATATTATTGTCTAACGCTGACAAGAGTTCCTTCAACGCTGATACGTGTTGTCGGGACGCTGTCAGCAACAAATGTTAGTTTTGTGGTTTTCATCTAAATGTGTAGGTAGGTGGTAGCTTTATGCCATTGGATACAGAGTTGCTTATGGATCTTTGGAGAGCTATTTGGACATGTTTTGTTTATGGATGATGGTTGGAATATTTATATTCCTATCTTGACATAAATTTTTAATGTTCATATATATTTTGAGAACTCATGTATCATAGTTTAAGGGGAGGTTTAAGGAACCTTTAGGACTCTTGGGTATTCTTACAATACTCTCATCACAATTCTAGATTGTGTCCACAGGTGAGTATGGGTTAGTTTTACTAAACCATGAGGCACTGTAGCATGCATAGTATATCAACTTTTCATGCTGCAAAGACATTTTTGGCCTAGAATTGGTTGTGGTCTGATGGGAGACTTGGGAATACTTTTGTTATGGGTTTACCTGGGAGTTACAAAGAATTTTGTGAAATAACTTTGTTGGTAAGTATTTTGGTTAGCAAGGGACTCTAGAGGACATTTGTGTCTATCTTGCTTATGCAAGTGTGCATAAATGGACAGTGCTTGCCGCCCAGTAATTATTATCAACTTGTAAGATATTTCCCTTAGGATAAATTACTTTGTTAAGGTCTTTTTCTTTTTAAATATTTTTATTTTTAGACGCTGACAAGTTTTTCTCCAAACGCTGTTACGTCCAATCGTGACGCTGACAAGGCTTTAGGCAAACGCTGACAAGGAAATATAGCCGTTGGGCGCTGATGGGCTATTTTTGACCGTTGACGCCTAGTGGGCCCTACCCAGTTGTTATTTTTGACTAATCTTTGGCCGTAATTTTGGGGAGTTGTTACTTTTAATTAATGCATGAGATAAGTTATATTTGATTCAATATTTTCATCATTGCTATTTGAATATAACTGCCTCATTTTTGACCAATCAAAATCATGCATCTCTCCTATAAATTTGGCTAATCTTTTTATTCTGGGTATTCATATTTTCTTGTCTAACATTTTTCTCCTAGATTTTTCCCATATCACTTAACCTAAAACAGCTTTCAAACATGGCACCCAAATTCAACTCAAAGAATTTAACATTGGAGTTCAAGAGCCAACACAATATGGTAGCTTACTTGACTGCTGATGATGACTTGTTTCCTCAGTATTCACAGATGGTGGCATTTTTAAATGCATCTTCATTGAGGTATGCACTTTCTCATACACCATTAGTCCCTGTCGCACACATTAGACAGTTTTGGAACACTGCTAGTTCCACAACAGCTAATGGAGTGACCACATTAACATCTACTGTTCATGAAAGAACATGGGTGGTCACTGAAGCTTTGGTTCGCCAAGCTTTGCGTCTTGATGACGCTGATGGTGTGACTACCCTTGCCATTGCAACAATAGAACAAGGTCTTAGGGAATTGGGTTATCCTATTCCTGCTGATGTCACTTTAAATAAATATCATAAGCAGGAATTTCCCTTTGACTGGAAATATTTGATACATGTCCTTTTACAATGCTTAAGTCCAAAATGTACTTCTTTTAATGAAATAAACAGGTCAATTGCAAGTGCTTTGGTTTGTATAACACGTGGGCTTAAGTATATTTTTTCAAAAATGATTTTTGAAGGGATGTGTAAAAATAAGGGAAGTAAAATGACTTTGGCTTACCCTAGATTTTTGCAAATGGTCTTTGATTTACAAGAGTATTGTTCTAGGGATCATGACACTTTTTATGAGATCCCTAAACAACAGAAAACCATTTTTGCTAAAATGAGCTCCACAAACGAATCCATACCTCTTACCCAACCCATGCTTGAAGTAATTCAGGCTGCTCAACCACAACCACAACCAGACCCTGAACCCCAACTTGAGCCTATTCATGAACCATTACCTTCACCTGAAAACATGGACATTGACCAACCCAACGCTGACACTCACAATGTGGGCGCTGACACAGCCAATCCCAACACTGATACAATCCCTGAACAATCCCAAACACCCCTTAACCAACCAACACCAACACAATCTACTTCATCTTCCACCCCATTACAATCTAGGTTGAATAAACGCCAAAGGGTTACTGGAGTGTTCTCCTCTAGTGATCCTAGCCTTGTAGCAGAGAGAACCACCTCCACAAGTGTGGCTGGTGACATGGGTGAGGCTGGGGCTATTGACACAGGCTTAGATGCTGGTCAAGACAGTCCCAACATCATTAAGACCTCATCCATGCCCGATGATTCTATTTTGGGAGGTCAAATCCCCATTCTAGCTGAGGGCAGGTTGGAACCTATGACAATAAATGAATTGACGGCTGCTGTCATTAGCTTGCAAAAGCAAAATGTCAGCCTTGTACAAATTGTCAACAAACAGGGACGTGAACTCCAAGTTTTGAGAGAGAGGGTCACTGTTTTGGAGAATCCAAGTAGCAGGAGTCTAATGGAGGAATCTTCCAAAGGGGAGGATGAAGAGGATGAGGAGGATGAGCTGATTCATACAGCTAGTGAGAAGAGTTCAGAGAAGAGTTCACAATTTAGTGAGTCTTTACAGGTTGCTGAAGCTCTCACCAACTTGAAGAAGCACCCAGTTATTGATACATCCAAGGTGACACCATTAAACTTGGAAGGAACTTTCAAAGAAACATTGGGCGCTGATACAGGTTTGAACGCTGACACATCCAGCGCTGACAAAGGTAATCGTGGCGCTGATAGGAGTAACTTGAACGCTGATAAAGTTGCAGGTGGTGTTGATGTATTCCAGCCATCAACAATCATCAAAGATGTGTCCACACAGGTTTCTTCTTCTACTTTACCAATTATTGATCCAAAAGACAAAGGTAAAGGGATTCTGATTGAAGAAGATGTTCCAAAGAAAGATGCAGCACAAATTGCATTTGATGAACAGTTGGCTGCACAACTTGTGGAAAGAGATTTGAAGAGGAGTAGAAGATCACCATTTGTTGTTTCTGAGAGTGAGGAAGAAAGTGGTGATGATAAAGAAGGTGATAGCTCAGATTCAAGTATTCAAATTATTGAAGATCCAGAAAGGCTTGAATATGGGGATGAGCTTGCAAAGGAAAGGTTGAGTGAGTTGAAGAATCAGATTGATTGGGACCTATCAGAAATCATCAGAATGTACCATGCTTGGGAAGACAAGGTTATGGACAACCCAGGGATGAGCTTGTCAGATCAAATTTGGGGGTTGGAAGTACTTCTCAGGGTACAAGATGACATAAAGGTGATTATGAGGTTTAATGCACAAGAGGTCAAGACCTGGCTCAAGAGAGATAGAAGGCAGTTGTACTATAAGTTGCTTAGATGTCATCAGCCTAATTGGACATCAAAGAAGTTGCTGGCTTTATCTTTTGAGGAGTTAGAGTATAGGGCACATCCTATTTGGAGGAAGGTGCAAGAACAGAATGTCTACAAGTTTCTTTCAGAAGAAAGGAAACAAGAGCTTGCTGAGGAAATGCAGATTCAAAAGGAAATGAGGATTGCTCAAAGACCAGTGAAGAAAGGAGATCCTTTCCAATTTCCTAAAGATATGGATGTGTATTTTCCAACTGAAGGTGTAATAAGGAAGCATCTCAAGCTTTCTCCATTGGAAGCTTCAGATTTGGTTAATGTAGTACCTCTAGATGACAGAAATCCAATCATCAGTTTTGATGAAGATGAGTGTGGATTTTGGAAGATTGGAAGATTTGGAAAGGAGGTACATACTTTCACTTCAGTTATTTCTATATTTGCAAGCATAGACAGGGAAGACTTGGTGCATCTATGGAGATTAATAGAGGCCAAGTATACAGCTGAAGCACCTACTTCAGCAAATGGAATAAGACTTTGGAACACATTTATGACTTTATGTGGTCCAAAAGAAGCAGATCCTGCCATATGGAAGGATCTTGAAGATGATCTCAGTAATCTTCATTGGAGGCTGTATTCTACTTGTGGTGTATTTCATATGAGCTCTACAAAGTTTTCAGAATATCTACTTGTGGATGCTGACTATTTCTTGTCCAAAGAAGTGTTGGAGAAGATGCTAGAGACACCCTTGGAGATTGATTATACTAGTGACGTGGCCAAGGACTTGATCAGATATGTTTATCACCAACATAAGAAGTTTTTGCAAGATTCCTCCTAAGCCTTAAGTTTTTATTCAGAAACTTGATCATTGGAATGGATATCAAGTTTAGGGGAGGATTGTTGGGAATAAAATATGGGTCAGTTCACTAGACGCTGATAAGAAGAATGTCAACGCTGATAGGATGACATTGGACGCTGACAGCCAAGCGTTGACATTGAAGAAGTCAACGCTAACAGCCTTGAAGATTGACACTGATGGAATATCTTCATACGTATCTTTTGTTTATTTGTTTCTTTATTTATGTATGGTAAAGATAAGCACAACATTGTATTTTCTATTATTATCTTTACCTAGAATAGTTGATTCGTAGCTTATTGTACAAGACTTCTTGTTCTATAAAAGAAGGTCTTTTAGGTTAAAGTTATATATAAGTTTTCATAAGTATTCGCAAGTTAAAACTCTTTCATTGTAATCAAGCACGATCGTTCTAATACAAGTGAAAGTTTGTTTAACATCTTTGTGTTTTAGATCAAGTGTTAATTCCGCATAACACTTTGTTACTTTATTCATAAGCAAAGGTTTCTCTACGTGTAGTACTTGATCTAATCTCGTATACACAAAGCTTAATCGATCTAAGTTTGGGATCAACACTGAGTTTCCGTTGAAGCACCACATGATTCAGCAAGTGCAAACTAACCCATTCCGTGGATTGCCTGATGATGATGCCAACAAACACCTCGACAAGTTCATTACAATCACCCAAAGCATGAAGTTGGCTGGTGCCACAATGGATGAACTTCGCCTACAACTCTTTCCACACACTTTATTACATCATGCCGAGAAATGGTTTGATCGTCTCCCGAAGAATTCTATTCACACTTGGGATGACATGACTCAACGCTTTTTGTCGCGCTAGTTTCCACCATCCATGGTCACAAGCCTTCGCAATCAGATCAACGGTTTCATGCAAGATCCCGATGAATCTCTTTTTGATGCTTGGGAGAGATATAATGTCTTGATCGATAGATGTCCAAACCACAACATGCTCCCTGTGACCTTAATCGATACTTTCTACAACGGTTTGACTTTTCGAGATCGTGATACGATTAATGCAGCCGCCGGTGGCACATTCATGAAAAGGAGACCCGAGGAGTGTAGAGAGCTAATTGAGAACATGACTAATCACCACAAAAACTGGGATTCCTCTGCTTCTTCAAGGAACAATCCGAGAGTCAATGTTTCCTCCACTTCAGCAAACCCTGATATGACCGAACTCACCCGTGTGCTGACTGAAATGAGCAGAAGTATGCAACTCTTGGCTTCAAACCAACAACAACAACAGGTTAAAGCTGTTGCTACTCCTTGTGAAACATGCGACGGTCCTCACTCATACACCGATTGTCCTTCAACTCAAGGAAATCCGGAAAATGTGTATGCAGCTTATGGTAATTATTCACCGGAAAATTACCAAGCTCGACAAGGGGATAGAAATCTGCTGAGTTACCGGTCCAACAACTACCTTTCACCCGGTTTTTCTCCTCAAAACCAAAATCCCGCCAACAACTATAATAGAAGCAACCAAATCCCACCAAGAGCTTCTAATCCTTATCACCCACCCGCCCAACAAACCCCACCCATTAATACCGATGTTGAAGCCATCATGAGAACCCAAAGTGAGCAAATCAAGAATCTGCAGAGCCAAATTATCAATCTTAAAGAAATGAGATAAGATCCGAGCTTCGAAATGATATTCAATCCTCCTTCAGCAATCAAACCAATGATTTGAAGAATATGCTTGCTAGTTTCTTACCCCCTGCTCAACCTTCTTCTTCGAGTTCTCTACCTTCAAACACCGTCACCAATCCGCGAGCTAATGTGAGTGCTATTACTACCCGTAGTGGAGTCACCATCGTAGGACCACCAACCCCACCCTCATCATCTACACCTCCTCCACCACCATTTGTACCTACTCCTCCTACACCAAGTATTAGTACACCATTACCGTCTCCGCCTCGACGTGATGAAGTTCCTAGGAATGACACTTCAACATCTCAACCTTTACCTACACCTGCACCTTCACCACCCAAACCCAATATCCCTTATCCCTCTCGTATAGGCAAGACCAACATGCTAACCAAAGAGGACTCTGAAGTGGCACGCTATGTGAAGATGATTTCTCAAATGAACTTCAACATTAGCTTTCTTGAAGCACTTGTCCACATGCCCAAATTTGTTAAAGCATTTAGGGAATTGCTTAACAAGAAGGAGAAGCTGATTGAACTCACCAACACACGCTTAAATGAAAACTGCTCTGCAGTTATTCTTAAAGAACTTCCGGAAAAGCTTGGAGATCCCGGTCGTTTCGTGTTGCCTTGCGTGTTCAACAAAACCGAAGAATTTACTGCCCTTGCTGATCTTGGGGCCAGTATTAATTTGATGCCATTGAGTGTTTGGAAAACACTATCATTACCCGACCTCACTCCCACAAAGATGACTCTTGAACTTGCAAACCGCACTCTCGCTTACCCCGTTGGTATAGCCGAAGACGTGTTCATAAAAGTTGGCACATTTACTTTCCCGGTCGATTTTGTAGTTGTTGATTATGAAATGGACCCTCGTATTCCTTTAATACTTGGTCGGCCATTCTTGAGAACCGGACGAGCCTTAGTGGATGCGTCCGAAGGTGAGTTAATCTTAAGAGTCGGGGATGATGCACAAGTTTTTAAAATGGGGAAGCTTACAAGTACAACTTTTGGAGGCCGCGAATCAGTGAATATGATTAATGTGCTCGATGACTTTACCATCTACGACAATCCTCTATTCGACTCTTACATCGACAATCCACTTTTTCAAGATGATGAGGATGATTCTCTCCCTACTTTGGCAGCTTCTCCCATTTATGATTCTCCACCGGTCTTTGATGCTTATGATGATGATTCTAGCTCAGACTCGGATGATTATGATGACCTTACTTCTGAGTATCCCGATCTGCCCACGTATGATGATTTCGATGAGGCTGATACTCTTTCGAGCGATTCTTCACATGATGAAGATCCTCCGCCATCACTCGATCCTACTTTGGACGATTATTCATTTGAGGAAGACTTCTCTGCATTTCTTAATACTTACTTCCCTCATGAGAGTGATGCACCTCCTTTGGACTTTGAAGATTATCGTCTTGATCCTACTTTGGATTTGAAGCACATTCTTTCAAAGGAGAAGAAACCGGTCGACACCAATATCCGCAGCACGTATGAGTTAACACCTCTTTGTCCATCTTCTGAGGACGAGGTTGTGCTTCTTCACGGATCTTCTTCCCATTCTGCTGAGCCTGAGTGCTATTTTCCCCTAAAGGAAAAGGTGTTCGACCCCGGTATTGATATTCTGCAGCCATATCAGTATCCACCTGATGAAATAAAAGGAAATATCTTTGGAACTTATGGAAATCTGCTTGCACCACTTCAACCTTGCTTCCACCGTGCTCCATCACTACTTAAGGGAACCTTGCCTACTCTTCTTTGGCTTGCCTTGTTCGCCTTAAGCTTGTGCTACTTGATGGACGAAAACAATGTCTTTGATCCTGGTGGATATGTTTCATGCTTCTTCCGTTGATGATCAAGGTCGAGTCAGGCTAATGACTCGGTTAACAAAAATCAAGCGCTTCTTGGGAGGCAACCCATGTATCTATCTTTTCGCTTTCTGTATAATAAGTGAAGAGGGGAGACCCATTGGTGTTTTCTCTCTCCTCTCTTCTACTAATCAGGGATTCGCGCTTCAATGATCCACTCTTGATGATTCTTGACGACCCGTGATTCCGTGTTCTACTTCTTCCCGGTTCTATCCTAAACTCTTTTCGATTCACTATTTTATATTTTCTCAATATTAAAATAGGAATCTCTTTATTTGTCCCTTCCCTTAGCGAGATTTAAACAACGTTCACAATGTCCTAAGTGTAGGGGAGTTTACTCCCACATGCTTAAACATTGAGGACAATGTTTATATTAAGTGTAGGGGGGACTTCTATCGAAGTTAAGTGGTCTTTTCCTTGTTTTTGTCCTCATTTTAAACCGGAAAATCAATTTTTCAACATTTTTCAAAATTTTTGATCTATTTTGGCCTATTAGTTTTGTTAGAAATACGTTTTTAACGTATATTAGAAGTATCGGTCACTCCACAATATTATTTATGTTGTAATAGCTCGTAGTTAATGTTGCTTATTAAGTTAAGTAAGAAACCGACCCATGGGCTTGTCATGGGTCGGCCCAAGCCCAAATAGTGGCCTTGGATATAAATACCCCTTTCCACCATGGAAAGGGGTTGGTTGTTGATCATTCCACATATTCATTTGAATAAAATACACATAGTTTCTATCTCACTTTCTCTCACTAGTTTCTCTCTCTAGGAATCTTCAACCCACTTCATAGATTCATAGTTTATCAATATTCTACATTTGGTATCAAGAGCTATGGGGTGATTTAAGGTAATGATTTGTGTTGTTATTTAGTTTTTGATTGTATTAGTGTTCTTTAAGAAGATCCATCTTGATTCTTGGAGTTTTTGGTGATTTTGTGATTGGGATTAGTAGATAAGTATTAGTTTTTACTTATTTTAGTTGAAATCACAAAACTTTTTGGGTAACTTGGTAAAAATCTGGGTTTTTTCTTCATATTTTGGATCGACTGTTACTCGAACAAGGTTTCTGTTTCCCAGTAAAAGTTCCGAACCAAAAGTTCCGGATCAACAAAAGTTCCGGATCAAAAAGTTCCGAACCAAAAGTTCCGGATCAAGGAAAGTTCCGGATCAAAAAGTTCCGAACCAAAAGTTCTGGATCAAGGAAAGTTCCGGATCAAGGAAAGTTCCGGATCAAGGTAAAGTTCTGGATCAAGGGAAAGTTCCGGATCAAGGAAAGTTCCGGATCAAGGTAAAGTTCCGGATCAAGGGAAAGTTCCGGATCAAGGAAAGTTCCGGATCAAAGGAAAGTTCCGGATCAAGGAAAGTTCCGGATCAAATCTTCCGAACCAAAAGTTCCGGGTCAAGGAGTTCCGAGCCAAAATCTTCCGAATCAACACTTCCGAATCAACAAAAGTTCCGAATCAAGGGATATTTTACTTGTTTTTTTCGACAATTTTTTAGAGGATTTAATCTTGGTTTCTTACAACAAAAACTCAACACAATTCACAAACTTTACTTCACTGCTCGATCAACCGATAATCTTTGTCTCTTTGAAGTGAACAAAATGAATCCGAATTCATTAATGCCTCAGATGACATCACTTACGGACATTTCCGTCATTACGGGAACGGATAATCGCCCTCCAATGCTCATTAAATAAGTCTTTGAAGCATGGCAAGGCCGTATGATGTCATACCTTAAGGGAAAATCGACATATGGGAGGCTTATGGTTAAGTCAATTCTAAATGGTCCACTTGACTATGGTACCATCGTGGTTAACAATGTTACTCGACCAAGGGAGTTTGAAGAACTTACACCAGCTCAACAACTTGTTGCCGATGCAGACGAAAAGGCTCTTCAAACCATTCTCCAAGCTCTTCCACATGACATCTATCGAATGGTAAGTCAGTATACGGTGGCAAAGGATTTATGGGAACGTCTAAAGGTGTTGCTACAAGGTACGTCTCTTACCAAACAGGAAAGGGAATGTCAGTTGTATGATCTGTTTGATAGATTCACGTACAGCCCAGGGGAAACGCTTCACGACTATTACTTCAGATTCACTACTCTCATGAATGATCTGAATGTATACAATCTCGTGATTGCTCCATTCCAGGTTAACACCAAATTTTTGAATACTTTACCTCAAGCTGAATGGGGTGAGTATATTACCGATGTTAAGTTAACCAGGGATTTGCATAAGTGCAATTTGGATCAACTCTATGCTTTTCTTCAGCAGCATGAGAAACACGTGATCATGCACCGTTCGCCTCGAGGTATGTACCCTGATTCTTTAGCTTTTATGGCGAATCAACCAAGCTTGTCACACAACAACACTCCTTATATTTTGGGATACCAAGCCTATCATCCATCACCTTACATGACACCAAGCTTCCGCTAATATTCGATTCTACCGCAACCACCCACCTCACATCAGCAACAATATCGGTTTAATGCACCTTCATCACACTATGCTTCACAACCTCACCCAGCAAGCATTGCACCTTATACTCAGTCTTCATATTCTTCTTATCAAGAGAATGCAGCATATCCATCAAGCTACTCTGACCACATGAGTATTCCTTCTAGTGCTTATGCAGCTCAACAAGACCAAGCACTGTATTGTGATAATGATGAAGTCCCCATTCCTGAATTCAAACAAGGAACTGACCCAGTTGAAGTGTTAGCCACTATGTCTGCTTATCTCACAAGGACTTTAAGCAAACGAGGATTTAGAGGACCAGCTCCTACTAACAATCAGCTGAGGAATTCATCCAATTCTCGCCAACAAGCTACTATTGAGAATGGCAGGGTAATGGTTCAACCTATTCAACCATATCAGGGGAGAGCTACTACATCAACCACCAATGCACGCACGGTCAATCCTGCTCCAATGGTCAACACTCCTCCACGGGCTAATTCCACAGGCAAGTTGAGAATGATTACATGCTACAACTGTAAGGAAGAGGGTCACATGTCCAGGGATTGCAAGAAACCCAAGAGGAGAAGGGATGGTCAATGGTTTGCAGAGAAGATTTATCTGGTGAACGCTCAGGCACAAGGAAGGGAACTTGATGAAAAGGAGCTTGCATTTCTTGCTGATCCAGGGATTGCTGAACAAGACGTTGTCACCACACAGAATGCAGCATATCAAGCAGATGATCTTGATGCTTATGATTCAGACTGTGATGAACTTCAATCTGCACAGGCAGCTCTTGTGGCAACTATCTCTAGCTTAGGGCCAGAAAAAAGATCTGAGGTACTTATTAATACCACTGATAATACCACTGATACTAGTATTCAACCACATCAAGTTGTGCAAGAGCGTGCTGATTCGAATGAGTCTTTGGTGGTGAGTCTTCCAAATGAGGAGACAATCAATGATAGTAATATCAATGTTAGTCCCCAGACTTTGAGTGAATCACAACCGGGAGCCATTTCGCATACGCATACTCCTGCTCAACAAGATTTGGTCATGGTTCCTGCTACATTACTTAGCCAAATGAATGCTGCACTCTTAGAAACCCTAGCTAAGAATAAGAATTTGTCTGATGAGCTTGCCTTATGCAACGAGAAAGTTCAAACTTTAGAATTAGTTCCTTCGTCTAGTGTTCTAACTAATCCCGAATATCATCATTTTCGAAACAAACAAATGGGTCATTTGCAGGAAATTAAAACTTTAAGAGCAGATCTTTCTAACGAACTTAAAGAGAAAGAGTTAGTGGTCACTAATTTTCAAAAACTTCAAACGGATTTTGAGTTACTCGAGTCTAAGAAGAATGAAATGGAAATTAATGCGGCTAATAAGATTAGAAGTCTAGATTATTTGCTTTTAAGACAATACGCTACCTCTCAACTAGTGCACTTATTTGATGCTTCGTTTAGAGAATTTAACTTATCACATCAAAAAGGCCTTCCCCCTAACCCACGGTATGCAAAACAAGCTTTTATCCATAGTCCAAGACTTTATAATGCAACCCAATTAGGATTGGTCTTAGACCCGATTGTTATTTTTGATGATCGCACAAGTAAGGATCTAGTTGATGAGGATCGGTCATACAACTTTGCAAAATATCCCGAGTGTGATTATTTTAAAATGAATCAGGAGCTTGCAAAACGTATTTTAGAATTCGCTTCCATATGGATAAAGATCTCATCACAGCACCAACCTACATGTTAAATGAAGAAAACCCTAGTACACTTCCTACACTTGTCAAAATGGAAGGACCTAAGGAAATTCCAAAGGATCTTCCACCTGTTAGCACTGTATGGTTAAACTTGCAAGAGATTAATCAATACTTTGCTAGTTTTGACAAGGTCATTTTGGAATGTACGACTTCAAATGGCCTAAACGCCGGAGAATGGGCTTTCGAACACATGAACGAGGTGTTTAAGAATGAGATCAATCCTTTTGTCGAAAGTCTAAAAGGAAGTTTTGCATCTTTTAAAGAAAATCTTGAGTTTGAAATTGGAGAAGTTCAAAAAGTGTTTTATGAAATGGACACCGCTTACGAACTACAACTAATTGAAAAGGAAAAGATTTTATCCGAATATGACCGATTCTTGTCCCAAGTAATTTCGTGTGATGTGCTTACTACTGTAAATGTCAATTATTCGAATGAGCTTACATCCGCTATGATTAAATGTGATGATGTGAATATTTGTGATGATGTGTGTGATCTCTCTGTAAATGTTGCTGATACTGTAAATGAGGTAGATAATCATTCTTGTCACGAATCTAACGCTGAATTTTTAAAGCTACAAGATTCTTACAATTTACTTCCAAAACGCTTTAATCAACTTGAACAACATTGTATATCTTTAGAATTAAAACAACAAACTCAAAATGAGGATCTTTTGATAACAAATGGTTGTGAAAACAGTGTTGAGACGAGTGACAAGATGATTGCAATAGTTAAGGCATTAGAGGAAGAGATTATGAGATTGAAGAGAGATGTGTCATCAAATGAAACACTAAAATTGGAACTAGAGGCTGCAGAGTCTAAAAACCAGGTCTTAGAAATTAGACTCTCGTCTATTCTAGGAGAGATGGATCAGGCAAGACAGGGACTATCCGCTCTTTATGGTTCAATAGAAGAACGCTTAGCTTTTAATGCAGCACAGCAACAATCTTATGTTGAACAACTGAACCAAAAGTGTGAGGAAATCTCTGACTTAAACATCCAGCTCATTGACAAAAACATGGTTTTGGCCGAGTTAAAGGAGACACTTCTTCTCACCCGACAAGAAGCTGTTAATAACTTAGCTACCAACTCTGCACCGTCCTCTAGTGCTCCAACAACCAAGTCAGTAGTGCTTTATAAGAACCCGCTCCATAAGAAAAACTCGATTACCTACGATGATTATATGAGGAATGCAATTAAGCATGTAGATCTTGTTAGGGATATTTTAGACGATCTTTATGCCTTAGATCCCTCAAGTAGCTACTATTACTCAGCTCATGAATACATTAAGCGAGTTCAATATTGCTTAGCATATTTTCAATACATAGGTAAAACAGGTTCTGCACTACTCACTAATCGACCCATTGTTGTAACTCCATTCAATAAGACCCCAGGAGCAAAACCGTTATTGGCACCATCAAGTAAGGCACCTTTAAAATCTGTTGCTAATATTCCCACTTTGCCTTCTACAGGAGTAAAAGAGTCTACTAAGGCTAAAGGATCGCCAATCAAGAAAGATAAGATCAAGCCCTCCACTAGTAGTACGAACAAGAAGAAAGTAGAAGCACACCATAGGAATGTTAGTTCAGTTTTAAATAAAAAGAATCATGTTAAGACTAAAAGCTATGCGCCTGTGCAGAAGCCTAAACCATTTGTGAATTCTGATTTAAAAAGTTGGAATTGTAATGAATGTATGTTTTCCCAACGTGATGATTTGTGTCTCATTGATCATGTGAATGAAATGAATGACATTAGGAATGATCTTGAATGGAAGCCAACTGGTAGAACTCGTGCCCAAGTTGGATGGCAATGGCGTCCCACTGGTAGGACCTTTACATTAGATGGAAAAATGTGCCCTTTAACTAGGAATGCATCCATTGAGGTTAGGTCTCAGCGTCCTTTAGTTAGGAACACTAGCACTACAGTATGGAAACCACGCCCTTTAATTAGGTCAGCCCCCACTATAGTGCCTATCAGTGAAGAAATACCTCAGGATTTAAGCCAACTAGAATCTACACCACCAACTAGGAAGAAGGCTAGGAAATCTAAGAAACCTAGAGTTAGCAAATCTAAGATTATTAAATCTGTACCTGCTAATAACAAGGAACATTCAGATTCCGAAACCTATACATTGTCCTCGTCTGGTGATATTTTCAGGTGGTCCAAATCATCCTCTGGTATTTGGACTCCGGTTGTTCAAAGCATATGACCGGAGATCGCTCGATGCTCCGAAATTTCGTCAGCAAGTTTCTTGGAACGGTTAAATTCGGTAATGATCATATTGCAAAGATAATGGGGTATGGTGAATATCAGATTGGAAACGTTACGATTTCAAGGGTATACTATGTAGAAGGTCTTGGTCATAATTCATTTCCGGTAGGACAGTTTTGTGATTCCAACCTAGAGGTTGCTTTTCGACAACATACTTGTTTCATCCGCAACTTGGAAGGAAAAGATTTGTTGAAGGGGTCTCGTGGTGCAAATCTTTATACTTTGTCCTTACAAGACATGATGGCCGCCTCTCCAGTATGTCTTCTCTCTAAAGCATCTAAGACCAAGTCATGGTTATGGCATCGCTAATTATCTCATCTCAACTTTGATGCTATTAATCATCTGGCTAAAAACGAATTTGTTCGTGGTCTTCCAAAGCTCAAATTTCACAAGGACCATTTATGTTCCGCGTGTTCAAGGGGGAAAAGTACCAAGAAATCATACAAGCCCAAAGCTGAAGACACCAATCAAGAAAAACTTCATCTTTTGCATATGGATCTTTGTGGACCAATGAGAACTGAAAGTGTGAGCGGTAAGAAATTCATTCTTGTTATTGTGGATGATTTCTCCAGGTTTACATGGGTTAGATTTCTACGTACAAAGGATGAAGCACCGAAGGCTATCATCACTTTTCTGAAATTCATTCAGGTACGTTTAAATACTACTGTCCGCCGTATTCGTACAGATAATGGAACAGAGTTCGTCAACCAGACTCTTCGTGCTTACTATGAAGATGTTGGTATCTCACATGAAACATCCGCTGCACGCACTCCACAACAAAACGGTGTCGTTGAAAGACGGAATCGTACGCTTATGGAAGCTGCTAGGACTATGTTGATTTATGCGAACGCTCCATTGTTCTTGTGGGCAGAAGCTATATCTATTGCATGTTTCACCCAAAACCGCTCTATCATTCGGAAACGCCATGGAAAAACACCTTACGAGCTTCTACATGATCGTAAACCCGATGTTTCATTTTTTTCATGTGTTTGGTGCTCTTTGTTATCGAAACATTAATAGTGAGAAATTGGGCAAACTTCAACCGAAAGCCGATATAGGTATTTTCATTGGTTACTCACCCTCTAAGAAAGCATACCGAATTTACAACCGTCGTCTTGGTAAGATCGTAGAAACTATGGACGCAGATTTCGATGAGCTGACAGCGATGGCTTCTGAGCAACGCAGCTCTGAACCCGCGCTTCATGAGATGGGAACCGGTGCTATTAGTTCCGGATTAGTTCCCAATAATCCTACTTCTACATCATTTTTACCACCTACAAGGCCCGAGTGGGATAAACTATTTCAACCGTTGTTTGATGAATTCTTTGATCCCCCAAATGATGAAGTTCCAGTGATAGCTCCAAACCCTGAAGTTGTTGCTCAAGCAAATGAAGCTTTATCTAATGCATCTTCAATTAACATTGAACCGGATGCACCTTTACCAAGTGATTCTCAAACTACACCTGAATCGTCACCCATACTTGTGCCTAATGATGTTGAAGAGGATTCTATTGATCACGATTTGGAATATGCTCACCTACAAGAGCTTCCTTTCTTTGGTGTACCGATACCTGAAAACCCTTCAGCCGCGTCTACCTCAAAAGAAGCTCCTTCAATTGTTCACTCCAGACCACCACGGATTGAAAATCATAGCACCAAATGGACAAAAGATCACCCAATTAGGAATGTCATTAGACATCTCGATCGACCAGTCTCTACACGCCATCAATTACAAGAGAGTGCACTCTATTGCTACTTTGATGCATTTCTCTCCGAAGTTGAACCTAAAAATTGGCAACAGGCTATGACTCAATCATCTTGGATTGAAGCCATGCAGGAGGAACTAAATGAATTCCAAAGACTTGAAGTATGGGAATTAGTTCCTCTCCCTGACAAGGTTAACATCCTTACTTTGTTGTGGGTTTATAAGGTTAAACTCGATGAGATGGGTGCATTATTAAAGAATAAGGCTAGATTGGTCGCTAGAGGATACAAACAAGCCTTGGGTATATACTTTGAAGAATCTTTTGCTCTGGTTGCAAGATTGGAGGCTATTAGACTATTCCTTGCGTATGCTGCTCATATGAACATGATCGTCTATCAAATGGATGTGAAGACGGCATTTTTGAACGGTGAACTAAGGGAAGAAGTCTATGTTAGTCAGCCGGATGGGTTCGTTAGCACGGAGTTTCCTAATCATGTGTACAAGCTTAAGAAGGCTCTCTATGGGTTGAAACAAGCTCCACGCGCGTGGTATGATCTCCTTTCAACATATCTCATTTCGGAAGGCTTCTCCAAAGGCAAGGTGGACCCCACTCTATTCACTCTCAAGGAGGACAACGACATGATACTGGTACAAATTTATGTTGATGATGTAATATTTGCTGCCTCTTACATAGAATTGTCCAAACGCTTTAAGAAGATAATGTCCACACGCTTTCAGATGTCGATGATGGGAAAAATTTCATTTTTCTTAGGATTACAAATTTCTCAGAATCCCAGAGGCATCTTTATTAATCAATACAAATATGCTCTAGAATCTTTAAAGAAATATAATTTTGAAAATTGTGACCCCGTGGACACTCCAATGGTGGAGAAATCCAAGTTAGATGAAGATAGGAATGGGATTATTGTCGATCCAAAACTTTACCGTGGGATGATCGGCACCCTTCTCTATCTGACTGCTAGCAGGCCTGATTTGCAATTTGCTGTATGCATGTGTGCCCGTTATCAGGCTCGGCCTACCGAAAAGCACCAACATGTTGTTAAAAGGATCTTTCGGTATCTCAAAGGAACACTTCATCGTGGTCTATGGTATCCGAAAGATTCCTCTATTGCTTTAATATCATACGCAGATGCCGATCATGCTGGGTGTCAAGACACGAGGCGTATCACTTTTGGATCTGTGCAACTCCTTGGAGACAGATTGATTAGTTGGTCTTCAAAAAGGCAGAAAAGCGCTGCAAGTTCTAGCACGGAGGCTGAATACATCGCCATGTCCGATTGTTATGCTCAAGTCCTTTGGATGAGATAACAACTAACTGACTACGGTTTGGGATACAACAAAATCCCGATGTATTGTGACAACAAGAGCGCCATTGCCCTTTGCTGCAACTACGTTCAACACTCCCGGGCCAAGCACATAGACATTCGCTACCATTTCATTAAAGAGCAGGTGGAGAACGGAGTGATCGAGCTGTATTTTGTCACTAATGAGTATCAGCTGGCAGATATGTTCACCAAAGCTTTAGATCGAGGACGAATCGAGTTTTTGATCGACAAACTTGGCATGAAATCATTCACTCCGGCGACTCTCAAAGAATTGGAAGAAGAATCAGCTGAATAGTGGTGGTAAACTATTCAGGCGTATCCTTTGTTCGTGATCATGTATATTATCGTATATATATAAACCACAAAAAGAAAATACAAAAATATAAAACCAAGAAAAACCATAAAAAATATAAAACCTACAAAAACCATAAAAATTATAAAATCAAGAAAAACCAAAAATATTTTTTCGTTTTTTAAATCGGGCATGTCTTTTAGTACGGTAATATTTACGGCTTTAGAAATGTCGATCAATATTGACACGGCGCCATAAATAGAGTCCGTATAAAAGTTGTACATTTTTAAAACATGCCCATTAAGGCTTGTAGTTATTTCAGACTGCAACCCGGTTTTCATATTAAAGTCACGTATTTCCTTGCAAAACGTTGGCTCACAACGGGAATTAATTTTCTCGGGCATGATTTACAAGCCAAATCATGCAAAGGGATCAAGTTTACTTTACAACTTGGTCTAACACGAGTTAGTGTACGTCTCAGTGCATTAATTTGTCAAAATAAGAGAAATCTTATTGCCACCACGAATCAATCTTTTTCAAGATACTAATTGGAAATGCTTTCATCAATATTTGACTCTTTAAACAATGACTACAGCTCTTTAAATAGAAAACGGGTCATCGTTTAATGGGGAGAAAATATTAAATCATTTTCGTCATCAAAACGATTTTTCAAAAGTGTTTGTGGAAAATTAATTGGATAAATGGTTTATGAGTGGTCTTGCTTTAGAATACGACTTGTGCTCGTTCAATGTGATAGGAATTGCTTTAAGATCTTGGATATTTTCTAATAGGTTGCGATGCTTAAGTTGTGTGAAGGTTAAGTTGGCGAAATTTAACAATGGTTAGGAAAAATGAAAAGTTATAAACCAAAAAGGAAAAGAAAAGAAAAGTGTAGGGATTTAAAATGACTAAGGGAGAAAGTTGAATTTTGACCTAAGTCAAACCAACCCCCCCCCCCCCCCCCCCCCGTTTTTCTTATCTTCATTGTTTCTGTCTCATATTTTCTTTCCGCCATTGATACACACATTCAAGCTTTTACATACTCTCGATTCTAATCATCCAATCCATTTCATTCGATCAAAAAAGGTACTAACATCGAATCTTTAACATATAATTCGCCTAAATTCATCATTTAATCTGTTAATTGATTTAGGTAAATCAACTTTATCAAATTAGGGTTCGTTGGCCTAATTAGGGATTAATTGATTAGGGTTTTAGGTGGGTTTTACTCGGAATAGCATTAGAAGATATTTTGTTGCCTTAGCATGCCTTAAAACTCACAAACGCGCCTAGATTAATCATTAATAGGGTGCGTTAAGTTCTTCCGGATGAACAAGGATTATGAACTTCCGAATGAAGGAAGTTCCGGATGAACTTCCGAATGAAGGAAGTTCCGGATGAACTTCCGAATGAAGGAAGTTCCGGATGAACTTCCGAATGAAGGAAGTTCCGAATGAACTTCAGAATGAAGGAAGTTCCGAATGAACTTCCGAATGAAGAAGTTCCGAGTGAACTTCCGAATGAAGAAGTTCCGAGTGAACTTCCAAATGAAGAAGTTCCGAATGAACTTTCGAATGAAGAAAGTTCCGAGTGAACTTCCGAATGAAGAAGTTCCGAGTGAACTTCCGAATGAAGAAGTTCCGAATGAACTTCCGAATGAAGAAGTTCCGAGTGAACTTCCGAATGAAGAAGTTCCGGATGAACTTCCGAATGAAGAAGTTCCGGATGAACTTTCGAATGAAGAAGTTCCGGACGAACTTCCGAATGAAGAGTTCCGGACGAACTTCCGAATGAAGGACTTCCGAATGAAGGACTTCCGAATGAAGGACTTCGGAATGAAGAGTTCCGAATGAAGGACTTCCGAATGAAGAGTTCCCAATGAAGAGTTCCCAATGAAGAGTTCCGGATGAAGGGTTATTTGATTGATAGTTGTTAGCCTGTTATAAGTACTTGTTGAAATGTATTATGCTTAGAAGTCATAATGATGTATATCTATATATTTTTGTGCATCAACCTTTCATGTCTTATCTTAAGCAGATACGATGACTAATCCAACAGTACAAGCAATCCAAGACTCTAGAGCAGCCGCAATTGCCGAAGCAAGAGCCCTCAAGTTCATACCAAACAATTACCGGTTGAAGCAAGTCTCAAAATCCACTCACCATGGATTTAAAGTAGCCATAGCAATCCTTGATCACTCTCACTTTAAGAATGCTTTAAGGAGTACTGCCTCGGTGCCATATGATTACATGTATGAGTTCTGGGCTACCAAGGAAAGCACTTCAAACAATATCACCTTCACTCTCGACAACAAGCAGCAGACACTTACTGTTTCAGACTTCCGTAAGATATTTGGCATTCGGGATACACCCAAAGGTATGTCATTTTCGAGGGATCCCACTAAAGACGAACTCATGGAGATGTTCGAGGCTCTTGGATGTCCTGACATACGAGTTATGTCTGAGTTTACCACCGCTAAAGTGGGTCAACCTTGGAGAGCAATCTTGGGTATTCTCCGTAGATGTCTTACACCTAAGACAAGTGGGCATGATGCTTTGCGTGGTCCAATTATGAACATCTTTCATGGAATGTACAAAGGCTCAAATGCGGACTATGCATTGTTGTGGGAAGAATTTAACTTTCAACTCTTCCAAAACAAGAAGCTGAAGACTAATTTCTTTCCTTACCCTCGGTTTATCAAGCTTATCATTAATTATTTTATGAAGAATGATGTTACTATTGATAGGCGTGCAGCAAGTCGTCATCACACTGAAGAGGCTGATCACACTGTGGACCTAAGGCATGAAGGACCATCTGGTGCTGTTATTCCTGGTCCTATTCCCGATTATCTTCTGACGGATAAAATTAAAGCTTCTGCTGATTACAAACTGCTGCTACTAGAAATCAAGAAGCTAAAAGTAAGCCTTCAGACTGGAGAAGACTCGTCTACTACGGTCAAGAGTAAAGGTAAACGCAAGCAACCAGCTGCTTTATCTGAACTCGAAACCAAGAAGAAGAAGACTGAGGCTAAGAATGGAAAGGGTACGGCTGATGAGTTAGTTCTCCGCGACGAAGAAGATGTTGATGATCCTACTCTTGACAAGGCTGAGAGAAAATTAATGAAGATAGCTATTGAAAGGAGTAGGAAAGACACGGGAGGTAGTGGTTCGGGTGCACAGATAAATATTAAAGAAGAGTACGAGGAGCCAGAGGATATTGATGAGTTTGGATCACCTGAACGGTATTCTACTTCGAAGGAGACGTCCATCCCCGTTTCAGCAAGTGTTGAAAAGGAGTCCGGTGCTCCTACAATCATGGTACCTACTCAACCTTTAGTAACTCAACCTCCACCAATACAGCCCTTACCAACCCGACCGGTTCCAACACCATTTCCTCCACCTCCAATAACTTCCATCCTTAGTACTGTAGTCACAACCGAGCCTCTTCAACCAACCTAGAGTAGCTCTACATCGTCTTTAATGGCTGCATGTGTAATGGCAGAGATGTTGGATAAACACACGGATAATCAAAGAAGAGAGATGAATGAACTTCGAGAAGAGCTACTTAGAAGAGTGCAAAGTGAAGAAGCCTCAAAGAAAGCACAAGAAGAGATGCTTGCTAAGTTCGCTGCAGAGATGGAGACGACACGTAAAGCTCATGCAGAAGAACTTGCTCATGTCAAAAAGTCTGAAGCTGATAAGTATGCAGCACGTATCACGAGACTTCAAGCTATGAGGGATAAATACAAGGAGCAGAAAGAAACACTTGAAGCTTCTGTTGAAGAGAGAGTGAAAGAATCCGTTGAGTCCATTATGCCAAAATTGCGCGATGAGATGAAGAAACTCGCGGCTGATAACTTGATGATTAAGTCATCCAATCCTTCTGAATCCGCCTACAAATTTGCCTATGAGTTAACGGATTTTGAATTAAAGAAGATCCTCAAAGCTCGTATGAGGGAAGTTGGATCTTTTGATAAGTCCAAAGTTCAGCGGACACTCTACAAGTCACTAAATGATGCTATCATGGAGGATGATCGGTTATTTAAAGTGTTTGGAAGTGTGGTACCTTACCACATTCTGCCTGAGGAGGAAAGGGAAGAAAGTGAACAAGAAGAGGGTGACGGGGAAGAAGAAGAAGAAGAAGAAGAAGAAGAAGGAGATGATGATGATGGTGGTGATGATGATGAGGATGATGATGATGATGATGATGGTGATGATGGTGGTGATGGTAATGAGGAGAGTGCTAAGGGAAGCAACGAGGATAGCGATGAGGATGATGATGGTAAACAGCCTGAAACAGGGGATAAGGTTGCCAGCACAAAGAAACCTTCTAAGTCTGGAACCAAGTCTAAGAAAGATGCTGCAGAAAAGGAAAAATCCACTTCAACGGAATCAAGATGATCCAAGTGGCGCCATGATGTGAATGCTACTACGGCGTCATCGATTCCCGGTACATCTATTGTTGTGTCTATACCTGTTACCACTAACCCTGTTAGTTCGTTTGTTGCTCCTGTGATTGCAGAATCAGTAACTGAACCTGAAGCTGCACAACACTCGCCTGTTCATGACACCGCCGAGATGCCTGAATCAGAACCAGCACGTGTTCATGTCTCTACTCCTCTACAACAAGAACCACAATCTACTGTTCCTGAGTCAAGCACACAGGACTGGGCAGATACATTGGAGATTGACGAGACTGCACCCCCACAAGCTTGGATCACGGCAGCGGCTCAATATGATCCAATCACAGACGCTGACAGAGATGTTCTATATCTCCGTATCCGTAGTCCAATTGACTTGTGTGCATTTCTGGCTCATGAGTATAAGACTTCGGTCACTCCGTCTTTGGTGAAGAGAGCGCTAAAGGATAAGATAATTCGCGCCAAAACCAGGTTAACTCGAATAAAGTACGAGTATTATGCTGACGAGGTCCTGAAAGCTCTTAACACCGTTCAAAGGCCAGGCCTCCATGAATCAGAAAGAGCCCCACCTCCACTTGATCCTTCTCAAGATAATCAAATTTCTCTCGACTTCTTCGTCACCTATGATCTTGATTATCTCCTCAAGGGTTCATCAAAGTACGCAACCTCCCTGACCTTGTTGAAAGCTGCCAACTGGGGGACAATACCCTGGATCGAGGAAAAGGTAAACTGACTCTGGGTCCCAAAGGTAACTCGTAATTATGATATGTATGCTGTTATAGGTGCATCTCATTGGGACGAACGAGTCCGAAGGGCGTACAGGGGTTGTTGCTTAGCCAATTCAGGAAGTAACGTTAGATCTGATATCCGCATATCCAGTATTTTAGGGCTGAAAACTGAAGCCAAGAATGGCTATTATCATGTGAAGGAGATTCGTCTAAAAAGGGAGAATGACAGAGAATACAAAATCCAGCAGGGAGATTTTTCTATCATTCGCCTTGAGGATATCGAAGACATGTTACTTATGATGACCCGGGATCAACTCACCCATATTGCTCGTGAAAACATCATTGCCTTGAATACAGCACTTCATATGTTCACACGAAGTGTTGTTATCAAGAAACGAGTTGAAGATCTTCAATTGGGAGTCGAAAGCTACCAAAGGAAGCTTAACCTCACCCGTCCAATGAACCAAGTTCTACCTCAAAATGTCGCTAGATGTCCCTATACTGGCATTACTGTTCCGAATTACGGGATTTTCTACTTGAACAGCCGTGGGATAATGAAGTTTATGAGGGTGGGTGAGCTTTATAAGTACAGTGATGGGACTCTCATATACGTCAGAGGAAAGTTAGATCATCTCAATTCGGGTGGGTCTTTAACAGAGATGACTGAGGATTGGCATCAGGGTTATCGGCAAATGGCGAAGTATGTGATCAAGAAGATTGATCAAAAGCTCCGTGAACGTAGATTGATGAGGAGCTTAGAAAGATTCGTTGGTGGAAGACCATATGGAGTGCACCACAAGTTACTACAACGATCCCTCTAATGGTTCGTACATTTCAGGTCTACTCTATATTGGTTTTTAATTGTGAATATGTAAATTTGTGAATATTGTGCTTATACGGCTTGATGTAGTGTTAATCATACTAAAGCACTACAACTATCCCTTATTAATTTAAGGGGGAGCATTAACATGTTCTATGGCCAAACATCGATTTCATTTTTACCCAAAGACCGGTTAATCAATTCAATATCCCAAATATTAATGGTTAACATTTTGGATAAGGGGAGAAAATGGGATTAAGGAGACTTTAATGATACTTGGCTAAAAGATGAAAAAGACTTAACGATTATCGAACTTAATATGTGTAAAGCACGTGTTAAGGGGGAGCGTTTTTGATGAACAAAACACCTAAGGTACAAAACTTTTGATTTCAATATCACAAGTACCTTAAGTGATTTTCAATGATTTTTCATGGTGGCTATACTTTCCCAAAACACGCTTAATTCACGACGGATGTGGTGACAAAAGGGTGGTAGGAATAGGTTTTAGTCCAATGATTCATCAGAGCCGATGGAATCTTCCCAAGGACAATTCCCTAGATAGAATTAGAAGTCCTAGTAAAGTTGGAGAAAGATTGTGAACGTAGCTGAATGCCGACCAAGTACTTAAGCTAGCACTGGAACAATCACAACAAGGTGCTAGTTATGACGTATTGGTAAGCATTGAAGGGGTTGAAGAATGAAAAAGAATTGTAAAGATAAAGGGTGTAAAGAAAGAAGCCCTCCTTACAACTTTAGGCAGAAACCGGGTCAATACATATGTTATTGAGATCATTTTTGTTAATGATTCTCGATATTGAAGAAAGACATCATGGACCCAGTGATGCAATGCACAACCCTTCCCAGCTAACTCAAATATCTCTCAAAAGGTATTTGTTTTAATCACACGGAGATTAACACGTTATCTATTGGTTTATTCACTCCGAATAGACTGATATTGAAAAGGTGGCACTCCTCTCCAGCCATCGCTCACTAAATCAAAATGCACTATCGAGTCTAGAGCCACGAGATCATCAAAAGTCTCATTAGGACACTTTCCATTTATTCCTTGCTTTCTCACACACTGTGAAAAGTAAGAGATTTTTATGAGTCCTACGCAGTATTCCAATGAAGATGGAAATCCTGCTTGAGCCAACATGAAACAAGCTCATGGTAGGTTACACATGCGGTTCTTTAAGAACCAATCTTGTGAATAACTGGAAAGAAACAGTAGTTTAATTCTTAATTGAACTTAAACTCGTTCTAGGCCTCTACGCATTATCATATGATCTTGCCAGAACACTGAGAGTGACTCTTTATTGATCACAGTGACGAGTGGAAATCCTTCTAGTGTTAACATCAAACATCACTTGGTATGTGACGTGCAAGATTCTTTATGAATTATGCTCGTGATAACTGGAATGCAACGATGGTGAAAATCTTAATTGAAATTCACTTGTTCCAGGTTTCATGAATTGACGGCTTCAATCATAAGGATTTTTAATCCAAATGATTCACTCTTTATGTTCGCAGTCAGCTTTGGACGGTCGAATAAAGAGAACGGGTTTACCCGCGAAATCCTGTCAGGAAGTTACTTAATTGAAACTATCCGTCACGGGTACGATATCTAATATCGTCCAACGGTCTTCACCGATCGGAGGTAAAATGCTACCGAATTAGAATAAAATGTCAAAGCCATTTTATTCGTGTCGTTGTTGTGTACCTGTTAAAGACGGTGGCGTTGCTGTGTACATGTTGAAGACGGTGGCGTTGCTGTGTACCAGTTGAAGACGGTGGCGTTGCGGTGTACCTGTTGAAGTCTTTCCCACATGCTTATGTTTTTCTGCATCAAAGTTCAGCAAAATTCAAGAAAGTGCAAAATGAAGTCTTCCGTTGTACCAAACTCTGAAGCTTTCGAGAATTCAACAAAAAGACATAAGTGTGTGGAACATGGAGTCACGAGGAGGCAAGATTCACAAGAAGGCAAAGATCGCACGTGATTGGTCAAAAGAACAATGCTCTCAAGCCAAAGCCTAAAAGATCAAATCAACATATTCACAACAAAAAGAAAGAAGAAAAGACTACGAGCTAAAGAACGAAGACTTAGTATAGTATGCTAGGTTTAGAACTTTGTAAACGTGGAGTGACCTCCCTTAGGGGGAGATTGTTAGAAATACGTTTTTAACGTATATTAGAAGTATCGGTCACTCCACAATATTATTTATGTTGTAATAGCTCGTAGTTAATGTTGCTTATTAAGTTAAGTAAGAAACCGACCCATGGGCTTGTCATGGGTCGGCCCAAGCCCAAATAGTGGCCTTGGATATAAATACCCCTTTCCACCATGGAAAGGGGTTGGTTGTTGATCATTCCACATATTCATTTGAATAAAATACACATAGTTTCTCTCTCACTTTCTTTCACTAGTTTCTCTCTCTAGGAATCTTCAACCCACTTCATAGATTCATAGTTTATCAATATTCTACAAGTTTCTCCTTTTATATAGTTATTTTATTTCCTTATTAGAATAAATGTTTAATAAAGTGGTTTTAATTTTTAAACGTTGTGAATCTTTTGACTTAACCCGAGTCTACTTATCTAAGTTACTCTAGCTAGTATCCTTAACATGTTTAAGTCAAGTTTTGCTAGGCTTTTATATAGGGAGCTATAAAACGCGAAAGTCTTAACTCTCACGGGTTAAGAACAAGAGATTTTCGCAAGTTCCTATAATTGATCCTAGAGAGTCGTTTATCAAGGGAACTTTAAAACACGATTTCTAAACTTGAAAAAGTCTAAGAAATTGCAAGATCCTATAGGCGACTCGAAAACCCAAAACTTTGATTTAATAGGCTAAGCATCCGCGAGTCTCATTCCTTGAGATTTTAAACTATGGAGAACGAGAGATGATAGAGCCAATTATAAGTTCAGTATTCTTTCGAGAATTTATGTGAGTTAATTATGAGCCTATTCTACCATCGCTTGCTAATAAATTTATCTGCTAATAAATAAGGTTGTACGATTTAAAAAGTTACTTAGCTTCCAGCCCAATATCGTTTAAAAGTTGCTCGGTATGGATTAGAGTTCATAGCCAAGGCATAACTTATTGAAGAGGGATGCGAAGATTGGCAAGTCCGAAAAGGCCCTAACAAGGCATGAGGGCTATATTTTGTTGCTAAAGATCCAAAGTGATGTTAAGAATCATTTATCGAAAATCAATATGAAGGATCGAGACACACGACGTTAAGCAAAAACTCCCCAAAAGTCATGGAGAAGTGTATCCGAAAAGACCCTAACAAGGTATGAGGATAAATAGATCCAGGTCATAAAAGGAGGCGGATCGTTGTATATCAAAGTCCAAAATAAAGATTGGAGAAAAATGAAGAAGTCGTGGTCCAAGTATGAATCTCTCAAAACTTCAAGTGAAGAAATTCCTATTATGAAGAGAAGGCCATTATTTCATGAACGTCTCTCAAGGTTTGAAGTATAAAGTCGCTGCCAAATATCGGTCCGAGAAAGGTCTCAAATCGCGAAGCGAGTTATGCCAAGATATGAACTTTATGAGGTCCCGAGAAGCAGTTTTAAAAGATTTTGTCCTTTAGCTAACCATTGATTAAATCGTTCACTTTATTTTCAGACTTAATAACTATCGAAATAAGTCAAAAATGCATCATCGTGATCATTCAAGACAATAATAAAATATAAGAGATACACCTAGGAATAAGGGAGTCTAAGTAAATAATTGACCCACATGAGTTCGTGTTAGTCTACTAACTTATAATAACAATGATCTCGTTTTTAAGCTTGGTATGGAGAAAGTGAAAACTTGAGGATGATGATTATTCATGACATTTCCAAAACCCAAGGTATGCTTTTGATTTCTTTATTTTGTATGTTTTTAATTTTCTATCTCTTTAATAAAGGCCAACGTGGATTGATTATGATGAAAAATGTAAACGTGCTTTGTAACTAATGCATTGCATGAGGACATTGCAATGGTCAAGTGTAGGAGATTTGATATGTGTGAAAACACACATCTTTTCTACCACTTAATTACAGTAATAACTGGACCAAAACGTGTATTTTATGTCTTTTATGTCGGAATTATGCGTGGTTTGTGTTTTTGTTGTGTTTTAGGACGAAAAGGTGAAAAGTGGAGAAAACACGGGAATTCACGGGCATTTACGGACTTTTATTGAAGAAAAAGATGAAAGACGAAGTCAAGAAGTCAAGAGTGCATAAAGAACGGAAGTCCAAGACCAATTCTGAAGATTTATCGAAGAAAAAGTCAAAAGATGGAAGTTTATTTAAAGTCGAGGAACTCAAGTCTTATTTATCGAAGAAAAAGTCAAAAGATGGAAGTTTATTTAAAGCCGAGGAACTCAAGTCTTATTTATCGAAGAAAAAGTCAAAAGACACCCTGCCTTAATTTTTCCAAATCCCCTATCATTAAATTAATTCTATTTTCTAGGGCATGATTTTTAATCTCTACAGCCTCTAGTTCCACTTTCCCTGCTAATGTTTCTCTCTTAAGTCTCGTAACTTGTTCCTCTAATGACTGAACCACCTGAATCATCTTGTCACTTGTCTCAACGTTGTTTTCACAATCATTTATTTTTGAAAGAGTTTCATTTATAGATTGATTTTCAAGTTCAAGAGCAATAGAGTGTTGTTGAACCTCGTCAAAACGTTTTGAAAGTGAGTTATAAGAATCTTGAAGCTTTAAAAATTCAGCGTTAGATTCATGACAAGAATGATTATCTATAGTATTCATAAGTGCAACAATATTTACAGAAAGATCATGCCCATCGTCACATTTATTCACAGCAGATGTAATCTCAAGAGCATATTCAATAGTAACAACTTGCATCTCTTCGAGAGACACTACATGTTCCAAAAATCGGTCATATTCAGACAAAATCTTTTCTTTCTCAATTAGATGTTACTGATAAGCATCATCCATTTCGTAAAAAACTTTTCGAACTTCAGCCATTTCGAAATTAAGATTGTCCCCAAGATCTAGAAATCCCTCTTTAATATTGTTTACAAATGGAACGATCTCTTTCTCAAACACCATTTTCATGTGTTCGAAAGCCCATTCTCTAGTGGTTTGAGTCGTTGAAGTCGTACATTCCTGGATGACTGATATGTGTGAAAACACACATCTTTTCTACCACTTAATTACAGTAATAACCGGACCAAAACGTGTATTTTATGTCTTTTATGTCGGAATTATGCGTGGTTTGTGTTTTTGTTGTGTTTTAGGACGAAAGGTGAAAAGTGGAGAAAACACGGGAATTCACGGGCATTTTCGGACTTTTATTGAAGAAAAAGATGAAAGACGAAGTCAAGAAGTCAAGAGTGCATAAAGAACGGAAGTCCAAGACCAATTCTGAAGATTTATCGAAGAAAAAGTCAAAAGATGGAAGTTTATTTAAAGCCGAGGAACTCAAGTCTTATTTATCGAAGAATTAAAAGACGAATCCAAAGAAATCCCGAGCCTAAAGTCATCAAAGTCCAAGACTAACAATAAGATTAAGAAGGAAGGACTTAAGGGCGCAATTAAGAAGAAAGGAAGGAGAGGAGGAAGCTTCCTCTAACCTCTCCCCTAATCACCTATATATACCTCTCATTTTCATTTCATTAAGTTTTGTTGGATAGCTTGACAAACTATCTCTTCAACTTTTATTTACTTGCACCTTTAATTACTTGCACATTTAAATACATGTTTTGCACCTTAATTACCTTTTAATTTCAAGTAAGTGTTTCTTTAATTACTCTCACCTTTACTTTATCTTGTGGATCTCATTCTACCTTTCTCTAATCTTTGATTTAAATGCTTTTTATCTTGTTAACTTATTTAAAGATTTGATTTTTATGCTTTTGATTGTTTTAAATCATTTATTTTAATAGCATATTTTGTTTATTTTCAAGTTTATATAGTTTTTATAAAAAGTTATTTTCGTATAAAAACTTGTTTTTCTTAAAGCTTATCTTTTTCTTGTTTAAAAAGTCTTTAAATTTCAGTTTGTTAGCTTATTTTCATACGGTTTACCTTAGGATTTCGTCTAGTGCTTATTTAGGATTATAGCTTATTGTTCTAGCTTATTCTTGGTATTCTTTACTATATTCCGATCGTACAATCGGAAAGGGGTTTCCACATTCCGACCAGCGTGTCTTGCTTGGTCGGAAAAGGGTTTATAACTTTCCGATTGGAAAGTGTTTCAGTATTCCGATTGGTGGCTTGGTATTCCGATCAGGAGAGGTTAGGATATTCCGATCAGTAAGTGACAGTTATTCCGATTGGTACTCTTTTCCACATTCCGATCGAGGTGCGTGTTTGGACATTCCGATCAGGTAAGGTGACATATTCCGATCAGTTGGTTCCGATCAGCATTTCGACCAGGTCCTCCCATATTCTGATCAAGGTAAGTTCGTCATTCCGATTAGAGGGTGTTGGTTATTCTGATTGGGTGAGTGACAGCATTCCGATTTGGGTCCGACCATCATTCCGATCTGAGGTGTTTGTGGACTGATCGGAATATATTCCGATTGGAGTGGTTTTTCTTGTTTTGACTTGTTTCATTTTGGCATTCTCATTTTAATTCTTGTCATTTAATTAATTTACTTTCCGTCAAGTTTTAAATATCGCACCTTTCGTTTAATTAGATTTAGATTTAATTTCACGCCACTTTACTTTCAACGACATTTACTTTTAAGTCTTTACACATTTAAATTTAAAAACAAACCAAAAATATTTGTTTTACCAAACTCAACTGAGTCGTACTTTAAGCCGATAATCAATTCTATTAGACCAACACAACGAACTTTAACTTTTATACGGGGTGTCAAAAGCCTTGTATTAATGACCTTGTCAAATCCGGTGAGGTATCACCTAATCTCTTTCATGCTTAGAAATATTGTACTCACCAGTGGAAGACCCTTTGGAACTTCCTTAGGTTCATTCGGATTGACAAGTGTAGGATATATACTAAGTCTTTGTCTAGTAGACATGTAAGTTGGTATATGGATAAATTCCCTTTGTATATTAAAGCGAATTCTATAATCCGTTTTTGCATTCTCTGCATTAAGCTGTTCATAATCATACTTAGGATATGTAAAAATCACTTTTGACCGATTCTCTTCATGTAGTGACATATTCTCTTATTCATTCGATTTACCAATCGGATCTAAGACCAAACTAACTTGGTTGCATCATAAAGTCGTGGGTTGTGGTTAAATGCTTGCTTTGCATACCCCGTGTTAGGTGGTAAGTCTATTAGACGTGATAGAGTGAATTCCTTAAACGATGAATGAAACAAGTGTACTAGATGTGAAGCAGAGTATAGTTTTAAAAGCTTGATTTCAGTCTATTTAATTCTCTCAGACGCCTTAATTTCCGTTTCAACCCTTTTAGACTCAAGAATTTCAAAATCCGTTTGAAGTTGTTGAAAATTATTAACGACTGACTCTTTTTCTTTATGTTCTTTTGAAATATTTGCTTTTAAACTTTCAATTTCTAGCAAGTTATCCATTTGAACTTTCCTAAACCTATCAAATTCAGGATTGGTTAAGGTAGTGGTCACTGGAGTTAATTCCAAGGTGTTAACTTTTTGTTTATACAAAGCAAGCTCGTCAGATAATGTATGATTAATCCCGAGGGTATGATTGATCGCATTATTCATTTAGCTAAGCATAGATGCCGAAACCATGACCAAATCTTGTTGAGCAGACGAATTTGTAGACGTAATAGCTCCCGGTTGTGTTTCACTCAAAGTCTAGGGACTTGCATTGATATTACTATCACTGTTTGTCATCTTGTTTGAATTACTAACCACCGAAGGTTGTTCCGGATACTCAGACACTTGCTCAACTTGATAAGGTATAAAACTAGTATCATTTGCAGTATTTGGTACCTCAGAGATTGTGTCAGCTCCATAAAGTGAAAGATTTGCCATGAGAGCTGCCGTGGCGGTATTGAGATCGTCACAGTCTGAATCGTATGCATCAAGATCATCGCATTGGTATGCTGTATTGTTGGTAGAAGCTATTGTGAGTCCTTCAGTATCCGTAACTCCTGGATCTGCTAGAAATGCTAACTCTTCTTCATCGAGCTCTCGACCTTGTGCTTGAGCATTAACCAAGTATATCTTTTCCTGAAACCATGTGCCATCCCTCTTTCTCTTTGGTTGCTTGCACTCCCGGGCCATGTGTCCTTCCCCTTTGCAGTTATAACAGATGATCATCTTCATTTTTCCAGGGTTATTTCCCCTTGTAGCAGTGTTGAATGGACGTGCACCAGTATTGGATGAACTTGGTCTCCCCTGAAGTGGTTGCACAGTAACTCTGCCATCTTGGATTGTAGCTTGTTGACGAGAGTTAGAAGAATTCCTCAACTGACTGTTTGTTGGAGATGTTCCTCTGTAACCTCTTTTGTTCAACGCTTGAGTGATGTAAGCAGACATTTGTGCAAGTATATCAGTAGGATTATCCCCTTGTTTGAACTCATGAACTGGAATCTCATCATCACAGTAGAATACTGGTGCTGGTTGAGCTACAAACACACTTGAATGAGTACTGACATGTTGTGAGTAATGGGGTTGAGGAACCTCATGTTGCTGGTAAGTGATGGCGGGGTTTGTTGGAGGTTGATAAAGTGAGTATGGTTGTGAAGCATAAGGTAAATGATGTGAGTCTCCTTGTGATGATATTGTTGGTTGTTGGTATTGTTGCTGATATGATGTAGGTGGTTGTGGTAAGATCGAATACTATAGAAAGCTTGGAGTCTAGAACATGGGCTTGTGATAGGATTGTTGTCCCATAGAATACGTGTAACACCCCATTTTGATAAATGGAATGTCACGCGTGATTATGGCGTGTCATCAAAGCATGCAAGGTGATATGTAGTAAAACATACATGACCATAGGGAAAACCGGAATCAAACATCGGTTCCCAAACATAAGCCCAAAACATAAATAAGGAAATGAACTGAATAAAGACTAAACAAGCATAACTATATGAAGGCAAAAAGGAAAAAAAGTCTCTGGCAGCTTCCATCCTATGCGCGTCCTCCAAATGCTCGAGTCTTGGGTACCTGCCGTTTTGGGACATGGAAAGGAAAGTAACGGCTGAGCAAGACGCTCAGTGCACGGATGTACAATATAGCATGAATAGGATAAGCATGTAACATATAACAACGGAAGACTAAGTACTGAGTAAACTGGTTAAGTATCAAGAAAACTGGTTTTATAGTTTGAAAAGCCTTATGTTTAACCTGTGAAAACTGTTTTAACATATATATACCATAGCCCATATAGGTCATGAAAAGGTCACGTGCATGAATACTTGGAGGGGTGACCTCATCATGCTGATTAGAGGGGATGCCTCTAATCAATATACTGATTTGGGTAGGAGGGATCAACTCCTTGTGAAGGGTGCAAGGCACACACCACATTCACCATGATAAACTGAATAAAACATGTAACTAGGATGCACCCATACGCCCCACCTGATATAATGATATGGCCAAACTGAAAAGGGACGCCACGAGCAATCACTCCGCCATGGGGAAGTCATAATATCGGTGCCTCCAATGCCATGGTTATGGTACCTCCATAACTAGGTGAAACTGGTCATGCTTGTATATGGCTATAGTTTATGCTAAATTAACATAAGCAGTTCAAAACAATAAAACAAATGCTGGGGAAAACAGTTGGCTGCATACGGGGAAATCCTAATAAGGAAGGAATGTCCATACTGAAAGGACGGGAATCCGTACCTCAAGTCCAGTGAATGAACGGAAGAAAGACTCCTACTTCTGGATCACTAACGCTACATGAATACACACGTGTATAAGTATCGATTCACTGATTACGTACTGGGTTCTGTGTCTCATTATAGCTGATTTAGTATTGTTTTAGGTCATGGTTCACTGTTTAAAGCCTTAAACTGTGTTTATCTTGTATTCTGATTAATCTGTTTAAGTATTACTGGTATTTCATGTATTATTATACTTACTGTGTAATAATAAGTAACTTTCCAAAAATAGCAGGTTTCCAAAAATAGAAAGTTTCCAAAAATAGAAAGTTTCCAAAAATAGAAAGTTTCCTAAAATAGAATTTACTGCTTAAAATGGATTAGTTTCTAAAAATAGAAAGTTTCCAAAAATAGATCAGCTGCCTTAATTAAATAAGTTTCCATATATAGAAGGTTTCCATAATTAGATTAGCTGCCTGAAATAGATTGATTTCCATATATAGAAGGTTTCCATAATTAGATTAGTTGCCTTATTTAATTAAGTTTCTATAAATAGAAGTTTCCATAATTAGAATTAAGCTGATTACATAAGCTAACATATAAGTCTAAGTGTTATAAGCTTATTCTTAAGTCATATGATATAGTGTATAGTTTAATTATTATTTCATGTATTTTAATTAAACTATAGGTTAAGCATTTTAATTAAAGTGTAACATGTATTAATTAAAATGAAATGAAAATACTTAGGTTAAAATGTGTATTATTATTAATAATAATATAACCTAAGTCATGTCTAAATTAATTAATTATAGGCATGTTTTAATAATTAATTAATTATAACTTATAACATAAAATACTTAGGTTAACTTAATGTCATGATAAACTAATAATTAAAATAACCTAAGTCATGATTTAATTAATATTTCATGTTATTAATTAATTATATCCTAAGTTCATGATTCATAAAAATTACATGTAACATAGATCATGATTTTAACCAACGAACCATGAATCGGGTATGAATTCGACACCGTACCCCGGGCCAAATCCGGGGCACACGTGTCTCCTTGCTGCCGTGGGTCCCACATGAGCCAACCAAGACCAATTGTGGTCTTGGTGGTGGCGACAATAGCAAACCAAACCCCCCCTCGGGTTTGTTTGCTAGGCGGCCAAAAACAAACACCCTTATAAACCATTCTTTGATTTTAATTAATACCAAAACATGTTAGATCAATGATTAATTACCTTGTTTTCATAAGAAAAATAATAACATGTTCATGAAAATAATCAAAGATTAAAAGAATTAAAAAGAATTAAAAAGAATTAAAAAGAAGGGTTAGAAAGGTATACCACTATGTAGCTTGGAAAAAGATGAACAAACACGTATTCTAACACTTGTTTTTAAGATCAAAATCAAACAAATCACCCCCTATGGTGGTGTAAGGGTGGCGGCACCAAGAGAGCAAAAAGGAGAGGAGAAAAACTCTTTTAGGGTTTTTGTTTATTTTCTTGAAAATGAAAAGTAAAAACATGTTTAACACTTTACCCCCCTTTACTTGTAAAGTCCATGGGCTAAGCCCATTTCTCATGTGTGTGCCGTGGGTATGGGGTCCCCACATGGGGTACCCGTACCTTTCTCGTGTCCCGATGTTTCGTGTTCGTTCGTGGTTAAACGTGCTCGTGTTTAACGTGTTTCTGTTTAATCCAACGTGTCGTTTATCGTAAACTTAACGCTCGTAAATATATTATAAGTATTTACGTAATTATTTTAGTTAGTATTTTAAATGGTGTTCATGATTTAATTATGTTCACGTGATATATTATTAACTGTTTATCATGAGTTCGTACGTAATCGATACTTGTCATGTCATACACGTATGCACTTGCTTGATTATTAGCACATGAATGTGATCAATACTACATGAGGTAAGTTTTAATCTAGGACGTACGATCTTAAGGGCACTATTCATGGTAAAAGCATGCGGGTTTTACAATTCTTCCCCCCTAAAAAGAATAATTCGTCCCCGAATTATAGATAAAGTAACTGGAAGCGAAACATACCCGAATCAAACTGGAAAGGTATGCAAAATAACGGAAATGAAGGTGACATGGTAGAAGGGAACGTGGAACGTGACATGTCTTGAAAGGACATGGAACGTGACGTGACTGAAAGGACATATCTAATCGATAAAAGAAAAATGGATAAGAAGTCCGGATGAACTTGTCCGTTTCCAAGTGGCCTCCCTCTTGGAACGGTTCCTTTAGAAGATCCTGACACTAATGATAAATCTTGGTCCTCCTGACCTTGACTTGGAATACAAAGAAATTCTTGGTTATCAACGGAAGGTAGATCCCCTAAATAGAATCGAGGAAAAAGAGTTAACGTGCAAGGGTAACTGAAGCGTTACGATGCAAGACAATCTGACTTAACTGATAATTAGAAACGATGCGCGAGACATAAAGAAACGTAGTACGTGAAAAATTCTGAACGTGATACGTGAAAAATTTTGAACGTGCTACGTGGAGATATGGCGAGTGTAGTATGAGTAAACCTATCGTAATCCATGATACGTGTAACACATCTTGATCATGATATGAGGAACGTGGAATGAACATGACATGTGAAATATATCGTGATCATAGAATATAATGGCGGTAACGCCAAACGCTACAAGGTGAGACGTGGAATCTGACATGAAACGTCTATCTGATGATGGAGAGTTATACTAAACTTGGGTCTGGTCTCACAAGTTCTTGCAATTTCCAGAACGAGAAAAGAAATGAACGTAGAATCGTAAGCCAAAATACGATCATGAACGTGAATAGTGTCATGAACGTGAGCGCGAAAGCAAGTCGTGGAATTAGAATGAAGACGTGAAGTAAGTTAGGAGCATAATTACGAATCTTTGTCTAACCCGATAGCTGAGGGATTGCCAAGTGATCGGATGAACCTTGGCTGGAACATGTTCGTTCAATCTGTTGGTTCTGAAATCCGTACGGATGTAAGGATTTTGCAGACTTGATCAAACTGTTAACAATAACCCAGATAGCATCATGCTTCTTCTGAGTTTGCTGAAATCTGGTAACTAACACCCATGGAGATCTTGTCCCATTTTAGTTAACAATTCCAGATGATGAAACATCCCAGTTTGTTGGCGTCCTATCTTAGCCTGTTTTTATGTCAGGTACCAAGATATGGACGTAACTGTATCTTGCTTCGTAGAACTTGATACATAGGAGTTTGCGAAACTCTGAGTCTCTGAATCTAGACTTCTCCTAGCGTAGAATTTTTCTAGAACACCTAATGTAGTGTAGGGTTCCCTCCTTTACGCATAAGCAGAGTCATGGTAAGATTAACCGTAGGAACCCATGTGATTCAGCGTGTCACTGTAATGAAACCGAATTGATATTGGAAAATTTCTGGGGTAAAATTTCTCTTGTCATAGAATTTGCAACCTAGTGCAGATATGGTCTTCCTGTTCTTCTCTAGGCTTAGAGGAAATCAGGTTATCCTCAATGAAAACGCTGATGAATTTGTTTAGGAGTTCATGGAAACTCAATTTATTAAGTCCATAATGCGGTTGGAGCATTGATGAGACTAATTCAAAATCATAAATCTGGCATGACCGAGTCGTGCACGAATAGCAGTCATGGACATGTCCTGCTTTTTCACTCGTCACTGTTGGCAGCATGATCGTGAGTTCGATCTTGAAAAAAAATGATTAACACCATACGGGTGATTGGACATGTTGTCAATATGTGGAGGAGAATAATGGTCATGAATGGTGATTTGTTTAAGTCGACGGTAGTCGACACATAATCTCATGGTACCGTTCTTCTCCTTGTAGGTTCTTCTGGAATGTATAGGAAGATTTTGGAATAATCCGTTGGTTATGCATAAAAGGACCTTAGTAGTCGTGTGTTACTGACAGCTAGAAATTTTAGCAATATGGCTAACAAAGCACGTGCTTGAAAAGCATAGATAATTTGTACAGATTTTTCTGATGGAAAATCAAGCTGAAGGTATTCAGGAGCCTGAACATTAGTGTACATAATTATGAATCATAGCATGGTGTGGTGTTCCTAGTACATAATTAGGATAAAATTCATCTCGTGTCTGTCCGAGGAAATGCGTTAGCAGCTTGGATCTTATCATTAAGCTGAAGGAAAACCTTCGTATGCGTGGGAATACGAAAGGCGTCCTTCATGGTTATGAATATATGAACTATGGTGAAAGAAATGAAAGTGACATCGGCAACGTGACAGTTCTCACTGATGCGCCGATAATGGTATTGAAATTCTTGTGGCCTGATTAATACATGGCACAACAACATAGATATACCCTTGGAGGGTACCCTGAATTTCTTAGAAATGTTCCATAATTAGACGTGAGTCATGTGTCTTGACTCGTGTCTTGAGAAATGTAAGCGTGACATATGTCTTGACTGGTATCTTGACATGTGTCCTCAGAAAGTATACGTGAGACATGTGTCTTGACTGATGTCTTGACATGTGTCTCGAGATGTGAAACAATTAGAATTACAAATATTAGGTTAATATGCCAGAATTGGCGGATCGGTTGGACTACTGATCATTTGTATGTCTGATCACGTCCGTGGCCGGAGCCTCGGTTGCGATTTCTAGGATAGTTGCTGTCATAGTAGTGGTTACTATCATCTTGTCTGTCGGTTCCATGACGGTCATTCTCATGACCGTGACTCATGTAACTATTTAGCTGAGTGGCCGGCTGGTACTGGTTTGAACTCATATGGCTGAAATGACAGCCGAACAACGTGTGACATGTAACTATGAATTTGGGACAATGATTGATGGGAATTGTCTGATGGTGAAGCATCTTCTCGTCCAATTGCTTTGCTCCGACGCCTTTGTCTTCGTCTTTTAGGATCTCCAGGTTGTGAACAGCATCAGCATCAGCATCTCGTAGCGTCTCCCAACATCAGCAGCATCAACCTTCAGTAACATCTCCAAGCTATGAGCGGCATCGACAATCTTGTAGAATATTAGCAAGTGAACGTACGCCTGAGATGATTTAGAATCGACTAGCGAATACTCGTGAAGTATTGCAAGTGGAATACACATGGATTAAGGTACATGTAATACACATGAAATACGGTACGTGGAGTACACATGGAATGCACATGAAATGATCGGTATGGGCTCGATCATTTGTCATGATTTAAGGAAAGTAAACCGGTTAAACGGTTAGGAAAACCATCATGATAACCTGGCAGTATTAGCATAGACATCATTCTGGTTGCATAGAGAAACGCTAAAGTGTGGTTACACAAAATTCAACGATGATTTGCCTGACAGTATAATCCATGGAAACCAACCATGACTATCATGAAAGCATGATTCAATGAAATCTAACAATGTCTTGCAGGACAACGTAAATAATAAAAGAGGCATGAAACATAATCAACATGAAGACGGAATTATCATGAGGAAACATGATACCATCTATTACGAAGAAGTGTATAACATAATCAGCATGAAACTGAAGTTAACCATGACAGTATGAAAACATACTTGACATAAAAAAAACCATAATAACTTATGAGGGGACAAAAAAAAAATTTTTATGCCAATTTAAATCATGAGAAAAATTTTATGCATGAAAAACAGTGCATGAATGCGTAATGTAGTTTATAAAACCTTTATATGTGCGAGGGAACGCCTATGGGTCGGTTCCAAAACAAAAGACATGGTGAGGGGACGCCTATGGGTCGGTCCCAAAGTTAAAAGTTTCGATAAAAGCACATGCGACTAAATAGGGCCAGTCCTGTACCAACCATTACTTAGTCAAAATTCCTGCAACAGATGACATATGATATAAATGCATGAATGCATGAAACATAAATAATTAAAAGTCATTGTCAAAACTTAACAGAAAAACTTTTATGTGAAAATTATGAACTACTGGGGTCAGTCCACATCGTCACAGTTCACGAGGAACCTCATGCATAGACAATGATACATAACTAAGTATGGATGACGGTTGTTCATTCCATATTAGTAAGACGATACTGGTGAAAACATCATGGTGAAAACAACAAGGTGCTGAAAACGTCATGGCTAAAACAAAAAGGTGCTGAAAACATAATGGTTAAAACAACAACGCGTTGAAACATCAATACGTGGAATAACAATCGTTGGCTTAGGAAGCTCCTGGTGACTACCCACTAGTCACAGGTCGAGTTTTAGATCCTACAGGTCGAAGCCTTGGCTCTGATACCATAATTGTAACACCCCATTTTGATAAATGGAATGTCACGCGTGATTATGGCGTGTCATCAAAGCATGCAAGGTGATATGTAGTAAAACATACATGACCATAGGGAAAACCGGAATCAAACATCGGTTCCCAAACATAAGCCCAAAACATAAATAAGGAAATGAACTGAATAAAGACTAAACAAGCATAACTATATGAAGGCAAAAAGGAAAAGAAGTCTCTGGCAGCTTCCATCCTATGCGCGTCCTCCAAATGCTCGAGTCTTGGGTACCTGCCGTTTTGGGACATGGAAAGGAAAGTAACGGCTGAGCAAGACGCTCAGTGCACGGATGTACAATATAGCATGAATAGGATAAGCATGTAACATATAACAGCGGAAGACTAAGTACTGAGTAAACTGGTTAAGTATCAAGAAAACTGGTTTTATAGTTTGAAAAGCCTTATGTTTAACCTGTGAAAACTGTTTTAACATATATATACCATAGCCCATATAGGTCATGAAAAGGTCACGTGCATGAATACTTGGAGGGGTGACCTCATCATGCTGATTAGAGGGGATGCCTCTAATCAATATACTGATTTGGGTAGGAGGGATCAACTCCTTGTGAAGGGTGCAAGGCACACACCACATTCACCATGATAAACTGAATAAAACATGTAACTAGGATGCACCCATACGCCCCACCTGATATAATGATATGGCCAAACTGAAAAGGGACGCCACGAGCAATCACTCCGCCGTGGGGAAGTCATAACATCGGTGCCTCCAATGCCATGGTTATGGTACCTCCATAACTAGGTGAAACTGGTCATGCTTGTATATGGCTATAGTTTATGCTAAATTAACATAAGCAGTTCAAAACAATAAAACAAATGCTGGGGAAAACAGTTGGCTGCATACGGGGAAATCCTAATAAGGAAGGAATGTCCATACTGAAAGGACGGGAATCCGTACCTCAAGTCCAGTGAATGAACGGAAGAAAGACTCCTACTTCTGGATCACTAACGCTACATGAATACACACGTGTATAAGTATCGATTCACTGATTACGTACTGGGTTCTGTGTCTCATTATAGCTGATTTAGTATTGTTTTAGGTCATGGTTCACTGTTTAAAGCCTTAAACTGTGTTTATCTTGTATTCTGATTAATCTGTTTAAGTATTACTGGTATTTCATGTATTATTATACTTACTGTGTAATAATAAGTAACTTTCCAAAAATAGCAGGTTTCCAAAAATAGAAAGTTTCCAAAAATAGAAAGTTTCCAAAAATAGAAAGTTTCCAAAAATAGAAAGTTACCAAAAATAGAAAGTTTCCTAAAATAGAGTTTACTGCTTAAAATGGATTAGTTTCTAAAAATAGAAAGTTTCCAAAAATAGATCAGCTGCCTTAATTAAATAAGTTTCCATATATAGAAGGTTTCCATAATTAGATTAGCTGCCTGAAATAGATTGATTTCCATATATAGAAGGTTTCCATAATTAGATTAGTTGCCTTATTTAATTAAGTTTCTATAAATAGAAGTTTCCATAATTAGAATTAAGCTGATTACATAAGCTAACATATAAGTCTAAGTGTTATAAGCTTATTCTTAAGTCATATGATATAGTGTATAGTTTAATTATTATTTCATGTATTTTAATTAAACTATAGGTTAAGCATTTTAATTAAAGTGTAACATGTATTAATTAAAATGAAATGAAAATACTTAGGTTAAAATGTGTATTATTATTAATAATAATATACCCTAAGTCATGTCTAAATTAATTAATTATAGGCATGTTTTAATAATTAATTAATTATAACTTATAACATAAAATACTTAGGTTAATTTAATGTCATGATAAACTAATAATTAAAATAACCTAAGTCATGATTTAATTAATATTTCATGTTATTAATTAATTATATCCTAAGTTCATGATTCATAAAAATTACATGTAACATAGATCATGATTTTAACCAACGAACCATGAATCGGGTATGAATTCGACACCGTACCCCGGGCCAAATCCGGGGCACACGTGTCTCCTTGCTGCCGTGGGTCCCACATGAGCCAACCAAGACCAATTGTGGTCTTGGTGGTGGCGACAATAGCAAACCAAACCCCCCCTCGGGTTTGTTTGCTAGGCGGCCAAAAACAAACACCCTTATAAACCATTCTTTGATTTTAATTAATACCAAAACATGTTAGATCAATTATTAATTACCTTGTTTTCATAAGAAAAATAATAACATGTTCATGAAAATAATCAAAGATTAAAAGAATTAAAAAGAATTAAAAAGAATTAAAAAGAAGGGTTAGAAAGGTATACCACTATGTAGCTTGGAAAAAGATGAACAAACACGTATTCTAACACTTGTTTTTAAGATCAAAATCAAACAAATCACCCCCTATGGTGGTGTAAGGGTAGCGGCACCAAGAGAGCAAAAAGGAGAGGAGAAAAACTCTTTTAGGGTTTTTGTTTATTTTCTTGAAAATGAAAAGTAAAAACATGTTTAACACTTTACCCCCCTTTACTTGTAAAGTCCATGGGCTAAGCCCATTTCTCATGTGTGTGCCGTGGGTATGGGGGCCCCACATGGGGTACCCGTACCTTTCTCGTGTCCCGATGTTTCGTGTTCGTTCGTGGTTAAACGTGCTCGTGTTTAACGTGTTTCTGTTTAATCCAACGTGTCGTTTATCGTAAACTTAACGCTCGTAAATATATTATAAGTATTTACGTAATTATTTTAGTTAGTATTTTAAATGGTGTTCATGATTTAATTATGTTCACGTGATATATTATTAACTGTTTATCATGAGTTCGTACGTAATCGATACTTGTCATGTCATACACGTATGCACTTGCTTGATTATTAGCACATGAATGTGATCAATACTACATGAGGTAAGTTTTAATCTAGGACGTACGATCTTAAGGGCACTATTCATGGTAAAAGCATGCGGGTTTTACAATACGGAGTGTTGTTATATGACATTGTTGGCTGATTTGCCATTAATGCCAGTGGTTCGAAATAACACCCTTGAGACATGCGTTTCTGGAGCACATGCTTCTCGTGTTGCTGCAAGAAAGCATAAAGCTGATCTAAATTTGATTTGTGCAAATCCCAAATCAACTTAACATTAGTGACATATTGGCTCCATTCTTGGGGTAACGTGTTCAAGAACTTTGTGTTGATTCGAAACTGATAAATTGTAAGATTATACAAATTCAAATCATTCATCAAAGTAGTGAAGCGCCAGTAGTAGTCATGAAGAGTTTCCTCGGGAATGTATGAGAACCTATCAAACAAATCATAGATTTGACACTCTCGTTCCTGCTTGGTAAGTGAAGTCCCTTGTAACAAAACTGTTAAGCGATCCCAAAGTTCCTTTGCTACCTTCTAATTGCTTACCATACGATAAATATTTGGTGGAAGAGCTTTCTTGATGGTTTGTGCGGCTTTGTCATCCGCATCGGCAATGATTTTGTTTGTATCCCTTAGTTCATGAAATAGCCTTGGCCTAGTCAGATTGTCTACAGTTATCTCAACATAATCAAGTGGTCCTTGCTCAATGGATTGAACCATGAGTCTCCCACTAGGTCTACCCATAATATAAGACGACATGCGACCTTGCCATGCTTCAAAAAGCTCTTTGATAAGCAATGCTGGACGGTTATCGGTACCGGAGATGATAGAAAGGTCAGTAAGCGATGTCATTGTTGGCATGTATGAATGTGAATTCATTTTATGATCCCTCGAATAAAGATTACCAAAATGATCGAGCAATGAAATAAGGTTATGTGTTCTAATGTTGTTGAAACAAAGATGTTGTTATCTTTATGTTGTGTGTTTTTGTGAAAGTTATAAGATTGAAAAAACCCTCTAAGTTGTGCAAATACTATCTCAATACCCAAATTAATTCAATCTCAATGTGAAATCTCCAAATCGTCGTAATTCTCAAACTTAATACGTTGGAATACCAAAAACTCAAACTTGTCGGAATACCACATGTCAAAATACAATCGGAATATTATCAGAAAACCCCCTGTCGGAATGTGATCAGAAAACCTCTGTCGGAATATCTGAAAAAGTATCGGAATAATAGACGGTACCACCTATCGGAATGGGTATCGGAAAAATCAGTCGGAATAACTATCGGAAAACTATCGGAATGCCTTTTGGAAACACCGTCGGAATAACTATCGGAAACATCGTCAAAATGACTAATCACCAAAGACTATCAGAATAATGATCGGAAAACGATCGGAATGCTTAATCCCTTTTCCGATGAAATTTATCGGAATAACTATCGGAAAGTTAAACCCTTTTCCGATGACACCTGTCGGAATAACGGTATAGTTTCGAGATTTTGAGGTAAAAAGATGAAATTTTTTACAAGAAATCCATGATTTGAACCAACCCAAAACACTCAAATCTCTACCAAAACTATTTAGAAGACATATGGATCACTTAGAATAACAAAAACACGAAAAAAATCTTGAAACTTGGGTAAAGATCAATCAAAAAACACATGAACACACTAAAGTAAGCATGAACAACACAAAACCAACCTCTATTTAATCCCATGGATCTTGATACCAATTGTTGAAGTATGATAATCTTTGATTTATCAAGAGGGTTGTTGTTTCTAGTGAGATAAAGTATAGAGAGAGATGAGAGAAAATGTAAAAGTGTTATTACTAAAATGAAAACAACCAATACCCCTTTCCATGGTGGAAAGGGGTTTATATATAACCAAGTCCCTTAGTGGACTTGGGCCTCCGGCCCATGAACATGCTCATGGGTCGGGCTAATGAAAACTTTAATTAAACTTATAATACGAGCCTATAACTATATAGTTGGAGTGACCGAGACTTTCTAAATACGAAAAACGTATTTCCAACAAAAATATACCCATGTATATTTGAAGAACTCATCAACAATGACAAGTGCATATTTTTCATGACAAATGGCCCTTGGTGAAACTAGGCTAAATAAGTCCATATGAATAAGGTGAAGACATTATTTTATTGAGAATGTCTGTTTTGTTTTTGAATCTGGCTCTATGGTGCTTCCCTTTCTTACATGTTGAACATGGTTTGTCCTTTGAATAGACAAGAGAAGGGAGACCAATAACAAGATTTTGTTTTGCAGTTTATTGATCATTTTGAAGTTGATATGTGAAAGTCTCTTGCTAGTTAGTGATATCTGAAGCTATACAAAAAAGCATGTTTCCTGAGTAGGGCTTATGTCCATGACATATACGTCTCATACTCCAGGATCAATCATCACAATTTCATGATTTGAACTGAAGATAATACCTTTTTGTCATCAAACAAAACCAGATATTTAGCATCACAAATTTGACTGATGCTGATGAGGTTATGCTTCAATCCATTTACATATGTTACCCTTATAAAAACTATACCATTGTATTTCACTGAACCAAATCCATCAGTGGTAGCTGATGAGTTATCACCAAATACTAATTTAGGACCTGGTCCCCCCATATACTTGTGCAGGTAACTTTTAGTTCCAGTCATATGCCTTGAGCATCCACTGTCCAGGTACCAGATAGGTTTCCTGAGGTCACTCTACATAAATTTAAGAAAATGGTCAGTTTTGTTTACAAATCCACCTTTGTTGGGTGGGAATCTTAGATCTGACAGGTGTCCTAGATCTGATAGGGTTTCTTGATGAAGAAGAATGGAAAGGTTCAGAGTTAGAGGCACATTCACCATTTGCCTTTTTTGCTCGAAGGGCTTCACCTCTTTTGAACCACTCTATGGCATTGTGATCAGATGTAGTGTGGACATTGCTTCCAAATGTTTCACAACACTTTGGAATAGAGATTGGATTCCTTGGTTTTATTCCTCTTCTGAGATATATGATTCGATTATGTCCATGAGTATCATGGTCATAACTTCCACATATATTACAAATGGGGTAATGGTAACAGTCCTTTGAAAGATGATTGGTCTTACCACAATGAACACATGGTGGGAAAGGCATGTTTCGCCAAGAGTGAGATGTTCCACCTTTGAGTCTGTCAGCACTTGTTTTGTCAGCCATATATTCATTATGCTCATAAATACGATGATCAGTTTCCATATATAATATGAATTTTAGACAAGTCTCAGTAAGATGGTTGTTTAGACCACATAAATCACAACAGTTTTTGAATTGTGTTTTGTATCTGTAATGAGGAGAATTTGGTGGTTCATCCCTGAATCGAACTGGTGTTTGTTGTTGTTTGAGTTGCTGATGTGTTGTGGAAACGTCGATGTATTTTAGTTATATACGGTATAGGACAAATTTAGGAAATTACCCTTAGGAAAAGGTAATAATCCATAAATAAGTCAAAGACGGATTTAATTAAACACGTTGATGAACCAAGTTCGTTGTACACGAAGATCAAGTGAATTTGAGACGTATTGCTTCAATTTGGACAATCGATTGGAATTGGTTTTCGATTTTTAATCTAAAAATACTCCTACAATTTTTTTAATTAATTAAATCCCAAAGTGCATGAATCGTTCCCCATCTAAAGACAATTATTTAAAATACAATCTACATAAAATATTTAAAAAAAATTACTCTATTAAAAATTAAACTATTTAATACAAATACTCTACATTATTTAAAACTTATTTAAAACTAATTTAAAAACTTATCTTAAATCTCAAAATTAAACAAATCTATTTAAACTTTACTTTAACTTTTTATTAAACAAAAACTATTTATTTAAAACTAGTTTTATTTAAAACTAAATTAATTAAAATCTAATTAATTTAAAACTAATTTTTATTAACTAATTAAATTTATAAAATTAATAAAACATTTTTTTATTTTGTTTTTATTTATTTATTTGTAAAACTTTATAAAAGAAAATTTGAAAAACTATTGATTTAATTTATAAAATGAAAAACTATGTATTAAAATGAAATGAAAACTGACAGCAACAATTAAAGTAATTATATTTATAAGAAAAACTATAATAAAACACAAAAGATGAGCTAGCACAAATGGTTAAATCAACTGGCCCATTATCAGGAGGTCATGGATATTATTAGTTTTCATTTTGACAAAAGTAAATGAAAATAAAGTCACAGTAATGACTTATTGTGGTTAAAATATTGGACGGATAGGAATCAATATTAATCTATCAGATCAGTTGAATCTGATAGATTTTGCTTAAACAACAATACAGCAAAGCAGTAATACAGTCTTGATATCAACTAATAAGAACTAATATCAGTAAAGTAAGCAACGAGTAAAAGCTAATACAGATAACAACACTCTACCAAATTCAACAAACAAAATCCATAGACTAACTTAAACAGGCAATCATATTAGATCAGTAAAACTACATCATATCAGCAAAGCAAAATTAAATATCAGAAAATCCAACTCTTATATCAGCTAAACTAGAACTGATATAAGCATTAGGTAACCAGCAAAACTGAACCAGCAAAACCATAAATCAGCAGACTCAACACTGAACAATAACCCTTATTAAAACCAACAGATCCAGCAAGCAAAACAGATTAATTATATTACCCAGATCAAATTAAACCAAAACTAAATAGATCACTCAGATCTGTCAAAAGGTAAACCAATGACAGCAAAACTAAACATTCAGATTCATAATCAGAAGAAAGCAAAAGTCCAAAACTATCCCACAAAACTATGAATCAAATTATCTTATCAGCTAAATGGAACTAAAAACTCAATACAGCTACTCACAGTCAAATAATCAAACAGATAAATCATCATATATCACATAACCATAAACCCCTAATTCATTTATCAATAAACTCAAAATATCACATAAACAGATTTATTCTATAATATAAAACAACATGAAATTTAAAATGGTAACAAACCCTGTGAAGAAACCTTTGGGATGAAGGAAAGGCGTTGAGCCTCCTTATTTAACCGAAACGACACCACCATTAAACCAGTCAACCAAACTCGAACAGAACTTCGATCCAATATCATTAAACACATTGTTTGACTTTAAATTAATCAAACTATTGGGGTTTGATTTTGTTCACAATTTAATCTCTAATATTAATAATATCAAATAAGATGATAGATTAAAACTGAAACTGATTTAACAAAAGTAAATACTCACGAAAATCAATAAATACCAAAGAACTTTTTCATTAATTTCAAGAAGATATTACAAAGCTATTAGAATTAAAATACAATTTAACCTATGTCTAATCTAACATTATAACATTAAAGAAAAAAACTGGAATAAATATTTTACAGAAAATGGGGGGTTTTTATAGCCAACCCCCAAGGCTATTGGTGATGATTTGTTGAGCAGATATCTTGATCTCAGCCATCCCTTTAGCATCTTCTCTCTTCTTTTCTTGATCTATGGCTGAGATTAGTCAACTAGCACACGGATTGCCAGCTTGACAACTAAGTGTGCTAGTTGTGCTTCTTGACGGATGATGTGTCTTCTTCTAATTGGAGAGTGAAAATGGATGATGTATCTTCGACCAATCAGAGCAGGGCAAGGAGCCACGTCACCAAAATAGGGGCATCTTCAAGCCCCTATAAATTTGGGAATTAATTCAAGCTGCGTGTAAACTCACGCGCTTTGATTAAGTGAAAGCCACAATTTTACTTGTTATCTAGGGTTAGGGTAACAGTGGTGTCTGGTTATTTGGATGGGTTGGGGTGAGAGAAAAAGGAGTGAAAACATAGGAAGTAACGAAAGGGTAAAAAGTGTGTGTGGTTGAAATGTGTGTTAAACGAATGGATATTTAATTTATATAAACTTTTCATTCGTTTATCACTTCACAACTTGGGCTTTTGAATAATCTTCCAGCGTGTTGAATTTGGGCCTTGAAAAATGTGTATATTACTTCCATCCGTATCATATAATCATTCTTGGGCCTTGACCCAATATTTTGACTTGGGCTTTTAATCCGTTTATCCAATACACATGTTCTTTAAATGGGCTTTTGAGCCCATTTACCAAATGTGGGATCCACAAGCCCATTTGTCTTCATAAAAGATTAAATCCACTAAAATCGAGCTTGAATTTGGCTTTGTTGATCTTTTCTTCAAACTCGTGCCGATTTTGCCGGTTTTCGCGAACTTCGGTGCCTACACACATTAAACAACAAACAAAAGTGTACAAGGCCATTTTTATAAATTTATTTCATTTATTGTTTGTTTTATGATATAATTTATATGAGTAAAATCACTCATATCAAACTCCCCCTTGCTAAGCAATTGTCGTGTCCTCACGCAATGATAAAGTAAAACACTAACTACACTTTTATTTTGCAAAGACATAATGTATAGCTTTCATTATTTGAAAAATAACTTTTAGGATCATAAAACTCAAATGGATTCATCGTCCTCGACTTTCCACTTTTCCATGCCAAGTTTAAAAACAAGATCGTTGTCAATCATAAGCCCCAAAATTAAAACAACTCATACAAGTAATTTGTGTTAAACTCGATCTCCTTTTATTCCTAATTGTATCTCTAGATTTTATTGTCATTCACCCAAAGGCTCATTTGACTTATTTGATATTTATTAGCCCAAAAATGAAGGCAAGAACGGTGTAAACTCAACACTCAAAACATAACCTCGACATCAAAAACTGTTGTCACTAAAGAAAGCCCACATCAAGGATAACTTAACACGATTTGAGGGATAAATCCCCGGCTCTGAAATTTGGCTAATAGGTCTACTTAAAAGCAACAATAAAAACCTCCAAAGTCAATTATGACCTTATTAATGGAGTTAGCAACAATTACATCATATCACCTTGTGGCTGTTTAAGATGCAATTGTTCTCCTTATTTAAACTCCACACCCGAAGGCTCCTTGGACAAAAATAAGGGAATTGACATTCACCATCCCACCTTATGGCTCATGATGATGAAGCAATTTTTATTAAACGCGTCCCCAGGCCATACACCCTAAGGCTCAAATGACAAGGTTAGTGCTACATGACTCCCACCCGACGGCTCATAGAGAACATGTTTTTATTTATTCTTCTTTATTAAAATGATATTTATAGTAAGCCAAATTTCCGCAATCCCATGATCAAAAGTCCATGACGCTGACACCCTTAATATGTTCTCACTTTAATTACAAGGCAAGAAAAAGAAGGAGTTACGAGTTAAGATATCAAGCCTAAACCGCTAAAAACTTCATTTATTAAGCAATTAGTTATTCAAGCGTGAAAAATAAATACGAGGAGATTAAATCAAACACAAAAGTACTTACACAAGGAAGAATTAAATTTATAAACTTATGATTAAACTATATCATCTCTTGTTCTCCATATTGTAAAATTTCAAAAATGTGAAATCAATGGATACTTAGCCTATTAAATCGAAGTTTTGGGTTTTCAAGTCATCTATAGGATTTTGCATCTTCTTATACTTTTTCAAGTTTTAGAATTTGCGTTTTAAAGTTCCTTTGATAAACGGATTTCTAGGATCAATTATAGGAACTTGCAAAAAGTTCTCATTCTTAAACCCGTATGAGCTAAGACTTTCGCGTTTTAAAGTTCCCTATATAAAAGCCTAGCAAAACTTGATTTAAACACGTCAAGGAAAAAGCTAAGGTAAAAACCGAGTCGAGTCAAAAACTATTTTTATTTTCACCAACATAAAGCCTACATTTGTGTCAAAAGCACTTATTTTATTTATTAAAACTTAAAAATAACACTAAAAATTTAAAAAAATTGAAAAACGAGAAAAACGATTACGTTAAGAAACGACAAAAGCAATTGCCAGCGATTATATCGATTGACTCCCCCATGCTAAAACCAAACATTGTCCCCAATGTTTCTTAGCTCAAGAGTAACACCCCCTTGCTAAAACACGAAGAGTCTAATGTAAAATCCTAACATGGAAAGAGTACGTAAATCTATAAGCCGTTTATTAATTATGCTTCAAGATAAAACGTTAGTCGATAAAAATCAAAGGATATAGAGATTTCCCCTTTTTGACCATCAAAGAATGGAAGATCAAGTGGACTGGCAAAAACCAAACACGAGAGTCTTCAATGATTAGGATCATACCTAATATTCACAACACAACAAAACACGAGCACGAGCTTGAAAGATCACGCCTTATTAGTGTTAGAAAATAGATAGAAGATAGAATGTATGGGACTCCCCCACAAGGCACCTCTTTTTTGTTAACCGAGTCATGAGCTCGAATCGATCCCCGCATTCATTGGTCCTTAGGGAAAATGGTGAAAACCGACATAATGGAATAAAATCCATAATAAAGCATGATGCTGGGGTCAAAGATCTCATCCTCGTTGTCGGATGACAAACGAAAGGATAAAACTTCAACATAAATCTCCAAAAAGAGATGGTCATAAATCATGATATGGATATAACATGCTCCCCGAGATAAAATCGCACCAAGATGATCGAAAAGTCTTTCAATTATTGCATCAGTGAAAGGCCGAGATTTCCCTAAATCAACGATTCCGGGGTCGAATACCTCATCCTCGGGAGAGAAAGGAATAGACAACAAGGTGTCGTCCCCCCATGCTAATCCATAATCATATAAAGCACATGGTAATGGTGGGTTAAAAGTCTCAACACTTGTGGTATCAACTTGCATGACTTTGTTGAACTTATCACTCTTACGAATGTGAACAAGAGGGTCATGGTACTCAAAATGAGTCGCATGAAAAACCCACACATTAAGATCAAAGCGAGTGGGAAGGATAATTGGAGTAAAGGTAATTTCTCCCTCCGGGTCAACATTATCATCATCATAAATCGGGTGATCAAACCAAATATTTTCATCACCATCATTAGACTCTTCCTCAAATTCTGAAGGAATGTCTATATATAGAAACTCATCAACCTCCTTCAAGAGAAGCTCATCATCACAAAGGTTGTGAGATAAAGGAGTTATGATGCTCTCAAAATCCTCTTTAAGCAATTGATTATTGTTCAATGAAGCTTCAAAGAGAGGATTTAAGTAGGTCACAAAAGTGTCATCAATCTTGTCATCAATCTTGTCATCACAAGAAATATCCGACAAAGTATCAAGTGTGTCACACTCGGATACAAGATCATCATTCTCATTAGAAGGAAGTTCATCAGAGAACTCCTCGAGAATGATAGGTAAAACAAGAGAATCACGCTCGATCTCGAGATAGGAAACGTCTTCACTTCCCCGTGGAAGTGGATAAACAAGTTCATCGGAGAACTTATCGAATGAATAGTCACTAACCTCACTCGGTGTGGAGTTAGGAATCAAATGATCCATTTTCAAACATTGTTCAATTAAAGCAATATCTCTCTCGGGATCAAAATTCTTACTATTAAACTCACTAGCATCGAATGGTGCACTAAGGTATTCATCAATTTCCTTTTCAATCTTAGAACTATCATCCTCGTGTAGAGTGAGTGGAGATGAGGTAAGATTACAACACGTTTCAACAAAACAAGCATCTCGCTTTAACTTTAACTTTTCTTCATCACAAAATGAGGTTTCCATAATTGGCAAAACACCCGTGTAAACGAGAGATCTCTCATTACTTTCAATAGTTTTAACAAGTTTCACACTTTCCACTTTCTTAGAAACAAATCTTGGAATTTTTTCCGGTTTGAAAATAATATTTTTATCCCCATAAAACAATTTTATTTCCTCTTTCCTCATATCAACTATAACATGAGCCGTGTAAAAAAATGGTCGTCCTAAAATGATAGGCACACGAGGATTGGTCTCATAATCAACGATTGCAAAATCGGCTAGGTACAAAAACTTCCCCACTTTAACAATGACATTTTCCGCTATACCAACCGAATGGGTGGTGGTACCATTAACAAGCTCAATGATCATTAGAGTGGGACTAAGTGGTGCATAGTCAAGAGTTTTCCAAATGGCTAAGGGCATTAAGTTAATGCTAGCTCCTAGCTCGGCTAGAGCTTTGCATTCCCCAAGCTCATTGAAAATACAAGGTATCAAGAATTGACCTGGATCTCTATATTTCTCGGGAAAGAGATCAAAGAAAACCGAGGTACTAATCACATTTAAAGTAGCCTTGGTAACATCAAGAAAGGTCTCTTTAGGTGGAGGATTAAACTCAATCTCAATCACTTCTTCTAAATCATCACAATCATCATAAACGGTAATGGCCTTAAGCTCTCCCTTCGGGTTTGGAATCCGAAGAAGAGGATGGTTTGGACATAAATCCCTCAAACATCGAAAGCAATTTGTTTTGACTTTGTTCCAAACTTTGTTGCATACGATTTTGACTTTGCTCTAATCTTTGCTCAAAACGGTTTTGGTTTTGCTCAAGTCTTTGTTGATTAAGCTCAATCTTGTTATTTTGCCCCTTAATCGTATTTTGAAAGTCATTTTTCAAAGTTGCCCTTTGTCCTTGAATATTGTTTTGGAAAGCTTTCAAATTTGCCTCATTTATTTTGATGTAGCTTGACAAATCATTTTGATTATTGCTTTGAAAACCTTGATTGTTTTGATTAGCATTAAACCCATTTCCTTGATTGAAATTCCCTTGGTTACCACGGTTAAAATTATTCCCATTGTTTCCATTGTTGTACCTATTTTGAACCGGTGGAGCAACATGATTTTGACGAGGAGCTTGACCGTTGGAGCCATAAGTTCCCATCGCAGCAAAAGCACTAGCTTGATCAAACCCCCTGGTTGAACAAGCATAATTCGGATGTGCTCCACCACATGATACACAAAAATTCTCAACCATATTAATCGATCCATGAGGATTCTTCCTAATCTCATTCAACAATGTAGCAAATCCATTATCAATCTTAGAGTCCAATCTAGCAATCTCAGTATTAGATGAATTCACATTGGAAACAACCGGCGTGTTTCGTGAATATTGCACTCTAGACTTATTCTCAATTATACCCCACATGTCTCTCGAGTTTTTCTTAAAAGATTACCACCCGCGGCGGCATTTAAAGAATCTTGTTCAACCATATTAAGCCCATTATAAAAAGTATTGATTTGGTGCAATTCCGAGAAACCGGGGTGTGGACATTGTCTTAACAAATCTTTAAACCTTTTTCAAGCAACTCCAAACGATTCATGCACTTTTTGTTCAAATCTAGTGATCTCGTTCTTAATGTGTGTTGTTTTGGATGGTGGAAAGAAGTAATTCTGTGACAATCTGTCAATTTATGGTCGATATTTTATTCTCAAGTACTATTTAAAAACATTATTTTTAATGTTATATTATGAACTCACTTATTTTGGGAAGAAATTTGGATTTATATCTTGAAGTAGCATCGACTACGTCTAAACCGGAGGATTCTACGTGTTAATCCCATATCAATCCATAACAAAAGATTTAGAAGAGATATTTAGAGAGAGAAAGAGAAGAAAAGTAGAGAGAGAAACAAGAGAGATTTTGGAAGGTTTATGTTTACTAGAGAGAGAAAGTAAAATGAACCAACACCGTCTTCCACACATGGAAGAGGGTATATATACCCTTGGCATATGGGTCGTGGGTTTAGTATCCTTGGGCCGGGCTTGGCTTTGTTTTGGGCTTATGCCCCTATGTTATACAATATTAGCTTAAAGTCCAAGCCTGGTTTTCCCGACTAACCTATTACAATACAAGACCTTTACCGACTAAGATGACCTATTACATTCTTGTTCGACTATATAAAATATAGGGCTAACAATCTCCCCCAATGTATCGGTCATCTTAAAAAGCTTAAAAAGCATAAGATGATTGAGTGAATACATTCTTGTAGAGAAGATCTTCCTGCTTTGGTCTTGTATCTTGGTCTTGATCTTGTTTGTAACAGCTTTGTTCCTTCATGCTTTCGTGATCTTTATCTTGAGCCTTTGTCATTTGACTTTGAGTGCTTGAGATCTTCATCTGTGCTCCTTGTGACTAAGATGACCTATTACATTCTTACATTCTTAGGTATCTTGATTATCGCCATCTTGTGCTCTTGTGACTTCTGAATCGACATCGGTTACATAGCTACGCCACCTTCTTGATATGCAGCAACACATATAGACACGGATAAAATGGCTTTGAACATTTCATCCTAACTCGGTAGCGTTTTACCTCCGGTCGGTGAAGACCGTTAAACGGTATTAAATACCGTACGTGTGATCAGGTAGATTCGATTAAGAACCTCCTTGACATGGTTTCCCGGTGGTAGTAGCCAGTTCTCTTTACTCGACCGTCTCAAAGCAGACTGCGAACGTAAAGAGTGAATCAAAAAGGATACGGTTATCCGTTTGATTAGAGTCGTCAATTCAGAATTCTTGGAACAAGTTTGATTCTATAAGAATCGCACCATTGTTGCTTTCCAGTTTGCCACAAGCTCGATTAAATAAGAATCTTACATGTTACCTACCGCAGTGCTGTTTGATGTTGACACTGGAAGGATTTCCATTCGTCACTGTGAACACTAAGGAGTGTCACTCTGAATGTTCTGGCAAGATCACACAGATTTTGCGAAGAAACCTGGAATCAAGTTTGAATCAATTAAGAATCCAAACTTAGTTGCTTTCAAGTTCTCACAAGTTTGATTCGTGTAGAATCGCACAAGTTACCTACCATGAGCTTGTTTGATGCTGGCTCAAGCAGGATTTCCATCTTCATTGTGAATCGTATCACTCAGATGTTCTGGCAATATCACAAGGATAATGCGTAGGACTCGATTGTGTCCTAATGAGATGATAAATAGATCTCGATTGGCTCTAGACTCAATAAGTGCATTTTGGTAATCGGAGGCTGGAGCAGACTGCCACCTTTTCAATATTAACTGACTCGGAGTGAGAAAGTCAATAGATACGTGTTGATCTCCGTGACAATGAGACAAGTTTCTTTTGAGAGAAACTCGAATGGTTGGGGAAGGGTTGTGCATCGCATCACTGGGTCCATGACACTTGTCTTCAAAAGATGTGTTAACCCGGTTTCTACCTAAGTTGCATAGAATATTCAACTCCTTCAATGCTTACCAATACGTCATCATTAGCACCTTGTTGTGATTGTTCTAGTGCTAACTTAAGTAATTGGTCCGCATTCAGCTTCATTCCACTCCATCTTTCCTAAGGACAACTATTTCTAGCTATGGAATGTCCTTGGGTAGATCCCTCCGGTTCTGGTTGGATCATAGGACTTAGTTTCCTATCCTAAACCACCTTTTGACTCCATCGTTCCGTCGTGGATAGTAGGTTGTTTTGGGTAAAGATCGTAACCATAAAACCATTAAAAACCATTCAAGTGTTTGATAAAAATCAAAACTGTTAACACTTGAAAGTTTTATATTTTCAAAAAGCTCCCCCTACACACATGCATCGATATACGAAATAGTTTGGCATGTGAAGGAAAGAGTTGCACTTGAGTCTTTAAGATCACATGTTGAGATATATTACATTTTAATCACATTTTCTCCCCCTATCTCTAATATAAAAATATCATATTAGAGATACCAACTGATTAAAATATGACAATTTCTGAAAACCGATTGGGAGAGAAACATGTGTGCACGCATGATTCATGGAACATTTTCAGTCGGGTCGCTCCGCCTCAACAATATATGTGTGTCTTGAGACAAAATTTGACAAAATTTTAAAAAAACGACACCACAAAATATGTTGAGGTACGGAGTTGAGATGCCTTTACCGATAATATATGACAGATTTAATATCATTTTCAGAATGTGTTGGATACATAAAATATGACAATTTTAGAGATGTACCCAACAACATTAAAAGGCTTGATTTTAAAACGCTCCCCCTCAAAAATTGATCAAAATAACATATGACAATTTTGAGATATGAAAACCATATATGAGGAAGGGAGTGTTGAACACACAATTTTGAAAGATTTAGAAAAACCTTTTGAGAAATTCTTGAAAAATTATGTTCAACGGTTTTAAAATAATCAGGATAGAAGACTTCTCTTCTATTGCATAGGGAAAGCGCACTGAAACGTACACTTCCCTGTCGGGTTCGTTTTTCATGAGCTCAAAACTTTGATTGTTTTGTGACTAGCTCATGATCGAGAAAAATAAATTTCCCGTTGTGAAGGATAAGTTATCATCCATGATAAACTTTCCTTAAGTTGAAGTTCGAGGTCTAAGCTGACATTTACTTAGAAATCGTTTTTCATGAGCTTAAAAACTTTGAATGTTTTTATGAGAAGCTCATGACCGAGAAATATGATTTTCTCGTTGAGAAGGATAAGTTATCGTCCGAGATAAACTTTCCTTAGTTGAGGTTCGAGTCCTAAGCTGTGATGCGCTTAGAAGTCATCGTGAGAGTATATCAAGCAGCTTCATTTTCCAAAACCTCCAAGTCTTCTGGAGTCATATACTTCATACCAAGACGGCCAACGAGATACACAAACCTATCCTTCGAGAGAGCTTTCATAAACAAGTATGCCAGTTGGTACTCAGTTCTGACAAAGTATAATTCCACGATGCCGCGTTCCACTTGTTCCTTGATGAAGTGATATCTGACATCGATGTGCTTGGTGCGGGAGTGCTCAACCGGATTGCAAGATATGGCTATGGGCGACTTTGAGTCACAATACATAGGTATTTTATCAAAGTGGAAGCCATAATCCGTGAGTTGAGTTCTCATCCAGAGGACTTGAGCATAGCACGCGGATAGAGCCACATATTCTGCTTCAGCCGATGAGAGCGAAGTGTAATCCTGCTTCTTTGACGACCAGCTGACAAGCTTGTCTTCCCCTAGAAACTGTATGCTACTAGAAGTGCTTTTTCGACTATCAAGGCAACCTGCGTGATCAGAATCTGAAAAAGCTGTTAGATGAAAATCGGTTCCCTTCGGATACTAGAGTCCCATGTGAATGGTATTCTTAAGGTACTGAAAGATCCGTTTAACCTCTTTGATGTGCTTTTGAGTAGGTATGGCTTGATATCGTGCACAATAGCATGTGGCATGATGAATATCAGGCCTGCTGGCTGTAAGGTACATAAGTGACCCGATCATACTGCGATATCGCGTTTGATCTACGGGATATGAGTACAAGTCAGCGTCTAGGGATGTGGTCGACAATGGTGTACCAACGCGAGCACATGAGGTCATACCTTGCTTTTAAGTATCTCTTGAGCATACTTAGCTTGGTTTATGAAGATACCACGTGGGGATTGATGAATCTGGAGGCCTAAAAAGAATTTTAGCTCCCCCATCATTGACATTTCAAATCTGCTGTGCATTAAGTTTTCAAAATGTTTTGAAAGTTTTGGGTTCGTAGAACCAAAAATAATGTCATCAACATAAACTTGCACCAGCAGTATGTCATCCCCATATTTATTAATAAAGAGAGTAGGATCAATAGAACCTTTGGAAAATCCTTTGGAAACCAAGAAGTTGGATAGTTCTTCGTACCATGCCCTTGGAGCTTGTTTAAGTCCATATACAGCCTTCTTGAGACGATAGACTTTGTCAGGGTGATGAGGATCGATGAATCCTTCCAGCTGATTCACATACACTTCTTCCTTCAAATGACCGTTGAGAAAAGCAGTTTTAACGTCCATCTGAAAAACCGTGAAGCCCTTATGTGCAGCATAAGCAAGGAATATCCTGACAGCTTCCAAACGAGCAACTAGAGCGAATGATTCATCGAAATCTATCCCTTCTTGTTGACGATACCCCTTAACCACAAGACGAGATTTGTTTTTGATGATGGTTTGTTCTTCATCCAGTTTGTTTTTCCAGATCCATTTGAAATCTAAAATTGACATTTCATAGGGTCGGTCAACAAGTTCCCAAACATTTAGGCGTTCAAACTGATGAATTTCGTCTCTCATTGATTCAATCCACGCATGATCAGTCATGGCTTGTTTGATGTTTGAAGGTACAGTTGAACTCACGGTGAGTGCATACATACACACATCGCCATCGGTTTCGAGTTGTCTGCGTGTTTGAACCGGTTGTGAAGGATTTCCAATGACTTGCTCCAATGGATGATCACGTGTCCAATGGTGAGTGGATGGATATGGTTGGTAGAATGTATGCATGTTGGACGGATCAACATGTTGAGTAGAAGACTCTCCGACTTCGTGTACCGGTGTACCGAACGGGTTGATAAATTCTTCTTCGTCAGGTTGTGCATCGACTGCTTGATTGTTGTTTCCTCCTTCAGCATTGACGGTTGGTGATGTTGGTTGTATGACTGTTTCTTGAGTTTGTTGAGTATCCAATGGAATTGTCTCTTGAGCAACGGTTGCTGAAGTAGATGCAGTTATGTCTTTTTTACTTTGTTCGGGTGCATCAGTAGTGGTGACAACGGAAGGCTTTGAGAAAACTTGATTGTTTCCCTAGTAATATTCATCAAACATTGGATCATATAAATCAACCAACTCATTCATATGTGTCGTATCCATCGAGTCTGCTGTAGGAATACTTTGTTGACATTCTTGCACGGGACGTACACTGTTTTGTGTAGGTGCCATTGTTGGACATTGAGGAGCGGGACTTGAGTTGTTGTGATCAAGTACCATTTGTGGAAATTCGTCAAAGTTCACATGAATTGTTTCGACAATAATCTTTGTTCCCTTGTTATAGACCCGATATCCTTTCGACAATGTCGCATACCCCACAAAAATACATGCATCACCTTTTTCTTTCATCTTATCGAGATTCTCACCGTCTTTAAGAATGTATCATAAAGATCCAAATACGTGAAAGAATTTGACAGTAGGTTTCCTGCCATTGATGATGTGGTAAGGTGTCTTTTCATGTCTAGGGATGACGAGAGAACGATTCTGAGTATAACAGGCAGTTGCAATTGCTTCAGCCCAGAAAAACAGCGGTAATTTTGAAGCAGAAAGCATTGTTCGAGCTGCCTCAACCAAAGTACGGTTCAGCCTTTCGACAACGCCGTTTTGTTCAGGAGTTAGAGCAATAGACGTTTGATGTTCGATGCCTTCTTCTTGAAAGTAAGATTGCAAGTTCTTGTTCAAAAATTCAGTACCCCTATCCGTTCTTACGGTTAAGACTTGAGCTTGGAGATTGCGTTGTATCATCTTGAGAAAGTTTTTGAGAACCTCTGGTGTTTTATCTTTGGACCTTAAGAAGAAAGTCCATGTGTATCTAGAGTAATCATCAACAATCACGAGAATATAATTTTTCCCGTTAATACTCTCTACACGCATGGGACCACATAAATCATGTGTAGAATTTCCAATCGTCCTTTTGAGCTTGGGGTAGTCTTTGATTTGAAACACTTCCGTTTTGCTTTTCCCAACTCACAAGAAGAACAAAGATGGTCTTTGACGAATTTTAACTTTGGGAGACCGGTCACAATATCATTTTCGAAAGCAAGTTGATGGTGTCAAAGTTGAGATGTGACAATCGTTGATGCCATAACCATGCTTGAGATGATGAAGCTTTAGCCATTAAGCAAATTGGATTTGTTGAAGATGTGTCTTGAAGAGTTACTGTGTAGAGATCAGAATGACGAGAACCTGTAAGAAGGTCACTCCCATCGTAGTCTCTAACATAGCAAGTAGTTTTCCGAAAAGCCACTTCCAAATCCGCATCACAAAATTGTCCAACCGAGAATAAGTTGTGATTCAGTCCCTCGACGTAATAAACCCGTTTTATAGTGATATTCCCTTGAACCAAGTCTCCATATCCGAGTATCGGTGCAAATTGATCATTTCCAAACCGTACCGTACCCAGAAACTTCTCCACGAAGCTAATGAGAAGCTTGAGATTGCCCGTCATGTGCTTTGTGCACCCGGAGTCCATTATGAATAGGATGATTTCGACGAGCTGCAGAAGAATTAGAAGACAATGTAGCATTTGACAAATGGGAGCCCTTGATAGAAACGGGTTCCAAAATAGTAGTGGACCTAGATTCTAAAGGCAAGCTAACATTCATAGACCCAATTAGAATGGGGGTGGTCTTAGGTACCCATTTGTATCCGAGTGGTGTAAATCTTGAATACCCCCGTGGACATATCCTAATCATGTTCTCATAAATATTCTTTAACCTGCTCTGTTTACGTAGAGTAGTGGATTCTAACGCACTTAGTTTCTTAAGTGGTTGCTCAGTGGATTGGTTCAAAGTTCTTGTGGGTTCACTAGTACTAGTGGGCATACGAATAGGCTTCCTAGTGCTAGTATTCACGCCATTATGATTAAGAGCACAAGCATCATGATTGAAAGTACGAACATATTTGCCACATTCAACACAAACAAATTCAACATTCGAGGTCTTAGCATTTAAACTGTCATTACATGCAGTTACAGACGTTTTATTCTTAGAAAACTTAAAATTTCTACGGTGGTCTTCTACTTCCAACTTCTTTCCTTGAATATTGTTAGGCATGACCTTATCTTGAATTCTATCGCTCTTAAGCTGTGGTCTGCTAACGCTAGTAGTGGGGATTACTCCTGTAGAAGAAGACACACGTTGATTAGTTTTCTTAATATTCTGAGGTAACCGCGATGTTCCAGTTTGAGTGGGCTTAGTGTTCATCTTATACATTCCAGGTGCTATCACATTGGTACTCTTATCATTTCCTATCTTAGGCAAAGTATGTGGGGATTGTCCCAAAATAGATGATTTTGGGTATTTAACCGCATTCGGTTGACGAACGGCAGATGGTTTACCCAAAACAGACTTTCCTTTCATTTTCTCAATGAGTTTCTGTAACTCACTTATGACTATGTCCCTTTCTTTTAGCTGACCTTTCAAATCATTTATTTCGAAATCTTTTTCATTTAGTAGACGAAACGAAGAAGCTGACATTTCTTGACACTTTTTATGATTATGAGATTTTTCACCTTTTTGTAAAGCAAGTTCAAGAGAAACGGAGTGTTTCTCAAGTTGAGAAAAACTTTTCAAAAGTTTGTTGTATGACTGAATTTTTTTTGAAAGATCTACTTCAAGATTGCGACATTTCTCGTCCAATTCTGACACTAGACATGCTACATGACAATATTGATCAAGATCGGTATACACACCAAGTATAACATTCATATGGTCAGCATAAAAGTATTCCTTAGAAAGTCGATCAATTTCGTTAGAAAGTTGGTGTTCTTGTGTCTTTAATTGAATTTGAAGAAAATCAACTTCATCTTCAAGAGATTTGACATAGCTTAAATCAGTTAACATTTCCTTAGTGAGAGCATTATAAAATATTTCCACATTTTTTGAAAGATCATCAATGGTTGGAACAATGCATTGTTGAATGACGACTTCTACTTGTGGGTTAGGTTTAATATTCCAAATGGTATCCCTAGAAACTTTTTCATAGTCGACGACACCTTTGTACAAATTTAAAACCCCTTGTTTTATAAACTCAAATTGCTGAACACTTTTGCTTTTCTCATCCCATTTACGTTTTTCATCTGAAATTTTTTTTTCTAACAAAATTGATTGCTTTTTGAAACTCCTTTTTAAAGAAACTTTCTTTTGGGGTTCATCACTTGGTGGTGGAACACTATTGTACATCTTTTGTTCTTTGGAAAGTTCTTTTTGAGGAACAAACTTAATATAATTATCAGAATCAGAAAGGTTTATTAAATCACTTAAGTTTGATCGACTTTCTTCTTGTTGACGAATGATTTCGTCGCAGTCAGGGGAAAGCATAAGAGCAAGATTATCAATATAACAACCGATATCATAAAGAGCAGGCTTGGTACTTTGAACTTTCTTGAGATATTTAGGCTTGACAAAACTCGTTTTCATATTTCTATTGAGCATATTCATAGTTTGAATAGACTGACCCGTTTTGTAAACAATGTTTTTTAACGTGTCGACTCTCTTTTCCAAAGCAAGAATTTTTTCTATATCCTTTTCTTCAAGAGTTTTATAAAGCTCAGTTTGTTCTTTGTTAACCGACTCTAATTCAGTAATTTGGAGTTTATGTAGCAGCAGTTGTTCTTCAAGGTCCAATATCTTTTGTTTTGACATATGAATTTCGTGTGTTACTTCAGAACAATATTGTTCATTGAGCACCTTACGTTCATATACCAAACCATTAGCTATCGCAACCCGTCGATCAGCTTCTTTTACATAATCACACTCTTGAAGCCTGTCTATCTCCTTGGCTAAGGATGTGTTTGCTTGCTTCAAACTTTTATTAGCCTCTTTGTTTTCCTCAATTTCATGTTTTAAAGAATCAATAATAGACGCAAGCAAATCACGTCCTCATCCGAGTCAGTATCCTTAACAGCTTTTCTGTCATCATTACACATATGCTGTGAATCCATAGAGATATTGCTATCCTCCGTGTCCATTACATATGTGTCATTGATGCTTTCGGGTTGCTCAGGATGACGTCGTTCATTAGCAAACACATTATAGTTATCATGTGATGGTACCTTTTCAAGTGGCTCAGAATCATAGATGGGTCCAGAAGTATCATCAGTCTCTGGGATCACTTCTTGAATCTTTTCCATGTAAACATAATGTGCCTCCAACTCTTGATCATCGGCTTCATCATTAGTGTCATCACGCCAGTCAACTTCATCTGCTGTGAGTGGAATTCCTGCTTCTTCTTTCTTACACAGCAACATCTTTTCCTTGTGATATCCCGAATCCTTAACCAGTTTTGGCTTCTTGCATTCCCTAGCCATGTGCCCAAATCCCTTGCAGTTGAAGCATTGAATCCCAGTCTTTTCCACAACCGGAGTGCCTACAGTGTCTCTAGCCCCAACTTGATTCGACATCCTCTGATTATCATACCTAGCATCACGATCATACCGAGGTGCATGATCAACTTCCTTATATCTAGCATTAGATGATGATCTGAGGTTGTTGTTGGTAGGTTTGTAGATCTTCTTATAAGTTATGGTGAGTAAAGACATGAGTTCTTCAATCTTCTTGTCCCTTGAAGTTTGTTCATCATCACTGTCTCCAACTGACTCGGTGTCATACTTTGGAGGTGGAGTGGGGACAATTGCTTTTGCTTTGTGTTTAGCAGCAGCTAGAGGTTTGGTAGATGAGCTTGATGACTTCGAGGAATGAGTAGGTGGTTGTTGACGAGGAACGGGTTTTGTTGAAATAGCAGCCACAAAAGCAATAGAATTAGCAGATCGTTCTGACTTTTAAGCCCTTAGTTCATTCACTTAATTCTGATGTTGTTTCAAGATATCATAAAGTTTGTGATAGGAGATTGTCTTGATATCTTCCCTTTGTTTAACCAAAGTCACAAACCTTTGACATTCCGGTTTGAGTTGAAGTAGAAACTGAACATTGGCATGATGGTTGGAGATGGTGCACTGATTTCTGACAAGCTCATTCCTCATTTTGTAGAATCTCGAGTAATATGAGTCAATGGATTCACCATCTTCAGATGTGAATTGTCCAAACTCCCAAAGTAGATTAGTCTCGAGATCTTGAACATTGATCGACTCACCTTGCTTTAATCGATGAATTGCATTCCACATTTCCATAGCATTAGAACATGCATCAACTGTGGAATAGATATCGTTATCAATTCCAGTGAGTATGAAGTTTATAGCATCAGCTTCAGCCTGGAGGAGTTTCTTATTTCTCAGCAGAACATGTGTCAAAATCCTCCATAGCTCGTATAGTTGATGAAGTACCATCCTCTGCCTGTGTGGTAATTGGTCTGAATTCAAAAACTGGAGGTGGATTCTCAAGGCAGTGACGAAGAGCAGTTCGGTTTTCTTTTCCGTCGAGAAATCTGAGAAAACGAGATCTCCATTGAACGTAGCAACCGGCAGTGAGCACAGGTGGATTATCGTTGCCACCCTATTCCAAACGAATTTGATTAGCAATTGCAATGTTGATTTTGTTGTTAGACATGGTGAATACTTGTGAATGAATTGCAGATCTTAGTGGATTTGTTTTGATGATGTGTGGTTAAAATTAAAATTCCGAAAATTCAAAAAAAATTTCTCAGTCTGACAAAACGGTAAGCCGAAAAATTTTGTATCGCCAAATTTTTAATTTGAGTTAGAAATAGCCAAAACCTAGTAGGGAAAGAATTTGATTTTACTTGACCTAAAAATTTTAACTCTGTTTTTTTTTTTCTTTTTTTTTTTTAATCTTCGTGTAAACGATGTTCCGAAACTAGTCTAGATAGTGGCTAAGTCTAAAACTTACTCAAACAAAATATCTATCGGAATGTCCATCGGAATAACCTTGTCGGAATGTCCTTGATCGGAATACCCTTGTCGGAATAACCTTGTCGGAATAAACCCTATCAGAATACCCTGATCGGAATATCCCTAATCGAAATACCCTTGTCGGAATAACCTTGTCGGAATGTCCATATCAGAATGTCCAAATCGGAATGGCCAAATCGTAATGCTCAGATCGGAATGTCAAATCGGAAAGCTCAGATCGGAATGTCAAATCGGAATATTCAAATTGGAATGCAATCGGAATCCCTAAACACTTTTCCGATTACACTGATCGGAATAAATTTCTGATGACCTGATCGGAATAAATCCCACTTTTCTCGGACAAAACTCAACCAATTCGTGATTTTAAGCCAAAAAAATGATCAAAACACCAAAAAATTTTGTGTTTTTAGCCAAAGTAACAATACCAAATCTCTACCACAACTATGTAGAAGATTTGTATCACGAAAAAACCATAAAAAACACAAGAAAAATTTTGGGACGTGATATATAGATCAAAATGACCACGAAAAATCAAGAACACACCACACGAATCTTCAATCACCTATCCACTATAGGCTCTTGATACCAAATGTTAATCCCATATCAATCCATAACACAAGATTTAGAAGAGATATTTAGATAGAGAAAGAGAAGAAAAGTAGAGAGAGAAACAAGAGAGATTTTGGAACGTTTATGTTTACTAGAGAGAGAAAGTAAAATGAAGCAACACCCTCTTCCACACATGGAAGAGGGTATATATACCCGTGGCATATGGGTCGTGGGTTTAGTATCCTTAGGCCGGGCTTGGCTTTGTTTTGGGCTTACGCCCCTAACTTATACAATATTAGCTTAAAGTCCAAGCCCGGTTTTCCCGACTAACCTATTACAATACAAGACCTTTACCGACTAAGATGACCTATTACATTCTTGTTCGACTATATAAAATATAGGGCTAACTGTAAAACCCGCATGCTTTTACCATGCATAGTACCCTTAGGATCGTACGTACTAGATTAAAACTTTCCTAATATAGCATGATTACGATTACGTGTTAGGAGTTTACGTATTACGTACGCGTTAGAACACGATAAGTATTTACTATGCACGATCACGTAATATTTATTTGACAATAATTAATCACGAACATGCGATCATGAAATCATGAACGTAATTAAAACACGAACTATTATTAATTACGTATATATATTTATTAAGAGCGTAATTAAATATATTAGATCACGGTATTTATGTAACGAGAACATTTAAAACACGAACACAAATAATCACAAACGTTTAAATTAATAACGAGACACGGAAAAAGGTACGGGTACCCCAAGTGGGGTCCCTACCCGCGGCAACAAGAGGCAAATGGGCCAAGCCCATTTGTCAAATTTACTAAAGGGGGTTATTATATTTTTACACTACTCATTTTCTCATTCACATAAGATTTTAGAAAAACCCTAAAACCCTCCTTCCTTGTCTTTTGTGCCGCCACCCTACAACCACCATAAGAGGTGATTTGTGATCTTGGATCTTGAAGTTTCAATGATTGATCGTGTTGGTTCTTCGTCCTTTTGATCCACGAATTCGGTAAAACCTTTTTAAACCTTTTCTTTTGATTTAATCTTTTTTATAAATCAAGAACATGTGTTGTTTTTATAAAAACATAATAATTAAACATGGATCTAACATGATTTGGTGTTAAATAAAATCAAAAGGGTGTTTTTAAGGGGTGTTTGTTTTGGCCGCAGGCTTCACCGAACCCAAAAGGGGTTTCGGTTTGCCAAGCCGACCACCACCAAGACCATATGGTCTTGGTTGGTGCGTGTGGGTCCCACGGCAGCAGTGAAACACGGGGTACCCCGAGTTGGTTCAGGGTACGGTGTTGATTTCATGTCCGGTTCATTGTTTTTAGCCTAGATCCTGTTCATGGTGTATGTTTAGTTTTTTTTATGTTTATGATCTTATGTTAAAATTAAATTAATAAAATGATATGATTAATTAATAACATGACTTAGGTTATTTTAATTATTTTAAACATGAAATTAATTAACCTAAGTATTTGTATATTTAAGACTTATAATTAATTAATTATTTTAAAACCATAGATATAATTACTTAATTTACATGACTTAGGTTATATTATTAATATATAATAATACATATTTTAACCTAAGTATTTAACTTATTTAATTAAAACATGTTATACTTTAATTAAATATTTTAACCTATAGTTTAATTAAATTACATGAAATAATTATTAAACTATACATTATCTAATATGACTTAGAAAATAATCATGAAAACACTTAGGCTTATATACTTAGCTTATTTAACCAGGTTATTTGTAATTATGGAAACTTTCTATTTTTAGAAACTTAATTAAATAAGGCAGCTAATCTATGTATGGAAACCTTCTATTTTTAGAAACTTATTTATTTAGGCAGCTAATCTATTTATGGAAACTTATTTAATTAAGGCAGCTAATCTATTTATGGAAACTTTCTATTTTTAGAAACTTATCTATTTTAAGCAGTAATTCTATTTTTGGAAGCTTTGTATTTTTGGAAACTTTCTATTTTTGGAAACTTTCTATTTTTGGAAACTTTCTATTTTGGGTAACTTTCTATTTTTAGAAACTTTCTTTTTTTGGAAACTTTCTATATTCTAGGAAACCTGCTATTTTTGGGAAGTTACTCATTATTACACAGTAAGTATAATAATACATGAAATACTAGAAATACTTTATCAGATTAAACAGAATGTAAGATAAACACAGTTTAAGGCTTTAAAACAGTAAAACATGGTAAGAACACATAAAATAAGCTAAGACATGACATAAAAACCAGCTATGTATTTAGTAAGCAGATACTTATTCATGTACGTATTTATGTAGCACTAGTGATTCGGAAGTAGGATTCCTCTCAGTTCATCTTCTTCGTTCACTGGACATAAGGTACGGATTCCCGTCCTTTCAGTATGGACATTCTTTCCTTATTAGGATTCCCCGTATGCAGCCAACTGTTTTCCCGTAGTATAAGTTATGTGTTTGATTGCTTATGTTTAATTAAGATTACCTATAGCCATATACATGCATGACCAGTTTCACCTAGTTATGGAGCTACCATAACCATAACATTAGAGGCACTAATGTTATGACTTCACCATGGCGGAGTGATTGCTCGTGGCGTCCCTTCAGCTTTTGGCCATTTATTTATATTTATCATGTGGGGTGTATGGGTGCATCCTAGTTACATGTTTTTATTCAGGATTACATGGTGAATGTGGTGTGTGTCTTGCATCCTTCACAAGGAGCTGATCCCTCCTACCCAAAAACCAGTATATTAAATTAGAGGCAGCCCCTCTAATTTGCATGATAAGGTCACCCCTCCAAGTATTCATGCACGGTGGATTTTCATGACCTATATTGGCTAATGGTAAAATATGACAAACAGTTGTTATAAGATAAACATAAGACTTTCAAACTATTAAACCAGTTTATTTAAGACTTAACCAGGTTACTCGGGACTTAGTTTTCTTCCGCTGTTATTATGTTATATGCTTATCCTATTCATGCTTTATTGTACATCCGTGCACTGAGCGTATTTGCTTAGCCATTTTCCTTTTCTATGTTCCCAAAACGGCAAGTACTCAGGGACGCTCGTAGACACTAAGAGTACGTGCATATGGACTGGAAGCTGTCTAGCCTTCTTTACATTATGCATTTCCTTTCTTATGATACTTATACTTTGGACATTGTTTAGTCCTTTCCTTTATTATACTATGTTTGTGTGTGATGAGCTTTACTTTTGGACTACCGAAGTTTTATTTCGGTATTTTCCTTTTATGGTCAAGTAATGTTTAGACATTTTTCCTTGTATGCTTTGATGACACGTCATAATGTCTGTGATATTTCCATTTCCAAAATGGGGTGTTACAATTATGGTATCAGAGCCAAGGCTTCGACCTGTAGGCTCTCAAATATGACCTGTGATTAGTGTGTAGTCACTACGGTCTTCCTAGAACTGACAGTTGTTTTCATGCATTCATCATTTTTAAGTATACATATACATGTCATTGTTGCAGGGTTTTTGACTAAGTAAGGGTTGGTACAGGACTGGCCCTATTTAGTCGCATGTGTTTTATCAAAACTTTTAGATTTGGGACCGACCCATAGGAGTCCCCTCGCTATGTCTTTTGTTTTGGGTGAACTGACCAGAGGCGTTCACTCTCGAGCATACAAAAGTTTTCATAAAACTGCATCATGCATTCATACACAAAATTTTCTTGCATAAAATTTTTCTCGTGAAATTTTAGTATAAATTTTTTTCATGTATATATAGATTTTATGTTTTGATCTGTTTAATCATATGTTTTATGTTATACTGTCAGATGGTTCTCACACGCGAACAGGAGTAGCTCAATGCTGCAATTCAGGCTGCCATGCAAGCCTTGCGTCCTCAACTGAGGAACGACATCAGGGTTGAAGTTCAAGCTGCCAACAATCAGCAGCACAATCAGCCACCTCCTCCTCCTCCTCCAGTGACATTAGCAGTATGGCTGGAGAGATTCAACAAGCTCCGCCCTCGAGCTTTTGAGAAGACAGATAGCCCCAGCGATGCTGAAAGTTGGTTGGCTCACATTGAGAAGATTTTCAACGCTATGGGTTGTGACCTCGCATACAAGGCGAGGTTGGCATGCTATCGGTTCGAAGGCGATGTACTAAACTGGTGGTTAGCATTGATGCAATCTGAAGGTGGTGATGAGTGGGTTGCTGGTTTGACTTGGGCTCAGTTCAAGGACAGGGTGATGGAGCAGTTCTTTCCCAAGGCTGAGTAGGACAAGCTCAAGAGAGAGTACCATGGGATCCGACAGAGAGCTGGGGAGAATAGCAACAAGATTATGCAACGCTTTCTTTGCCTGGCTGGTTTCCTTGGTGCGGCAGCAGGTACTCCTGAAGAGCAGGCACATCACTTTAGATGGGCTCTTCGCACATCGGTCGCAAACAATCTGGTGTGTGCTACGTTCAACACTGTAGCACAAGTGGCCGATGCAGCACGAAAACTAGAGATGCTGCAAGAGAGAGATGAGTTTGGGGAAGCTGAAAGACCCGACAAGAGGCAGAAAACTGGGGACCGGTCTCAGCCGGCTACTCAGCAGCAGCCTCATCAGCCCAAGGGAAACGGTCAGACTAACGACTGTTCTGCTACGGATAGGCGTGGCGGTAATGATAATTACCGTAACAACGCTGGGCACTCCAACAGCAACAGGTCCTAATACTTACGCAATTCTTCATGTTTTATGTTATAACTCATATTCTGACACTTTAGCAAACTTCTACCATGAACCATGGAAACGGTAGGGACTAGAACCAGAGAGGTTCGCAGCCTAGCCGTCCAGCTATCACTGGTATTCAATCTTACGATTATCCATTTTGTCCTTTGTACCTAACTATCATGTCTTATGTAAAATGTTTTATCGTGTCCTCAGCCAGCCAGAACACCTGCTGGAGGATACACTCATCCTCTTTGCTCTACTTGCCACCGTAGGCACCCAGGACCATGTCGTCGTAATATTGATGCGTGCTTCAAGTGTGGTTTTCCTGGCCATATTATGAAGGATTGCCGTAATGGCGAGACGGAGGGTACATCGGGACATGCTGATACCAAGCCGCCTCCTACTGTCGGGCGTGTCTACACGACATCTCGAGACCATGCCAACAAGTCTACAGGTACCATCACTGGAATCTTGTATATGTATGGTCAAGCTACATGTGTTCTTTTCGATACGGGTGCTACTCACTCGGTTATTTCTACTGCTTATGCTAAGAACATTAGGATGCCTCCCTTGCCACTAGAAAATAGGCTTACTATTTCCACGCCTTTGAGGGACTCTGTATTAATCACCCAGGTACACAAGAGTCTCCCCCTAGAATATGATGATAAGGTTCGACCTGTCGACGCACTTCCACTGGACATGAATGACTTCGACATGATTTTGGGCATGGATTAGCTATCCAGGTATCATGCTACCATAGACTGTCATTCATATCGAGTTATCTTCGGTGATGTTAATGCACCAGAGTACATTCATAATGGGTTCATACCCGGACGGTTTGTACAAGTCATATCCACCCTGCAAGCGCGTGCACTACTATCACATGGTTGCGAGGGTTATCTAGCTACGGTTCACGACATGGATGCTGAATCTCCATCGATTCAGGATCAACCTATAGTGTCGGAATTCCAAGATGTGTTTCCAACAGAACTTCCGGGCATACCACCTGGACGAGAAGTGGAATTCAGTATCGAGCTGGTTCCAGGAGCTGAACCAATCTCCAAGGCTCCTTATCGCATGGCTCCCATAGAGCTGAAGGAGCTGAAGGATCAACTGCAAGAACTTCTTGAACGAGGTTTCATTCGATCGAGCGCATCTCCATGGGGCGCACCGGTTTTGTTTGTTAAGAAGAAGGACGGCAGTATGCGTCTTTGCATAGACTATCGCGAGCTCAACAAAATTACCATTCGGAATAGATATCCACTGCCACGCATTGACGATCTGTTTGACCAACTCCAAGGGGCCAAACACTTCTCCAAGATTGATCTTAGGTCAGGCTATCATCAGCTACGGGTCAAGGAGCAGGACATCGCTAAGACTGCCTTTCGTACCCGTTATGGCCACTACGAGTTTGTAGTGATGCCATTTGGCCTGACAAATGCTCCATCAGTATTCATGGATTTGATGAACAGAATCTTACATGAATTTTTGGACAAGTTCGTCATTGTCTTCATCGATGACATCCTGATTTTCTCAAAGTCCAAGGAGGAACACGAAGACCATCTTCGTACAGTACTACAGATTCTTTGCCAGAAGCAGCTGTATGCTAAATTCTCCAAGTGTGAGTTCTAGTTAGACAAGGTGGCATTCTTAGGTCACATTGTATCAGCAGAAGGAATCACTATGGATCCAACAAAGGATAAGGCCATTACTAAGTGGCCAAGGCCGACATCAGCGACGGAAGTCCGCAGTTTCTTAGGCTTAGCTGGCTATTACCGTAGGTTCGTGGAGAACTTTTCCCGCCTAGCACTACCATTGACCAAACTGATGCGGAAAAGGGAGAAATTCGTCTGGACTGAAGATCGAGAGAAGAGCTTTGAAGACCTGAAGCAAAAGCTAGTATCTGCACCTATTCTTACTATACCATCTGGTACGGGTGGATTTCAAATCTACAGCGATGCATCGGGGAAGGGACTTGGCTGTGTTCTCATGCAACATGGGAAAGTGATCGCGTACGCTTCACGGCAGCTTAAGCCTTATGAAAAAAATTACCCCACGCACGACCTGGAACTTGCTGCAGTCGTGTTTGCATTGAAGATATGGAGGCACTACTTATATGGAGAATCATGTGACATTTTCACGGACCACAAGAGCTTGAAGTATATCTTCACTCAACGTGAATTGAACATGAGGCAGAGGAGATGGTTAGAGCTGTTGAAGGATTATGACATTAATCTACAGTATCATCCCGAAAAGGCAAATGTGAAGTCCGGAATGATCAACGGCATTAAAATCCAAGAGGAAATCATCAGAGACTTGGAGCGACTGGACATCGAGATCATGGTACGTGGAAAACACGGTTACTGGGCTAATCTTAGAGTGGAACCAGAGTTGCTATCTAAGATCAAGGAAGCTCAGAAGGATGACGGAGAAATCTGGGCGATAGTATAGAATTTGGAGAAGCAGACAAAATTCAGAGTAGATGTAGATGGTATCGTATGGCAGGGCACTAGACATTGTGTTCCTGATGACCAAGAACTCCGGGAAGCTTTGTTAGCTGAAGCTCATAGCTCCCCATTCTCTATACATCCTAGTTCGACTAAGATGTACCATGACATCAAGCAGTACTTTTGGTGGAGTGGTATGAAACAGGATGTGGCCACCTACGTCTCCAAATGTCTTACCTGCCAGCAGGTTAAGATCGAGCATCAGCGATCTGGCGGTCTCCTTCAACCGTTAGATATTCCAGAGTGGAAGTGGGACAAAATCATCATGGATTTTGTTACCGGTCTTCCGCCTACCAAAAGGAAGCACGATGCAATTTGGGTTTTCGTTGATCGACTTACCAAATCAGCTCATTTCTTACCGATCCGCAAGGAAGATCCGGTAAGTAAACTCGCAGATACGTACAGACGAGAGATCATGAGACTCCACGGTGCTCCATCCAGCATCGTCTCAGACAGAGATCCTCGATTCACTTCGCGCTTTTGGAAAAGTCTGTAGAAAGCTTGGGGTACACAACTTAAGCTTAGCACGGCTTTTCATCCTCAAATGGACGGACAGTCGGAGCGGACCATTCAGACATTGGAAGATATGTTGAGATCATGTGTGTTGGAATGGACGGGCGATTGGGACGAATATATCTGTTTGGTGGAGTTTGCATACAACAACAGTTGGTACGCAAGCATCAAGTGTGCTCCATTTGAGATGTTGTATGGCAGAAAGTGTCGCGCCCCAATCTGCTGGGATCAGGTTGGCGAGCGAACACTCGAAGGACCGGAAATCATAGAGATGACCAATGAGAAGATCGCGGTAGCTAAGCAGAAAATTCAGGAGGCACAGTCACGTCAGAAGAGTTACGCTGATAAGCATCGTAGAGATATACACTTTAATGTAGGAGATCACGTCTTCCTTAAGGTTTCGACGGCACGTGGTGTTGCTTCAGGATTAAAGGGAAGCTCAGTCCTCGTTTCATCGGACAGTTTGATATCATTGAACGAGTCGGTGAAGTATCTTACCGATTGGCGTTACCTCCGCAGCTTTCGCATGTGCACAATGTGTTTCATGTATCCTTACTCAGAGGGTACTAGAATCATTCCCTTCACATGGTTTAGTATCCACTGGAACAGATACGTGAAGATCTCACTTTTATAGAAGAACCCGAACGAGTTCTTGACAGACAAGAACGAGTCATGAGAAAGAAGACGATTCCATTCGTCAAAATTCTATGGAGGGATCATACCGAGCGGGAAGCCACTTGGGAAACAGAGGAGTCTATCCGGGCTTCTTACCCTCATTTCATATTTTGAATTCGGGTATGTTCATCTTTTCCAGTTTACTTTATCTATAATTCGGGGACGAATTATTCTTTTTAGGGGGGAAGAGTTGTAAAACCTGCATGCTTTTACCATGCATAGTACCATTAGGATCGTACGTACTAGATTAAAACTTTCCTAATATAGCATGATTACGATTACGTGTTAGGAGTTTACGTATTACGTACGTGTTAGAAGACGATAAGTATTTACTATGCACGATCACGTAATATTTATTTGACGATAATTAATCACGAACATGCGATCATGAAATCATGAACATAATTAAAACACAAAATATTATTAATTACGTATATATATTTATTACGAGCGTAATTAAATATATTAGATCACGGTATTTACGTAACGAGAACATTTAAAACACGAAAATAAATAATCACAAACGTTTAACTTAATAACGAGACACGGAAAAAGGTACGGGTACCCCAAGTGGGGTCCCTACCCGCGGCAACAAGAGGCAATTGGGCCAAGCCCATTTGTCAAATTTACTAAAGGGGGTTATTATGTTTTTACACTACTCATTTTCTCATTCACAGAAGATTTTAGAAAAACCCTAAAACCCTCCTTCCTTGTCTTTTGTGCCGCCACCCTACAACCACCATAAGAGGTGATTTGTGATCTTGGATCTTGAAGTTTTAGTGATTGATTGTGTTGGTTCTTCGTCCTTTTGATCCACGAATTCGGTAAAACCTTTTTAAACCTTTTCTTTTGATTTAATCTTTTTATAAATCAAGAACATGTGTTGTTTTTATAAAAACATAATAATTAAACATGGATCTAACATGATTTGGTGTTAAATAAAATCAAAAGGGTGTTTTTAAGGGGTGTTTGTTTTGGCCGCAGGCTTCACCGAACCCAAAAGGGGTTTCGGTTTGCCAAGCCGACCACCACCAAGACCATATGGTCTTGGTTGGTGCGTGTGGGTCCCACGCCAGGAATGAAACACGGGGTACACTGAGTTGGTTTGGGGTACGGTGTTGATTTCATGTCCGGTTCATTGTTTTTAGCCTAGATCCGGTTCATGGTGTATGTTTAGTTTTTTTTATGTTCATGATCTTATGTTAAAATTAAATTAATAAAATGATATGATTAATTTAATAACATGACTTAGGTTATTTTAATTATTTTATACATGAAATTAATTAACCTAAGTATTTGTATATTTAAGACTTATAATTAATTAATTATTTTAAAACCATGGATATAATTACTTAATTTACATGACTTAGGTTATATTATTAATATATAATAATACATATTTTAACCTAAGTATTTAACTTATTTAATTAAAACATGTTATACTTTAATTAAATATTTTAACCTATAGTTTAATTAAATTACATGAAATAATTATTAAACTATACATTATATCATATGACTTAGAAAATAATCATGAAAACACTTAGGCTTATATACTTAGCTTATTTAACCAGCTTATTTCTATGTATGGAAACTTTCTATTTTTAGAAACTTAATTAAATAAGGCAGCTAATCTATGTATGGAAACCTTCTATTTTTAGAAACTTATTTATTTAGGCAGCTAATCTATTTATGGAAACTTATTTAATTAAGGCAGCTAATCTATTTATGGAAACTTTCTATTTTTAGAAACTTATCTATTTTAAGCAGTAGTTCTATTTTTGGAAACTTTCTATTTTTGGAAACTTTCTATTTTTGAAAACTTTCTATTTTTGGAAACTTTCTATTTTTGGTAACTTTCTATTTTTGGAAACTTTCTATTTTTGGAAACTTTCTATTTTAGGAAACCTGCTATTTTTGGAAAGTTACTCATTGTTACACAGTAAGTATAATAATACATGAAATACTAGAAATACTTAATCAGATTAAACAGGATGTAAGATAAACACAGTTTAAGGCTTTAAAACAGTAAAACATGGTAAGAACACATAAAATAAGCTAAGACATGACATAAAAACCAGCTATGTATTTAGTAAGAAGATACTTATTCATGTACGTATTTATGTAGCACTAGTGATTCGGAAGTAGGATTCCTCTCAGTTCATCTTCTTCGTTCACTGGACATAAGGTACGGATTCCCGTCCTTTCAGTATGGACATTCTTTCCTTATTAGGATTCCCCGTATGCAGCCAACTGTTTTCCCGTAGTATAAGTTATGTGTTTGATTGCTTATGTTTAATTAAGATTACCTATAGCCATATACATGCATGACCAGTTTCACCTAGTCATGGAGGTACCATAACCATAACATTATAGGCACTGATGTTATGACTTCACCACGGCGGAGTGATTGCGTGGCGTCCCTTCAGCTTTTGGCCATTTATTTATATTTATCATGTGGGGCATATGGGTGCATCCTAGTTACATGTTTTTATTCAGGATTACATGGTGAATGTGGTGTGTGCCTTGCATCCTTCACAAGGAGCTGATCCCTCCTACCCAAAAACCAGTTTATTAAATTAGAGGCAGCTCCTCTAATTTGCATGATGAGGTCACCCCTCCAAGTATTCATGCACGGTGGATTTTCATGACCTATATTGGCTAATGGTAAAATATGACAAACAGTTTTTATAAGATAAACATAAGACTTTCAAACTATTAAACCAGTTTATTTAAGACTTAACCAGGTTACTCGGGACTTAGTTTTCTTTCGCTGTTATTATGTTCTATGCTTATCCTATTCATGCTTTATTGTACATCCGTGCACTGAGCGTATTTGCTCAGCCGTTTTCCTTTTCTATGTTCCCAAAACGGCAGATACTCAGGGACGCTCGTAGACACTAAGAGTACGTGCATATGGACTGGAAGTTGTCTAGCCTTCTTTACATTATGCATTTCCTTTCTTATGATACTTATGCTTTGGACATTGTTTAGTCCTTTCCTTTATTATACTATGTTTGTGTGTGATGAGCTTTACTTTTGGACTACCGAGGTTTGATTCCGGTATTTTCCTTTTATGGTCAAGTAATGTTTAGACATTTTTCCTTGTATGCTTTGATGACACGCCATAATGTCTGTGATATTTCCATTTCCAAATTGGGGTGTTACACTAACACTACGTTACGTGCTTACGTTTACATATACCATTTTTGGTGACAGTCCGACACTTCAGGAAATAAATTTATTCGTGAATATTATTTTGGAATTTAAATTTGTGTTGGTTTATAAACTCACAAATTTACGAGAAGAGATTAGGACTTACGAGTATAATTTAACGTCCTTTACGACTAAACCGGAAACCCTAGGATTACGTATTTACGTTTTTGAACTCCGTTTTTGATGAGATAACTTTTATTAGATTCGTTTTGTGTCGTTGATTCATAATTTATAAAAACGTTTTTCGTAAAACGACCCGAGGGCACGCAAATCAAGGAAACTAGAATCGAGAAGTACCCGTAATTTAGTGGGATGAGACAAGTTTACACTTGCCTCACCTCACTATATGGGACGGCTAGACACATGACACCAACACCCTTAGGTGTCAAAACTTCCTAAACAAGCTCATACACTTGTAAGCTAACTTAACAAGGTTAGCTACAAAACCACAAAACCATTTACAACCAAACCATTTACACATACAATTCATGTAATACCACTCAAAAATCCTCTCTCTTTCTCCCACTCCTTGCCGTCCAAAACCATCATCAAACACCCCTCTTTGATCAATTTTTACCACAATATCATGTGTTATTCATACATATGATGGAAACCCTTTGAATATATGAAGATTTGAGGTGATCATAACCTATGAAAAGGAGTTTTCATGAGGTTAAAGGGATGATTTCATGGAGATGTTCATCCATCCAAAGGACCCAAGAAGTTTCCTTGCTGAAGTTGAAGATTTGATAACAAGAACCAAGTCTTGTTCATCAAAAACCTCATATTTTCATCACTAATGGTGGTATAGAGATTGTTCTTCCTATCCTCTTGTTATTTTGATTATGTAATCTTGTATTTTATTTATTTATGTATATGTATATGATGATGAATGATGATAAAATTATTGTGTGGGGATCATGTGTTGATAAACTTGGATAAAAATATGGAAAACCATATGTAAAAAGGTTAAAATCTTGCTTAATAAGTTGGCTGTATAAAAACAGTAACTAACCAAAAGTTAAACTGATAAAATGGCATAGTGGTATCAATATACAGTAATTATTAGGTCTTGTACACATGTGAGAGTTGGTCATGTAATGGAATCATTATAATGAGTGAGATATGATCAAAACAAAATTGATGTATCAATCTGAATAGTCTGTTTTGTGAGGACTGTTAGGGATACTTAGACTTGGATTGAGCAGTCGCTAAAACTAAGTTATTTGTAACACATAATATGAAGTTTATATCATCCAAAAATGAGCTTCTATCTCCTTGTAGAACTCAAGATATGATAAAAATGGTGAAAGTGAAACTAAAAACTCAGATTTTTTGAAATTAAAGTATAATAGTATTATAATAGCACTCAAATAAATATAGTATAAAATGTAAATTAAAACCCACTAACTTATATATTAAATTTATATAAGTATGTACAATAATAAATAAATGGGACATTTTATAAAAATGGTAATTTGATAAGTTTTATAAGTTATGAAACTATAAACATGATTTTACGTCTTTTCGGCTAAAACCGTAAAATTAATGTTTTCGTCAGTTAAAACATAGACGGTCGGATCCGTCTAATGTTGTAATACCCGTGAATGTGTCGTATGATGCTAAGTTATTGTCTCAAGAGTTGTTCAGTATGAGCATCTCTCTTAAGTTGCGACTCACTTGTGGATGTGATATCCCGAGCCCAACGTCGTTTATTTAATCCTGTTTTATGAATATTTTTGAAATTTTTAAGAAATTTCGTTTGTTATATATTTGACGGTTTAAGTCGAAACCAACGTTTACGGTCGTAATTTTAACATTTGACGATTTAAGAAGAACCGATGACGACTACGAAACCGACGGATGCCCAAAATTTGTCTTTTGTTATCGATTGATCGATATTTGAGTTTTTCGAGATTTTATTTTTATTACGTGTTAAGTCGAGTCGGAACCATATGTATATTTGTTTTGTGTGCGTTTTAACCTTTGGAAAGCAATCTTTGTGAAACCCGACTCCCGCAAAAACTTAAAACCCGTCATGTAGCCAAAATCCCGCTCTTTAAATGATCGTTTATCCCTAAGGCCAAAAGATAGCCAATTTGTCAAGACTAACCCTCCTAATTTTCACAAAAGAAGAATGTGTGCACAAACACTTCATTTTTTTCACTTCCAAAAATTGAAAATCTCTCTCCCCTCTCTCCTTGAAGCCGACGGCCACCCACCACCATCAAACCTTTTTCTTGAGTTTTGGGAGAAAATAATCAAAGTCCCATCCTTCCTTTACCATTGTAAGTAAATCCCACCAACAATTACATGCATGCATCCATTGATTTTTTCCAAAAATTAATGATTTTTCAAAAACATGTTTTAATCTAATTAAACCCATTTATTGTTTAATTCATGTGTTTATAATGATAATTAATCCATAAAACAAGATGGGGATTATGTTGTTGGTGTTCCACAGCCCCAAAAACCCACGAATTTATGGGGGGTTTTGAGTGTTCATGGTGTTTGATGAAATGTGTCATGGGTTGTGTTTATAAAGTTGTTTTTGGTGTTTTTGAATGGGTTAAACACATTGCATGTATGATTTAGGATTGGGTTTTGGTTAGGGTTTGAAGTTCTTGGTAGAGTAGGCTGTTTGGGATGATTGGGTATGGTTAGGAGTGGTAAGAATTAGTCTAGGTAATGATAGAATGGATTGGAAACAAGCTTTGAATTGATTTTGAGGTAGTAAAATTTAGGCAGATTGTTCAAGCTTGTTTTTCGTGGGTTTAACTTTGTAAACAGGTCATAAACATGGGATGTAGTTGTAGAGCGTTTTCTTAGCTTCGTTCTGGTATAAGGTTGTAACACCCCATTTTGATAATGGAATGTCACGCGTAATTATGGCGTGTCATCAAAGCATACAAGGATAAATGTATAAAACATTACATGACCATAGGGATAACCGGAATCAAACATCGGTTCCCAAACATAAGCCCAAAACATAATAAAGCAAAAGAAATGAATGAAAGACCAAACAAGCATTAGTATATGAAGGCAAAAAGGAAAAGAAGTCTCTAGCAGCTTCCATCCTACGCACGTCCTCCAAATGCTCGAGTCTTTCCTAGGGTACCTGCCATTTTGGGACATGGAAAGGAAAGTAACGGCTGAGCAAAACGCTCAGTGCACGGATATAGACATAGTATAAGTGACTAAAACATAATAAAGACTTAATAGCAGCGGAAATGTATAAGTCCTGGAAAACCTGGAACATGTTCATAAAACTGGTTTTTTAGTTTGAAAAGCCTTATGTTTATCTTATGAAAACTGTTTAATATATATTACCATTAGCCAATATAGGTCATGAAAATCCACCGTGCATGAATACTTGGAAAGGTGACCTCATCATGCAAATTAGAGGGGCTGCCTCTAATTTAATATACTGGTTTTTGGGTAGGAGAGATCAGCTCCTTGTGAAGGATGCAAGGCACACACCACATTCACCATGAAATCCTGACTGAAAACATGTAACTAGGATGCACCCATATGCCCCACATGATAAATATAAATAAATGGCCAAAAGCTGAAGGGACGCCACGAGCAATCACTCCACCGTGGTGAAGTCATAACATCAGTGCCTCTAATGTTATGGTTATGGTACCTCCATAACTAGGTGAAACTGGTCATGCATGTATATGGCTATAGGTAGTCTTAATTAAACATAAGCAATCAAACTCATAACTTATACTACGGGAAAACAGTTGGCTGCATACGGGGAATCCTAATAAGGAAAGAATGTCCATACTTAAAGGACGGGAATCCGTACCTTATGTCCAGTGAACGAAGAAGATGAACTGAGAGGAATCCTACTTCCGAATCACTAGTGCTACATAAATACATACATGAATAAGTATCTGCTTACTAAATACGTAGCTGGTTTTATGTCATGTCTTAGCTTATTTTATGTGTTCTTACTATGTTTTATTGTTTAAAGCCTTAAACTGTATTAAATCTTATATTCTGCTTAATCTGATTATGTATTTCTGGTATTTCATGTGTTATTATACTTACTGTGTAATAATAAGTAACTTTCCAAAAATAGCAGGTTTCCTAAAATAGAAAGTTTCCAAAAATAGAAAGTTTCCAAAAATAGATTTACTGCTTAAAATAGATAAGTTTCTAAAAATAGAAAGTTTCCATAAATAGATTTGCTGCCTTAATTAAATAAGTTTCCATAAATAGATTAGCTGCCTTAAATAACTAAGTTTCTAAAAATAGCTGGTTAAATAAGCTAAGTATATAAGCCTAAGTGTTTTTCATGATTATTTTCTAAGTCATATGGTATATTGTATAGTTTAATAATTATTTCATGTAATTTAATTAAACTATAGGTTATAATATTTAATTAAAGTATAACATGTTTTTAATTAAATAAGTTGAATACTTAGGTTAAAATATGTATTATTATATATTAATAATATAACCTAAGTCATGTTAATTATTTAATTATATCCATGGTTTTAAAATAATTAATTAATCATAAGTCTTAAATATATAAATACTTAGGATTAAAATAATTTCATGTTCATTAATAATTAAATAACCTAAGTCATGTTATTAAATTAATCACATCTTTTATTAATTTAATTTTAACATAAGTTCATAACATAAAAAAAACTAACATAAACCATGAACCGGATCTAGGCTAGAAAACATGAACCGGACATGAATCGACACCGTACCCCGAACCAACTCGGGGTACCCCGTGTTTCCCTTTGCTGCCGTGGGGCCCACACGCACCAACCAGGACCATATGGTCTTGGTGGTGGTCGGCTTGGCAAACCGAAACCTCCTCGGGGTCGGTTACAGCCTGCGGCCAAAACAAAACACCCCTTAAAACAACCCTTTGATTTAATTAATCACCAAAACATGTTAGATCTATGATTAATTATTATGTTTTTATAAAAACATCACATGTTCATAATTAATAAAAAGATTGAATTAAAAGAAAAGGTTTAAAAGGTTTTACCGAATTCGTGGATCAAGAGAACGAAGAACAAACACGATCAATCCCCAATTCCTCAAGATCAAAGATCAACAAATCACCTTGTATGGTGATTTATGGGTGGCGGCACAAAGGAGAAGGAGAGGAGGGTTTTTAGGTTTTTGCTAAAAATCTTCTGTAAGTTGTAAATGAGTAGTGAAAATCCCTTAAACCCCTTTTAGTAAAATTTGATGGGCTAAGCCCATCCTCCCTCCCTATTTCGTGGTAATGGGGCCCACCAGGGGTAACCCGAATGTTTTTCCGTGTCTAAAATATTGGTGTGTTCTCGTGTGTTCTCGTGTTCGTGTTTTACGTGTTTTAATTAGTTATCGATCGTGACTTAATATATTTATTCGTGTTCGTAATAAATATACATACGTAACTAATATTAGCCCGTGATTTAATTACGTTCATGATTTCATGATCGCATGTTCGTGATTAATGATTGTTAAATAATTATTACGTGCTCGTGCGTAGTAAATACTTATCATGTTCTAACACGTACGTAATACGTAAAATCCTAACACGTAATCGTAATCATGCTATATTAGGAAAGTTTAAATCTAGTACGTACGATCTTAAGGGCACTATTCATGGTAAAAGCATGCGGGTTTTACAACTCTTCCCCCCTAAAAAGAATAATTCGTCCCCGAATTATAGATAACGTAACTGGAAGCAAAACATACCCGAATCAGATTGGAAAGGTATGTAAAATAATGGAAATGAAGGTTACATGGTAGAAGGGAACGTGGAACGTGACATGTCTTGAAAAGACATGGAACGTGACGTGACTGAAAGGACATATCTAATTGATAAGAGAAAAACGGATAAAAGTTCGGATGAACTTGTCCGTTTCTAAGTGGCTTCCCTCTTGGAACGGTTCCTTCATAAGATCTTGACACGAATGATAAGTCTTGGTCCTCTTGACCTTGACTTGGAATACGAAGAAGTTCTTGGTTATTAACGTAATGTAGATCCCCTAAATTCGATCGAGGGAATAAGAGTTAATCGTGTAAGAATAACTGAAACGTTACGATGAAAGACAATCTGACTTAACTGTTAACTAGAAACGATGCACGAGACATAAAGAAACGTAGTACGTGAAAAATTTTGAACGTGATACGTGAAAAATTTTAAACGTGCTACGTGGAGATATGGCGAGTGTAGTATGAGTAAACAAATCGTGATCCATGATACGTGTAACATATCTTAATCATGATATGAGGAACGTGGAATGAACATGATATGTGAAACATATCGTGAACATAGAATATAATGGCGGTATCGCCAAACGCTACAAGGTGAGACGTGGAATATAACGTGAAACATCAATCTGATGATGGAGAGTTATACTAAACTTGGGTCTGGTCTCTCAAGTTCTTGCAAAACTTCCCAGATGAGAAAAATGAACGTAAAATCGTAAGCCAAGATACGATCATTAACGTAAATAGTGTCATGAACGCGAGCGCGAAATCAAGTCGTGAACTTAGAACAAGGACGTGGACGTAAACAAGGAGCACAATTGCGAATCTTTGTCTGACCCGATAACTGAGGGATTACCAAGTGATCGGATGAGCCTTGGCTGGAACATGTCCGATAAATCTATTTGTTCTGAAATCCTTACGGATGTAAGGATTCTGCAGACTTGATCAAACTGTTTGCAATAACCCAGATAGCATCATGCTTCATCTGAGTTTGCGTTAAACTGGTAACCAAAATCCGTGGAGATCTTGTCCCATTTCAATTCACAATTTCAAATGATGAAAACATCCCAGTCTGTTGGTGTCCTATCTTAACCTGTTTGTATGACAGGTATGAAGATATGAACGTAACTGTATCTTGCTTCATCGAACTTGATACATAGGAGTTTGCGAAACTCTGAGTCTCTAAATCTAGACTTCTCCTAGCGTAGGATTTCCTAGAACACCTAATGTAGTGTAGGGTTCTCTCCTTTACGCATAAGCTGAGTCATGGTAAGATTAACCATAAAAACCCATGTGATTCAGTGTGTTACTGTAATCAAACAGAATTGATATTGGAAAAATTTCTAGGGTAGAATTTCTCTTGTCATAGAATTTGCAACATAGTGCAGATAGGGTCTTCCTGTTCTTCTCTAGGCTTAGAGGAAATCAGGTTATCCTCAACGAAAACACTGATGAATTTGCTATGAGTTCATGGAAACCCATTCTTATAATGTCATTGGAGAATTGATGAGACTAATTCAAAATCATAAATCTAGCATGACCGAGTCGTGTACGAATAGCAGTCATGGACATGTCCTGCTGTTTCATTCGTCACTGTTGGCAGCATGATCATGAGTTCGATCTTGGAAAAGTGATTAACACCATACGATTGATTGGACATGTCGTCAATATGTGAGGAGAATAACGGTCATGAATGGTGATTTGTTTAAGTCGACGGTAGTCGACACATAATCTCATGGTACCATCCTTCTCCTTGTAGGTTCTTCTGGAATGTATGGTAAGATTTTGGAATAATCAACTGGCTATGCGTAAAAGGACTTAAGTAGTCGTGTCTTACTAACAGCTAGAAAATTTAGCGACCATGGCTAACAACGCACATGCTTGTAAGCATAAATAATTGTACAGATTTTCCTGATGGACAATCAAGCTGAATGTATTCAGGAGCCTGAACATTACTGTACATAAATATGAATCGTAGCATGGTGTGCTGTTCATAGTCCATAATTAGGATAGAATTCATCTTGTGTCTGTCCGAGGAAATGCGTTAGCAGCTTGGATCTCATCATTAATCTGAAGGAAAACCTTCGTATACGTGGGAATACGAAAGGCGTCCTTCACGGTCATGAATATATGAAATATGGTGAAAGAAATGAAAGTGACATCGGCAACGTGACAGTTCTCACTGATGCGCTGATAATGGTATTGAAATTCTTGTGGCCTGATTAATACATGGCACACAAAATGGATATACCCTTGGAGGGTACCCTGGATTTCTTAGAATTGTTTCATAGTTGGACGTGAGTCATGTGTCTTGACTCGTGTCTTGGAACTATTAGCATGACATATGTCTTGACTGGTGTCTTGACATGTGTCTTCAGAAAGTATACGTGAGACATGTGTCTTGACTGATGTCTTGACATGTGTCTCGAGACGTAAAACAATACGACTACAATATAAGGTTATTATGCCAGAATTGGCGGATCGGTTGGACTACTAATCCTTGTATTTCTGATCACGTCCATGGCCAGAGTTTCGGTTGCGATTTCTAGGATAGTTGTTGTCATAGTAGTGGTTACTATCGTCTTGTCCGTCAGTTCAATGATGGTCATTCTCATGACCGTGATTCATGTAACTATTCAGCTGAGTGGCTGGCTCGTACCGGTTTGCACTCATATGGCTGAAATGACAGTCAAATGACGTGTGACATGTAACCAAGAATTAGGGACAATGATTGATGGGAATCGTCTGATGGTGAAGCATCTTCTCGTCCAATTGCTTTGCTCCGACGCCTTTGTCTTCGTCTTGTAGGATCTCCAGGTTGTGAACAACATCAGCATCTCGTAGCGTCTCCGAACGTCAGCAGCGTTAATCTTTAGTAACATCTCCCAGTTATGAGCGGCATCAGCAATCTTGTAGAATATCAGCAATTGAAAATACGCCTGAGGTGATTCAGAATCGACTAGTGAATACTCGTAAAGTATTGCAAGTGGAATATACATGGATTAAGGTATGTAATACACATGAAATACGGTACGTGGAGTACACGTGGAATGCACATGAAATGATCGATATGGGGTCGATCATTTGTCATGATTTAAGGAAAGTATATCGGTTAAACGGTTAGGAGAACCATTATGATAACCTGGCAACATTAGCATAGACATCATTCTGGTTGTGACGGGAAACGTTAAAGTGTGGTTACACCAAATTCAACGATGATTTGCCTGACAGCATGATCAATGAAAACCAACCATGACTATCATGAAAGCAGGATTCAATGAAATCTAACAATGTCTTGTAGGACAGCGCAAATAACAAAAGAGGCGTAAAACATAATTAACATGAAGACAGAATTATCATGAAGAAACATGAAACCATCTATCACGAAGAAGTGTATAACATAATCAGCATGAAACTGAAGTTAACCATGACAATATGAAAACATACTTGACATAAAAACATAATAACTTATGAGGGGACATGAAAAAAAAATTTATGCCAATTTAAATCATGAGAAAAGTTTTATGCATGAAAAACAGTGCATGAATGTGTAATGTAGTTTATAAAACCTTTATATGTGCGAGGGAACGCCTATGGGTCGGTTCCAAAACAAAAGACATGGCGAGGGGACGCCTATGGGTCGGTCCCAAAGTTAAAAGTTTCGATAAAAGCACATGCGACTAAATAGGGTCAGTCCTGTACCAACCATTACTTAGTCATAATCCCTGCAACAATGATACATGAAACATAAATAAATGAAACTCATCTGTAAAAACTTATCAGAAAAAATTTTATGTGACTAATTATGAACTACTGGGGTTCAGTCCACATAGCCACAGTTCACGAGGAACATTATACATGAAACAATGACACATAACTAAATATGAATGATGGTTGTTGATGAGATGGCATTTATACATGATCTCATCATTCTTTTCGGGCTTTAAATGCATTAAAATGTCATAAAATACCATATATATGCTTGTGTTTGTTTACTAGTGTATTTTAGGTATGGATATCGTGAAAAAGACAAAAGATCACAAGTTACAAGGAAAAACGGACACGAGAAACGAAGCCGTACAAAGAACCGGGCCCTAATCATGGAATTCTCAACAAAATACCTTAAAGACTTGAAGACAAACAAGATTGATCCTCATTTATTGAAGAAATGACACTTAAAACCCTTGTATATTAATAATTACAAGTTTGGTCCCTTAAGTTTGTCAAAATTACACAAAAGGTCCTTCAACTTTGAAGAAATGGCAAAAATAGTCCCTCAACAAATCCAAACTGCCAATAATGGTCCCTCATGAAGATTAAGATACATTTAAGACCTTTGAAGATCAACAATGTCCAAAATCAGCCCTTGCAATATTCAAAAATGTCAAATATAACCCTTGAAACACTTTTTGTAAAGTTTGTGCCAAAAATGACAAAAGGTGAAACGTTGATACATGTAAAATGGGCGCTGATAGAAGTTTGCATCCAAGTGACAAAAGAAAGGAAGGACAAGGGCTGAATGTGTGCATACTGAAACATTTAAACACACAAACACGCGCCAAACAACTCCACTCCACCAAAAACGGATCAAAAGGACAACTATTCACCTTTACAGCCCAGGTTTTACACAACTTAAAACAAAGGGTAAAATGAAATTACCCAGGCACACGTTTGATTCACACATGCAGGAACCTATCCCACACACAAAACCCTCATCTCCACTCACTATGGACCCCACCCCAATACCCTTTCCACCAATCAGCAAGCAACTTAGCCTCCAAGTCATGTGACGTGTCAAGATCAACAGCTGAGAGCCTTTGCTTGATCACAAAGCTAAAATGAACGTGTAGGATCATTTTGGACAGCTCAACAACAACAAACGTACTCAAGGACTTAGGGCATTTAGGGATTTTCACATCTAGGGTTTATGAACAGTGTAGCCTTGGCATTTGCCTATAAAAAGACTCCTCAACATGTGAGAGAGCTTTTGTTCCAGTTTTAGGCTATTAATCTTTGTAATTCCTTTTTAAGTTAAATAAAATTTGAATTTCTGAAAATTTGAAATCTCTTTTTGATTTAGTTAAAAGTTTGGTGTTTGAGTAGCCTAATTCTGAGTTCCATTTGATTGTGAAGGCCTACCTTAATCTTGTGGTTAAGGCACGTCTTGTTTCATAAGGTTTTTAAGGTTTGAAAACCTTGAAATCCTAGGTTCTGTTTTGGTTATTTTATGTACTAACCCTTGACCATTAGCTATAAGCTCTTACAAGCTTGTTGACACCAAGCTTGTGAAGGGATTAGAGCCCTTGGTTAAGTTGTTTGCTGTTTGTGTTGAAGATATAAAGTCCTTGAGGTTCTACTTTGAACCATCAACCAAGGCAGTTTGCATCATCTTCATTGAAGTACCTTGGTCTTGTTCTAGTTGTTGAACAAGGTCCAAGGAGCATTGCTGGCCTTCCTAGGATGTTGTGGAAGGCAGGTATAATCTCTTGTTAAGATTCCCCTAAAAATTTCATGTTTATGACTGTTTTTGATTTGGTGCTTTGATTTTGAGTATTGGTGTTTGTGCTGGTGATTTTTGAGTTTGATTGTGTTATTTGCTATTGTTTAAGAGTTTTTGATCATTGAAATCAGTAGGTTATTAGTTAAAATCAGAAGTTTGTTTGATAAGTGCTAGATTAAGGGTTGTTTGGGATTACTGGTTCATAAGGCCTTGTGGCCTTGTGCCCTTGGTTCTTTGGGTTTGGGTGGTCTAAACAAGTCCTAATATACAAGTTTTAGTCATTGGTTTACTTTCTGAAAGTTTGGAAAAGGGATTTTTAGTTTTGCAAAAATCTGATAAAAGTGGTTTTGAATTTGGTCAAACACATCAGATCCAATAACTTCTTTGTTAGTTGGATCTAAGGTCTGAAATTTGGTTTGGAAATAGTTTGGGTGATAAGCTATCTATTGGTTATCTGCTTGTTGAATTTGGTGGCTTATTGTGGTTTTTATAGCTTATCAAAGTCTGTTGAAGTGGTCATTTGCATCAGCAAAGTGACCACCTCATTTGGTGTTGCATTGTTATTTCTAGCATTAGGATTGTTGTATTGTTGCTTGGATCTTATTTGTTTGCTGCTTGTGAGGATATTTGGCTATTTGGATTGCTTTGTTCATAGCTTATAAGCTCACTGGCTTATTGGCTTATTTGTGCCAAAATACATCAAGTTTACCCAACTGGTAAGCTTTGATTCACAAGGTTTGCACTCAATCCTTGACCAGCAGGGTGAAAAACAAGTTCTTACACTTCATTAAGTCTGTCAACGCCTTCTTTGTTCCTGTCAGCGTTTGATTTCAACTTATCAGCGTTTGACTTTTGGTCAAACTTGGTTTTCAGCTTATTTGAATCTGTTTTGCTTATTGGTACATGCAACAACTTAGTTTTTGTGATAGAAATCATTTTTCTCAGCTTAATATCAAGTCTGGAAGTTTACAAGTCTTTTGATTAAGCTTTTGCTAGGAAACTAGCTTATTTGGCTTTTTCAGCCAGCTTATTTGCTTCTACAGCTTATTCTACTTGGCTTCTTGTGATTTTCTTGATTGATTATTCTTAGTTAAGCTATTTGTGAGCTTTTGCAACAAACTAGAGCTTCTGAGGTGCCTTATTTCTCAAACCCGACTATTTTGTCGTTTTGTGGAATTTTACTTTTCTATTTTCTGGCTTATTGAGTGAGCTTATTGAAAATTTCTTTTGACAGATCTCTTAAGCATCTAAAAAGAGGGTTGTGTGTCAAATTAGAGCTTATGGCATTAGCTTATGGCTTATTGGGCTGAAAAGCCCAATAAGAATAAGCTTTGTGTTCAATAAGCTGTGATAAGCACATTTTCAGCTTTTGGGCCTTTAGAGTTTTGTTCTTAGAATTAAATTTTAAGTCAGATAGGGCTTTTCCAAGTCAATTGGGCCAAGTTTGACTTTTTGGGCCCAATAGCCTATTTGTGTTGACTGTTTTTGGATTTGGCCAATTTGAGGGCCCATTAGGGGTATTTTGGTAATTTCACTTTCATTTTCTGATTATTTAGGTTAAAATAAACTAGTTTGCAAGTTTTTAGAATTTTTTATAATTTTTGGATTTTTAATATTATTTTATTATTATTTTATTATTATTTTTAAAATTTCACTTTTTCCAACTTTTTACATTTTTCTTAGGTTAAATACATTAAAATAGGAATTTAGCAATTTTTAGAATAATTTTATCACTTTTAGATTAATTTTTATAATTATTTTAAGTTTTAATAGTTTTTAAATCATTTTAAATAGTTTTTATTAGTTTTAAAATTTCTAAAAATAGTTTTTAATCATTTTAGGTCATTTTAGAGGTTTATCAATTGAAAAATCTTTATTTGGGCTTTTTGATAATTTATTTGATTTTTAGGGCTTTAATTAGCATTTAAAAATTGAATATTTAATTATTTAAAAGGTTTGAAAAAGTTTTGATAATTGGTAAACTCTTAGTTTATTATTTTTGATTTTTGGTGAATTTTTGGTAATTTTTAGAATTTATTTTATTTTTGGTGATTTTTTAGGTTCTACGTCTTAACTTTCTAATAGTGATTTTTAGTTAATTTTTATTTTTAAGACTTCGTCATTTTCTCTTCTAATCCCCTTCTAAACCAATCATTAATTACAAACATTTGGCAAGTTTTTCACACACATATACCTCCTTGGGAAACGAACTTACACACCATTAAGGGTCATTAGTGTTGATTTTTCCTAAAGTCATCACTCGATACTTACCGCTCATTTACGCTCTTTTGTTTTCCTAAACAAGAGGTGTAATTTTACCTACAATCATGGTTGTCCATCCATATTAGTAAAACAATATCGATGAAAACATCAAGGTTAAAACCTCAAGGTGCTGAAAACATCATGGTTAAAACAACAATGCGCTGAAAACATCAATACGTAGAATGACAAACGTTGGCTTAGGAAGCTCCTGGTGACTACCCACTAGTCACAGGTCGAGTTTTAGAGCCTACAGGTCGAAGCCTTGGCTCTGATACCATCATTGTAACACCCCATTTTGATAATGGAATGTCACGCGTAATTATGGCGTGTCATCAAAGCATACAAGGATAAATGTATAAAACATTACATGACCATAGGGATAACCGGAATCAAACATCGGTTCCCAAACATAAGCCCAAAACATAATAAAGCAAAAGAAATAAATGAAAGACCAAACAAGCATTAGTATATGAAGGCAAAAAGGAAAAGAAGTCTCTAGCAGCTTCCATCCTACGCACGTCCTCCAAATGCTCGAGTCTTTCCTAGGGTACCTGCCGTTTTGAGACATGGAAAGGAAAGTAACGGCTGAGCAAAACGCTCAGTGCAAGGATATAGACATAGTATAAGTGACTAAAACATAATAAAGACTTAATAGCAGCGGAAATGTATAAGTCCTGGAAAACCTGGAACATGTTCATAAAACTGGTTTTATATTTTGAAAAGCCTTATGTTTATCTTATGAAAATTGTTTAACGTATTTTACCATTAGCCAATATAGGTCATGAAAATCCACCGTGTATGAATACTTGGAGGGGTGACCTCATCATGCAAATTAGAGGGGCTGCCTCTAATTTAATATACTGGTTTTTGGGTAGGAGGGATCAGCTCCTTGTGAAGGATGCAAGGCACACACCACATTCACCATGAAATCCTGACTGAAAACATGTAACTAGGATGCACCCATACGCCCCACATGATAAATATAAATAAATGGCCAAAAGCTGAAGGGACGCCACGAGCAATCACTCCGTCGTGGTGAAGTCATAACATCAGTGCCTCTAATGTTATGGTTATGGTACCTCCATAACTAGGTGAAACTGGTCATGCATGTATATGGCTATAGGTAGTCTTAATTAAACATAAGCAATCAAACTCATAACTTATACTACGGGAAAACAGTTGGCTGCATACGGGGAATCCTAATAAGGAAAGAATGTCCATACTGAAAGGACGAGAATTTGTACCTTATGTCCAGTGAACGAAGAAGATGAACTGAGAGGAATCCTACTTCCGAATCACTAGTGCTACATAAATACATACATGAATAAGTATATGCTTACTAAATACGTAGCTGGTTTTATGTCATGTCTTAGCTTATTTTATGTTTTCTTACTATGTTTTATTGTTTAAAGCCTTAAACTGTATTAAATCTTATATTCTGCTTAATCTGATTATGTATTTCTGGTATTTCATGTGTTATTATACTTACTGTGTAATAATAAGTAACTTTCCAAAAATAGCAGGTTTCCTAAAATAGAAAGTTTCCAAAAATAGAAAGTTTCCAAAAATAGATTTACTTCTTAAAATAGATAAGTTTCTAAAAATAGAAAGTTTCCATAAATAGATTTGCTGCCTTAATTAAATAAGTTTCCATAAATAGATTAGCTGCCTTAAATAACTAAGTTTCTAAAAATAGCTGGTTAAATAAGCTAAGTATATAAGCCTAAGTGTTTTTCATGATTATTTTCTAAGTCATATGGTATATTGTATAGTTTAATAATTATTTCATGTAATTTAATTAAACTATAGGTTATAATATTTAATTAAAGTATAACATGTTTTTAATTAAATAAGTTAAATACTTAGGTTAAAATATGTATTATTATATATTAATAATATAACCTTAGTCATGTTAATTAATTAATTATATCCATGGTTTTAAAATAATTAATTAATCATAAGTCTTAAATATATAAATACTTAGGTTAAAATAATTTCATGTTTATTAATAATTAAATAACCTAAGTCATGTTATTAAATTAATCACATCTTTTATTAATTTAATTTTAACATAAGTTCATAACATAAAAAAAAACTAACATAAACCATGAACCGGATCTAGGCTAGAAAACATGAACCGGACATGAATCGACACCGTACCCCGAACCAACTCGGGGTACCCCGTGTTTCCCTTTGCTGCCGCGGGATCGACACGCACCAACCAGGACCATATGGTCTTGGTGGTGGTCGGCTTGGCAAACCGAAACCCCCTCGGGGTCGGTTGTAGCCTGCGGCCAAAACAAAACACCCCTTAAAACAACCCTTTGATTTAATTAATCACCAAAACATGTTAGATCTATGATTAATTATTATGTTTTTATAAAAACATCACATGTTCATAATTAATAAAAAGATTAAATTAAAAGAAAAGGTTTAAAAAGGTTTTACCGAATTCGTGGATCAAGAGAACGAAGAACAAACACGATCAATCACCAATTCCTCAAGATCAAAGATCATCAAATCACCTTGTATGGTGATTTATGGGTGGCGGCACAAAGGAGAAGGAGAGGAGGGTTTTTAGGTTTTTGCTAAAAATCTTCTGTAAGTTGTAAATGAGTAGTGAAAATCCCTTAAACCCCTTTTAGTAAAATTTGATGGGCTAAGCCCATCCTCCCTCCCTATTTCGTGGTAATGGGGCCCACAAGGGGTAACCCGAATGTTTTTCCGTGTCTAAAATATTGGTGTGTTCTCGTGTGTTCTCGTGTTCGTGTTTTACGTGTTTTAATTAGTTATCGATCGTGACTTAATATATTTATTCTTGTTCGTAATAAATATACATACGTAACAAATATTAGCCCGTGATTTAATTACGTTCATGATTTCATGATCGCATGTTCGTGATTAGTTATTGTTAAATAATTATTACGTGCTCGTGCGTAGTAAATACTTATCGTGTTCTAACACGTACGTAATACGTAAAATCCTAACACGTAATCATAATCATGCTATATTAGGAAAGTTTAAATCTAGTGCGTACGATCTTAAGGGCACTATTCATGGTAAAAGCATGCGGGTTTTACAAAGGTAGAGCTTACGACACCAAACGAGTCAAAAGTTATGCTATTTTGAAAATACGTGTACTGGGAGATGAGAACCAACACAATCCGAATTTGTGTTTGGTTTTAGGTCAAATCCCGGGGACCATAGATAGAGTTTGGTAAATGATTGAAAGTTAATTTTTGGTTTCAAACCTGCATTTGTGAGTCTATTTTTAGACTTAGGTGTTGGATTGGTCAATGGTGTACTTTAAATGGGTCAAACAAGTCTTACGTTGTAGAAGTGCAAAATCAGTCCGAAAATGTTTAAGTTTAGTAATGTAATGAGTAATGGGTCATAAAAGTGGAAACTTTTTATGGGATTTAAAATGGGTTTTCTACAGGTCATAAGGTATTTTTACAAATTTTCTTGTAATTTATATAGGTGTTTAAGTCATAGCAAACAGCCCGTACTTTTGGTAAGTACCGGCCAATTTATAAAATGGGAATCAACTTTAATTACGAAGATAAATGGTATAAGTCTAGTAACAACTACTTGTTGGATTTTGGCGTGAGTTTTAATAAACATTAAGTGTGTTGCATATGCGTGTATTTAGTACAATAATGTACACGGAGTGTTGATTTGGTTTTCGTACCTTAATTTTAGGTCAAGTGTTAGATTTTCCCGGGCATCCACGTCGTCGGTGACATTTCTCGTTACGTCTTCGCTAGAACCACTACTACTACGCCAGGTGAGTCTATAGCCTCGCTCTTTACCTATTTCAAACGTTTTTACCCGCGAGGGGGATGCATGCTATTTAAATGAAAAGAACATAAGTCATGAATGATTGTTGGACCCGAATGTTGCCTTGAATTGTGTTGAGTCCCTAGTTGTAAAAGTCCTTAAATTCGTGAACTAATAACTATTGTCTTGCCCTTGTGTGGGTTGGAGATAGCCGCTTATACAATTGATAGTACTATGGGGTTGACGACCCTATCCGAGACGAGAGCTAGTACGTTGAGTACCCTCTGCGGACGGATAACTTGTGATAAGAAATAAGGTATAATTACAACTAATGCCTTTAGAAGGGGCACTGGTTTCACTTAAATCATTCCGGTATACGTACGCGGGTGATTGAGTTAACGGATTAGTGTCACGAGCTTAAACACAATTATTAGCTATTGCTAAAGATAATATCCTTGAATAATAGATTGTGAGTACGACAATGCTATTGAATGGTCATGATTGGTTTTAATACTTATGTTCAACTTATGATTTGATAAACGTATAGATTCGCTCAACCTTTGTGTTGACGGTTTTAAGCATGTGTTTCAGGTAACCAAGATTGATAGCAGCGGAGCGTGCGAGGATGGAAGTTGTTGTGGCTTGGCGGTCTACTTTCTTTTTCCTCCCTTTTAGCACTAAATATTTTATATTATGTCATGTGAACGAAAATGTACTTTTGGGTTGAGATTCAATGGGGACCAAAACGCGACTCTGTTTTGTATTATCTTTGGGGTTTGGAAAATAGTAGACTTTGTTGTTTTAAACAATCTTTAATTTATGTTTAAACTTCTACGTCTCTTTGAGTCGTTCGAAATAGCCTATGTGTGATGATAAGTGTCTAACACCCAAATGTTGTAGTTCCGCTGCGCATACGATTTGGGGGTGTTATAGATTGGTAATCAGAGCCATGAGTTATAGAGAACTAGGTCATTTTGAAAAATCCTAAACTATAACTTTTGGTTTCGTAAGAAATTGTCCAAGCACACAACTATCCTGCATGGCTCCGGTAAGATTTCTTTAGCATTGCTTTATATTTTAGATGTATCCCTCAAATTGATATGAATTCCCTAGTATTTAGTAAGTAAATACTATGATATATATTGAGATATATTGTTGTGTACGTCGAATTCTTAATATCGTAATTTGTAAACATTTATACGACTATCATATATGTTGCATGTAATTGGCATACGGGCTACATTGCATTACATGGCAACACTGCGTTGTGATCCTACGTGTATGTAGGAATGATTGTATGTATAGGTATTTATATACTATGGTATTTGGAGGCATTGCACGCGAAGCAATGGTCCTTGCGTGGTTATCGTACATTTTACAATGCGGTTTTGTTGAGAATTCAGCCTCACCGCTAATTATCAATCTTGATAATTAATTTATTGATCGAATAACCGAGTGTGAACCTCGTTTGATACTCTAGATACGTAAATAATTCTTCGTAACATATTGTATATTGACTAGATTGATCTCGATTGTCGTTATCGCACCGTGATGTGTCATTTGGGACATCTCCTTTTTGGAACGTAATTTACTTACATATTACTGTATTTCCTTTATCTCTTATGGGTTTGATATATTAGTTCGTGTAACTATAACATAACCGAAGTATAATCAACGATGCGTACATCGTGGCGACGAATTATATGTGTATATTATGAAACGTGGTTGAGGCGCGTAGTCATTTAATCGATGTTTACCATTTTACTTGAAATTTAAAGATGTGTTTTAAAATATACTAGTGTTGTGATCAATCACGATAACTTGAAATTTGGTTGGTTTGTGTTAATTTTGTGGTGTACGATTTCGAGACTCATCCGAGACCGATAACAACACTTAGTTGAGATACGTATTCTCATTCTGTTTATTGCATTTGTCTTGTTGTCTCACTATTTTGAATTCGATATTTTACATAACAAGGTCCGACATTTGTGCCAGTTGAGTAAGCATCGAACTTTGTTGATTGAATGGTTTAAACATAAAGTGTTTTACATATTTAATATTTGGTGGATGAAACTTTTTGATAAAAATGACTTATGATGTGTCTTGTAACCAGTAAAATATGTGTAGAGAATAAATGGACAAAGTGAAATCATTTCTCTTTCAACCTTGGTTGGTAAATCGTAATAAGTAATTTATATTACTCGTGAAATCCTTGTTTTCATACATTAATGATTCGATACTAAAAGCTTGTGATGGAACTGTCAAAAATTTTCCTAATTTAATTTGAAAATAGGAGTTATAATAAAATTTACGATACGAATATCGAGTATATGTAACTTTGGATTTAGTTTGAATTAATTTTCGGGTCAATGTAGCAAACTTTTGGCGTATCTTGTAATATAAAACATGAGTAGAAGAATTGGTCATGTATTTTGGAGCTAAAAACCTTGTAAAATTGGTTTTATTTTAAACATAAGGTTATGTTTACGTATGCATTCGTATAAACTAGAACACATTACTTGTTGTAGTGAATAAATTGGGATAAAAATCGGAATGTACACTTTAAAGTGAGAAATTATAATGCTTGAAATAAATTATTAAAAGTTGATGGAACGTTATTTTATTCCGCTGCGAGGTGAGTTAATTTTAAAATCGTCTGATAATTGGCTAAAGCTTTAAAATTCGAATTTTCTATATTTTAGAATTAATTGAAAAAAAGCACTTTGATTATTTATTTTATTATTATCGAGATTTAAGTGTCGACTAAAATCAGTAAGTTATCCGAAATAATACCACGTGAAACCTCTTCATCATTTGAGTCGAATTACGCGAATATGATTTAACAAAACAGTTTTCAGGAAGACTTATGTATAATAAAAAGTCAAAGGTTGATTTTAAGAGTTAATTGGACTAGTTTGAGTCATGATGGATATTTGTATATACGTAATAAGATAAGTTGTAATAATAATAACGTAAAACTTTGAAAATTCTTACTATGTACGTTTGTGGTACTTAAGATATGGATATTAATGGGATTTTGACACAAGTATTGAGATTTCCAAACCTAATGATTTATCAATTATGATAACCGAGTCACCACATCTACTAATGTTAATAATTTCTGAGAGATTGAAATTTTTCTAGAAATGAAAACTTTGTATAGATTGAAACATGAAAGGTATAAATTATTTAACGGTGTAACTTAAATTAAAAATATGCAAAGGATCGCTCTACAATATACAAGGTAACAGTAATTAGAAAATAAAAATGGATTACCCAACAAACGCCTACTTGTATAATATTTTCTTAAGATGTAATATTTTGAGTCACGATGGTTCAATCGTACAGCATCACTTCTTTGACTTTGCGAGTCTATATCTAAACTTGGGTAGCCTGAAATTGTTCATTTTAATATTGTCTATGGTACGAGACCATTATTTATTTTTAAATTGCTACATCGCTAGTACATGATAATAAGGGTATGTCCCCCGGTGTATTCTTGTCCTCTTCATGGACGCCGTGACTTTTCTTCTTTCGGTTAATGGAACCTAAAATCCTGTATTTACTTGATTGATGCTATAAATCTTCATTAAAGAGGTTATTTATTTATATTGAACAAAAGTGAGGAGGCGAAGCCGCTTTACCGAATTGTAGAGGTGAAAGAACTCGATCCTCTTGGCGAAATTATTTCTATTCGACCAGGTGATTCTTCTCCTCTCCCTGTATACCCTTGGTGTAATGTGTGTGCAACTCGAGAGGATGGAAATTATGTTCGTTGTTCTATTTTGACACTTGTGTTGATATTCAATTCTTACTCTATGTAATATTAGGTAGTTGTTATTATCCCGAGACTTTTGTCATATATTTTAAAGTATTCTCATTTCTAATATAGTTAATTTTAGTTGGCAATTATATTGCTCGTTTACCTCGTTCTATCTCATTGATTTTTGATTTTATTACTTGTTGTGCTTGCAATGATCTTTAATCTTGAACCACCTTACCGTTATTTTGTGAATAGTCTATTTTGAAAATATGTATGAGTGTGTCAAATGGTTCGTTCGACCAAATGCGAATGGTGTCGATTTATTTATCTATTTATTTACTTATTTTCTCATAAAAAGGCAAAGCAAAAGTATGTTTCCAAAGTGGACGAAAATGTTTGATGTGTTTCTTAAAACGATAGTAACAATATTTTCCCATTTCAAATTTCATTTCAAATAATTTAATTATTTTGGAAGTATAGGTCAAAAACTTTCATAGTCATATTTGGTGTGTAATAATAATGTTTGTGTCGTCACTCGATCCTCAATTATGCACAGCTTAGCTAACTATGCATAATTCAGGAAGAGTCCTGTTTTGTTGGTTGTCGTTGCTTGGTCCTCAAGTATGCATGATGTAGCTAATTATGAATAGTTTAGGAAGAGCACTATTGTGTCAAATAAATTGGTCATTTTTAAAACTGTTAGTGTTATTGATAAATGTTTGGATGAGATCGTTTTTAAAATGGTGGATCCTTATGCAAGTAATCGCATTCTCTTTGATTCATAAAGAAATTTTTGAATTTTCTTGTGTTCCTTGAAATCTTTTCTTTTGTTTTGCGTTGACTTAGTAAGTCACCTTGACCGAGTAATTTTGGAAAAATGTTTCATGTGTTGTATGTAACGTGCCAATTCCATCGAAATCACGAGGGTGTTGATGAAATACCAATGGGGCAGGTACTGACACTTGAGAAGAAATTTTTAGGAGACTACCAAAGTGGAGGAGAGTCGAGTTCGAATAACTCTGAGGGAAATGACGAAGACTTCTCCTACATCAAATGTATCGTACTTTATTTATTTTCTTTTCTCTTTCTTTTGATATGTTTAACGACACGCGATAAACTGTTGAAGTTTACCAACTGTGCATAGGTAGTTGGAAGACAATTCCAATTGACGTCTTCATATATTCAAGTAAGGAATCCTCTTTTCTTGGCTCAATCTTCTTTGATCATCGAAGATTAAACGATAGATGGACATAGTTGATGTTTATGTGCTAAACCCTTGCCTTTTTGTATTTATGTTGTATGTGATTTAGTCGAGTGATCGAAAGTTGTGAGAACTTGAGACGACATTGTTCAATGACGTCCGGTCATAGAGAACACATGCCATGTAATATTTTTTTTTTACTATGAACGATAATGCTTATTGAGATTTTGACCACGTATGGGACGGGAGTGAGATGGTGTTCATGTAATATCTTATGGGTATGGATCCGTGTGTGAGCACCCTGCGATGACATATGTATGTATTTTATTGTATTATTTTTTTTTCTTTTTGGATATGCATCCTTAGCTAGCAAGCTTGTGAACATTCTTTAACTTGCAATTTTCTTTTGACTGGACTCATCCGAGAATCATGTCAAATTCTTATTTTATCATGGCCTGGCTGATTAGCAAGCATGAATTAACTTAATTGAACTTATTCACTTGGCATTGTTTGACTATGTTGCCAACATGTCGTAATGTGATTGAATGTGTTTCATAATGGCTTTTGTGTTTGATTAGATTGTGATGTCATCGATAGAGTTATGTATACGTCGAATGATTACCGTATCGATGAATTCGTTTTTGACGAAATAGGTTTGTATGTACATAATATTGCGATTAAGGTGATTTTGTATGACTAGTATTAATTACTTCGTCTTGTATATTCTGAACGTTATCGATGGGGTTATGTGTGACCTGTGCGATTTTATTTTGTGAGTAATTATTTTTATGAGATGATGGACTAAGTGAAAGGAAGATTCGAACGTTGGAAGACGTGCTCCGAGCGTGTGTGATTGATTTTGATAGCTGTTGAGACCGACACTTGCCGTTGGTAGTACCATGATTAGCATTGAAGTTGCACCATTGGAAGAATTATGTTGATGAAAATGTAGATCGCCAGATTGGATGAAATGAAGTAGGAAAAAGTCAGTTGAATGGACATGAGATGATTCGAGAGACTACGGAAGAGATGGTGCAGATTAAGAATCAATGTTGACCACGAGAACCTGTGAGGAGGGACGTGTTGATAACCGTAGGAAGAAGTTGGGAAATTGAAGTGGAGACCATGGATCGAGATGTTAAGAGATTGAAGCAAGGTATAATACTCATCGTGAAGGTGTGATGGAATCCGAGACGTGAACCGAAGTCCACATCGTAATGTGAAGACCTCTTTAGGAAGTAGTACCCTCATCTTTCTAGTAGTGCGGAATGCGAGCATAAGAACCAGAGAGCGCCGGGACGTCGCTCCCTTAAGGAGGGGAGGATGTAATACCCATGAATGTGCCGTATGATGCTAAGTTATTGTCTCAAGAGTTGTTCAGTATGAGCATCTCTCTTAAGTTGCGACTCACTTGTGGATGTGATATCCCGAGCCCAACGTCGTTTATTTAATCCTGTTTTATGATTATTTTTGAAATTTTTAAGAAATTTCGTTTGTTATATATTTGACGGTTTAAGTCGAAACCAACGTTTACGGTCGTAATTTTAATATTTGACGATTTAAGAAGAACCGATGACGACTACGAAACCTACGGATGCCCAAAATTTGTCTTTTGTTAAAGATTGATCGATATTTGAGTTTTTTGAGATTTTATTTTTATTACGTGTTAAGTCGAGTCGAAACCATATGTATATTTGTTTTGTGTGTGTTTTAACCTTTGGAAAGCAATCTTTGTGAAACCTGACTCCTTCAAAAACTTAAAACCCGTCATGTAGGCAAAATCCCGCTCTTTAAATGATCGTTTATCCCTAAGGCCAAAAGATAGCCAATTTGTCAATACTAACCCTCCTAATTTTCACAAAAGAAGAATGTGTGCACACACACTTCATTTCTTTCACTTCCAAAAATTGAAAATCTCTCTCCCCTCTCTCCTTGAAGCCGACGGCCACCCACCACCCAAAACCACCACCATCAAAACTTTTTCTTGAGTTTTGGGAGAAAATAATCAAAGTCCCATCCTTCCTTTATCATTGTAAGTAAATCACACCAACAATTACATGCATGCATCCATTGATTTTTTCCAAAAATTAATGATTATTCAAAAACATGTTTTAATCTAATTAAACCTATTTATTGTTTAATTCATGTGTTTATAATGATAATTAATCCATAAAACAAGATGGGGATTATGTTGTTGGTGTTCCACAGCCCCAAAAACCCACGAATTTATGGGGGTTTTTGAGTGTTCATGGTGTTTGATGAAATGTGTCATGGGTTGTGTTTATAAAGTTGTTTTTGGTGTTTTTGAATGGGTTAAACACATTGCATGTATGATTTAGGATTGGGTTTTGGTTAGGGTTTGAAGTTCTTGGTATAGTTGGATGTTTGGGATGATTGGGTATGGTTAGGAGTGGTAAGAATTAGTCTAGGTAATGATAGAATGGATTGGAAACAAGCTTTGAATTGATTTTGAGGTAGTAAAATTTAGGCAGATTGTTCAAGCTTGTTTTTCGTGGGTTTAACTTTGTAAACAGGTCATAAACATGGGATGTAGTTGTAGAGCGTTTTCTTAGCTTCGTTTTGGTATAAGGTGAGCTTACGACTCCAAACGAGTCAAAAGTTATGCTATTTTGAAAATACGTGTACCGGGAGATGAGAACCAACACAATCCGAATTTGTGTTTGGTTTTGGGTCAAATCCCGAGGACCATAGATAGAGTTTGGTAAATGATTGAAAGTTAATTTTTGGTTTCAAACCTGCATTTGTGAGTCTATTTTTAGACTTAGGTGTTGGATTGGTCAATGGTGTACTTTAAATGGGTCAAACAAGTCTTACGTTGTAGAAGTGTAAAATCAGTCCGAAAAAGTTTAAGTTTAGTAATGTAATGACTAATGGGTCATAAAAGTGGAAACTTTTTATGGGATTTAAAATGAGTTTTCTACAGGTCGTAAGGTATTTTTACAAATTTTCTTGTAATTTATATAGGTGTTTAAGTCATAGCAAACAGCCCGTACTTTTGGTAAGTACCGGCCAATTTATAAAATGGGAATCAACTTTAATTACGAAGATAAATGGTATAAGTCTAGTAACAACTAATTGTTGGATTTTGGCGTGAGTTTTCATAAACATTAAGTGTGTTTCATATGCGTGTGTTTAGTACAATAATGTACACGGAGTGTTGATTTGGTTTTTCGTACCTTGATTTTAGGTCAAGTGTAAGATTTTCCCGGGCATCCACGTCGTCGGTGACATTTCTCGTTACGTCTTTGCTAGAACCACTACTACTACGCCAGGTGAGTCTATAGCCTCGCTCTTTACCTATTTCAAACGTTTTTACCCGCGAGGGGGATGCATGCTATTTAAATGAAAAGAACATAAGTCATAAATGATTGTTGGACCCGAATGTTGCCTTGAATTGTGTTGAGTCCCTAGTTGTAAAAGTCCTTAAATTCGTGAACTATTAACTATAAAACATGAGTAGAAGAATTGGTCATGTATTTTGGAGCTAAAAACCTTGTAAAATTGGTTTTATTTTAAACATAAGGTTATGTTTACGTATGCATTCGTATAAACTAGAACACGTTACTTGTTGTAGTGAATAAACTGGGATAAAAATCGGAATGTACACTTTAAAGTGAGAAATTATAATGCTTGAAATAAATTATTAAAAGTTGATGGAACGTTATTTTATTCCGCTGCGAGGTGAGTTAATTTTAAAATCGTTTGATAATTGGCTAAAGCTTTAAAATTCGAATTTTCTATATTTTAGAATTAATTGAAAAAAAAGCACTTTGATTATTTATTTTATTATTATCGAGATTTAAGTGTCGACTAAAATCAGTAAGTTATCCGAAATAATACCACGTGAATACTCTTCATCATTTGAGTCGAATTACGCGAATATGATTTAACAAAACAGTTTTAAGGAAGACTTATGTATAATAAAAATTCAAAGGTTGATTTTAAGAGTTAATTGGACTAGTTTGAGTCATGATGGATATTTGTATATACATAATAAGATAAGTTGTAATAATAATAACGCAAAACTTTGAAAATTCTTACTATGAACGTTTGTGGTACTTAAGATATGGATATTAATGGGATTTTGACACAAGTATTGAGATTTTCAAACCTAATGATTTATCAATTATGATAACCGAGTCACCACATCTACTAATGTTAATAATTTCTGAGAGATTGAAATTTTTCCAGAAATGAAAACTTTGTATAGATTGAAACATTAAAGGTATAAATTATTTAACGGTGTAACATAAATTAAAAATATGCAAAGGATCTCTCTACAATATACAAGGTAACAGTAATTAGAAAATACAAATGGATTACCCAACACACGCCTACTTGTATAATATTTTCTTAAGATGTAATATTTTGAGTCACGATGGTTCGATCGTACAGCATCACTTCTTTGAATTTGCGAGTCTATATCTGAACTTGGGTAGCCCGAAATTGTTCATTTTAATATTTTCTATGGTACGAGACCATTATTTATTTTTAAATTGCTACGTCGCTAGTACATGATAATAAGGGTATGTCCCCCGGTGTATTCTTGTCCTCTTCATGGACGCCGTGACTTTTCTTCTTTTGGTTAATGGAACCTAAAATCCTGTATTTACTTGATTGATGCTATAAATCTTCATTAAAGAGGTTATTTATTTATATTGAACAAAAGCGAGGAGGCGAAGCCTCTTTACCGAACTGTAGAGGTGAAAGAACTCGATCCTCTTGGTGAAATTATTTCTATTCGACCAGGTGATTCTTCTCCTCTCCCCGTATACCCTTGGTGTAATGTGTGTGCAACTCGAGACGATGGGAATTATGTTCGTTGTTCTATTTTGACACTTGTGTTGATATTCAATTCTTATTCTATGTAATATTAGGTTGCTGTTATTATCCCGAGACTTTTGTCATATATTTTAAACTATTTTCATTTCTAATATAATTAATTTTAGTTGGCAATTATATTGCTCGTTTACCTCGTTCGATCTCATTGATTTTTTATTTTATTACTTGTTGTGCTTGCAATGATCTTTAATCTTGAACCACCTTACCGTTATTTTGTGAATAGTCTATTTTGAAAATGTGTATGAGTGTGTCAAATGGTTCGTTCGACCAAATGCGAATGGTTTCGATTTATTTATCTATTTATTTACTTATTTTCTCATAAAAAGGCAAAGCAAAAGTATGTTTCCAAAGTGGACAAAAAATGTTTGATGTGTTTCTTAAAATGATAGTAACAATATTTTCCCATTTCAAATTTCATTTCAAATAATTTAATTATTTTGGAAGTATAGGTCGAAAACTTTCATAGTCATATTTGGTGTGTAATAATAATGTTTGTGTCGTCACTCGATCCTCAATTATACAAAGCTTAGCTAACTATGCATAATTCAGGAAGAGTCCTGTTTTGTTGGTTGTCGTTGCTTGGTCCTCAAGTATGCATGATGTAGCTAATTATGCATAGTTTAGGAAGAGCACTATTGTGTCCAATAAATTGGTCATTTTTAAAACTGTTAGTGTTATTGATAAATGTTTGGATGAGATCGTTTTTAAAACGGTGGATCCTTATGCAAGTAATCGCATTCTCTTTGATTCATAAAGAAATTTTTGAATTTTCTTGTGTTCCTTGAAATCTTTTCTTTTGTTTTGCGTTGACTTAGTAAGTCACCTTGACCGAGTAATTTTGGAAAAATGTTTCATGTGTTGTATATAACGTGCCAATTCCATCGAAATCACGAGGGTGTTGATGAAATACCAATGGGACAGGTACTGACACTTGAGAAGAAATTTTAACAAAAATAGGAGACTACCAAAGTGGAGGAGAGTCGAGTTCGAATAACTCTGAGGGAAATGACGAAGACTTCTCCTACATCAAATGTATCGTACTTTATTTATTTTCTTTTCTCTTTCTTTTGATGTGTTTAACGACACGCGATAAACTGTTGAAGTTTACCAACTGTGCATAGGTAGTTGGAAGACAATTCCAATTGACGTCTTCATATATTCAAGTAAGGAATCCTCTTTGCTTGTCTCGATCTTCTTTGATCATCGAAGATTAAACGACAGATGGACATAGTTGATGTTTATGTGCTAAACCCTTGCCTTTTTGTATTTATGTTGTATGTGATTTAGTCGAGTGATCGAAAGTTGTGAGAACTTGAGACGACATTGTTCAATGACGTCCGGTCATGGAGAACACGTGCCATGTAATATTTTTTTTTACTATGAACGATAATGCTTATTGATATTTTGACCACGTATTGGACGGGAGTGAGATGGTGTTCATGTAATATCTTTTCGGTATGGATCCGTGTGTGAGCACCCTGCGATGACATATGTATGTATTTTATTGTATTATTTTTTTTTCTTTTTGGATATGCATCCTTAGCTAGCAAGCTTGTGAACCTTCTTTAACTTGCAATTTTCTTTTGACTGGACTCATCCGAGAATCATGTCAAATTCTTATTTTATCATGGCCTGGCTGATTAGCAAGCTTGAATTAACTTAATTGAACTTATTCACTTGGCATGGTTTGACTATGTTGCCAACATGTCGTAATGTGATTGAATGTGTTTCATAATGGCTTTTGTGTTTGATTGGATTGTGATGTCTTCGAGAGAGTTATGTATACATCGAATGATTACCGTATCGATGAATTCGTTTTTGACGAAATAGGTTTGTATGTACATAATATTGCGATTAAGGTGATTTTGTATGACTAGTATTACTTACTTCGTCTTGTATATTCTGAACATTATCGATGGGGTTATGTGTGACCCATGCGATTTTATTTTGTGAGTAATTATTTTTATGAGATGATGGACTAAGTGAAAGGACGATTCGAACGTTGGAAGACGTGCTCCGAGCGTGTGTGATTGATTTTGATAGCTGTTGAGACCGACACTTGCCGTTGGTAGTACCATGATTAGCATTGAAGTTGCACCATTGGAAGAATTATGTTGATGAAAATGTAGATCGCCAGATTGGATGAAATGAAGTAGGAAAAAGTCAGTTGGATGGACTTGAGATGATTCGAGAGACTACGGAAGAGATGGTGCAGATTAAGAATCACTTGTTGACCACGAGAAGCTGTGAGGAGGGACGTGTTGATAACCGTAGGAAGAAATTGGGAAATTGAAGTAGAGACCATGGATCGAGATGTTATAAGATTGAAGCAAGGTATAATACTCATCGTGAAGGTGTGACGGAATCCGAGACGTGAACCGAAGTCCACATCGGAATGTGAAGACCTCTTTAGGAGGGGAGGATGTAATACCCGTGAATGTGTCGTATGATGCTAAGTTATTGTCTCAAGAGTTGTTCAGTATGAGCATCTCTCTTAAGTTGCGACTCACTTGTGGATGTGATATCCCGAGCCCAACGTCGTTTATATAATCCTGTTTTATGATTATTTTTGAAATTTTAAAGAAATTTCGTTTGTTATATATTTGACGGTTTAAGTCGAAACCAACGTTTACGGCCGTAATTTTAACATTTGACGATTTAAGAAGAACCGAGGACGACTACGAAACCTATGGATGCCCAAAATTTGTCTTTTCTTATAGATTGATCGATATTTGAGTTTTTCGAGATTTTATTTTTATTACGTATTAAGTCGAGTCGGAACCATATGTATATTTGTTTTGTGTGTGTTTTAACCATTGGAAAGCAATCTTTGTGAAACCCGACTCCTGCAAAAACTTAAAACCCGTCATGTAGCCAAAATCCCGTTCTTTAAATGATCGTTTATCCCTAAGGCCAAAAGATAGCCAATTTGTCAAGACTAACCCTCCTAATTTTCACAAAAGAAGAATGTGTGCACACACACTTCATTTCTTTCACTTCCAAAAATTGAAAATCTCTCTCCCCTCTCTCCTTGAAGCCGACGGCCACCCACCACCCAAAACCACCACCATCAAAACTTTTTCTTGAGTTTTGGGAGAAAATAATTAAAGTCCCATCCTTCGTTTACCATTGTAAGTAAATCCCACCAACAATTACATGCATGTATCCATTGATTTTTTCCAAAAATTAATGATTTTTCAAAAAATGTTTTAATCTAATTAAACCCATTTATTGTTTAATTCATGTGTTTATAATGATAATTAATCCATAAAACAAGATGGGGATTATGTTGTTGGTGTTCCACAGCCCCAAAAACCCACAAATTTATGGGGGTTTTTGAGTGTTCATGGTGTTTGGTGAAATGTGTCATGGGTTGTATTTATAAAGTTTTTTTTGGTGTTTTTGAATGGGTTAAACACATTGCATGTATGATTTAGGATTAGTTTTTGGTTAGGGTTTGAAGTTCTTGGTAGAGTAGGCTGTTTGGGATGATTGGGTATGGTTAGGAGTGGTAAGAATTAGTCTAGGTAATGATAGAATGGATTGGAAACAAGCTTTGAATTGATTTTGAGGTAGTAAAATTTAGGCAGATTGTTCAAGCTTGTTTTTTGTGGGTTTAACTTTGTAAACAGGTCATAAACATGGTATGTAGTTGTAGAGCGTTTTCTTAGCTTCGTTTTGGTATAAGGTAGAGCTTACGACTCCAAAGGAGTCAAAAGTTATGCTATTTTGAAAATACGTGTACCGGGAGATGAGAACCAACACAATCCGAATTTGTGTTTGGTTTTGGGTCAAATCCCGGGGACCATAGATAGAGTTTGGTAAATGATTGAAAGTTAATTTTTGGTTTCAAACCTGCATTTGTGAGTCTATTTTTAGACTTAGGTGTTGGATTGGTCAATGGTGTACTTTAAATGGGTCAAACAAGTCTTACGTTGTAGAAGTGCAAAATCAGTCCGAAAAAGTTTAAGTTTAGTAATGTAATGACTAATGGGTCATAAAAGTGGAAACTTTTTATGGGATTTAAAATGGGTTTTCTACAGGTCATAAGGTATTTTTATAAATTTTCTTGTAATTTATATAGGTGTTTAAGTCATAGCAAACAGCCCGTACTTTTGGTAAGTACCGGCCAATTTATAAAATGGGAATCAACTTTAATTACGAAGATAAATGGTATAAGTCTAGTAACAACTACTTGTTGGATTTTGGCGTGGGTTTTCATAAACATTAAGTGTGTTGCATATGCGTGTGTTTAGTACAATAATGTACACGGAGTGTTGATTTGGTTTTCGTACCTTGATTTTAGGTTAAGTGTTAGATTTTCCCGGCCATCCACGTCGTCAGTGACATTTCTCGTTACGTCTTTGCTAGAACCACTACTACTACGCCAGGTGAGTCTATAGCCTCGCTCTTTACCTATTTCAAATGTTTTTACCCGCGAGGGGGATGCATGCTATTTAAATGAAAAGAACATAAGTCATGAATGATTGTTGGACCCGAATGTTGCCTTGAATTGTGTTGAGTCCCTAGTTGTAAAAGTCCTTAAATTCGTGAACTATTAACTATTGTCTTGCCCTTGTGTGGGTTGGAGATAGCCGCTTATACAATTGATAGTACTATGGGGTTGACGACCCTATCCGAGACGAGAGCTAGTACGTTGAGTACCCTCTGCGGACGGATAACTTGTGATAAGAAATAAGGTATAATTACAACTAATGCCTTTAGAAGGGGCACTGGTTTCACTTAAATCATGCCGGTATACGTATGCGGGTGATTGAGTTAACGGATTAGTGTCACGAGCTTAAACACAATTATTAGCTATTGCTAAAGATAATATCCTTCAATAATAGATTGTGAGTACGACAATGCTATTGAATGGTCATGATTGGTTTTAATACTTATGTTCAACTTATGATTTGATAAACCTATAGATTCGCTCAACCTTTGTGTTGACGGTTTTAAGCATGTGTTTCAGGTAACCAATATTGATAGCAGCGGAGCATGCGAGGATGGAAGTTGTTGTGGCTTGGCGGTCTACTTTGTTTTTCCTCCCTTTTAGCACTTAAATATTTTATATTATGTCATGTGAACGAAAATGTACTTTTGGGTTGAGATTCAATGGGGACCAAAACGCGACTCTGTTTTGTATTATCTTTGGGGTTTGGAAAACATTATACTTTGTTGTTTTAAACAATCTTTAATTTATGTTTAAATTTCTAGGTCTCTTTGATTCGTTCGAAATAGCCTATGTGTGATGATAACTGTCTAACACCCAAATGTTGTAGTTCCGCTGCGCATACGATTTGGGGGTGTTATAAATGTAAACTTTTTATAACTCATATACTGATATACAAGTACATATTACAAGTAAAAACTGATAAAACCCGAGTTCTATAACATACGGACATTAACGGGCCAAATTAGCCTTATTGGACTATTAATCCAACTAATTTGGCTAAACACTTATGAACTTACTTATTGGGCTTAACACACTTGGGCCTAACATGTAAGTATAAGACTGATATTAAAAGTGTAAAATGGAATAATATAGGGTAATGGACTTATAATGGGCTTATTAGGCTTAAACATGTAAACAAGATAAACTAGTGAAACTAGTATAAAAATGTTACCAACACATAACACTATAATGAATGAGTAAAGATGTACAATCCCACTTGATCATCATCATATTTATAAAATCATCATATATTTACATAGTTATGGTTTTTATAAAGTCAATGGACAATAGTCTAAGACGAGTATTATTTGTCTAGGTTTCCGTGATTGAAGCACGTACCGTACATCCAAATCACCGATAACCGCCTTCCCACATCAACGTGAGTTCATAGCCTCGCACTCTTTTAAATGTTTTTATGAAATGTTTTATAAACCCACGATGGAGATGATATAAAATAGGACACCATTTGTCCCGATTATTTGTTTATTGATTTGGACCCGGATGATTGTATGACCCGATGAATGACTATATGACCCGATAAATGAAATGAAATGGATTATTAAAGTTAGGTTATGTCACTAAAAGTCCCATTAGCATGAATTCTGAACTACCGGGATTTGGTAGACGCTTATGCATATAATAGTACTATTTAGGGACGATCACCCCAGTTCGCGCCTTGACGGTTGATCCCCGTCGTGCCAAATTGATTGGTAAGCGAATTTATGTATGAGAAGATTTCCATAGCGTAATTTTTGTGACGAAACGCTAAATTAGATGGGCAAATTGAGTTTCGGGCTAGCTACCCGTTGTTTGTTGTAGTAAGGTAACAATGTCATGCGGCATATAATAATCCAAATAACGAAAATACTGCTATACGCACTGAATTACGATATATTGCCTGACTAGCAATACGGAGTCTTATTATTGATATTATGTTCGTGTTTTGGTTTTACATAACCATATTCATATAACGGTTTTTATTTAACTCTATACAACCTTATAAAACGTATTGTATGATGTTTTTACGACGATGGTTCGTATAATGATTTTGAAGGCAAAAGCCTATATTATGATTTTTGATAAGGATTTGTATAAAATGACTTTGGCTGTTTTATGGCCTATTACAAAGATTTGTATAAAATGATTTTTGGTAATAATTATATACCGATGATATATTAATGGTTTTATTAAACTCTATGAATTCACTCGCCGTTATCGCTGACCCTTTTCTTTTAACATGTTTTGTCTCAGATACTTGAAGATAATTCTCGGGAAGACAACAAGAATTCATGGCCCGCACTTAAATAATAATTTCCATTCAGATGCTTTGTAAAAATTGTATGAAATACTATGACTTGGGACCTATGTAAATTTGATATTTATGAATGGAAATGCTTTATTATTAAACGACGCGATTTTTAAGCGTTGTCTATGATGTGAGTAATGTGATATCCCGTAACACCAACAACTCTTCCGCTGTATTGAATTGTGTAAATTTGGGGGTGTTATAGTTTGGTGCCAGAGCTCTCGTTATAGAGAACGAAAGATTTTTAAAAACCAAGGTTTTTAATAAAACATTTCAAAATCTTTTAACTATAAACATTTTTCTCAAAATGTCTAAAAATCTTTTGACTATAACGGTACCGAAGAATTCTCGAGTTACCGACAAGGCAAGACTGAGAAGTGTGATTTTAATATATATATATATAACTTGGATTATATATATATGTTGTAATTTGATTATATGATTGTTGATGATTATTTAATACTTATACGAGGTATTTATACGACGTAGATTGTCACGAGAAACCCTAACTCCCCTAGCAAATCAATCGAAGCTATTCCTGTAGGAATTCTAGCTATTCCAGATATAAACCAAGTTATGGATATTTATGATCCCAACAAAATGGTTGATATTCGTAGAAATGTTGATACTAGTTGATTATGATCTTGAAGAAGAATTGGCGAGATTAAATCTGATATCGATGTCATGATGATCTTTCCTTATAGAGTGGAGTTTGACAAAACCTTACCACCTGGAAAGGTGTCATCTGATTCGGTGTCACCCAATTTTTAGATTTGAAATTTGAAAGGGTGAATGTTGCACTCGAGGCTGTCATTGGAGCCTTTACCCAAAAGCCTCATGCCACTAGTACCTTTTTGAGAAGTTTAATTGAATATGTGATTCATTTCATACTAGTGACTTATTTGATAACTATTGTTGTAAGAGCTATAGGATTGGAAATTAAGTGTTGTTCGCATCGAGTTTTTATTGCCCTTTTAAGGCCTAAGAATAAGGTTGAAAGTATTGGAGAATGAGGTAGGATATCGCATTGAGTATGATTTGGTTGAAACTTGAATGAAGTAAAAATTTAACTTGTATGGAATAAGAAATTGTTAACAGGAAGTCGTTAAGTTCTGTGACTAAATTATAAGGTTTTAAATGATTGTTGATTTGTGTTAAGGGTTGTTCCTAGGCCATTGTCCAATGACGAGGATGCCCAGTGTCCGAGAAATAAATTGAAGAAATCTTCTTCTGAATTGGGACCGATGGATCTTTTGGGACATGTGGAACACCTAATCACTCTTGCAGATTAGTATTCATTGTGGTATCTTTTAAAAATCCCTACCTTAACTGAGACATCAGTTGGTAGGATGAGTTCCTGGAATTGTATGACATAGTGACACGTAATGTGTTACGGTACAATTTTGACTTGTTTGTGATTAATGAAAAGACTACCTTTGATTGCTAAATTCTACATGTATCGATGTTACCTATCTTTTATTGCTTCATCCTAATGTTCACATTAGTGATGCAACTATTGAACAAGTACTCATCTCGATTTGAGTTACGTTGTGGATTATTCTTTTAGAGTGTCATCGAGGTCATGAACCTCATGATTAATTGGCTAAGCTCATTTCCTATTATATTGTAGTTAGTTCTTGGTGAACAACTTTTCATCACTCTTTTGCAGATACTCATTGTTTTCATAAGTTAAAACAGTATCCCTTGAGAAAATTTAATTTTCATCATTATAAGGATTATTCAAAGTGAGATTTAAAAGTAATCGTTATCGAAATAAAGTTGTTTATGAAACACTTTGGAAAACTTAATTGTTTTCATAACAAAGAACATCCCTGTAAATTTATTTTGATTCTTATTCAAGAATTAAGCATGAAAATATTTTTATTTTAAACATGATGACAAAGTTTTGACGAACTGAGTATTGCATCGTTAATCTTGAAATTGTATATAGTTGCGCGCCTACATACAATTTGGAAGGGACCATGCAAGGCTGATTAGTAGTCACCATGAAATTATTAATAAACACTAAATTTTCTTTGAAGATTGTGAAAGATTAATTTTTTTGAGATCTGCAAGAAGTGCAAAAATAAGGACATATTGTTAAAGATACCTACATATGTGCCCTTACCATTTATTCTTCTGAGTCGAATTTACTCATCTATGGATATTGTCTTATTTGACAATTGACAACCTTTCTTGCCCAATTCTCTCGTAGTTAGATTCTTTGGGAAAAGTATCTAATTACCGAGTGTTGATACCCGACTGGGTGTACTGACGTTCCTATCATTTCTTTTCATTAGATTTCATTTGAATAACCTGGGTAACGATCCGAGGAGCTTTCGAATGCGTACTCAATCATGAAAACATGGGATATATTCATATTCGTTAATGTTTTCGTCTGTATCTGATTTGAAATTCTCTCGCGTAAATTATGAGTTAACCTTACTCTTTTTAAGGTTAACTATGTCCCCAGATATCCTTGAATTTGTAAAGAATTATGAGTTATTATTAGTCTTTTGAGAAGTTCACATCTTATCAACAGCAATAAAACTAGAAAGTTGGTAGTGCCAATAGAATGGATTGATTGATTATGACAGGACGACATTGTCTTAATTGATGGGAACTCGAGTAGAATTCCCCTAAAAGATAAGATGTTGATTATCAAAAGTGATCTAAATAATTCTTGATGGATGACCATATCCTGCATTTAGACTTGAAATTATACCATGAATGGTTATGAACTAGTCATATATATTATAATCTAGAAAGAACTTAAAGTAAATGTATAGAAAGGTGTTCATGTTATTTGAAACTTTAGTAAGTATTTGCTGGCGAATTACCTAGACTTTCGCCATTAAGGCAAGTTGAATTTAGTATTGATTATATTCCCGGTACTGCACCTGTGGCGTGTGGACCCTACTTCAGCACCATCTGAATCGAAAGAGTTACCGTGCAACTGAGAGAGTTGTCAGATAAAGCTTGTATTCTACCAAGCTCGTCGTCATGAAGAGCTATGGTGTTACCATTCCTTATATTTTTTGAATTACCGTGAACTAAGTAAATTGATGATCAAAATCTATATCCACTACCCAAGATGATAGATTTGTTCGATCATTTACAAGGTTCTAGTGTATATTCAAAAATTTGATCCACGACATGGTTATCATCAATTTCGCGTCTGCGAAAGAGATTATCTATTCCAATCACTACATCCAGAACTTGTAATGAACATTATAAGTTTCATGTTATGTCGTCTGGATTGACCAATGCACATGTAGCAGTCATAAATTTGGTGAATCACGTGTGTAAGTTGTAATTTGATAAATTCATGCTCGTGATCATTAAGGGCCATTTTTTTGTTTCTAAGAATAGGAAGGAGTTAATAATTATTTATAGACTGCCCTGAATTGGCCGAACAATGAAAACATGTACCTTGAATATTTAACATGTGATTTAAGGTTTGATCCTTTACATTAAATGACCGTTTTATTAATGATGGTAAGATATATATATATTGACTCTTCAAAGATTAGAGCCATTTAAGACTTTGGGTTTTACCAAAAAGAAAGTGCAAATATGTTTTGACAAATATTTTATCAAAGGATTTTTAAGGGATTATCCCCTTATACCCAAATCATATAACTAAACTCCTGTTTAGGGGTAAATGTTTGTGTATACCTCAAGACAACCTAAGAGGAATTGAGGAAACCTTTTAAACTATGACTTGAAATTTGAAACGATAATTTTTGCTTTTCAACTAAGAAAATTTTGACCAAAGTATAAACAAAGATTTTTCGAACATTTATGGATCTTATTAAGTATTTTCAATAAATCAACCAAAAATCGTGTTAACTAAATTCATATTTATTTTGAACATTTTTATATACTTGGTCGAACTAAGAAATTTAAAATTTTTACGTTTACGTCTCATAAAAATTTAAATATTTTTTATTTAATTAATTGTAATATTTATCGACACTTTAAAACGTCGGATTGAACAAAACTGATAAAAATAATAGTGAGACGAAATCAAAACTTAGAAAATATGAAGAAAGAAATATTGAATGAATACGGTCATGATAAATATTTCATTAGGAAAGGTGAATGTAGATACTGACACATAATATAGAAAGGATAAAGAATTAATTAAGATGTGTTCCTTAGTAATGATGGTGCAAAATAACTTGCCCAAACAATTTAAAATATAGTCGATGCTTGTAAAAAGGAAAATATAGATAATAAAAGGGGTTTGCAGCTAATGTGAACCATTAGAATTGAGAAGCCGATGGCGTTAAATGTTTTAAAGGCCACTTGTGGTTGCCTAAATATGGAGATTTTGAGATTTAGTCATATTAGAATCTCATAAGTTTAAGTATTCTATTCATGCCATTTCTGATTAAATGTATCTTTATCTGAAGAAGTTGTACTGATGGCAAATTATGAAGGCAGACATTGCCTCGTACATTAGTAAACGTCTAACTATTGCAAAGGTCATCATCTGAATTTGATTCGATTTGGGTCATCGTCGACAGACTGACCAAATCTGCTAATAACATTTTTGTTAATGATAGATTCTCGATGAAGAAATTGACTCTTTATATTTAAAGGAGTTGTGTAAACATAGTTTGCATGTATCGATCATCTCTATCAAGATCCTCGCTTCGCAACGAATTTCTAGAGATTTTCTCAGAAGTCATTGGGAACGAACCTTGATGAGAGTACTGTTTACCACCCCAATCGAAGGGAGGAGGTAAATTAATAATACAAAACACTAGAAGTGTTGTTTTATGTATGAATGATTGACCTTTGGTAATAAACCGTATAATCGTTTTCCTTTGGAGAGATTATCATTGATAATTATCGTAGTAGGATCAAGATCGAATCTTGTGAGGATCTAAATATGAGAGCGTCTGTAAGCAGGAGTTGGGATGAAGACACCCAACATACACCCATTGTGAGTTGGACATGTCTTTTAGGTTTAAGGTTGCATATGATGACCAACCTAACCTTACAAAATACCCGACCTGCGAGACCTGAAATGATTGTTGAAATTAGGATCTAATTATTGACTGCTGGTAGTGGGCAGGAGGTTATGTGAATATGACATGTAGATCGTGAAGTGCAGGATGGGTAGCGAAGTTATGCCAAAAATTTTAACCTTGGAAAAATGAATTGATGATCTGAAAGATCATGGGAAATAAGTCCCCGTTGTATGGGACCATTGAGATGATGTAAAAGTTGGTTTGAAAGGCATATAAGCTGGATCTACCCTATGACTTCAAGGGCTGCGTAAATTATGTTTCGTATATCTAACTTGATAAAATGCCTATCAAGTGAAAATCTGATTAATTCTTGATAAAGTTTAGATCGGCGAAAAGTTGCATTCATCAAAAACCCGTGAACATCATGGATAGAGAAAGTAAGTCAACATTAAGCATGATCGTATTCCCGTAGTTATGTTTGATGAAACTCGCGTATTGTACTGGATTACACTTGTGAGAAAAGACCGAATGTGGAGGAAATACCCACGTGGCTTTAACTCTATAAGAAGAGAGTAATAAGATAAATCGATCTTTGAGGAAAAAGATCATGTTTATGGGTAAATGTTGTGACAATCCGTCAATTTATGGTCGATATTTTATTCTCAAGTATTATTTAAAAACATTATTTTTAATGTTATATTATGAACTCACTTATTTTGGGAAGAAATTTGGATTTACATCTTGAAGTAGCATCGACTACGTCTAAACCGGAGGATTCTACGTTACGTGCTTACGTTTACCTATACCATTTTTGGTGACAGTCCGACACTTCAGGAAATAAATTTATTCGTGAATATTATTTTGGAATTTAAATTTGTGTTGGTTTATAAACTCACAAATTTACGAGAAGAGATTAGGACTTACGAGTATAATTTAACGTCCTTTACGACTAAACCGGAAACCCTAGGATTACGTATTTACGTTTTTGAACTCCGTTTTTGATGAGATAATTTTTATTAGATTCGATTTGTGCCGTTGATTCATAATTTATAAAAACGTTTTCGTAAAACGACCCGAGGGCACGCAAATCGAGGAAACTAGAATCGAGAAGTACCCTTAAATTAGTGGGATGAGACAAGTTTACACTTGCCTCACCTCACTATATGGGACGGCTAGACACATGACACCAACACCCTTAGGTGTCAAAACTTCCTAAACAAGCTCATACACTTGTAAGCTAACTTAACAAGGTTAGCTACAAAACCACAAAACCATTTACAACCAAACCATTTACACATACAATTCATGCAATACCACTCAAAAATCCTCTCTCTTTCTCCTACTCCTTACCGTCCAAAACCATCATCAAACACCCCTCTTTGATCAATTTTTACCACAATATCATGTGTTATTCATACATATGATGGAAACCCTTTGAAGATATGAAGATTTGGGGTGATCATAACCTATGAAAAGGAGTTTTCATGAGGTTAAAGGGCTGATTTCATGGAGATGTTCATCCATCCAAAGGACCCAAGAAGTTGCCTTGCTGAAGTTGAAGATTTGATAACAAGAACCAAGTCTTGTTCATCAAAAACCTCATCTTTTCATCACTAATGGTGGTATAGAGATTGTTCTTCCTATTCTCTTGTTATTTTGATTATGTAATCTTGTATTTTCTTTATTTATGTATATGTATGATGATTAATGATGATAAAAATATTGTGTGGGGATCATGTGTTGATAAACTTGGATAAAAAGATGGAAAACCAAATGTAAAAAGGTTAAAATCATGCTTAATAAGTTGGTTGTATAAAAGCAGTAACTAACCAAACTTTAAACTGCTAAAATGGCATAGTGGAATCAATATACAGTAAGTATTAGGTCTTGTACACATGTGAGAGTTGGTCATGCAATGGAATCATTATAATGAGTGAGATATGATCAAAACAAAATTGATGTATCAATCTGAATAGTCTGTTTTGTGAGGACTGTTAGGGATACTTAGACTTGGATTGAGCAGTAGCTAAAACTAAGTTATTTGTAACACATAATATGAAGTTTATATCATCCAAAAATGAGCTTCTATATCCTTGTAGAACTCAAGATATGATAAAAATGGTGAAAGTGAAACTAAAAACTCAGATTTTTTGAAATTAAAGTATAATAGTATTATAATAGCACTCAAATAAATATAGTATAAAATGTAAATTAAAACCCACTAACTTATATATTACATTTATATAAGTATGTACAATAAATAAATGGGACATTTTATAAAAATGGTAATTTGATAAGTTTTATAAGTTATAAAACTATAAACATGATTTTACGTCTTTTCGGCTAAAACCGTAAAATTAATGTTTTCGTCAGTTAAAAATTAGACGGTCGGACCCGTCTAATGTAAACTTTTTATAACTCATATACTGATATATAAGTACATATTACAAGAAAAAACCGATAAAACCCGAGCTTTATAACATATGGACATTAACGGGCCAAATTAGCCTTATTGGACTATTAATCCAACTAATTTGGCTAAACACTTATGAACTTACTTATTGGGCTTAACACACTTGGGCCAAACATGTAAGTATAAGACTGATACTAAAAGTTTAAAATAGAATAATATAGGGTAATGGACTTATAATGGGCTTATTGGGCCTAAACATGTAAACAAGATAAACTAGTTAAACTAGTATAAAAATGTTACCAACACATAACACTATAATGAATGAGTAAAGATGTACAATCCCACTTGATCATCATCATATTTATAAAATCATCATATATATACATAGTTATGGTTTTTATAAACTCATTGGACAATAGTCTAAGACGAGTATTATTTGTCTAGGTTTCCGTGATTGAAGCACGTACCATACATCCAAATCGCCGATAACCGCCTTCCCACATCAACGTGAGTTCATAGCCTCGCACTCTTTTAAATGTTTTTATGAAATGTTTTATAAACCCGCGAGGTAGATGATATAAAATAGGACACCATTTGTCCCGATTATTTGTTTATTGATTTGGACCCGGATGATTGTATGACCTGATGAATGACTATATGACCCGATAAATGAAATGAAATGGATTATTAAAGTTAGGTTATGTCACTAAAAGTCCCATTAGCATGAATTGTGAACTACCGGGATTTGGTAGACGCTTATGCATATAATAGTACTATTTGGGGACGATCACCCCAGTTCGCGCCTTGATGGTTGATCCCCGTCGTGCCACATTCATTGATAAGCGAATTTATGTATGAGAAGATTTCCATAGCGTAATTTTTGTGACGACACGCTAACTTAGATGGGCAAATTGAGTTACGGGCTAGCTACCCGTTGTTTGTTGTAGTAAGGTAACAATTTCATGCGGCTTATAATAATCCAAATAACGAAAATACTACTATACGCACTGAATTACGATATATTGCCTGACTAGCAATACGGGGTCTTATTATTGATATTATGTTCGTGTTTTGGTTTTACATATCAATATTCATATAACGGTTTTTATTTAACTCTATACAACCTTATAAAACGTATTTTATGATGTTTTTACGACAATGGTTCGTATAATGATTTTGAAGGCAAAAGCCTATATTATGATTTTTCATAAGGATTTGTATAAAATGACTTTGGTTGTTTTATGGCCCATTACAAAGATTTATACAAAATGATTTTCGGTAATAATTATATACCGATGATATATTAATGGTTTTATTAAACTCTATGAATTCACTCGGCGTTATCGCTGCCCCTTTTCTTTTAACATGTTTTGTCTCAGGTACTTGAAGGTAATTATCGGGAAGACAACAAGAATTCATGGCCCGCACTTAAATAATAATTTCCATTCAGATGCTTTGTAAAAATTGTATGAAATACTATGACTTGGGACCTATGTAAATTTGATATTTATGAATGGAAATGCTTTATTATTAAACGACGCGATTTTTAAGCGTTGTCTATGATGTGAGTAATGTGCTATCCCGTAACACCAACAACTCTTCCGCTGTATTGAATTGTGTAAATTTGGGGGTGTTACAAATTCATAAACTTAGACACTAAATCATCCCATGTTAAAATCGAACCCGGTGGTTCTTTCTCATACCAAAGCTTAGCGTTACCCTCGAGCGAGTACGGAAAAATCATGAGCTTAATCGCCGCATTCGGCACATCTCTAAACTTGAGAGTCGAAGTAATACGAAGAAAATTCCGTATGTGTGTGTGCGGGTTATCGGTCTCATTGCCACTTAATTATAATAATAACCAAGGCAAAACGTGTATTTTATGTCGTAAATGTCAGAATTATGTGTGGTTTGTGTTTTTGTTGTGATTTAGGATCAAAATGTGAAAAGGGAAGAAAACGCGGTCTTGCACGGGCTTTTATCGAAGAAAAAGACAAAAGACGAAGTCAAAAGATCAAGAGTGCAAAAAGAACGGAAGTCCAAGGCCTATTCTGAAGATTTATCGAAGAAAAAGTCTAAAGACGGAAGTTTAATGAAGTCGAAGAACTCGAGTCTAATTAATGAAGAAATTATAAGACGAGTTCAATTTATCCCGAGACAACGTCGAGAAAGTCGAAGAATTTATAAAGACGAAAAGACGAGAAAATGAAGAAAGCATCAAGACATACTAATCCTCCTATAAATACCCTCCTAATGACACATTAGGAGGTGTTGGCTATTTGACACGTAGTTCTTCCACCTTTAATTACTTTCACTTTTCTTATTGTCATTTACTTAATTGCACCTTTAATTTCTTGCCTTTAATTTAAAGTAAATCTTTTAATTTTTTATTGAATCTTTACTTTTAATCAAGTTCTTATTTTTAATCTCTCATTCTACCTTTCTTGTTTTGCTTAATCTTTATGTTTATGTGCTTATTGTTATGCTTATTTGATTAAGTGTTATGTTTTTATGTTTTTTATTGTTTTGGATTATTGATTTTATAGCTTATTTGTGTCTTTCTTAAATTTATTTAAGTGTTATAAAAGTTATTTTTATATAAAAGTTGTTTTCGAATATCTTTTTCATTTAAGTGTTTTCAAAAGTCTTTAAATTTTAGCTTATTAGCTTTTTCTTATACGTGTTTTAGTTAAGTTGTAAGTGGAGTGCTTATTTGAGTCATAGCTTATTTAGTTTTGCTCATTACGATTTCCTATTGTATTGGAAAGGGGTTTTGTCATTCCGATTGCTGGATCAGAATAGGGTTTCTGTCATTCCGATTACCCCCCCCCCCCCCCATCGGAATAGGGTTTTGCATTCCGATTGGGGATTCCGATTTGACATTCCGACGGAGGTGTTTTTGGATATTCCGATAGGATTGATTTTTATCATTCCGATAAGGGATTCCGACGACATTCCGACAGGGGAACTCTTTGTTGTATTCCGATAGCTTTCCGACGAAGGTATTCCGACAGGATTCAGATAGGTCTTTTCCGATCCTCATTCTGATCGTTCCAAGGTTTATCGTTCCGATAGGGAGATTCCGACCTTCTTCCGATAAGGGGGGTAAGTGACTATTCCGACAGTTTGATTCCGATCGGATTCCGATCGGTGTATTCCGACGGTATGATTTGTTTTATTATTTTGTCTTAATTTTATTTTTAAGTTTGCATTATTTTAAGTTTTCAAATTCTCATTTTTATTACATTGTCTAATTTACTTTAATTTCTCGTCATTTACTTTTAAAAGTTTTAATATTGCAGCATTTACGTTTTATTTAGTATTAGTTTTAATTACCGTCATTTACTTAAAAGTCTTGCACATTTACTTTACTACAACGACCAATCTATTGTTTTCCACCAAATGACGACTGAGTCACACTTAAACCAGTAGTCAATTCGAAAAGTCTGGTTCAACAAATTTTTTTTAACTGAGTAAAATCTTAGTTATTAAATAGCGTCGTTGCCGACCCTTTTCGTAAAGATTAACGGTTTTCTGTGAGAGACGCGTTGAATTTTGGGATCCGTTCACTCGTGAACGTTAATTTTCTTGCTCAAAAATTTTTAAAAATCTATAAAAATTAAAAAATTGTTAAAAATCCATAAAAATTAAAAATTTTCAAAAATCCAAAAAGATTTTTATTTTTATTTTTACACGTACATATATATTCTCTATTTCTTTGGTATCTTTTTCTTTTCTTTTGCAGGTGTATGCGTACTAGATCTTCAACTTATTTTGAGCCCAAGACTCGTGAAGATTTAGTTATGGCTGGTGTGCACAACAACAATAATCGACCCCACCCCAACATTAATAATAACAACAATGTTCCCCCACCCGACCTTAGAACGATGGAGGAGCTGTGTCAACCTACGATGAATGGACGAGGAGGACCGATTGCGCCGATGCAAATCACGGCTCCAGAGTTTTCGTTGAAGCATCACATGATCCAACAAGTTCAAAACACTTGTCCATTTCGCGGATTGCCGGATTATGATGCCAACAAACACCTCGACAAGTTCATTACCGTTACTCAAAGCATGAAGTTGCCCGGTGTTACTATGGATTTTCTTCGCTTTCACCTATTTCCACACACCTTATCCCACCATGCCGAAAAATGGTTTGATCGTCTTCCGAAGAATTCAATTCATACTTGGGATGAGATGACTCAATGCTTTTTGTCGCGCTACTTTCCACCATCCATGGTCACGAGCCTTCGGAATCAAATTAGTGGATTTACTCAACAACCTGATGAATCACTTTTTGATGCTTGGGAAAGATATAATGTTTTGATTGATCGATGTCCAAACGACAACATGCTCCCCGTCACCTTAATTGATACTTTCTACAACGGTTTAACTTTTCGAGATCGTGATATGATTAATGCAGCCGCCGGTGGCACATTTATTAAAAGAAGACCGAGGAGTGTAGAGAGCTTATCGAGAACATGACTACTCATCACAAAAATTGGGATTCATCCGCATCCTCAAGATCAAACCCGAGAGTCAATGTTTCTTCTACTTCTTCAAACCCTGATATCACCGAATTGACCCGCGCAATGGTAGAAATGAGCAAAAACATGCAACTCTTGGCTACAAATCAACAACAAGTTAAAGCTGTTGCAACTTCTTGTGAGATCTGCGGCGGTCCTCATTCAAACACTGATTGTCCTTCTACTCATGACAATCCAGAAAACGTGTATGCAGCTCATGGTAACTATTCAACGGAAAACTACCAAGCCCAACCTCAAGGTGATCGTAACTTGCTAAGTTACCGTTCTAACAACTTTCTTTCACCCGGTTTTTCTCCTCAAAACAACAACCCCAACAATTTTAATAGAAGCAACCCAAACCCACCTTGAGCTTCTAATCCTTATCACCCACCCGCTCAACAAGCCCCACCCATTAATCAAGATGTTGAAGCTTTCATGAGGACCCAAGGAGAGCAAATCAAGAATCTTCAAAGCCAAATCATCCACTTGAAAGGAGATATCACTAAGCAAGGGAATGATATTAGAACCGAGCTTCGACATGATATGTAAACCTCTTTTAGCAATCAAACAAATGATTTGAAGAATATGATGGCTAGTTTATTTCCAAGTACTCAACCCTCTACTTCGGGCTCTCTTCCTTCAAATACCGTCACCAACCCAAGAGCGAATGTGAGTGATATTACTACACGCAGTGGAGCAACCTTAGTAGGACCATTTATCCCTCCCCCAGTTACTCCATCTACACCTCCTCCACCACCATTTATACCACCTACTACCACACCTAGTACGAGTTCTCCATTACCGTCTCCACCTATGCATGAAGAAGTACCTAAGAAAAACCCTTCACTCACCCCACCTTCCACCTATAAACACAACATCCATTATCCTTCTCGCTTAGACAAAGGCAGATTTCTCACCAAGGATGACATTCAAGTGTCAAACTTTTTGAAGAAGATTTCAGGAGTGACCATCACACTTAGCCTTGTTGAAGCTCTTGCCCAAATTCCGACATTTGTTAAAATGTTTAAGGAATATCTTAATAAGAAGGAGAAGATGGTCGAGTTTGTTAATACTCGATTGAATGAAAACTGTTCTGCAGTCATTCTTAAAGAACTTCGGGAAAAACTTGGAGATCCCGGTCGTTTTGTGTTGCCTTGCATTTTCAACAAAACCAAAGAATTTACTGCCTTAGCTGATCTCGGAGCAAGTATAAATTTGATGCCTTAATAAGTGTGTAAACACTTATCCTTTTGCCACTAAAATCAAGTAAAAACAAGACCTAATCATGTGTTTAATGTCGTAAATGTCGGAATTACGCGTGGTTTTGTGTTTTGTGTGTTAAATAGGTACAATTGAGCAAAAGAAGAGAAAACACGGGATTTCACGGTCAAATGTCGAAGAAAAGTCAAGAAAGAGTCAAAGACAAAGATCAAAAGACCAAAGTGTGCCGAAGATCACGAAACCTGATAAAACCGACACGGTTTTAAAGAAAAGATCGAGAAAGCCAAAATCAAGTCCGTTCTTAGTGGATTTAATATCATTTGAGTTTAATGGGCCTTGTGGGTCCCACATTGCTTAATGGGCCTACAAGCCCATTTGCATATTTTAAACATGAGACGGATGGATTAATTTGGGATCAAAGCCCATTTTACAATCAAATGAAGAAGAGGGACGGTTAAGAGTAGATTTGGGCCAGGCCCAAAGGTTGCAAAAAAAAAGAAGAAGAAGAAACGGAAATTTTAAGTTGCTTTGTGAAATCCTGGTCAACCAATGGTCAACACTTATCCCATCACTTTCCCCACAAAATGAAATTACGTTTACCATTCCCATGTCCCACGTATATTGTTTAATAAAACAACTAACCCCCACACACCTTTACGTTGCACCTCACCAACACACAATTACTTACTTTTTCCCACTCACACTAATAAATATTCACATTTATTCCCACTCGTTTTTATCAAAACGAAACTTTACCCACCTCACATTTTTTTATATACATTTCGTTAAGAACAAGAAGATAAAAACACAAACCCATTCACTGTTTCTTTCTCTTCCATTGTTTACACAGCCTTCACAAAAACCCTAAATTTTCTCATCATAAAAATTACACTATTAATTTTGGGGCTTTTACCCTTAATGGGTAATCACCCAAAGGGAAATAAAACCCCCAATTTTTGGATCAAAACACTTATGGTGGTCCTCAAAATTTTTCCAACGTGGCAATCCGAGTGAAAAAAGGCTCAAGATGATTTCCAGCCATTAGATCAAGAAAGAAGAAAGAGAAAATGAGATTAGCGGCTAAGATTCGAAGCCTTGCTCACCAAGATTAAGAAGAAGGTTTTTAAGGGTTCTCTCCTATAAAAACCCTCATATCTGTAATTTTTAGGGAGTCCATTAATTTTTATATAAGCTTTTCTTTATTTTCAGTTTTTTAGTTAATTTAGGAGTAGATTAATTTAGATTTAAATTTCTGAAAATTAGATTAGATTTAATCTTGTATTTTTTTCAGTCAATGTAATATTTTATTATTATTAATGAAAAAGTTGATTTCAATTATTTCTGTCTCATTTTAATATCTGTCAAGTTTTTATTTAAATCTTTAAATCCAGTTTTAGTTACTGTTATTCTTTATTATTATCATTCGGTTATAATATAAAAAAAAGAAGAAAAAAAGAATTGTTGTTCGAAATCAAAAGAGATTCGGTTCACTATTCATGATGATGTTGATGGTGATGAAGATCGGTGGTATTCGGTTCTGATTTGTTCACAAAGACGGCTCAGCGCTTGTCTTCTTCCCAATAGATTTCTACAATAGGTTCTATTCTATTTTTTTAATTTTCTTATTTTAATTTTAGTTATCTGTTTGTTATTTGGATTTGCTAGTTTGCTTTGTTATTTGGATTTGCTAGATTAATTTCATTTTGGTTACTGTTTAATTTTAGTAGCAAAATCCTAGTTATGGTTACTATTTAATTTTAATTATGCTTGTGTTATTTGATGTTCGGATCTGCTTATGTTTTTTAGTTGGTAGTTTAAAAAGTTTTTCTGCTTATTTAGTTTGTTTTGATAGGATTTGCTTATGTTTATTTATAGATTGGTTTTGTTAATCGTTCATTTTGATTTGCTTATTTTAAATCATAGTAGCTTAAATTTTCTTATCTGCTAGGACTGTTAGATCTTCTTTGGGTTTAAAATCTGCTTATTATTTTTAAACTGTCACAGCTTTTATTTTAGCTTATTCATTTTTCTTTTACGCTTATTTCATCTGCTTACTTGAATTTCGTATGCTTTTTAGTTATACTTGGTTTCGACTGATCATCTTATTTGTACTGCTTATTTGGTGTATAGATTAATTTGTTTATATTCCAGCTTATAATCTCAGACCCATTTGGTCTGAGGTTTTTAAATTCCAAAAAGTTAAATATATAAAATAGCTAATATTTGGTCTGGGGTGGGATTCGAACCCTTGACCCCTCGCACGCAAGGCCAGCGCCCCAACCATCTCTGCTACCCTTTTGTTTGTGTTTTACATTGTCCAATTTAATTATTATAGCTTTTTAAGTTAGTGGCAGTTTTTTATTTACTAATTTAATTAAGATTTTAAGTTTATTTAATTTTATTTAAATGTTTTATTTAAAAATTTTTCTTAATTTAGTCTTTAATAAATATAAAAAGGATAAAAAAAATATTTTAATTTTAGTTTTTATAGATTTTAAAAATTAATGTCATTTAATTTAGCTTAGTTTAAAAATAGATTTTAATTAAAAGTTTTTTATTTAGTCTTATTAAAATTAGATTTAAATAATTTTTATTTTAAAGTTTTTATAAAATTAAGATTTGTTTTATTTAGAATAATTTTTATTAGTTTAATTTTTACATAGTTTTATATTTTCAAAAAGTTTAAGTTAGTTTACTTTGTTTTAAAATAGTTTTTATAAAATTTCATTTTAAAAGTTCTTTTTTAGTTTCAAATTAATTAATTTTTATTAGATAATTTTTAATTAGTTTTTAAGATTAAATAGCTTTTAGTTTAAAATATCCATATTTCGTTTACCAAAAACAAAGTTAAGTCGATACGTTAATTGGCAATCAAATTCGAGTCGAATCGAGTAACGATAATAGAAATAAAAAAGGGTGAACAAAATATTATTTTCAAAATGGCGCCGCTGCCGCTTCGCTCGTACGATTGACGATTTTTCGTGAAGACGTTTGGATTTCGGGATCCGTTCTTTTTGAACGTTACGTTTCTTGCAACAAAAATCTAAAATCTAAAAAAACCAAAAACTTAAAAATACAAAAAATTAAAAAATCACAAAAGCAATTTCTTTCCTAAGAATTGCAACAAAAAAATTAAATAAAAATCAAAAGTAATACTTTTTCCTAAAGGTATTACACCAAAAATATTACTTATTAGTGTTAATTTTTAGTTCGATTTCTTTCGATTTTTCTTGTATATATATATTTTTTTTTCTAAAAAATACAAAAATATTCTTCTTTATCCTCTATTGTGTTTAATTCTTTTTCTCAACCCCTCTTATTTATAATTTTTCATGGATTTGTCTTGCGTTCGGTGTGGGAGACCATGGCTTGGTTTTCCAATATGTCCATGGTGTACTTGTGCGAAGTGTGGTTCCGATATCGACAATACACAATTTGGATTTTGTCCATTGTGCAATTCTAGAAATTCGTACTTCTCCTCATACACAAATTTCTCCCCTTCTCCCGTCTATGACAATCCCTATCCACAACATGCACCGGGTTTTTCTCCATACCCGTGTTGCAACTATTGTGGGGGCCCTCACGATACTTCTTATTGTCAACCGATGAATTATGAGCCACATCCGTGCTATAATTCCGGTTTTCAAAATTTTGAACCCCCACAAAATTCCGTCGTTCATCAACCTTCTTTTAAAGAACAAAGCACTAGTTTGGATGAAATTCTCGAAAGCTTAAAACAAATCAAAATTAGCTTGCATGACGAAAGACAACAAGAGCAAGTATCTACTCTTAGTGTTTCTACTCCTCCTCTTGTGCGTTCTTACTATTATGATGACGATGAGACTACTATTTCTTGGAGTGATCTTTGTGCTCAATGTCCTAGTGCAATTGTAATTCCTTCTCTCAATATCCCGAATGCATCTAAGGATTTTGATACATCGAGTGAGATTAGTGATTTTGGGCTCGACAAATTCTTTGATGAAGTTTATGATGTGTCGACTTTTGCTGAGCTTACGGACACGGTCGTTCCGCTGGTCCATGATCACATACTCACAAATCCAAATGCGATAATTGATTCTTCCAATAAGAGTTCTATATGTGGTGAGTATGATGATTTCGTCTTCGAGCCCGAGATTAAGGAAATTATCGACCGAGAGCTAGCTCTTTTACCTCCACTTCCACCTACAAGTGAGGTCGATTTTTCCAATATCGATGCCGAACTTGATGAGTTGAAACGTCTTATTTTTAATAATAATGACGAACCAACTCACATGACCACACATCCAGTTCTCGAGGAGTTACCTAATCAACACTCCTCTAATGAGAATTACGTTTACCACATTCGTGCGGATTTAACTTATCAACAAATCCCACAAATGAATGATGGTTTCGTACTTGATCGTGATCTCTTCGAGAGAATTTCTAAAATCCTCAATGAGGGGAACGACAAACCTTTGTTTAACGAGCCTATCTATGATGAAGAAATCGAAGAGATTCACGTTCATGAGGATGAATGCTTTGACCCGGGAGGTGACATTGACCATTCTTTGATTGATACCTTTACAGCTTTGCCGAATAGTGACCATCCTATGTCTTTGGGGGATGACAATTTGTCTCCTTTACCCATCCCACCTCCCGTGGATCACGACTTCACTTACTTTTCTTATGTCGAGAGGACTTTTCTTCCTTTCATGACTTATCCTCCTGCCTCTCATTTATTATGTTCCTCCGGGACCGAGGATAAGATTTTTGATCCCGGTATAACATTCGAGGCTTCCCCATGGACCATTTAATTCGGGGTCGAGTCAGGCTCGTGACTCGGTTAACAAAAACAAGCGCTTCTCGGGAGGCAACCCGATGTTCTATCTTTTATCTATTTTCTACAATAAGTGTAGGGGGAGCCGTGTAGGTTGTTTGTTTTGTGTGTTGTGATTGTGCAGGGACATGTGCTTTGATGATCCACTTTTGGTACTTTTGACACGACCCGTGATCCCGTGTTCCCGTGTACCCGGTTCTATCAAAACTATTGTGATTCATACTTGTATATAAATAAAACGAATAAATGTAATCACTTTAGTTGTCCCTTCCTTAGCTCGATTTTAAACAATGTACTCAATGTCCTAAGTGTAGGGGAGTTTATTCGCCCACATGCTTAAACATTGAGGACAATGTTTATATTAAGTGTAGGGGGCCTTCTATCGAATTTTAGTGGCCTTTTCCATGAATTTGACCCCATTTTAACCGGAAAATTTAAAAAAATTTCAACGTTTTTCAAAATTTTGATCTATTTTGGCCTAGTATTATTTTTATTTATTTTCTTTCCTTTTATTATCGCATCATAATAATTTCCATTTCAAGAATAAAGTTAAAAAAAATAATAAAAAAAAATTAATAATTAATTAAATAAAATGGTTTTAACAAGTTTTGACATCTTTGATATATTAGGCCCGTCGTGAATATTTTGACTCAACCCGAGTTTACTTATCTAACTTTACTCTAGCTAGTATCCTTAACCATATGGACCTTAATTGGTTTATTAGGCTAAGCATCCACGAGTCTCATTCCTTGAGATTTTAAATTATGGAGAACGAGAGATGATAGAGTTAATTATAAGTTCGGTATTCTTTCATTAACTTATGTGAGTTAGTTATGAGCTTTTTCTCCCATCGCTTGTTAATAAATATATTTGCAATAAATAAGGTTGTACGATTTAAAAGGTTACTTAGCTTCTAGCACAAGATCGTTTAAAAGTTGCTCGGTATTAATTAGAGTTCATAGCCAAGGCATAACTTATTGAAGCGGGACGCGAAGATTGGCTTATCCAAAAAGGCCCTAACAAGGCATGAGGATACCCGAGTCCAAAAAGGCCCTAACAAGGCATGAGGATTCACTTTTTGCTAAAAGATCCTAAGATGATGTGAAGATCATTAATCCAAATCAATATGAAGGATCAAGACACACGACGAGAAGCAATTACTCCCCTAAAGATCATGGAGAAGTCTATCCAAAAAGACCCTAACAAGGTATGAGGATAAATAGATCTAAGTCCGAAAAGGAGGCGGATCGTTGTATATCAAAATCCTAAATAAAGAAGAGGATAAATGAAGAAGTCGTGGTCAACGTTTGAAGCATCTTTCACTCCTAATGAAGATGTATACCAAAATGAAGAGAACACCATAATTTCAAGATCGTCTCTCAAGATTTGAAGTTTGAAGTACAAGCCAAATATCGGTCCGAGAAAGGTCTCAAATCGTGAAACGAGTTATGCCAAGATATGAACTTTTTGAGGTTTCGAGAAGCAGTTTTAAAAGATTTTGTCCTTTAGCTAACTATTGATTAAATCGTCCCACTTTATTTTCGGCCTTAATAAATTATCGAAATAAGTCAAAAAATGCATCCTCGTGATCATTCAAGACAAAAATAAAATACAAGAGATACACCGTAGGAATAAGGGGGTCTAAGTGATTAACTAAACCACATGAGCAAGTGTTAGTTGTGCTAACTTATAATAACAATGATCTCGTTTTTGAGCTTGGTATAGGGAACGTGAAACTTGAGGGTGATTAATATTCATGACACCAAAGCCCTAATTCAAGTCTTAGATTTCTTTACAACTTTCTTCCATCTAATAATTTCCAAGTTAATAAAATAAATCATTTAATTTTTGTTTCCTTTAAAGTTTTTATCTTTTCCTCATAGTAGTAGTAATAATAGTAGTAAAGGCCGAGATGGATTGATTATAAGAAAAATGTAACTTAATGCCTTAAAACTCTGCATTGCATGGGGTCATTGCAATGGTCAAGTGTAGGGGATTTAATAAGTGTGTAAACACTTATCCTTTTGCCAATAAAATCAAGTAAAAACAAGACCTAATCATGTGTTTAATGTCGTAAATGTCGGAATTACGCGTGGTTTTGTGTTTTGTGTGTTAAATAGGTACAATTGAGCAAAAGAAGAGAAAACACGGGATTTCACGGTCAAATGTCGAAGAGAAGTCAAGAAAGAGTCAAAGACAAAGATCAAAAGACCAAAGTGTGCCGAAGATCACGAAACCCGATAAAACCGACACGGTTTTAAAGAAAAGATCGAGAAAGCCAAAATCGAGCCGTTCTTAGTGGATTTAATATCATTTGAGTTTAATGAGCCTTGTGGGTCCCACATTGCTTAATGGGCCTACAAGCCCATTTGCATATGTTAAACATGAGACGGATGGATTAATTTGGGATCAAAGCCCATTTTACAATCAAATGAAAAAGAGGGACAGTTAAGAGTAGATTTGGGCCAGGCCCAAAGGTTGCAAAAAAAAAAAAAAGAAGAAACGGAAATTTTAAGTTGCTTTGTGAAATCCTGGTCAACCAATGGTCAACACTTATCCCATCACTTTCCCCACAAAATGAAATTACGTTTACCATTCCCCTGTCCCACGTATATTGTTTAATAAAACAACTAACCCCCCCACACCTTTACGTTGCACCTCACCAACACACAATTACTTACTTTTTCCCACTCACACTAATAAATATTCACATTTATTCCCACTCGTTTTTATCAAAACGAAACTTTACCCACCTCACATTTTTTTATATACATTTCGTTAAGAACAAGAAGATAAAAACACAAACCCATTCACTGTTTCTTTCTCTTCCATTGTTTACACAGCCTTCACAAAAACCCTAAATTTTCTCATCATAAAAATTACACTATTAATTTTGGGGCTTTTACCCTTAATGGGTAATTCACCCAAAGGGAAATAAAACCCCCCAATTTTCGGTTCAAAACACTTATGGTGGTCCTCAAAATTTTTCCAACGTGGCAATCCGAGTGAAAAAAGGCTCAAGATGATTTCCAGCCATTAGATCAAGAAAGAAGAAAGAGAAAATGAGATTAGCGGCTAAGATTCGAAGCCTTGCTCACCAAGATTAAGAAGAAGGTTTTTAAGGGTTTTCTCCTATAAAAACCCTCATATCTGTAATTTTTAGGGAGTCCATTAATTTTTATATAAGCTTTTCTTTATTTTCAGTTTTTTAGTTAATTTAGGAGTAGATTAATTTAGATTTAAATTTCTGAAAATTAGATTAGATTTAATCTTGTATTTTTTTCAGTCAATGTAATCTTTTATTATTATTAATGAAAAAGTTGATTTCAATTATTTTTGTCTCATTTTAAATTCTGTCAAGTTTTTATTTAAATCTTTAAATCCAGTTTTTGTTACTGTTATTCTTTATTATTATCATTCGGTTATAATATAAAAAAAAGAAGAAAAAAAAGAATTGTTGTTCGAAATCAAAAGAGATTCGGTTCACTATTCATGATGATGTTGATGGTGATGAAGATCGGTGGTATTCGGTTCTGATTTGTTCACAAAGACGGCTCAGCGCTTGTCTTCTTCCCAATGGATTTCTACAATAGGTTCTATTCTATTTTTTTAATTTTCTTATTTTAATTTTAGTTATCTGTTTGTTATTTGGATTTGCTAGTTTGCTTTGTTATTTGGATTTGCTAGATTAATTTCATTTTGGTTGCTGTTTAATTTTAGTAGCAAAATCCTAGTTATGGTTACTATTTAATTTTAATTATGCTTGTGTTATTTGATGTTCGGATCTGCTTATGTTTTTTAGTTGGTAGTTTAAAAAGTTTGTCTGCTTATTTAGTTTGTTTTGATAGGATTTGCTTATGTTCATTTATAGATTGCTTTTGTTAATCGTTCATTTTGATTTGCTTATTTTAAATCATAGTAGCTTAAATTTTCTTATCTGCTAGGACTGTTAGATCTTCTTTGGGTTTAAAATCTGCTTATTATTTTTAAACTGTCACAGCTTTTATTTTAGCTTATTCATTTTTCTTTTACGCTTATTTCATCTGCTTACTTGAATTTCGTATGCTTTTTAGTTATACTTGGTTTCGACTGATCATCTTATTTGTACTGCTTATTTGGTGTATAGATTAATTTGTTTATATTCCAGCTTATAATCTCAGACCCATTTGGTCTGAGGTTTTTAAATTCCAAAAAGTTAAATATATAAAATAGCTAATATTTGGTCTGGGGTGGGATTCGAATCCTCGACCCCTCGCACGCAAGGCCAGCGCCCCAACCATCTCTGCTACCCTTTTGTTTATGTTTTACATTGTCCAATTTAATTATTATAGCTATTTAAGTTAGTGGCAGTTTTTTATTTACTAATTTAATTAAGATTTTAAGTTTATTTAATTTTATTTAAATGTTTTATTTAAAAATTTTTCTTAATTCAGTCTTTAATAAATATAAAAAGGATAAAAAAAATATTTTAATTTTAGTTTTTATAGATTTTAAAAATTAATGTCATTTAATTTAGCTTAGTTTAAAAATAGATTTTAATTAAAAGTTTTTTATTTAGTCTTATTAAAATTAGATTTAAATAATTTTTATTTTAAAGTTTTTATAAAATTAAGATTTGTTTTATTTAGAATAATTTTTATTAGTTTAATTTTTACATAGTTTTATATTTTCAAAAAGTTTAAATTAGTTTACTTTGTTTTAAAATAGTTTTTATAAAATTTCATTTTAAAAGTTCTTTTTTAGTTTCAAATTAATTAATTTTTATTAGATAATTTTTAATTAGTTTTTAAGATTAAATAGCTTTTAGTTTAAAATATCCATATTTCGTTTACCAAAAACAAAGTTAAGTCGATACGTTAATTGGCAATCAAATTCGAGTCGAATCGAGGAACGATAATAGAAATAAAAAAAGGTGAACAAAATATCATTTCCATGCCTTTAAGTGTTTGGAAAACACTAGCATTACCTGACCTTACTCCAACAAAGATTACTCTTGAGCTAGCAAATCGCACTCTCGCTTACCCCGTTGGTATTGCCGAAGATGTGTTTATTAAAATTGGTACCTTCACTTTTCCGGTCGATTTTGTTGTAGTTGATTATGAAATGGACCCTCGTATTCCGTTAATACTTGGTCGGCCATTCTTGAGAACCGGAAAAGCATTAGTCGATGTTGCCGAAGGTGAGTTAATCTTAAGAGTCGGGAATGAGGCCCAAGTTTTTAAAATGGGGAAGATCACAACCAAACCAAATGGAAGAGAATCAGCGAATATGATTAATGTGCTTGATGATTTTGTCGTCTACAACAATCCTCTTTTCGATTCTTGCTATGATAATCCACTGTTCCAAGATGATGTGGATGATTCTCTCTCCAATTTAGATTCCCCACCAATTCATGAATCTCCTCCAACCTATGATGACTATGATGATGATTCTAGTTCTGACATGGATGATTCTGATGATTTTTCTTCTGAGTATAAAGACATGCCAACATATGATGATTTTGAGGATGTCGATACTCTTTCGAGTGATTCTTCACATGATACCTTGCACCTACTTTTTATGAAGATCCTCCGCCAACAATGCTTGATCTTACTTTGGATGACTACTCATTTGAGGAAGATTTTGCTATTTTTCTCAATACCTACTTTCCCAATGAGAGTGATTCTCCTCCTTTGGACTTTGATGATGCTCTTTATCCTCCTTCGGATATGAAGAAACCTGTTTCAAAGGAGAAGAAGCCGGCCGACACCGATATCCGCAATACTTAGGTCTTGACACCTCTCTATCCCCCTTCTGAGGATGAGATTGTCAGATTTATGAGCGGATCTTCTTCAAATTCTACTGAGCCTAAGTGTTATTTTCCCCTAAAGGAAAAGGTGTTCGATCCCGGTATTGCAAATTTTAAGCCATCTCAGTATCCATCTGATGAAATAAAAGGAAAGACTTTTGGAACTTATGGAGATATGCTTGCACCTCAGCACACTTGCTACCACCGTGCTCAACAACTACTTAAGGGAACCTTGCCTATTCTTCTTTGGCTTGCCTTGTTCGCCTTAAGCTTGTGCTATTTGATGGACGAGAACCATGTATTTGATCCCGGTGGATGTGTTTCATGCTTCTTCCTATGCTAATCAAGGTCGAGTTAGGCTCACGACTCGGTTAACAAAAACAAGCGCTTCTCGGGAGGCAACCCGCAGTATGTGTTTGTTGTTTTCTTTCTTATCATGTGCAGGGATTCGAGCTTTCAAAGATCCATTCTTGATGACTTTTGACGACCCGTGATTCCGTGTTCCCGTTTTCCCGGTTCTATCCTAAACTCTTTTGATTCACTATTATATATTCTTCAATATTAAAATAGGAGTCACTTTAGTTGTCTCTTCCTTAGCAAGATTTAAACAAAGTGCACAATGTCCTAAGTGTAGGGGAGGTTACTTCCACATGCTTAAACATTGAGGACAATGTTTATATTTAATGTAGGGGGACTTCTATCGAAGTTAAGTGGGATTTTCCTTGTATTTGTCCTCATTTTAACCGGAAAATTGATTTTTCGACATTTTTCAAAATTTTTGATCTATTTTGGCCTAGTAGTTTTATCTTTGCTAGAATAAATTTTGAATAAAGTGGTTTTAATTTTTCAAAATCATGAATCTTTTGACTTAACCCGAGTTTACTTATCTAAGTCTACTCTAGCTAGTATCCTTAACGTGTTTAAGTCAAGTTTTGCTAGGCTTTTATATAGGGAACTTTAAAACGCGAAAGTCTTAACTCTCAAGGGTTAAGAATAAGAACTTTTCGCAAGTTCCTATAATTGATCCTAGAGAGTCTTTTATCAAGGGAACTTTAACATGCGAATTCTAAACTTGAAAAAAGTCTAAGAAGTTGCAAGATCCTATAGATGACTTGAAAACCCAAAACTTTGATTTAATTGGCTAAGCATCCACGAGTCTCATTCTTTGAGATTTTAAATTGTGGAGAACGAGAAATGATAGAGTCAATTATAAGTTTGGTATTCTTTCATGAATTTATGTGAGTTGATTATAAGTTTTTTCTCCCATCGCTTGCTAATAATTTAATTGCAATAAATAAGGTTGTACGATTTGAAAAGTTACTTAGCTTCTAGCCCAAGATCGTTTAAAAGTTGCTCGGTATTAATTAGAGTTCATGGCCAAGGCATAACTTATTGAAGCGGGATGCGAAGATTGGCGAGTCCAAAAAGGCCCTAACAAGGCATGAGGGCTACATTTTGTTGCTAAAGATCCCAAGTGATGTGAAGAATCATTTATCAAAAATCAATATGAAGGATCGAGACTCACGACAAAAAACAAACACTCCCGTAAAGATCATGGAGAAGTCTATCCAAAAAGGCCCTAACAAGGTATGAGGATAAATAGATCCAAGTCCTAAAAGGAGGCGGATCGTTGTATATCAAAATCCCAAATAAAGATTGGAGAAAAATGAAGAAGTCGTGGTCCAAGTATGAAGAATCTCTCAAAAAGTTCAAGTGAAGAAATTCCTATTATGAAGAGAAGACCATTATTTCATGAACGTCTCTCAAGATTTGAAGTATGAAGTCGCTGCCAAATATCGGTCCGAGAAAGGTCTCAAATCGTGAAGCGAGTTATTCCAAGATATGAACTTTATGAGGTCCCGAGAAGTAGTTTTAAAAGATTTTGTCCTTTAGCTAACTATTGATTATAGCGTCCCACTTTATTTTCAGCCTAATAACTATCGAAATAAGTCAACAATGCATCCTCGTGATCATTCAAGACAACAATAAAATATAAGAGATACACCTAGGAATAAGGGAGTCTAAGTGAATAATTGGGCCACATGAGTTTGTGTTAGTTTGCTAACTTATAATAACAATGATCTCGTTTTTAAGCTTGGTATAGGGAACGTGAAACTTGAGGGTGATAAACATTCATGACATTCCAAAACCCTAAGGTAAGTCTTTGATCTTTTTACTTGTTTTCTATCTCTTTTATGTTTTGTGTTTAATAAAGGCCAAGATGGATTGATTATGATGAAAAATGTAAAACTTGCTTTGTAATTAATGCATTGCATGAGGACATTGCAATGGTCAAGTGTAGGGGATTTAATAAGTGTGAAAACACTTATCCTTTTACCACTTAATTATAATAATAACCAAGCCAAAACGTGTATTTTATGTCGTAAATGTCGGAATTATGCGTGGTTTGTGTTTTTGTTGTGATTTAGGATCAAAATGTGAAAAGGGAAGAAAACGCGGTCTTTCACGGGCTTTTATCAAAGAAAAAGACAAAAGACGAAGTCAAAAGATCAAGAGTGAAAAAAGAACGGAAGTCCAAGGCCTATCTGAAGATTTATCGAAGAAAAAGTCTAAAGACGGAAGTTTAATAAAGTCGAAGAACTCAAGTCTAATTAATGAAGAAATTATAAGACGAGTTCAATTTATCCCGAGACAACGTCGAGAAAGTCGAAGAATTTATAAAGACGAAAATAAGAGAAAATGAAGAAAGCATCAAGACATACTAATCCTCCTATAAATACCCTCCTAATGACACATTAGGAGGTGTTGGCTATTTGACACATAGTTCTTCCACCTTTAATTACTTGCACTTTTCTTATTGTCATTTACTTAATTAGACCTTTAATTTCTTGCCTTTAATTTCAAGTAAGTCTTTTAATTTTGTTATTGAATCTTTACTTTTAATCATGTTCTTATTTTTAATCTCTCATTCTACCTTTCTTGTTTTGCTTAATCTTTATGTTTATGTTCTTATTGTTATGCTTATTTGATTAAGTGGGTTATGTATTTATTTTTTTTATTGTTTTGGATTATTGATTTTATAATTTATTTGTGTCTTTCTTAAATTTATTTAAGTGTTATAAAAGTTATTTTTATATAAAAGTTGTTTTCGAATATCTTTTTCATTTAAGTGTTTTCAAAAGTCTTTAAATTTTAGCTTATTAGCTTTTTCTTATACGTGTTTTGGTTAAGTCTTATGTGGAGTGCTTATTGAGTCATAGCTTATTTAGTTTTGCTCATTACGATTTCCTACTGTTATTCCGATTCACCATCGGAAAGGGGTTTTGTCATTCCGACCAGCATTCCGATTGCTGGATCGGAATAGGGTTTCTGTCATTCCGATTACCCCCCCCCCCCCCATCGGAATAGGGTTTTGCATTCCGATTGGGGATTCCGATTTGACATTCTGACGGAGGTGTTTTTGGATATTCTGATAGGATTGATTTTTATCATTCCGATAAGGGATTCCGACGACATTCCGACAGGGGAACTCTTTGTTGTATTCCGATAGCTTTCCGACGAAGGTATTCCGACAGGATTCAGATAGGTCTTTTTCGATCCTCATTCCGATCGTCCCAAGGTTTGTCATTCCGATAGGGAGATTTCGACCTTATTCCGATAGGGGAGGTAAGTGACTATTCCGACAGTTTGATTCCGATCGGATTCCGATCGGTGTATTCCGACGGTAGGATTTGTTTTATTATTTTGTCTTAGTTTTATTTTTATGTTTGTATTATTTTATGTTTTCAAATTTTCATTTTTATTACATTGTCTAATTTACTTTTTGTCGAGTTTTAATTTTACGGCATTTAATTTCTCGTCATTTACTTTTAAAAGTTTTAATATTGCACCATTTACGTTTTATTTAGTTTTAGTTTTAATTACCATCATTTACTTTAAAGTCTTGCACATTTACTTTATTACAACGACCAATCTATTGTTTTCCACCAAAAGACGACTGGGTCACACTTAAACCAGTAGTCAATTCGAAAAGTCTGGTTCAACGAATTTTTTTTAACTGAGTAAAATCTTAGTTATTATCCGCCAAAATAGCCGGCACAACGATTGCTTCCCCATACCCTTCGGTGGGTGCACGGAGCAATTCCTCCATTTTTCGGTTATCGGCCATCTCTACAACAATAGGTGGAAGCTCGGGTTCCACTATTCGTTGTTGACGATTTCTATTTCTACGAGGAATATTTTCAAGCCTATTTTGATCAATCAAAAGACGAGAAGATCGTAATTGCATAAACCAAAGTGACGAGAATTTTAGAGGATTGAAGAAAAGAAATTAGACTAGGAGAAGATTATTTTTGGTATTTTTATTTGGTATTGCTCAATCAAAGAGATTGATAAAAACAAGGAATAAGGATAATTACTATGGAAGTAAATTACCCTCGGTCAAATTTGAAACGATAGGTGAAAACCTAAACGTCTCGAGGTTCAATAAGTAAACTACAAAAATAAGGTATAATACTACTTGAGTCGGCAAACCAATAATCGGTCGTCCCTCTCAATATACGCACAAGCAAGCAGGGAAACGAGGTGGCACAAAGCACTTAAAAACCTTTTTCCTTAGACGGCCTTTTATAGCACGTCGCCTTATACCCACCTTATAGTTTGTATAAATCGAGTTCAAACTTTTTATTAGTATTTATCTATTTTACCTTTTTTTCGTTTTGGATTCGAATACAATAGCTAGGTGATGAAATCTCAACTAAGGTCTTATTTGGAAGTAGGTAATTCTATTGTTTTACGTAATATAATATAATAATCACAAAAAAACACGAAAAACGATACATACTATAATAATAGAAAAATAACAAAAATTTCCGAGGACGGAAAGGGTCTTCAAATCAATGATCAACAAATCTCCACGAAACGAATCGTACACAAGATCCCCGGCAGCGGCGCCATAATTTTTGATGTGTTGTGGAAACGTCGATGTATTTTAATTAGATACGGTATAGGACAAATTTAGGAAATTACCCTTAGGAAAAGGTAATAATCCATAAATAAGTCAAAGACGGATCTAATTAAACATGTTGATGAACCAAGTTCGTTGTACACGAAGATCAAGTGAATTTGAGACGTATTGCTTTAATTTGGACAATCGATTTGAATTGGTTTTTGGTTTTTAATCTAAAGATACTCCTACAATTTTTTTAATTAATTAAATCCTAAAGTGCATGAATCGTTCCCCATATTTTAAATCTAAAGACAATTATTTAAAATACAATCTACTTAAAATATTTAAAAGAAATTACTCTATTAAAAATTAAACTATTTAATACAAATACTCTACACTCTTTAAAACTTATTTAAAACTAATTTAAAAACTTATCTTAAATCTCAAAATTAAAAAAATCTATTTAAACTTTACTTTAACTTTTTATTAAACAAAAACTATTTATTTAAAACTAATTTTATTTAAAACTAAATTAATTAAAATCTAATTAATTTAAAACTAATTTTTATTAACTAATTAAATTTATCAAAATTAATAAAACATTTTTTTTACTTTTGTTTATTTATTTATTTGTAAAACTTAATAAAAGAAAATTTGAAAAACTATTGATTTAATTTATAAAATGAAAAACTATGTATTAAAATGAAATTAAAACTGACAGCAACAATTAAAGTAACTATATTTATAAGAAAAACTTTAATAAAACACAAAAGATGAGCTAGCACAGATGGTTAAATCAACTGGCCCATGACTAGGAGGTGATGGGTTCGAGTCTCACAAGAGACATTTTTTGGATATTATTAGTTTTTTTTTTTACAAAAGTAAATGAAAATAAAGTCACAATAATGACTTATTGTGGTTAAACTATGGACTGATAGGAATCACTATTAATCTATCAGATCAGTTGAATCTGATAGATTTTGCTTAAACAACAATACAGCAAAGCAGTAATACAGTCATGATATCAGCAAATAAGAACTAATATCAGTAAAGTAAGCAACAAGTAAAAGCTAATACACATAACAACACTCTACCAAATTCAGCAAACAAAATCCATAGACTAACTTAAACAGGCAATCATATTAGATCAGTAAAACTGCATCCTATCAGCAAAGCAAAACTAAATATCAGCAAATCAAACTCTTATATCAGCTAAACTAGAACTGATATAAGCATTAGGTAACCAGCAAAACTAAACCAGCAAAACCATAAATCAGCAGACTCAACATTGAACAATAACCCTTATTAAAACCAACAGATCCAGCAGGCAAAATAGATTAATTATATTACCCAGATCAAATTAAACCAAAACTAAATAGATCACTCAGATCTGTCAAAAGCTAAACCAATGACAGCAAAACTAAACATTCAGTTTCATAATCAGAAGAAAGCAAAAGTCCAAAAAAATCCCACAAAACTATATGAATCAAATTATCTTATCAGCTAAATGGAACTAAAAACTCAATACAGCTACTCATAGTCAAATAATCAAACAGATAAATCATCATATATCACATAACCATAAGCCCCTAATTCATTTATCAATAAACTCAAAATATCACATAAACAGATTTATTCTACAATATAAAATAACATGAAATTTAAAATGGTAACAAACCTTGTGAAGAAACCTTTGGGACGAAGGAAAGGCGCTGAGCCTCCTTATTTAACCGAAACGACACCACCATTAATCACCATTCGAACCAGTCAACCAAACTCGAACAGAACTTCGATCCAATATCATTAAACACACTGTTTGACTTTAATTTAATCAAACCATTGGGGTTTGATTTTGTTCACAATTTAATCTCTAATATTAATAATATCAAATAAGATGATAGATTAAAACTGAAATTGATTTAACAAAAGTAAATACTCACGAAAATCAGTAAATACCAAAGAACTTTTTCATTAATTTCAAGAATATATTACAAAGCTATTAGAATTAAAATATAATTTAACCTATATCTAATCTAACATTATAACGTTAAAGAATAAAACTGGAATGAATATTTTACAGAAAATGGGTGGTTTTTATAGCCAACCCCCAAGGCTATTGGTGATGATTTGTTGAGCAGATATCTTGATCTCAGCCGTCCCTTTAGCATCTTCTCTCTTCTTTTCTTGATCTATGGTTGAGATTAGTCAACTAGCACATGGATTGCCAGCTTGGAAACCGAGTGTGCTAGTTGTGCTTCTTGATGTATGATGTGTCTTCTTATAATTGGAGAGTGAAAATGGATGATGTATCTTCGACCAATCAGAGCAGGGCAAGGAGCCATGTCACCAAAATAGGGGCATCTTCATGCCCCTATAAAGTTGGGAATTAATTCAAGTTGCGTGTAAACTCACACGCTTTGATTAAGTGCAAGCCCCAATTTTACTTGTCATCTAGGGTTAGGGTAACAGTGGTGTCTGGTTATTTGGATGGGTTGGGGGTGAGAGAAAAAGGAGTGAAAACATAGGAAGTAACGAAAGGGTAAAAAGTGTGTGTGGGTGAAATATGTGTTAAACGAATGGATATTTACTTTATATAAACTTTTCATTCGTTTATCACTTCACAACTTGGGCTTTTGAATAATCTTCCAACGTGTTGAATTTGGGCCTTGACAAATGTGTATAATACTTCCATCCGTATCATATAACCATTCTTGGGCCTTGACCCAATATTTTGACTTGGGCTTTTAATCCGTGTATCCAATACACATGTTCTTTAAATGGGCTTTTGAGCCCATTTACCAAATGTGGGACCCACAAGCCCATTTGTCTTCATAAAAGATTAAATCCACTAAAATCGAGCTTGAATTTGGCTTTGTTGATCTTATCTTCAAACTCGTGCCAATTTTGCCGGTTTTCACGAACTTCGGTACCTACACACATTAAACAACAAACAAACGTGTACAAGGCCATTTTTATACATTTATTACATTTATTGTTTGTTTTATGATATAACTGATATGAGTAAAGTCACTCATATCAGTTGCATATTAAGATCTTTGATCTCTTGCATGACTAGAGACATTTGTATGTCTCCTTCAGATGCAACTTCCTTCAGTTTATTTTGTGAAACTGAAGAAGTAGTTCCCTTTTGTGATTTCTCAGTAGGAGCTGAAGAGTTCTTTGATATGTCAATTTTGACTTGCTTGGGAGCACTACTTTTATGAGTTGTGTGTGACTTGATGATAGACTGGATAGATTTGGGTCCAGTAGAGGGTTCAACACTAGATAATTTCTCCAGAGGAGGAAGTAGGGTGCATATTGAAGACTCTATATCATCATCTGAGTCATCTTCAGTAACTGAAGACTCAACAGGTTCTGAAGAGTCGGCACTTGCTTGAAACTCAGAAAGAAGGATACGTCTAGTGTCATGATTTGGTAGATTCTCTTCACCTGACCTTTTAATGTCAGGGATTGAGCTACCCACCTCATTTGAGGCTTTGACAAAGACAATATCACGAGATTTGGTACTGGAGGATGCTTCAGCACCAAGCATTTTTCTCTTTTGAGCAGGAATTTGTTCATTAGTAAACTGATTAACCTTATCAGAGTTTCTAAGCCATGACTTAACAATATCTTTATCTTCTTTTAGTTCAAATCTTAAAGATTTGTTTTCTTCAATGATTTCAGTGTTTAATTGTTGGAAAGTAAGTAGATCTATTTTAGCTTCTATTAACTCTATCAACTTAGTTTCATGACTTTCCAGTTCTAGAAAAACTTTCCTACATTTCTCAAGAAGATTATTTCTTTGTTCTTCAACAAAATTTAGATCAATACACAGGTAATCAAAGACAAATTTAAAATCATCTTTATCTTATAAATCAAGAAGATTTTTGTACCTTTTTTATTGTGATATTGACCCATTCACCATTACGAGCACTCTCCTTAGCCACAACATTAGAATTAAGATCTTCAGTATCAGCAAGAGCCATCAGAACTTTGACATTAACCAAGTCATCATCATCTAAAGAGACTTCTTCCTCATCTCATTCATATGCTTCATCAATAAGACCCTTGTTCTTTCCACTTTTGGTGGACTTGGAAGATGAACCTTCAGTGCTTAAGAGGGCCATTCTAGCCTTGATTTCTCTGTACTTGGCCCCAAAGTCTTTGGTAAGCCTAGTTTTAGCCTTGTTTTGCTGAAAAGAGGATGATGCAAGCTATTTTTGCTGATATGGTGATTGAACTGATGCTTGGGACTGTACTGATGAAGAGTAAAAAGGAATGGATGTTTTTGAATAAAAATTCTTAGCAAAGTGATTAGGCTTACCACACTTGAAGCACATAATGCCAGTCGTGGATTTTTTGTTGCTGGAGAACTTCCCTCCCTTCTTAAAGAACCTTCTAGATTTGGATGAAGAGCTCTCTCATGAAAGTCCTCTTCGAGGTATTTCAAGTACTCCTCACTAGTTCTGGTGTCTTCTTCATCATCAGGACTATCTTGATAGTCCTTAATGATAGCTTCACTAAAAAAGGTTGTGGACAAGGGTGTAGCAATGGTCAGTGATTTACTCTTGCTAGAGCATTCATAGATCCTATCAACAATGTTCTCTTCATATTTGAGTTTTCCATCTTCATATTTGAGTTTTCCAAAGAGAGAAGCCAAGTCACAATCTTTAATGTGATTAGCATTTCTCAAACTTTGGCAGAAACTGAGCCACTTTTTAGGCAAAGCATTTATAAAAACCGTATTGATTTCTAATTTTGAAAGTTCAACACCATCATTTACTAATTCATTCATCACATCCTTGTATCTAGTGAAGGTTTGAGTGAGAGTATCCCCTTCTTTATGTTTGAAGGTGTTGTAGGATAGCTTTAAATACATTATTCTCGTTTCTTTCACATCAGAGGGCCCTTCATGATATAGTATCAAGTCATCCCAGGTAGATGTGGCCGTCTTGCAATTCTCAACAAAATTCATTTGGTCATCTGGAAGCACAGACATGATGAGACTTTTGAGTCCAAATCAAGGTTAGAAGCTTTTCTTTCATCAGCGGTCCAATGAGCTTCAGGTTTTACATTGTCCCTAGACATGGGAACAAATGGACCATTTTTAATGATTCCAAGGAACTGAGGTTCAATTCCAACCATGTGGACAATGAACCTTTTCTTCCAGTTTGTGAAATTTTCCACTTCTAGTATAGGAGCAGCATTTAATGCACCACTCCTATATTCTAGGGTTTGTGGTATTACTTGAACCATAATAGATCTTGATTTTAAAAACTTAGATGAGCAGTTTTACAAAAATGGGTACGTTTTATAAATCAAACTGCTCTTATACCACATGTTGGTCTCGTTTAACACAATACTACTTATCAACCTTAAGTAATATCTTGCTTATAGGATTCAAGTGAGTTGTTTTAACAAATCAATAACAAACTTAAACAATTAAAACAACAATACCAAATACCTTTCAACTTATAGACATTTTATTAAAAACTCAATAAAGAATTTATAACCCACTTTTCTTGTGGAATATCAAAGTGGTTGAATGACAATGTTGGGTGATCTCCTCTACTTAAACTTCAAACCGTTATGAGTTTAAGTCTCAACCAATACGTTCATAAGCTTTTCGCCTTATGGTTTGGTTGATGTTAGGAGAGAATGGCTCTTGAAAGAGTTCTATCTTTCGAGTACAAGAGTTAGTCGGTTCTCTCCTAGATGCATCCCTTTTATAAGCAATGCATATTAGGGTTTATATATCACAAGTTACCATGCAAATGTTTATCCATTTGGTGGTTGAATGCCCATGCTGGATAAACAATACAAAGTACAAGTTGCTAGGTCAGAACCAAAACGTGTTGTCAAAACCACTAATTTTGGTGCCACTGCTAATGTTACAAATGACAAGAGTTTCTCATATGCTAATGTTGCGAAGGGCTCCGTGGTTGGCGACGCTCCGAGTTCCAAGCCATCACCTGCACAGGATGTGCCTGTTCCTATTTCGATTTCTGTAGATCATCTACAACCAACTAATTTTCCCTTGGCTGTTTTAGGATGTTACAAAGATTTTCGGGCGATTTCAAATGCACAAGTGATGTGTCGAAGTGAAGGTTTCCTGGATGTTTCATTTAAATATCTAAGAGGTTTATGGGTGTTGTTCGAATTCCAATCTATTGAAGCTCGGGATAAGTTTCTTATGCATGAGGGAATTTTGACGTGGTTCTCTTCTCTTAGATTATGGCATGATGATTTTGTCATTGATGAAAGACTTATTTGGTTGGAAGTTGAAGGTGTCCTGATTAGGGCTTAGGATCACGAAGTATTTGAAAAAATATGTGCCAAGTGGGGCGAGGTTATTTTCATGGATGATTCGGACAAATGTAACAGGCTTAGTAAGCGGGTGTGTATTAAATCATCTCATCACCTCTTGGTCTTCGCTACTATCATGGTGACGCTTTGTGATGCCACATACTCTATCCGTGTTAGGGAGTTATGCAGTTGGACTCCTAGTTTTAACGATGATAAGGAGTATGTTGAAGACAGTAAATATGATGATCAAGAGGATGATTTATTGGGTAACTCGGATAATGGGGATGTATTTGTGGGGGACTCTGAGGAGGATGGTTGTTTAGGGAATGGTGCTCCGATCCTCAACACATCTGGTTCTCCAAATGTATTGGAGAATGAATCAGTTGATTTTCCCAATGCTCATCCTGAAGGTGAAATTGGTGCGACCAGTACATGTGACAATCCGTCAATTTATGGTTGATATTTTATTCTCAATTATTATTTAAAAACATTATTTTAATGTTATATTATGAACTCACTTATTTTTGGGAAGAAATTTGGATTTACGTCTTGAAGTAGCATTGACTACGTCTAAACCGGAGGATTCTACGTTACGTACTTACGTTTACATACACCGTTTTTGTGACAGTCCGACATTTCAGAAAACAAATTTATCCGTAAATATTATTTTGAGATTTAAATTTTTGTTGGTTCATAAACTCACAAAATTACGAGAAGAGATTAGGACTTACGATTATATTTTAACGTCCTTTACGACTAAACCGGAAACCTTAGGATTTCGTATTTACGTTTTCGAACTCCGTTTTTGATGAGACAATTTTTATTAGATTCGTTTTGTGTCGTTGATTCATAATTTATAAAAACGTTCTTCGTAAAATGACCCGAGGGCACGCAAATCGTGGAAACTAGAACCGAGGAGTACCCGTAAATAATTGGGGATGAGACAAAACCACTTTTTCCCCACCCCCAATATGGGACGGCAAAACTAGCTAACAAGACACCACATGTGTCAAAGCTTACTAAGTAAGCTAGGACACTTGTCCTAGCTACTTACAACTTAGCAAAACCATCCAAGCCAAAACCACTTCCCTCATTCTCACACATGCAAACCACACACAATTCTCTCTCACTCTTCTTTGTGCCGTCCCAACTCCACACAAAACACCCCATCTTGATCAATTTTTACCACAATATCATGTGTTATTCATACACATGATGAAGGACTCTTGAAGCTCTATTGATTGGTGGTCATTTTAACATCCAAGAAGAAGTTTTGTTGGTTTCTTGGGGCTGATTTTCCACAAGATGTTCATGAAGATAGGTGATCTTGAAGTTGATATTGTTATATCATAAGTTTTGCCATCCAAATCCAAGCCTTGTTCATCAACCTCATCTTTTCATCACTATGGTGGTATAAAGATTGTTCTTCCTATCCTCTTGTTATTTTGATTATGTAATCTTGTAATTTCCTTATTTATGTATATGTATATGATGATGAATGATGATTAAAAATATTATGTGAGGATTTGGTGTTGATAGATTTGATAAACATGGGTAAAAAGATGGAAAAACCACATGTAAAAATGGTTAAATCATGGCTAAATTAGGAGGTTGTATAAAACAGTGAATACTCTTATGATAAACTGATAAAATGGCATGGATAAATTAATATACAGCACGCTATGAGTCTTGTACACATGTGAGAGTTGGTCATACAATGGAATCATAAAAATGAGTGAGATATGATCAAAACAACTTTAGAGTGCAAATCTGCCTATACTGTTTTGGACGAATTTATTAAAATACTTAGAAGATGATTCATCAGTAGCTATAAAGGAATAAAATGAAGCACATATCATGTAGTTTCTGTGATAAATATTTGGGGTTCTATCTCCATGTAGAACTCTAGATATGATAATTTTAGTAAACTAGATTTTTAGGACTGATTTTGTGAAATTAAAGTTTAATATTATTATATAAGCACTCAAATAAATATAGTATAAAATGTGAATTAAAACCCACTAACTTATATATTTTCATTTATATAAAAATGCATAAGGATAAATAAATGGACATTATATAAAAATGGTAGTTTGGTAAGTTTTATAAGTTATAAAAACTATATACCAAGTTTTACGTCTTTTCGGCTAAAACCGAAAGATTAACGTTTTTGTTAAATAAAACTTAGACGGTTGGACCCTTCTAATGTAAACTTTTATAAACTCACATACTGATATATAAACATATATAACAAGTAAAAACCGATAAAACCCGAACTTTATAAGATATGGACATTAACGGGCTAAGTTAGCATTATTGGACTATAAACCCGACTAGTTAGTAAAACACTTATAAATTTACTTATTGGGCTTAACCCACTTGGGCCCAACATGTAAAGTATAATACTGATACTAAAATTATAATTGGGCTAATAAAATGTATTGAGCTTGTAATGGGCCTATTGGGCCTCAAAATGTAAATAAGTTGAACTAGTATAACTAGTCTAGAAATTTATCAACACATAACATTATAATGTTGAACGAGGATATAAGATCCCACATGATCATCATCATACGTATAATATCATCATATATATATATATATATATATATATATATATATATATATATATATATATATATATATATATATATATATATATATATATATATATATATATATATATATATATATATATATATATATATATATATATATATATATACATAGTTATTATTTTTATAAAGTCATTGGACAACAGTCTAAGACGAGTATTATTTGTCTAGGTTTCCGTGATTGAAGCACGTACCGTACATCCGAATTGCCGATAACCCGCTTTTCCACATCAACGTGAGTTCATAGCCTCGCACTGTTAGAAATACGTTTTAACGTATATTAGAAGTATCGGTCACTCCACAATATGATTTATGTTGTAATAGCTCGTAGTTAGCAAATAGTTATTAGTTACTTATTAAGTTAAGTAAGAACCGGTCCATGGGCTTGTCATGGACCGGCCCAAGCCCATTGTAAGCTTGGAGTATAAATACCCCTTTCCACCATGGAAAGGGGTTGGTTGTTGTTCTCATTTCACTTTCATATTAATAAAATCATACACATTTTCTCTCACTTTCTCTCTCTAGTTTCTCTCACTAGAAAACATCAACCCACTTCATAGATTCATAGGTTATCAATATTCTACATTTGGTATCAAGAGCTATGGGGTGATTTAAGGTAAGGATTGTGTTGCTTTTTTAGTTTTTGAATCAATTAGTGATCTTTAGAAAAAATCAATCTTGAATCTTGTTGTTTTTGGTGTTTTTGTTATTGGGATTGATTGATAAGGATTGGGTTTAGCTTATTTTGGTAAAAATCATAAAACTTTTTGTGGTTTTGGATCAAAAATCGGATTTAAAGCTGTTTTTCTAAAGTCTCGGAAACATATTACCAGAACATTCCGAATAGGTATTCCGAATAGGAGCAATATTCAGAATAGCAGAATTTTCCGCATAGACTTTCCGGATAGAAGGGTTTTTCCGAATAGCAGCAATTTTTCCGAATAGCAGAATTTTTCCGAATAGCAATTCTTTCCGAATAGCCAATATTTTCCGAATAGCCAAAAACTTTCCGAATAGCCAATATTTTTCCGAATAGCCAGTATTTTTCCGAATAGCCAAAATTTTTCCGAATAGGAGAAATATTCCGAATAGCTTTCCGAATTGCCCATCATTCCGAATAGCAGGTTTTTCCGAATAAGCCAAATAGCCAGATATTCCGAATTGAAGAAATATTCCGCATAAGGGTTTTTCCGCATAAGGGTTATTCAGCATAGGGGTTATTCCGAATAGAGCATTTTCAGAATAGGGTTATTCCGCATAGGGTTATTCAGTATAAGGGTTTTTCAGTATAAGGTTATTCCGAATAGGATTGATTCCGAATAGGGTTATTCTGAGTTAGGGTTATTCCGTATAAGCAAGTTCAAGGGGTATTTGAGTTTTTTCGACGATCTTTAGTGGATTTAATCTTGATTACAACCAACACAACACAAATTCTCAACCTTTCTTCACTGCTCGATCAACCGATAATCTTTGAGTCTTTTAAGTGATCACAATGAATCCAAGTTCATTAATGCCTCAGATGAAATCTCTTACGGATATCTCGATCATAACGGGGACTGATAGTCGTCCACCGATGCTTATTAAAGAGGTGTTTGAGGCATGGCAGGGCCGTATGATGCAATACTTGAAGGGCAAACCAACATACGGAAGGCTTATGGTCAAATCGATTTTGAATGGTCCACTCGACTATGGTACCATTGTGGCAAATAACGTGTCTCGACCAAGAGAATATGAAGAACTCACACCGGCACAACAACTTATTGCTGATGCTGATGAAAAGGCTCTACAGACACTTCTCCAAGCTCTTCCGCATGATATTTATCGTATGGTTAGTCAATATACGGTTGCCAAAGATTTATGGGAACGTCTAAAGGTGTTGTTACAAGGTACGTCTCTCACCAAACAGGAAAGGGAGTGTCAGCTGTATGATCTGTTTGATAGATTCACGTACAGCCCAGGGGAAACGCTACACGACTATTACTTCAGATTCACCACTCTAATGAATGATCTGAATGTATACAATCTCGTGATTGCTCCATTCCAGGTTAACACCAAGTTCTTGAATACTTTACCTCAAGCTGAATGGGGTGAGTATATTACCGATGTGAAGTTAACCCGGGATTTGCATAAGTGCAACTTAGATCAAATCTATGCTTTTCTTCAGCAGCATGAGAAACATGTGATTATGCACCGTTCTCCTCGCGGTATGTACCCAGATTCCTTAGCTTTGATGGCGAATCAACCAAGCTTGTCACACAACAACACACCTTATATCTTGGGACATCAAGCCTATCATCCATCACCTTACATGACACCAACCTTCCCACAATACTCGATTCTACCGCAACCACCCACCTCACATCAGCAACAATATCGGTTCAATGCACCTTCACCACAGTATGCTTCACAACTTCATCAAGCAAATATTGCACCTTATGCTCAGCAGTCATATTCTTCTTATCAAGAGAATGCAGCATATCCAACAAGCTACCCTGATCAAATGAGTATTCCTTCTAGTGATTATGCAGCTCATCCAGATCAAGCAATGTATTGTGATGATGAGGAAGTCCCCGTTCCTGTATTCCAACAAGGAGCTGACCCAGTTGAAGTGCTAACTACTATGTCCGCTTATCTCACAAGAACTTTAAGCAAACGAGGATACAGAGGATCAGCTCCTACCAACAATCAGTTGAGGAATTCATCCAATTCTCGTCAACAAGCTACTATTGAGAATGGCAGGGTCATGGTTCAGCCTATTCAACCATATCAGGGGAGACCTACCACATCAACCACCAATGCTCGCACGATCAATCAGGCACCAATGGCCAATCCTGCTCCACGGGCTAATTCTACGGGCAAGTTGAGAATGATTACATGTTACAACTGCAAGGAAGAGGGTCACATGTCCAGGGATTGTAAGAAACCCAAGAGGAGAAGGGATGGACAATGGTTTGCAGAAAAGATCTATCTGGTAAATGCTCAGGCACAAGGAAGGGAACTTGATGAAGAGGAGCTTGCATTTCTTGCTGATCCAGGGATTGCTGAACAAGACGTTGTCACTACGCAGAATGCAGCTTACCAAGCCGATGATCTTGATGCGTATGACTCAGACTGTGATGACTTTCAATCTGCAAAGGCTGCTCTCATGGCAACTATCTCCAGCTTAGGGCCAGAAAAGAGATCTGAGGTACTTATTAATACCACCGATAATACCACTGATGCTAGTATTCAACCACATCAAGTTGTGCAAGAGAGTGCTGACTCGAATGAATCTTCGGTGGTGAGTCTTTCAAATGAGGAGACAAACAATGATAGCAATATCAATGTGAGTCCCCAGACTTTGAGTGAATCACAACCGGGACCCATTTCGCAAACGCCTACTCCTGCTCAACAAGATTTGGTCATGGTTCCTGCTACATTACTTAGCCAAATGAATGCTGCACTCTTAGAAACCTTAGCTAAGAATAAGAATTTGTCTGATGAGCTTACCTTAAGCAACGAGAAAGTTCAAACCTTGGAATTAGTGCCCTCGTCTAGTGTTCTAACTAATCTCGAATATGATCATTTTAGAAACAAACAAATGGGTCACTTGCAAGAAATCGAAAACTTAAGAGCAAATTTGTCTAATGAACTTAAAGAAAAGGAGTTAGTGGTCACTAATTTTCAAAAACTTCAAACAGATTTTGAATCACTCGAGTCTAAGAAGAATGAAATGGAGATTAATGCTACTAATAAGATTAGGAGCCTAGATTATTTGCTTTTAAGACAATACGGTGCTTCTCAACTAGTTCACTTATTTGATGCTTCATTTAGAGAATTTAACTTATCACGTCAAAAAGGCCTTCCCCCTAATCCACGGTATGCAAAACAAGCTTTAAGACATAGTCCTAGACTTTATAATGCAACTCAATTAGGATTGGCCTTAGAACCGATTGTTTTTCCTGGTGATCGAACAAGTAAGGAACTAGTTGATGAGGATCGGTCATACAATTCTGCAAAATATCCCGAGTGTGATTATTTTAAATTGAATAAGGAGCTTGCAAAAACGGATTTTAGAATTCGCTTCCATATGGACAAAGATCTCATAACAGCACCAACCTACATATTAGATGAAGAAAACCCTAGTACTTTTCCTACACTTGTCAATATGGAAGGTCCTAAGGAAATTCCAAAGGATCTTCCACCTGTTAGCACTGTATGGTTAAACTTGCAAGAGATTAATCAATACTTTACTAATTTTGACAAGGTCATTTTGGAACGTACGACTTCAAATGGCCTAAACGCCGGAGAATGGGCTTTCGAACATATGAACGAGGTGTTTAGAAATGAGATCAATCCGTTTGTCGAAAGTCTAAAAGGAATTTTTGCATCTCTTAAAGAAAATCTTGTGTTTGAAATTGGTAAAGTTCAAAAAGTGTTTTATGAAATGGACACCGCTTACGAACTACAACTAATTGAAAAAGAAAAGATTTTAACTGAATATGACCGATTCTTGTCTGCAGTAATCTCGTGTGATGTGCTTACTACTGTAAATGTTAATTATTCGAATGAGCTGACATCCGCTGTGATTAATTGTGATGCTGTGAATATTTGTAATGATATTTGTGATGATGTTTGTGATCTCTCTGTAAATGTTGCTGATACTGTAAATGAGGTAGATAATCAGTCTTGTCACGAATCTAACGCTGAGTTTTTAAAGCTACAAGATTCTTACAATTTACTTTCAAAACGCTTTAATCAACTAGAACAACATTGTATATCTTTAGAATTAAAACAACAAACTCAAAATGAGAATCTTTTGATATCAAATGTTTGTGAAAACGGTGTTGAGACGAGTGACAAGATGATTGCAATTGTTAAAACATTAGAGGAAGAGATAATGAGATTGAAGAGAGATGTGTCATCAAATGAAACACTCAAAATGGAACTAGAGGCTGCAGAGTCTAAAAACCAGGTCTTAGAAATTAGACTTTCGTCTGTTCTAGGGGAGATGGATCGGAAAAGACAGGGACTATCCGCTCTTTATGGTTCACTAGAAGAACGCTTCGCTTTTAATGCGGCACAACAACAATCTTATGTTGAACAACTGAACCAAAAGTGCGAGGAAATCTCTGATTTAAACATCCTGCTCATTGACAAAAATATGGTTTTGGCTGAGTTAAAGGAGACACTTCTTCTCACCCGACAAGAAGTTGTTGATAACTTAGCTACCGACTCTGCACCGTCCACTAGTGCTCCAACAACCAAGTCAGTAGTGCTTTATAAGAACCCGCTTCATAAGAGAAACCCAGTTACCTATGATGATTATATGAGGAATGCCATTAAGCATGTCGATCTTCTTAGGGATATTTTAGACGATCTTTATGCCTTAGATCCCTCAAGTAGCGACTATTATTCGGCTCATGAATATATTAAGCGAGTTCAATATTGCTTGGCATATTTGCAATATATAGGTACACCAGGTTCTGCACTACTTAATAATAGGCCCATTGCTGTAACTCCATTTAATAAGACTCCAGGAGCAAAACCGTCATTGGCACAATCAAGTAAGGCACCTTTAAAATCTGTTGCTAATATTCCCACTTTGCCTTCTACAGGATTAAAAGAGACTACTAAGGCTAAAGGATCGCCACTCAAGAAAGATAAGATCAAGCCCTCCACTAGTAGTGCCAAAAAGAAGAAAGTAGAAGTTCACAATAGGAATGCTAGTTCAGTTTTAAATAAAAAGAATCATGTTAAGACTAAAAGCTCTGCGCCTGTGCAGCAGCCTAAACCATTCGTGAATTCTGATTTGAATTGTTGGAATTGTAATGAATGTATGTTTTCCCAGCGTCATGATTTGTGTCTGATTGATCACGTAAATGAAATGAATGCTATTAAGAATGGTCTTGAATGGAAGCCAACGGGTAGAACTCGTGCCCAAATTGGCTGGCAATGGCGTCCCACTGGTAGGACCTTTACATTAGATGGAAAAATGTGCCCTTTAACTAGGAATGCATCCATTGAGGTTAGGTCTGAGCGTCCTTTAGTTAGGAACACTCGCACTTAAGTATGGAAACAGCGCCCTTTAATTAGGTCAGCCCCCACTATAGTGCCTATCAGTGAAGAAATACCTCAGGATTTAAGCCAACTAGAATCTACACCACCAATTAGGAAGAAAAAGGCTAGGAAATCTAAGAAACCTAGAGTTAGCAAATCTAAGATTATTAAATCTGTACCTGCTAATAACAAGGAACACTCAGATTCCGATACCTCTACATTGTCTTCGTGTGGTGATATTTTCAGGTGGTCCAAATCATCCTGTGGTATTTGGACTCCGGTTGTTCAAAACATATGACCGGAAATCGCTCGATGCTCCGAAATTTCGTCAGCAAGTTTCTTGGTACGGTTAAATTCGGGAATGATCATATATCAAAGATTATGGGGTATGGTGAATATCAGATTGGAAACGTGACGATTTCTAGGGTATACTATGTAGAAGGTCTTGGTCATAACTTATTCTCAGTAGGACAGTTTTGTGATTCCAACCTTGAGGTTGCTTTTCGACAACACACTTGTTTCATCCGCAACTTGGAAGGAAAAGATTTGTTGAAGGGATCTCGTGGTGCAAATCTTTATACTTTGTCCTTACAAGACATGATGGCCGCCTCTCCAGTATGTCTTCTCTCTAAAGCATCTAAGACCAAGTCATGGTTATGGCATCGCAGATTATCTCATCTTAACTTTGATGCTATTAATCATCTGGCTAAAAACGAATTAGTTCGTGGTCTTCCAAAGCTTAAATTTCACAAGGACCATTTATGTTCCGCGTGTTCAAGGGGGAAAAGCACCAAGAAATCTTACAAGCCCAAAGCTGAAGACACCAATCAAGAAAAACTTCATCTCTTGCATATGGATCTTTGTGGACCAATGAGAACTGAAAGTGTGAGCGGTAAGAAATTCATTCTCGTCATTGTGGATGATTTCTCCAGGTTTACATGGGTTAGATTTCTACGTACAAAGGATGAATCACCGAAGGCTATCATCACTTTTCTGAAATTCATTCAGGTACGTTTGAATACTACTGTCCGCCGTATTCGTACAGACAATGGTACAGAGTTCGTCAACCAGACTCTTCGTGATTATTATGAAGGAGTTGGTATCTCACATGAAACATCCGTTGCACGCACTCCACAACAAAACGGTGTCGTTGAAAGACGGAATCGTACACTTATGGAAGCTGCTAGGACCATGCTTATTTACGCGAACGCTCCATTGTTCTTGTGGGCAGAGGCTATATCTACTGCATGTTTCACCCAAAACCGTTCTATCATTCGGAAACGCCATGGAAAAACACCTTATGAGCTTCTACATGACCGTAAACCCGATGTTTCATTTTTTCATGTGTTTGGTGCTCTTTGCTATCCAAATATCAATAGTGAGAACTTGGGTAAGATTCAACCGAAAGCCGATATAGGTATTTTCATTGGATACTCACCGTCCAAGAGAGCATACCGAATCTATAACCGTCGTCTTGGCAAGATTGTAGAAACTATGGACGCAGATTTCGATGAGCTGACAGCGATGGCTTCTGAGCAACACAGCTCTGAACCCGCGCTTCATGAGATGGGAACCGGTGCTATTAGTTCCGGATTAATTCCCAATAATCCTACTTCTACATCATTTTTACCACCATCAAGGCCCGAGTGGGATAAACTGTTTCAACCGTTGTTTGATGAATTCTTCGATCCCCCGACTGATGAAGTTCCAGCACCTGAAGTAATTGCTCCAATACCTGAAGTGGTTGCTCAAGCTAATGAACCTTTATCTAATGCATCTACAATTCACATTGAACCGGATGCACCTTCACCAAGTGATTCTCAAACTACACCTGAATCATCACCCCTACTTGTGCCTAATGATGTGGAAGAGGATTCTACTGATCACGACTTGGAATATGCTCACTTGCAAGAGCTTCCTTTCTTTGGTGTAGCGATCCCTGAAAACCCTTCAGCCGCGTCTACCTCAAAAGAAGCTCCTTCTATTGTTCACTCCAGACCACCTAGGATTGAAAACCATAGCACTAAATGGACAAAAGATCACCCAATTAGGAATGTTATTGGAGATCTAGATCGACCAGTCTCTACACGCCATCAATTACAAGAGAATGCACTCTATTGTTACTTTGATGCATTTCTCTCTGAAGTTGAACCCAAAAATTGGCAGCAGGCTATGACCCAATCATCTTGGATTGAAGCTATGCAGGAGGAACTAAATGAATTCCAACGACTTGAAGTATGGGAATTGGTTCCTCTCCCTGACAAGGTTAACATCCTTACTTTGTTATGGGTTTATAAGGTTAAACTTGATGAGATGGGTGCAGTATTAAAGAATAAGGCTAGATTGGTCGCTAGAGGATATAAACAAGCCTTGGGTATAGACTTTGAGGAATCTTTTGCTCCTGTGGCTAGATTGGAGGCGATTAGACTATTCCTTGCGTTTGCTGCTCATATGAATATGATCGTCTATCAAATGGATGTGAAGACAGCATTTTTGAACGGTGAACTAAGGGAAGAAGTTTATGTTAGTCAACCGGATGGGTTCGTCAGTACGGAGTTTCCTAATCATGTGTACAAGCTTAAGAAGGCTCTCTATGGGTTGAAACAAGCTCCACGCGCGTGGTATGATCTCCTGTCAACATATCTCATTTCGGAAGGCTTCTCCAAAGGCAAAGTGGACCCCACGCTATTCACTCTCAAAGAAGGCAACGACATGATTCTGGTACAAATTTATGTTGATGATATAATATTTGCTGCCACTAACATAGAATTGTCAAACCGATTTGAGAAGATAATGTCCACACGCTTTCAGATGTCGATGATGGGAAAAATTTCATTTTTCTTAGGATTACAGATTTCTCAAAATCCCAGAGGCATCTTTATTAATCAATCCAAATATGCTCTAGAATCTCTTAAGAAATATAACTTTGAAAATTGTGACCCCGTGGACACTCCAATGGTGGAGAAATCCAAGTTAGATGAAGATAGGAATGGGACTATTGTCGATCCAAAACTTTACCGTGGGATGATCGGCACCCTTCTATATCTGACTGCTAGCAGGCCTGATTTGCAATTTGCTGTATGCATGTGTGCCCGGTATCAGGCTCGGCCTACCGAAAAGCACCTACATGTTGTGAAAAGGATCTTTCGGTATCTAAAAGGAACACTTCATCGTGGTCTATGGTATCCGAAAGATTCCTCTATTGCTTTAATATCATACGCAGATGCCGATCATGCTGGATGTCAAGACACGAGGCGTAGCACTTCTGGATCTGTGCAACTCCTTGGAGATAGATTGATCAGTTGGTCTTCAAAAAGACAGAAAAGCGCTGCAATATCAAGCACGGAGGCTGAATACATCGCCATGTCCGGTTGTTGTGCTCAAGTCCTTTGGATGAGATCACAATTAACTGACTACGGTTTGGGATTCAACAAAATCCCGATGTATTGTGACAACAAGAGCGCCATTGCCCTTTGCTGCAACTATGTTCAACACTCCCGGGCCAAGCACATAGACATTCGCTACCATTTCATTAAGGAGCAGGTGGAGAACGGAGTGATCGAGCTGTATTTTGTCACTACTGAGTACCAGCTGGCGGATATGTTCACCAAAGCCTTAGATCGAGGACGAATCGAGTTTTTGATCGACAAGCTTGGCATGAAATCATTCACCCCAGCGACTCTCAAAGAGTTGGCAGAAGAATCAGCTGAATAGTCGTGGTAAACTATTCAGAGTATCCTTTGTTCGTGATCATGTATATTATAGTAAATATATAAACCACAAAAGAAAAATACAAAAATATAAAACCTAGAAAAACCATAAAAAATATAAAACCTAGAAAAACCATAAAAATTATAAAATCAAGAAAAACCAAAAATATTTTTCGTTTAAAACGGGCATGTCTTTTAGTACGGTAATATTTACGGCCTTAGAAATGTCGATCAATATTGACACGGTGCCATAAATAGAGTCCGTATAAAAGTTGTACATTTTTAAAACATGCCCATTATGGCTTGTAGTTATTTCTGACTGCAACCCGGTTTTCATATTAAAGTCACGTATTTCCTTGGAAAACGTTGGCTCAGAACGGGAATTAATTTTCTCGGGCATGATTTACAAGCCAAATCATGCAAAGGGATCAAGTTTACTTTACAACTTGGTCTTACACGAGTTTGTGTACGTCTCAGTGCATTAATTTGTTAAAATAAGAGAAATCTTATTGACACCACGAATCAAACTTTTTCAAGATATCAATTGGGAAATGTTTTTTCATCATGTGCCTCGTTAAACAATGACTACAGCTCTTTAAATAGAAAACAGGTCATCGTTTAAGGGGGAGAAAATGTTACATCATCTTTCACATCAAAAAGATCTTCAAAAGTTTTCAAGGAAACTCAAAAAGCTTAATGGTTAATGGTTGGATTGCTTTGGCATTTGTCTTGTTGTTGCTTATAAGTTTGTCATAAATAGTGGTGTGCTTGTGTTAAGATAGGTTAATCACTACGGCTCGGATAGTTAACATAAGATAGGGTCAAAATAACAAGAATTAGAACTTGGGAAAACACAAGAATCTTGTTTGTAGAAAGAAGAAAAGTTGAGGGGGTAAAGTTGACAATATGTCAAACTTGTGAAAATTTGACCTAGTCAAATTCTTCCCCCGTCTCTTCTCTCTCACACCTTGTTTATTTGTTTATCCTTGCCGCCATTAACAAACAAACACTCAAAACACTCACGAAAAATCAAACAGAACATCTCTCAATCATTAATCTTCTTGTTCAAGATCTTCACAAAGGTATTAAAACGGCTTAATCATTCATTCAATTCAAGTTAATTAACTCTTTTTAATTGAAAACAATCGAATTCAGTTTCTGCTTCAATTAGGGTTAAATAAATTGGGGGTTTTACCTGGGTTTTATTCGGAATAGAACGAATTGAACTAATTTGGCCTTTAGAACTCTTGAATTAAACGAACTTGTGCCTAAATTAGAAAAATCGTCACTGATTGAACTTTCAGAATAGTATGATTTTCCGAATAAGGAATGTTTTCCAAATAAGAATGAACTTTCCGAATAGGAGCAGTTATTCAGAATAGAAAGAGTTTTCCGAATAGGAGGATTATTCCGCATAGGATATTCTTTCCGCATAGACAAGTTCTTTCCGAATTGAAAGTTCTTTCCGAATAGACAAGTTCTTTCCGAATAGAAAGGTTATTCCGCATAGGCCTAGACTTTCCGCATAAAGAAATTTTTCCGCATAAGGTTAGATTTTCCGAATAAAGAAAATTTTCCGCATAAGGTCGATCTTTCCGAATAAAGAAATTTTTCCGCATAAGGTTAGACTTTCCGAATAAAGAAAATTTTCCGCATAAGGTTGATCTTTCCGAATAAAGAAATTTTCCGCATAAGGTTGATCTTTCCGAATAAAGAAATTTTTCCGCATAAGGTTAGATTTTCCGAATAAAGAAAATTTTCCGCATAAGGTCGATCTTTCCGAATAAAGAATTTTTTCCGCATAAGGTTAGACTTTCCGAATAAAGAAAATTTTCCGCATAAGGTTGATCTTTCCGAATAAAGAATTTTTTCCGCATAAGGTTGATCTTTCCGAATAGGATATGTTTAATTTATTCCGCATAGGCCTTATGTTCCGAATCGACTTATCATTCCGCATAAGATTTATATTCAGCATAGCCCAAGTATTCCGAATTGAGTGATTATTCCGTATAGAAGATGTTTGAATGGTTTACAAGCTTAAGGGATTAGGTCATATGTTCAATGCTTAGGTTTAAAGTCATATTGATATTCATGTTTGTATGTTTCAACCTTTGTGTTTTATCTTAAGCAGAGACGATGACTAACCCTACAGTACAGCATATACAAGACACCAAAGCCGCCGCCATTGCTGAAGCCAAGACTCTAAAGTTTATTCCAAACAACTTCCGTTTGAAGGAGGTATCTCACTCTACCCATAATGGATTTAAGGTAGGTACAGCCATGCTTGATAAATCTCATTTCAAGCATGCGCTAAGGAGAAGTGCTTCAGTGCCCTATGAATACCTTTACGAGTTCTGGGCTACCAAAGAGAGGACGTCGAACAAAATCACTTTTTCCTTGGATAACAAGCAGCAGACGCTTACTGTGTCAGACTTCAGGAAGATCTTTGGATTTCGACCGACACTCAAAGGTCTATCATACTCAGCCAACCCAACTAAGGACCAGATCATGGAGATGTTCACCGCCATTGGATGTCTTGACATACGAACCCCGTCTGAGTTTACTACTGCCAAAGTTGGTCAACCATGGAAAGCTATTTTTGGGATTCTGAGCCGATGTTTAACACCCAAAACAACTGGGTTTGATGCTGTTCGTCCACCAATCATCAAGATGTTTTATGGTATGTTTAAAGGTATGGGTATTGATTATGCATCACTGCTGTGGGAGGAGTTTACTTTTCAACTCTTCACAAACACAAAGGGTAAGGTTAAAAGTTACCAGTACCCTAGGTTTATTAAGTTGATCATACATTACTTTATGGAAAACGATGCATCCATTAACAAGCATGCAGGTAGTCGTCACCACACGATGGATGATGATGATTTGGTAGACTTAAGGCAGGAGACTCATTCGAATACGGTTATTCCTGGTCCCATTCCCGGCCATCTTCTGACCGATGAGATTATAGCATCTGATGATTATAAGAACTTGCTAACAGAAATTGAGAATCAACGAGCAAGCATTCTAGCAGGTGAAGACTCTTCCACCACGGTTAAGAGCAAAGGTAAACGGAAGCAAGCAGATTTACCTGAACCCAAAGCCAAAAAGAAGAAGATTGCAGTTAAGAAGGGAAAGGGTACGGCTGATGAGTTAATTCTCCACGATGAAGAAGATATTGATGATCCTGCTCTTAACAAGACTGAGAGAAAAGCTATGAAGTTAGCTATGGAAAGGAGTAGGAAAGATACTGGAGGTAGTGGTTCGGGTGCACGGGTACATGTTGAAGAAGAGTACGTGGAACCAGATGATGTGTTTGAGTTTGGATCACCTGAAAAGTATTCTACTTCGAAGGAGACATCCACCCCCCCTGTTTTAGCTAGTATTGAAAAAGAGTCTACTCAACCCTTGGCAACTCAACTTCAACGAACTCAACCCTTACCAACCAGACCGGTTTCAACACCATTTCTTCCACCACCAATAAACCACATCCTTAGTACCGCAGTTACAACCGAGCCTATTCCATCAACCCAGAGCAGCTCTGCAACGTCTGCAATGGCTGCATTGGTGATGGCCAAAATGTTGGATAAACATGTGGATACTCACAAGAGAGAAATGGATGAACTTCGCCAAGAGCTAAATAGAAGAGTTCAAAGTGAAGAAGCATCAAGGAAAGCTCAAGAAGAGTTGATTGCCAAGTTCGCTGCAGACATGGAATTTACACGTAAGGCTCATGCAGAAGAACTTGCTCGGGTTAAAAAGGCTGAAGCTGATAGGCATCAAGCACGAATTACGAGACTTAAAGCTATTAAGGATGACCTTAAAGAGCAAAAAGAAGCTCTTGAAGCTACTATTGAGCAGAGAGTGAAAGACTCCGTTGAATCCCTAATGCCTAAACTGCGTGAGGAGTTGAAGACACTTGCTGCTGACAACTTGATGATCAAATCATCCAATCCTTCAGAAGCCGCCTACAAGATTGCTTATGACTTGACGGATTTTAAACTTAAGAAGATCCTCAAAGCTCGAATGAGGGAACTTGGATCGTTTGATAAATCGAGGATTCAACGGGCTCTCTTCAAATCCCTAAATGACGCTATCATGGAGGATGATAAGTTGTTCAAGACGTTTGGAAGTGTGGTACCCTACCACATTCTCCCTGAGGAAGAAAGGGAAGAGAGCGAAGAAGAAGAGGGTACTGGTGGAGAAGAGGAAGAAGAAGAAGAAGAAGATAAGAATGATGATGATGATGAGGATGATGAGGATCAGAATGATGATGATGAGGATGATAATGATAAGGATGATGATAATAATGATGAGGATGATGATGACGATGATGATGATGGCGATGATGGTGGTGATGGTAATGAGGAGAGTGTTCGAGGGAGCAACGGGGATGATAATGAGGATTCTGATGGGGGTAAACAGCCTGAGAAAGGGGATAAGGGTGCCAGCTCAAAGAAACCTGTTAAATCTGGCACCAAGTCCAAGAAAGATGCAGCAACAAAGGAAAAATCTACTTCCACGGAATCCAGACGATCGAAGTGGCGCCACGATGTGAATGCCACTAAAGGGTCATCTATTCCTGGTACATTTATCGCTGCATCCATACCTGTTACCACTAACCCTGTTAGTTCTATTGTTGTTGTTCCTGTGATTGCAGAATCGGTAACCGAACTTGAAGCTGCACAACACTCACCCGTTCATGACACTGCCGACATGCCTGAAACAGAACAAGCAGATGTTCACGTCACCACTCCTCTGCAACAAAACCCACAATCTACTGTTCCAAGCACAAGGGACTGGGCAGACACGTTGGAGATTGACGAGACTGCACCACCACAGGCTTGGATCACGGCAGCGGCGCAGTATGATCCGATCACCGACACTGACAAAGATGTTTTGTATCTTCGTATCCGCAGTCCGATTGACTTATGTGCATTTCTTGCTCATGAGTATAAGACTTCGGTTACTCCATCTTTGGTGAAGAAAGCCCTGAAGGATAAGAGACTACGCGCCTAAACCCGATTGACCCAAATGGAGTTCGAGTATTATGCCGATGAGATCCTGAAGGCTCTGAATACCGTTCAACGGCCAGGACTTCATGAATCAGAAAGAGCTCCACCTCCAATGGATCCTTCTCAAGATAATCAGATTGCTCTTGACTTCTTCGTCACCAATGATCTTGTGTATCTACTGAAGGGGTCATCAAAGTACGCAACCTCCCTGACCTTGCTGAAAGCTGCCAACTGGGAGACAATACCCTTTATCGAGGAAAAGGTAAACCGACTCTGGGTCCCAAAGATAAATCGTAATTATGATATGTATGCTGTCATAGGTGCATCTCATTGGGACGAACGAGTCCGAAGGGCGTACAGGGGTTGCTGCCTAGTCAATTCTGGAAGCAACGTTAGATCCGACATCCGCATCTCCAGCATCTTAGGGATGAAAACTGAAGCCAAGAATGGCTATTATCATGTGACGGAGATTCGTTTGAAAAGGGAGGATGACAGGGAATACAAAATCCAGCAGGGAGATTTTTCCATCATTCGCCTTGAGGATATCGAAGATATGCTGCTTCTGATGACCCGAGATCAACTCACACATATTCCTCGTGAAGACCTGATTGCTTTGAATACAGCACTTCGTATGTTCACGCGAAGCGTTGTCATCAAGACACGAGTTGAAGATCTTCAGTTGGGAGTCGAAAGCTATCAAAGGAAGCTTAACCTAACCCGTCCAGTGAATAAAGTGCTACCTCAACATGTAGAAAGATGTCCCTATACCGGCATTTCTGTCCCGAATTACGGCATTTTCTACTTGAACAGTCGAGGTTTAATGAAGTTTATGAGGGTGGGTGAGCTCCATAAGTACAGTGATGGGACTCTTCTACAAGTCAGAGGAAAGTTGGAGCATCTGAACTCGGGTGGGACTTTGCCAGAAATGACGGAGGATTGGCATCCGGGTTACCGGCAGATGGCGAAGTACGTGATCAAGAAGATAGATCAAAAGCTCCGTGAACGTAGATTGATGAGGAGCTTGGAAAGGTTCGTTGGTGGAAGACCATATTTAGTGCACCACAAGCTACTGCAACGATCCATCTAATGGGTCGTACATCTCAGGTCCACTTTATATTGGTTTTCAATTGTGAATATGTATATTTGTGAATATTGTGCTGAAATGGCTTGATGTAGTGTTAAGGTATGATAGTTTTTCAAGAATTTCTCACGAGATTCTAAATCTTTCAAAATATATCATACTAAAGCACTACAACTATCCCTTATTAGTTTAAGGGGGAGCATGAACATGTTCTATGGCCAAACATCGATTTCATTTTTACCCAAAGACCGGTTAATCCATTCAATATCCCAAATATTAATGGTTAACATTTTGGATAAGGGGAGAAAATGGGATTAAGGAGACTCAAGTAATACTTGGCTAAAAGATGAAAAAGACTTAACGATAATCCAACTTAATATGTGTTAAGCACGTGTTAAGGGGGAGCGTTTTTGATGAACAAAACACCTAAGGTACAAAACTTTTGATTTTAATATCACAAGTACCTTATGTGATTTTCAATGATTTTTCATGGTGGCAATTCCTTCCCAAAACACGCTTAATTCATGACGAATGTGGTGACAAAAGGGTGGTAGGAATAGGTTTAGTCCAATGATTCATCAGAGCCGATGGAATCTTCCCAAGGACAATTCCCTAGATAGGATTAGAAGTCCTAGGAAAGATGGAGAAAGAATGTGAACGTAGCTGAATGCCGACCAAGTACTTAAGCTAGCACTGGAACAATCACAACAAGGTGCTAGTGATGACGTATTGGTAAGTATTGAAGGGGTTGAATAATGAAAAAGAATTGTAAAGATAAAGGGTGTAAAGAAAGAAGCCCTCCTTACAACTTTAGGCAGAAACCGGGTCAATACATATGCTATTGAGGTCATTTTTGCTAATGATTCTCGGTATTGAAGAAAGACATCATGGACCCAGTGATGCAATGCACAACCCTTCCCAGCTAACTCAAATATCTCTCAAAAGGTATTTGTTTTAATCACACGGAGATCAACACATTATCTATTGGTTTATTCACTCCGAATAGACTGGTATTGAAAAGGTGGCACTCCTCTCCAGCCATCGCTCACTAAATCAAAACGCACAATCGAGTCTAGAGCCAAGAGATCATCAAAAGTCTCATTAGGACACTTTCCATTTATTCCTTGCTTTCTCACACACTGTGAAAAGTAAGAGATTTTCATGAGTCCTACGCAGTATTCTTGTAATATTGCCAGAACATCCGAGTAATACGCAAGTATTACAATGAAGATGGAAATCCTTCTTGAGCCAACATCAAACAAGCTCATGGTAGGTTACACGTGCGGTTCTTTTAGAACCAATCTTATGAAAAACTGGAAGGTAACAGTGGTTTAATTCTTAATTGAACTTAAACTCGTTCCAGGCCTCTTCGCATTACCATATGATCTTGCCAGAACACTCAGAGTGACTCTTTATTGACCACAGTGACGAGTGGAAATCCTTCTAGTGTTAACATCAAACAGCACTTGGTAGGTGACGTGCAAGATTCTTTATGAATTGAGCTCGTGACAACTGGAAAGCAACGATGGTGAAAATATTATTTGAAATTCACTTGTTCCAGGTTTCATGAATTGACGGCTTCAAATCACAAGGATAATTTATCCAAGTGATTCACTCTTTATGTTCGCAGTCAGCTTTGGACGGTCGAATAAAGAGAACGGGTTTACCCGCGAAATCCTGTCAGGAAGTTACTTAATTGAAACTATCCGTCACGGGTACGATATCTAATATCGTCCAACGGTCTTCACCGACCGGAGGTAAAATGCTACCGAATTAGAATAAAATGTTCAAAGCCATTTTATTCGTGTCGTTGCTGTGTACCTGTTAAAGACGGTGGCGTTGCTGTGTACCTGTTGAAGACGGTGGCGTTGCTGTGTACCAGTGAAGACGGTGGTGTTGCGGTGTACCTGTAAAAGTCGTTCCCACATGCTTATGTCTTTTGCAACAAAGTTCATCAAAAATTCAAGAAAGTACAAGATGAAGTCTTCCGCTGTACCAAACTCTGAAGCTTTCGAGAATTCAACAAAAAGATGTAAGTGTGTGGAACATGAAGTCACGAGGAGGCAAAGTTCACAAGAAAGGCAAAGATCGCACGTGAAAGGCCAAAGAACAATGCTCTCAAGTCAAAGCCAAAAAGATCAAACCAACATATTCACAACAAAAGAAAGAAAAGAAGAAAAGACTACGAGCTAAAGAACGAAGACTTAGTATAGTATGCTAGGTTTAGAACTTTGTAACGTGGAGTGACCTCCCTTAGGGGGAGATTGTTAGAAATACGTTTTAACGTATATTAGAAGTATCGGTCACTCCACAATATGATTTATGTTGTAATAGCTCGTAGTTAGCAAATAGTTATTAGTTACTTATTAAGTTAAGTAAGAACCGGTCCATGGGCTTGTCATGGACCGGCCCAAGCCCATTGTAAGCTTGGAGTATAAATACCCCTTTCCACCATGGAAAGGGGTTGGTTGTTGTTCTCATTTCACTTTCATATTAATAAAATCATACACATTTTCTCTCACTTTCTCTCTCTAGTTTCTCTCACTAGAAAACATCAACCCACTTCATAGATTCATAGGTTATCAATATTCTACACGCACTCTTTTAAATGTTTTTATGAAATGTTTTATAAACCCGCGAGGGAGATAACATGTTAGTTTTTATAAAAAAGGACACTAGTTGTCCCAATTGTCTATTTGTTGATTTGGACCCGAATGATTGTATGACCCGATGAATGATTAAATGACCCGATAGATGAAATGAAATGGATTATTAAAGTTAGGTTATGTCACTAAAAGTCCCATTAGCATGAATTGTGAACTACCGGGATTTGATAGACGCTTATGCATATAATAGTACTATTTGGGGACGATCACCCCAGTTCGCGCCTTGACGGTTGATCCCCGTCGTGCCACATTGATTGGTAAGCGAATTTATGTATGAGAAGATTTACACAAGCGTGATTATTGTGACGACACGCTAATTTAGATGGGAAAATGAGTTTTGGGCTAGCTACCCGTTGTTTGTTGTAGTAAGGTAACAATGTCATGCGGCTTATAATAATCCAATTAACGAAATACTGCTATAAGCACCGAATTACGATATATTGCCTGACTAGCAATACGGGGTCTTATTATTGATTTTATGTTCGTGTTTTGGTTTTACATAACCATATTCATATAACGATTTTTATTTAGCTTTATACAACGTTATAAAACGTATTGTATGATGTTTTAACGACAATGGTTCGTATAATGATTTTGAAGGCGAAAGCCTATATTATGATTTTTGAGAAGGATTTGTATAAAATGACTTTGGCTATTTCATGGCCTACTAAAAAGATTTGTACAAAATGATTTTCAGTAATAAATATATATATTAATGGTTTTCATTAAACTCTATGAATTCACTCGGCGTTATCGCTGACCTTTTCTTTTAACATGTTTTATCTCAGGTACTTGAAGGTAATTCTCGGGAAGACGACAAGAATTCATGGCCCGCACTTAAATAACAATTTCCATTCAAATGCTTTGTAAAACCTGTATGAAATACAATGACTTGGGACCTATGTAATTTTGTTATTTATGAATGGAAAGCTTTATTATTAAACGACGCGATTTTTAAGCGTTGTCTATGATGTGAGTAATGTGCTATCCCGTAACACCAACGAGTCTTCCGCTGTATTGAATTGTATAAATTTGGGGGTGTTACAGTTTGGTACCAGAGCTCTCGTTATAGAGAACAAAAGATTTTTAAAACCAAGGTTTTGAATAAAACATTTCAAAATCTTTTAACTATAAACATTTTTATAAAAATATCTAAAAATCTTTTGACTATAACGGTGCCGAAGAATTCCCGAGTTACCGACAAGGCCAGACTGAGAAGTGTTATTTTAATATATATATAACTTGGATTATATATATATGATGTAATCTTATTTACATGATTGTTTGACGATTATTTTGATATTTATACGAGGTATTTATACGACGTAGATTGTCACAAGGAACCCTAAATCCCCTAGTAAATTAATTGAAGCTATTCTCGTATGAATTCTAGCTATTCTAGATCTAAACCAAGTTGTGGATATTTATGATCCCAACAAAATGGTTGATATTCGTAGAAATGTTGATATTAGTTGATTGTGATATTGAAGAGGAATTGGCGAGATTAAATCTGATATTGATATCATGACGATCTTTACTTATAGAGTGGAGTTGGACAAAACCATTACCACCTAGAAAGATGTCATATGATTCGGTGTCACCCAATTCTTAAATTTGGAAATCGAAAGCGTGAATGTTGCACTTGAGGCTGTCATTGAAACCATTACCCAAAAGCCTCATGCCACTAGTACCTTTCCGAGAAGTCTAAATTGACTGTGTGAGTCATTTCATACTAGTGACTCATTTGATAACCATTATTGTAGGAGCTATAGGATTGGAAATTAATTGTTGATTATATCGAACTTTTATTTCCGTTTTAAGGTTTAAGAATAAGGTTGAAAGTATTGGAGAATGAGGTAAGATATCGAATTGAGTATAATTTGGTTGAAACTTGAATAAAGTAAAATTTAACTTGTATGGAATATGAGATTGTTAAGAGGAAGTCGTTAAGTTCTGTGATTGGATTATAAGGTTTTAAATGATTGTAGGTTCGTGTTAAGGGTTGTTCCTAGGCCATTGTCCAATGATGAGGATGCCCAGTGTCCAAGAAATAAATTGAAGAAATCTTCTTCTGAATTGGGACCGATGGATCTTCTGGGACATGTGGAACACCTAATGACTCTTGTAGATTAGTATTCATTGTGGTATCTTTTAAAAATCCCTAACTTAACTGAGACGTCAGTTGGTAGGATGAGTTCTTGGAATTGTATGACATAGTGACACGTAATGTGTTACGGTACAATTTGACTTGTTTGTGATTAATGAAAAGACTACCTTTGATTGCTAAATTCTACATGTATCGATGTTATCTATCTTTTATTGCTTCATCCTAATGTTCGCATTAGAGATGCAACCATTGAACAAGTACTCATCTCGATTTGAGTTACGTTGTGGATTATTCTTTTTGAGCGCCATCGAGATCATGAACCTCATGATTAATTGGCTAAGCTCATTTCCTATCATATTGTAGTTAATTCTTGGTGAACAACTTTTCATCACTCTTTTGCAGATCACTCATTGTTTTTATAAGATACAATAGTATCCCTTGGGAAAAATTGAATTTTCATCACCATATGAATTATTTAAAGTGAGACTTATAAATAAGCGTTATCGAAATGAAGTTGTTTATGAAACACCTTGGAAAACTTAATTGTTTTCATAACAAAGAAAATCTTTGTAAATTTATTTTTGATTCTTATTTAAGAATTAAGCATGAAAATGTTTTTATTATAAACATGATGATAAAATTTTGACGAACTGAGTATTGCATCGTTAATCTTGAAATTATATATAGTTGCGCGCCTACATACAATTTGGAATGGACCATGCAAGGCTGATTAGTAGTCACCATAAAACTGATTAATAAACACTACATTTTCTTTAAAGATTGTGAAAGATTAAATTTTATGAGATCTGCAAGAAGTACAAAAATAGGGACATAGTGTTAGGGACACCTACATATGTGCCCGTACTATTTATTCTTCTGAATCGGATTTAATTATCTGTGGATATTGTCTTATTTGACAATTGATATCCCCTTCTTGTCTAATTCTCCCGTAGCGAGATTCTTAGAAAAAGTATTTGATTACCGAGTGTTGATATGTCACACCCCACCATGGCGGAATATGGGGCGCGACGTATGGATATCATCACAACATGGCGTGTCTATAGAGATAACTATATGAAATAAGAAATGTCATAAAATGGAGACACAAAGTCATGACAATATCTCATCAGACTCAGGAGTCTAGGTAAGTAGGTAACAGTCCTACCGCTTACCCAAGACAAACAAATAACATAACCAAATAAATATATGTGTGCCACAGTATCACTTATTAAAAGAACAAATAAAAACTAAGAAGGAAACATGGATTCTCCTTCTATATGCATTCCTAAGCTTCTCCTATCCTAGCCACTTATGTTCTCATGCTTAACCATAGTATCACCTGAAAGAGACATTAAAACATGTCAACATAAAGTTGGTGAGAGTCATAGGTTTAGACTCCAACTCTAAATCAATTACAAGCTGTGAATAACAACCATCAACACAATAACATATGGACAATATGCTACAATTATGTATTAACAACTAGCATTCAAGATCAATCATTCCAAACCAAAATCCAAGGCTCCTACCTTGCCAAACAACATGGTACCATAGATGATCACACTATGTACCTATCCCAAGGCCACTACCTTGTCAAACCTCAAGGCCACTACCTTGTCAAACCACAATAACTGAGACGGCACGTGTCCCCCGACCCAAATCATACAAAATCAAAAATCACATAGCAGTTAATCACATAATGTACACACAAGTCCATCTCAAATCACAAACACATTCACAGCATCAATTTAGAAAATAACTCAACACAGTGTCTCTTCCATCCCATCTGTAAATCAAAATCAATAGTAAACATGGGACTATGAAACTCACCTGATAACTTCTTCACAAGTCCTCGCACTAGCAACAAGCTAACAAACCAAAAACACGAAATCAATAAATGAACCAATCACTAAGATGGCTCATCAACCTATGATGGACATCTAGTCTATTCCCGTATAATTACCTCATTGTTAAGCTCTAATCACCCCATTACCCTTCCTTAACAAGTCCCTAACTTGCTTAAGTTTAATAGCTATCCCGTTCATAATTTTACACAAAACAGTCCCAGTTTTAGGTCTCAAAACTTTAAGTCAAACGTCCACTTAAACATACCCATAGTTTCTGTAAAAGGAATATTCACACTTTTATACATGTTAGATAAAATCTCCCACTTGCCCTAACCTTAAAGCTACTGTTAAGGCCCAGATATATGTGTATATATTGCTACCTATCCAGAATTCACTGATTTTAAACGTATGAAAAGTTCATTACCATTAGAGGGTCTTACCCTAAACCACAATCTTATCCCAAGTGCAGATCCTTACTACAATATATAAACCATCTCTCATGTTCGTGAGAAGATCCCAATGCAACCCTAAGTACCCCAAACAACCAAAACTTAAAAAGAAAACAGGTTGAATTCAAAACTGTTTTGACCTCCGACTGTTGTAACCTGTTTTTGACCCACTTCCCGACCTCCAATTTAGTTCTCGTTTCTTGATTTAGAAAGCCAACTCAATTACCTATCCAGGGCTAGTTTGATCGCATCTTGAATGTTCCTAGAACTCGAGATATGATCAAAACAACAGACTCAAAATTCTGCCCAGTTTTTAAAAACGGGTTTTAAACAAATTGATCTAATTACTCACCTATAACCCTTCTAATACAAGCCCTAGATTATATGATCATCATATTATGATTAATACATCATTAATCTACTGTTTTTATATAAACCCTAACCCTTAATCCATCATAAGAATGATTAATTAAACATAAAAACAATTTAATTAAAAAGGTTAATGAAGGTTTTTACCTTAAATCAATGGAAGATGAAGAAAACCTAATTTTTTGAAGAACCCTAATTCTCCTCTATGAAACCCACGAATTTTTCTTTGTCTCCAGGGATTTATGTTTTTTTTATTTATTAGATAACCTTATGTAGTGTGTACATAAAATCCTAGTCCAAGTATAACACCCAACTTTCCTTTTTTTCCCTTTTTCCCTTTTTCTCTTTCTTTGGTGCGTCTAAACCGACCCAAACACCCAATAAATTCATTTTTTTTATTTTTATTATTTAATATTATGTTAATAATATTACCTTAATTTTTCTTAATTTATTTCAGCTCCTAAAGCTTCCAAAACCTCAAAACCGTAAAACTAGTCAAATTTACGCGTTTTACCGTAAAAGACGTAAAATATACACTTTTATAAAAAAACTCAAATTTTGAAATAAACTTTATAACTAAGTCCTAAATGACTTAAAACCATCCCGAAAAATATTCATATGGATAATTACCTCACCCGAGACCTCTAAATGCTAAACCGTAAATCCTAAAAAAAATACTACTACTATAATACTTATACGTATACGTAAACACCACAATATCACCATTTTCATTTCATAATCACCACTTGTGAGCTCATGAACATGAAATAACCGTTTCTCGATTTACTTATGAGTACTCTATACTCATAAACGATAACCACACCAACCTCGTTCACACAAAATAAACACATAAACACAAAATTCAAGTAAGCACACATAAAATAACCTAAAAGTAAGACCAAGTGACAAACCCAAAACCACGGTTGTCACATGATACCCGACTGGATGTATCGATGTTCCTATCATTTCTTTTGAATTGATTTCATTTGAATGACCTGGGTAACGATCCGAAGAGCTTTCGAATGCGTACTCAAAGTATGAAAACATGGGATATATTCATATTCATTAAATGTTTTCGTCTGTATCTGATTTGAAATTCACTCGCGTAGATTATGCGTTGACATTACTCTTCTGATGATAGTTGTGTCTCCGTATATCCTTGAATTTGTGAAGGATTATGAGTTATTATTAGTCTTTTGAGAAGTTCACATCTTATCGACGGCAATAAAACTGGAAAGTTAATAGTGCCAGTAGAATGGATTGATTGATTATGACATGACGAAATTGTCTTAATTGATGAGAACTCGAGTAGAATTCCCCTAAAAGATAAGATGTTGATTATCAAAAATCATCTAAATAATTCTTGATGGATGACCATATCCTGCATTTAGACTTGAAATTATACCATGAATGGTTATACATTAGTCATAGATATTATAATCTAGAAAGAACTTAAAATAAATGTATTAAAAGATGTTTATGTTATCTGAAACTTTAGGAGGTATTTTCTGGTGAATTATATTCCCGGTGCTGCACCTGTGGCTTGTGCATTGTACGTCAGCACCGTCCGAATTAAAAGACTTACCGTACAACTGAGAGAGTTGTCGGAAAAAGCTTTTATTTTACCGAGCTTGTCATCATGAAGAGCTATGGTGTTATTATTTCTTATGTTTATTGATTACCGTGAACTAAGTAAATTGACGATTAAAATCTATATCCACTACCCAAGATGATAGATTTGTTCGATAATTTACAAGGTTCTAGCGTATGTTCTAAAAATTTTGATCCTCGGCATGGTTATCATCAATTTCGCATCCGCGAAAAAGATTATCTATTCCAATCACTACATCCGGTACTTGTAATGAACATTATATGTTAAACGTGATGTCGTTTGGATTGACCAATGCACATGTAGCATTCATAAATTTGGTGAATCACGTGTGTAGGCTGTAATTTGATAAATTCATGCTCGTGATCATTAAGGACCATATGTTTGTTTATAAGAATAAGAATGAGTTAATAATTATTTATAGATTGCCATGAATTGGCCGAACAATGAAAACCTGTACCTTGGATAATTAACATGAAAATTTAAGACTAAATCCTTTACATTATTTGACCGTGTGATTAATAAGATAATGGAATCTATAATGACTTTTCAAAGATTAGAGCCATTTAAGGCTTTGGGTTTTACTAAAAAGAAAATGGAAATATGTTTTGACAGATATTTTATCAAAGGATTTTTAAAGGATTATTCCCTTATACACAAATCATTTAACTAAACTCCTCTTTAGGGGTAAATGTTTGTGTAATCCTCAAGACAACCTAAGAGGGATTGAGGAAACCGTTAAACCATGACTTAAAACTTGAAACGATAATTTTTGCTTTTCAACTAAGAAAATTTTTACCAAAGAATAAACGAAGGTTTTTCGAACGTTTACGGATCTTACTAATTATTTTCGATAAATAAATCAGGATCATGTTAACTAAATTCAAACTCATTTGGAACATTTTTATATAATTGGACAAACTGAGAAATTTAAACTTTTAACGTTTACGTTTCATAAAAACTTAATATTTATTGTTAATTTACGTGTAATAATTATCGACGCATTAAAACGTCGGATCAAGCAAAACTGATAAAAATAATAGTTGAGGTAGAACTAAAACTTAGAAAATATGAAGGAATAATTTCTGAATAAATACGGTCATGATATTTATTTCATCGAGGAAGGTGAATATAATTACTGACACATTATGTAGAAAAGATAAAGAACCAATTAGGACATGTTTCCTTAATAATGAAGGTGCAAAATAAATTGTCGAACAATATGAAAATAAAAAATGCTTGTAAGAATGATAATATAGATAATAAAAAGGGGTTCGCGGCTAATGTGAACCATCAGAATTGAGAAGCCGATGGCGTTGAATGTTTTAAAGGCTGCTTATGGTTGCCTGAATATAGAGGATTTTCAGATTTAGTCATGATGGAATCTCGTAAGTATAAGTATTCTATTCCTGTCATTTCTTATTTAATGTATCATTATCAGAAGAAGTTGTACTGATGGAAAATTATGAAGGCAGACACCGCCTCATACATTAGTAAACGTCTAGCTATTGCAAAGGTCATCATCTGAATTTGATTCGATTTGGGTCATCGTCGACAGACTGACCAAATCTACTAATATCATTCCTGTTAATGATAGATTCTTGATGAAGAAATTTACTCTTTTGTATTTAAAGGAGTTATGTAAACATGGTGTGCCTGTATCGATCATCTCTATCAAGATCCTCGCTTCACGTCGAATTTCTAGAGATTTGCTCAGAAGTCATTGAGAACGAATCTTGATGAGAGTACTGTACTACCCCAATCAAATAAATATAGTTTAATATTAAAGTTTAATATTATTATATAAGCACTCAAATAAATATAGTATAAAATGTGAATTAAAACCCACTAACTTATATATTTCATTTATATAAAAATGCATAAGGATAAATAAATGGACATTATATAAAAATGGTAGTTTGGTAAGTTTTATAAGTTATAAAAACTATATACCAAGTTTTACGTCTTTTCGGCTAAAACCGAAAGATTAACGTTTTTGTTAAATAAAACTTAGACGGTTGGACCCGTCTAATGTAAACTTTTATAAACTCACATACTGATATATAAACATATATAACAAGTAAAAACCGATAAAACTCGAACTTTATAAGATATGGACATTAACGGGCTAAGTTAGCATTATTGGACTATAAACCCGACTAGTTAGTAAAACACTTATAAATTTACTTATTGGGCTTAACCCACTTGGGCCCAACATGTAAAGTATAATATTGATATTAAAAGTATAATTGGGCTAATAAAATGTATTGGGCTTGTAATGGGCCTATTGGGCCTCAAAATGTAAATAAGTTGAACTAGTATAACTAGTCTAGAAATTTATCAACACATAACATTATAATGTTGAACGAGGATATAAGATCCCACATGATCATCATCATACGTATAATATCATAATATATATATATATATATATATATATATATATATATATATATATATATATATATATATATATATATATATATATATATATATATATATATATATATAAATATATATATATAAATATATATATATATATATATATATATATATATATATATATATATATATATATATATATATATATATATATATATATATATATATATATATATATATATATATATATATATATATATATATATATATATATATATATATATATATATATATATATATATATATATATATATATATATATATATATATATATATATATATATATATATATATTTATTTTAGTTAAAGTAGTGTATTGTCTTATAGTTGTTAAAATAAAAAGTTCTTTGAACCATTAGATCTATTATCTTAATCAAGATGACATAAATGTCATTAAAAGAAAATAGTAGATAATGTTAATTATTCTTAATTACATTAAATGCATTTTGGGTAATCATATTAAATTAAATGTGTATACACGTTTGTCTTTTTTGACATTTTCATTATGTCTAATTCATCATCGACGATTGTTGTGACAAATCTAACATTTTCAGGTAGTGAAATATTTTCTCGTATAATATTTTGAAACTTATTTTTGTGTTGGTTGACGAACTCACAATTTACGGATTTAAATTTGGGCTTACGTGCATAATTTGGCGTCTTTTACGACTAAACCGGAAACCTTAGGATTACGTATTTACGTTTTTTAACTCCGTTTTTGATGAGACAATTTTTATTGGATTCGTTTTGTGACGGTGATTCATAATTTATAAAAACGTTTTTCGTAAAACGACCCGAGGGCACGCAAATCGAGAAAACTAGAATCGAGAAATACCCATAAACTAGTGAGATGGGACAAAACACTTTGTCCCACCCCACTAGCTTGTAAGGGACGGCTAACTTAACACCACAACACAAGGTGGCATCAAGTTTAGCTAACACTTATACAAGTGTAAGCATATGCTTACATGTTAAGCTAACCATACCACTAACTAGCCAAAACTAGCTACTTGTTTCATTTACACCATTTCTTACATGCAATCCACTCCAAAAACTCTCTCAACTCTCTCCTTGTGCCGTCCCAAATAAGCCAACAAACCCCCCATTTGATCTTTTCTAGCCATAAACCACATGTTTACTAGTCCTATTAAGGTGTTCTCTTGAAGCCTTGATCATTTGGTGGCCATATTAACAACTTTGGAGGTGATTTGCTTGTGTCCTAGGGCTGATTTTCCAACCTATGTTCTTGATATTTGATGGTCTTGGAGATACTTGTTGTGTTCATCAAGTTCTTGTCTTCCTAAAACAAGAAATCCACTTGGATTGGTAAAGAAGATCATCCTCTACATTTTTCTCTTGTTATTTTGTAAAGAACAAATGTATTTTCTTTCATTTTATATATGTATATGATGTATATATGATGATAAAAATGTTGTGTGGGGATCAAGTGTTGATAAATATGCTTAAAAATGATGATAACTATAAGAAATGAAGCTAAAATCTTGACTAATTAGTTGGCTGTATAAAAACAGTAGATAACTAAAAGATGAACTGATAAAATTGCATGGTTTGATCCATTTACAGTAAGTAGATGATGTTATACACATGTGAGAGTTGTCCATGCAATGGAATCAAAATAATGAGTGAGATATGATCAAAACAAGTTAGGTGGTGTAATCTGAATAAGCAGTTTTGTAGGGACTGTTAAGGCAACTTAAACTCAAAATGGGCAGTAGCTATAACTAAGTTATATGTAGCTCATATTATGAAGAACATGTCATCCAAAAATCAGCTTCTAAGTCATTATAGAACTCTAGATATGGTAAAAATGGTGAATATGAAGTTAAAAATCAGATTTTGGAAATAATGTTTATTATTATTATATAAGCACTCACATTATAATTTATAAAATGTAAAAATATAAACCCACTAACTTATAAAACTTATTTATATAAATGTATAAAAGGTTAATTAAATGGGTAAATTATATAAATGGTGGTAAAATAATATTTATAAGTAATAAAAACTATAAACTTGATTTTTACGACTTTTTCGGCTATCGCCGTAAAATTAACGTTTTTCGCCAAATAAAACTTAGACGACCAAACCCGTCTAATGTAAAGTTTATAAAAGTCATATACTGATGTATAGATAACTAAGACTAGTAAAAACCGATAAAACCCGAACTATAAGAATTACGGACATTTACGAGCTAACTAAACACATTAGACTAATAATTGGACTTAATAAGATAAATACTTGTAGAAAGAGCTTATTGGGCTTAACCCATTTGGGCCCAACATGAAAAGTATATATACTGATAATATAGGTATGAAATGGATAAAAACAAGTTAAAGAACTTATAAAAGACTTAATGGACTTAAATTAGGTAAAATCGGTAAAACTAGTGAACTAGTAAAACGTTACCAAAACGTAAACACTAAATTGAGTAAACAAGGATGTATAAACCCACTTGATCATCATCATATGTACAAAATCATCATATGTATATTGTTATTTTGATAAAAGTCATTGGACCGAGTCTAAGACCGATTATTATTTATATAGGTTTCCGTGACCGAAGCACGCCCGTAGCCGATAATCCGCCTTTCATTAACAACGTGAGTTCATAGCCTCGCACTCTTTTAAATGTTTTATAAAATGATTTGTAAACCCGCGAGGGAGATAACATGCTAGATTTTATAAAAATAGAATACAAGTAGTCCCGATTGTATGCTTAATGATATGGACCCGAATGATGCTATGACCCTATATTCGAGACTAAAAGGATTATTAGTAGTTAGGTTATGTCACTTAAAGTCCCATTAGCATGAATTGTGAACTACCGGGATTTGGTAGACGCTTATGCATTTGATAGTACTATATGGGGACGATCACCCCAGTTCGCGCCTTGACGGTTGATCCCCGTCGTACCACAATGATTGGTAAGCGAATTTATGTATGAGAAGATTCCATAGCGTGATTTTTATGACGACACGCTAACTTAGATGGGCAAATTGTTTGTCGGGTTCGCGGCCCGCTGTTTTCATAGTAAGGTAACAATGTCATGCGGCTAATAATAATCCTAATACAATATAAGACATAAATAATAAAAGATAACGACGCTATTACGATGAATATATTACCTATCATGGTAATATAGAGACTACGGTCTCATGGACGGTTTCAGATGTATGCTTGATATATATTGCCTGACTAGCAATATGAGGACTTACTTCCGATATTATACTTGTGTTCTGATTTTAAATGATTGTAAATGATTGTTTTTATATAACGGTTTTCATTAAACTCTATGAATTCACTCGGCATTCGCTGATATGATTTTTGCATGTTTTTATCTCAGGTGCTTGAAGGTAATCCGGATGGAGATTGACTCTGATGACCCACACTTAATATTAAAAATGTTCATTCGATCTGTGTTTTGTAAACTTAATGACCTGTATAATTTGGGACCTGTTGTACGCTTTTGAAACTTTTTATCGAATGAATGTTTGTTAAACCTTGTACAACCATTTTTATGTGTTGTCTATGATTGGAGTTATTGTGATATCCCGTAACACTCTGAAAGACCCTTCCGCTGTACCGATACGAAAAATGAGAGTGTTACAGTTTGGTACCAGAGCTCTCGTTATAGAGAACAAAGGATTTTAAAAACCAAGGTTTTGAACAAAACTTTTCAAAATATTTTGACAATGAACATTTGAGAAAATATTTGAAAAATCTTTTGACTATAACGGTGCCAGAGATCTCCGACGTTACCAACAAGCCCTATTGAGAAGATATATATTTTGATATATATAATTTAATTTATATATATATATGTATATATCGTGATTTCATTATGTAATTGTTTAACTAGTATGTTATCCTAATACGAGATATATATATATAAATGCAGATTGTCATGGCTGACCCTAATATTCCTGTAGAAAACCATGTTATTCCCGAACCTAATATAGAAGATGATCCTTATTTAGACTTAGTAGATTATGATATAGATGATGAGGAGGAACCATTTGAGGATCCTGAGCCCGATTTAGGACTAGGAGATCAGATTACCCCTCAGGTAGACTTAGTAGAGAATGAGATTGAGAATGTGGATATTGAGAATGTGGATATTGAGAATGTGGATATTGAGAATGTGGATATTGAGAATGTGGATATTGAGAACGATGATGAGATTGGGCTAGATAATTTAGATGACAAGATTGACGACGAGGATGTCGAGGAGGATGTAGGTATAGATGTTGAGGTTGATGACGATGAGGAAGCCGAGCTTATTTATCCGTATGATGTTCCAGAGGGCGAGCCTTTGCCCCCACCAGTTTGTTTGTTTGTTCTGAGGATGAGTTACCTAGGGATGAAATGTCTGAATCGTCTGAATCTGATTCTGAATCAGAGGAGGATGAGGATGACGATGCACCTGACGGTACTGATGGTATTGCTACTCGTAGACGTGAGATAGGAGAGTCGTCTAGTACTCGAGAGGCTACTCATATTGATGGTCTTGCACCATGGGCCTTGAGACGTGATCTAGATGCTTCCCGTGTTAAGAGTTGTGTGACAGAGGTTGGATTAGGTGTTGTTCAGACTCAGGTTGCTTATTTGGAGTCGAAGACTAAGATTGGCGAGAAAGAGCGAGAATTGCTTAGTTTGGATTTGAGTGATGTAGAACGTGGTTTGAATGAGGCTTTTAGGAGGTTATTTGATAGGTGTGTAAACACCCATCTTTTCTACCACTTAATTTCAATAATAACCGGACCAAAACGTGTGTTTTATGTCTTTTATGCCGGAATTATGCGTGGTTTGTGTTTTTGTTGTGATTTAGGATGAAAAGGTGAAAAGTGGAGAAAACACGGACATTCACGGGCATTTACGAACTTTTATTGAAGAAAAGGATGAAAGACGAAGTCAAGAAGTCAAGAGTGCAAAAAGAACGGAAGTCCACGACCAATTCTGAAGATTTATCGAAGAAAAAGTCAAAAGACGGAAGTTTATCAAAAGCCGAAGAATTCAAGTCTATTTTATTGAAGAATTTAAAGACGAGTTCGAAGAAATCCCGAAGCCAAAAGTCCCTTAAGTCCAAGTTTAAAGAAGATTAGAAGAAAAGGACTAATGACGCAATTAATGAAGATTAAATAAAAGGAGGGACTTAAGCTTGTAATTAAGAGAAAAGGAAAGAGGGGAGGAAGCTTCCTTAATTCTCCCCTATAAATAGTCATTAGGATATTCATTTCTTTCTTGTTGGCTAAGTGTGACAATTAGCTCTTCCACCATTTAAATACCTTGTCATTTAATTTCTTGTCAAATTTAAATACCTTGTCTTGCACCTTAAATTCATTTAATTTCAAGTAAGTTTTCATTTAATCTTTGTCAATCTTTACTTTATTTTGTCAATCTCTCATCTACCTTTCTTAATCTTTGATTTATGTGTTTATGTTTATGTTCATGTTCATGCTTTTATTTTGATCCAAGTGATTGTTGATTATTGTGGCTAAAGTTGTTTAATTTCTTGATTTAATTGTTTGTTTATGTTTACTGTTGATCCGTTGGTAGTTTCATTAATTTGTTTGTGTTGATTGTGGTTAAATTTGTTATTATACCTGCTGTTACTGTATCCCTTGTTCTTCGGGATAGTTGGTTTGTGTTTCTGTTCTTCCAGGAAATCTTCTGAATCAAGTGAGGGAGTTTGTTCATTCGGAACTTTCAAAGTTCCGAACCAAGGGATTCATCCGGAAGTCTCAAACTTCCGGATCAAGGAAAGAAGTATTGTTCATTCGGAACTAAAGAAGTTCCGAGTAAAGACCTTCATTCGGAACTCAAAAAGTTCCGGATCAAGCAATTCATTCGGAACTTTAAAAAGTTCCGGATCAATACTTCCGGACGAAGTTCCGGACGAAGGAAAAAGTTCCGAACCAACCAAATCTTTCGAACAAAGTTCCGGATCAAGAGTGTTCATCCGGAAGTCTGAAACTTCCGAGTCAAGAAGGCTTCATCCGGAAGTCTTCCGAATCAAGGAGTTCCGGATCAAGGAGAACTCATTCGGAACTTAAAAAGTTCCGAGTTAAGGTTGTTCATTCGGAAGTTTTGAACTTCCGAATCAAAGGTTCTGTAAGTTTTTCTTTTCTTCAGTCTTTCTTCTTAATTCCAGTCTTTTATTTTCAAGAGTATTTTTCCCATCTTTTACATTTGTTGAATTTTAAGTTCATTTGTCTTAGTTTAATTTTACCCTTGCCTTAGTTTAAGCTTAGTCGCATTTCTAAGATTGCCTTAGTTAGATTTAAGTTTACGCCTTTACTTTAGTGCCCTTTAATTTAAGTCACGTTTTTAAATACTTGCACTTTACTTTAATTAGACTTAGATTTACTTTAATTGCCCATTTACTTTTAAGTCTTTGCACATTTAATTTAGAACAACCAAAAATATTTGTTTTACCAAAGAACGACTGAATCGCACATAGGACCTAGATCAATTCGTTAAGATACCGAGAACACGAACTTTAATTTTTACACGGGCAAAAGCCGTGTATCAAATGGCGCCGCTGCCGGCTCTTTTCGTTAAGATTGACGGTTTTCTGTGATAGACAGGTTGCTTTTTGGGATCCGCTCACTTGTGAACGTTATTTTTCTTGCCTTAAAAATTCAAAAAATCATTAAAAAAAATTTAATTAAAAATTGATAAAAATCCATAAAAATTAAAAATTTCAAAAATCCAAAAAGATTTTATCTTTCTTGTGTATATATATTGTCTTTGTGTTTGGTTTTGTTTTATTTTGCATTTTCAGGTGTATGCGTACTAGATCTTCTAATTATCAAGAGCCCGAGCCTCAAGAAGATTTAGATATGGCAGGTGTTAACAACAACAACATTCCACCGAACCTCAATAATAATAATAACAACAATGCTCTTCCACAGCCCGATCTTCGGACCATGGAGGAACTTTGTCAACCAACAATGTTTGGACGAGGAGGACCGATTGTGCCGATGCAGATCAACGCTCCTGAGTTTTCGTTGAAGCATCACATGATTCAGCAAGTGCAAACAAACCCATTTAGAGGATTGCCTGATGATGATGCCAACAAACACCTCGACAAGTTCATTACAATCACCCAAAGCATGAAGTTGCCTGGTGCCACAATGGATGTACTTCGCCTACAACTCTTCCCACAAACTTATCGCATCATGCCGAGAAATGGTTTGATCGTCTCCCGAAGAATTCTATTCACACTTGGGATGATATGACTCAACGCTTTCTATCGCGCTACTTTCCACCATCCATGGTCACTAGCCTTCGCAATCAGATCAGCGGTTTCATGCAAGATCCCGATGAATCTCTTTTTGACGCTTGGGAGATATATAATGTCTTGATCGATAGATGTCCAAACCACAACATGATCCCTGTGACCTTAATCGATACTTTCTACAACGGATTGACTTTTCGAGATCGTGATACGATTAATGCAGCCGCCGGTGGCACATTAATGAAAAGGAGACCCGAGGAGTGTAGAGAGTTAATAGAGAACATGACTACTCACCACAAGAACTGGGATTCTTCTGCTTCTTCTAGGAACAACCCGAGAGTCAATGTTTCTTCTACCTCAGCAAACCCTGAAATGACCGAACTCACCCGCATGATGGCCGAAATGAGCAAAAGTATTACGCTTCTCGCTTCAAACTAACAACAACAACAAGTTAAAGCGGTTGCTAATCCTTGTGAAACATGTGGCGGTCCTCACTCATACACCGATTGTCCTTCGACTCAAGGAAATCCGGAAAATGTGTATGCAGATTACGGTAATTATTCACCGGAAAATTACCAAGCTAGACAACAAGGGGATAGAAATCTGTTGAGCTACCGTTCCAACAACTACCTTTCACCTGGTTTTTCTCCTCAAAACCAAAACCCCGCCAACAACTACAATAGAAGCAACCAAATCCCACCAAGAGCTTCTAACCCTTATCAACCACCCACCCAACAACACCCACCCATTAATCCTGATGTTGACACCATCATGAGAATTCAAGGTGAGCAAATCAAGAATCTACAGAGCCAAATAATCAATTTGAAAGGAGATATCTTGAAGCAAGGTAATGACATCAGAACCGAGGTTCGTGATAATCTTCAATCCTCCTTCATCACTCAAACAACTGAATTAAAGAATCTGTTGGCTAGTTTCTTGCCTGAAGCTCAACCTTCTTCTTCTTCGGGTTCTCTACCTTCAAACACCGTCACTAATCCGCGAGCTAATGTGAGTGCTATAACTACGCGTAGTGGAATTACCATTGTCGATCCACCTATCCCACCACCATCATCTACACCTCCACCACCATGTATCCCTACTCCTCCTACACCTAGTAGTAGTACACCATTACCGTCTCCGCCTCGTCATGACGATGTATCTCGGAAGGACCCTTCAACATCTCAACCTTCACCAACTACACCTTCACCTTCCCCTTATCAACTTAGAATCCCATACCCTTCTCACATAGGCAAGACCAACGAGCTAACCAAGAATAACTGTCAAGTATCGAAATATGTGGATATGCTATCTAAAATGACCATCAACATTAGCCTTGTTGAAGCACTTTGCCACATGCCAAAATTTGTCAAAGCATTCAAGGAATTTCTTAGCAAGAAGGAGAAGCTGATTGAACTCGCCAACACACGCTTAAATGAAAAATGCTCTGCAGTTCTTCTTAGACAACTTCCAAAAAAGCTTGGAGATCCCGGTCGTTTTGTGTTGCCTTGCGTGTTCAACAAAACTGAAGAATTTACTGCCCTTGCTGATCTCGAGGCTAGTATAAATCTTATGCCTTTGAGTGTTTGGAAAACACTATCATTGCCCGATCTCATTCCAACAAAGATGACTCTCGAACTTGCAAATCGCACTGTCGCTTACCCCGTTGGTATAGCCGAAGACGTGTTTATCAAAGTTGGCACATTTACTTTCCCGGTCGATTTTGTCGTAGTTGATGAAATGGACCCTCGTATTCCTTTAATACTTGGTCGGCCATTCTTGAGAACCGGACGAGCTTTAGTGGATGTGGCCGAAGGTGAGTTAATCTTACGAGTCGGGGATGATTCAAAAGTTTTTAAAATGGGGAAGCTTACAGGAAAATCCTTTGGAGGCCGAGAATCAGTGAATATGATTAATGTGCTCGATGACTTTACCGTCTATGACAATCCTCTATTCGATTCTTCCATCGATAATCCACTCTTTGACGATGATGAGGATGATTCTCGATCCACTTTTGAACCTTCTCCCATTTATGATTCGCCACCGGTCTTTGATGCTTATGATGATGATGATTCTAGCTCATATTCGGATGATTTTGATTGTACTTCTGAGTATCCCGAGCTGCCCACTTTTGATGATTTTGATGAGGCCGATACTCTCTCGAGCGATTCTTCACATGCTGAAGATCCTCCGCCATCACTCGATCCTACTTTGGATGATTATTCATTTGAGGAAGACTTCTCTGAATTTCTCAACACTTACTTCCCTCATGAGAGTGATGCTCCTCCTTATGACTTTGATGATTATCGTCTTGATCCTACTTTGGATTTGAAGAGCATTCTGTCAAAGGAGAAGAAACCGGTCGATACCGAAGTCCGTTGCACATATGATGTGACACCTCTTTGTCCTCCTTCTGAGGACGAGGTTGTGCTTCTTTGCGGATCTTCTTCACACTCGGCTGAGCCTGAGTGCTATTTTCCCCTGAAGAAAAAGGTGTTCGACCCTGGTATTGAAGTCTTTAAGCCATCTCAGTATCCACCTGATGAAATAAAAGGAAAAATCTTTGGAACTATTGAAGACATGCTTGCACCACTTCCTACTTGCTTCCACCGTGCTCCATCACTGCTTAAGGGAACCTTGCCTACTCTTCTTTGGCTTGCCTTGTTCGCCTTAAGCTCGTGCTTATTGATGGATGAAAACTATGTCTTTGATCCTGGTAGATATATTTCATGCTTCTTCCGTTGATGATCAAGGTCGAGTCAGGCTCACGACTCGGTTAACAAAAACCAAGCGCTTCTTGGGAGGCAACCCATGCATCTATCTTTTCTCTTTCTTTACCATAAGTGTAGGGAGACCCTTTGGTTTGCTTTCCTCTCCTCACTTCTTAATCAGGGATTCGAGCTTCAATGATCCACTCTTGATGATTCTTGACGACCCGTGATTCCATGTTCTACTTTATCCCGGTTCTATCCTAAACTCTTTTCGATTCACTATTTTATATTTTCTCAATATTAAAATAGGAATCTCTTTAGTTGTCTTTTCCTTAGCGAGATTTAAACAACGTGCACAATGTCCTAAGTGTAGGGGAGTTTACTCCCACATGCTTAAACATTGAGGACAATGTTTATCTTAAGTGTAGGGGGACTTCTATCGAAGTTAAGTGGTCTTTTCCTTGTATTTGTCCTCATTTTAACCAGAAAATCAATTTTTCGACATTTTTCAAAAATTTTGATCTATTTTGGCCTATTAGTTTTTCCTTTGTATAGTTATTTTCCTTCTTTGCTAGAATAAATCTTTGAATAAGTGGTTTTAATTTTCAAACGTTGTGAATCTTTTGACTCAACCCGAGTTTACTCTAGCTAGTATCCTTAACGTGTTTAAGTCAAGTTTTGCTAGGCTTTTATATAGGGAGCTATAAAACGCGAAAGTCTTAACTCTCACGGGTTAAGAACAAGAACTTTTCGCAAGTTCCTATAATTGATCCTAGAGAGTCGTTTATCAAGGGAACTTTAAAATGCGAATTCTAAACTTGAAAAAGTCTAAGAATTTTCAAGATCCTATAGGCGACTCGAAAACCCAAAACTTTGATTTAATAGGCTAAGTATCCACGAGTCTCATTACTTGAGATTTTAAACTGTGGAGAACGAGAGATGATAGAGCCAATTATAAGCTCGGTATTCTTTCGTGAATTTATGTGAGTTAATTATGAGCCTATTCTCCCATCGCCTGCTAATAAATTTATCTGCTAATAAATAAGGTTGTACGATTTGAAAGGTTACTTAGCTTCTAGCCCCAGATCGTTTAAAAGTTGCTCGGTATGGATTAGAGTTCATAGCCAAGGCATAACTTATTGAAGCGGGACGTGAAGATTGGCGAGTCCGAAAAGGCCCTAACAAGGCATGAGGGCTATATTTTGTTGCTAAAGATCCAAAATGATGTGAAGAATCATTTATCGAAAATCAATATGAAAGATCGAGACACACGACGTAAAGCAAAACTCCCCAAAAGTCATGGAGAAGTGTATCCGAAAAGACCCTAACAAGTTATGAGGATAAATAGATCCAAGTCATAAAAGGAGGCGGATCGTTGTATATCAAAGTCCAAAATAAAGATTGGAGAAAAATGAAGAAGTCGTGGTCTAAGTATGAATCTCTCAAAACTTCAAATGAAGAAATTCCTATTATGAAGAGAAGACCATTATTTCATGAACGTCTCTTAATATTTGAAGTATGAAGTCGCTGCCAAATATCGGTCCGAGAAAGGTCTCAAATCGCGAAACGAGTTATGCCAAGATATGAACTTTATGAGGTCCCGAGAAGCAGTTTTAAAAGATTTGGTCCTTTAGCTAACTATTGATTAAATCGTTCACTTTATTTTCAGACCTAATAAACTATCGAAATAAGTCAAACAATGCATCCTCGTGATCATTCAAGACAATAATAAAATATAAGAGATACACCTAGGAATAAGGGAGTCTAAGTGAGTAATTAGCCCACATGAGTTCGTGATAGTCTATTAACTTATAATAACAATGATCTCGTTTTTAAGCTTGGTTTGGAGAAAGTGAAAACTTGAGGATGATGATTATTCATAACATTTTCAAAACCCTAGGTATGCTTTTGATTTCTTTAATTTTGTATGTTTTTAATTTTCTATCTCTTTAATAAAGGCCAACGTGGATGGATTATGATGAAAAGTGTAATCTTGCTTTGTAACTATGCATTGCATGAGGACATTGCAATGGTCAAGTGTAGGGGATTTGATAGGTGTGTAAACACCCATCTTTTCTACCACTTAATTTCAATAATAACCGGACCAAAACGTGTGTTTTATGTCTTTTATGCCGGAATTATGCGTGGTTTGTGTTTTTGTTGTGATTTAGGATGAAAAGGTGAAAAGTGGAGAAAACACGGACATTCGCGGGCATTTACGGACTTTTATTGAAGAAAAGGATGAAAGACGAAGTCAAGAATTCAAGAGTGCAAAAAGAACGGAAGTCCACGACCAATTCTGAAGATTTATCGAAGAAAAAGTCAAAAGACGGAAGTTTATCAAAAGCCGAAGAATTCAAGTCTATTTTATTGAAGAATTTAAAGACGAGTTCGAAGAAATCCCGAAGCCAAAAGTCCCTTAAGTCCAAGTTTAAAGAAGATTAGAAGAAAAGGACTAATGACGCAATTAATGAAGATTAAATAAAAGGAGGGACTTAAGCTTGTAATTAAGAGAAAAGGAAAGAGGGGAGGAAGCTTCCTTAATCCTCCCCTATAAATAGTCATTAGGATAGTCATTTCTTTCTTGTTGGCTAAGTGTGACAATTAGCTCTTCCACCATTTAAATACCTTGTCATTTAATTTCTTGTCAAATTTAAATACATTGTCTTGCACCTTAAATTCATTTAATTTCAAGTAAGTTTTCATTTAATCTTTGTCAATCTTTACTTTATTTTTTCAATCTCTCATCTACCTTTCTTAATCTTTGATTTATGTGTTTATGTTTATGTTCATGTTCATGCTTTTATTTTGATCCAAGTGATTGTTGATTATTGTGGCTAAAGTTGTTTAATTTCTTGATTTAATTGTTTGTTTATGTTTACTATTGATCCGTTGGTAGTTTCATTAATTTGTTTGTGTTGATTGTGGTTAAATTTGTTATTATACCTGCTGTTACTGTATCCCTTGTTCTTCGGGATAGTTGGTTTGTGTTTCTGATCTTCCAGGAAATCTTCTAAATCAAGTGAGGGAGTTTGTTCATTCGGAACTTTCAAAGTTCCGAACCAAGGGATTCATCCGGAAGTCTCAAACTTCCGGATCAAGGAAAGAAGTATTGTTCATTCGGAACTAAAGAAGTTCCGAGTAAAGACCTTCATTCGGAACTCAAAAAGTTCCGGATCAAGCAATTCATTCGGAACTTTAAAAAGTTCCGCATCAATACTTCCGGACGAAGGAAAAAGTTCCGAACCAACCAAATCTTCCGAACAAAGTTCCGGATCAAGAGTGTTCATCCGGAAGTCTGAAACTTCCGAGTCAAGAAGGCTTCATCCGGAAGTCTTCCGAATCAAGGAGTTCCGGATCAAGGAGAACTCATTCGGAACTTAAAAAGTTCCGAGTCAAGGTTGTTCATTCGGAAGTTTTGAACTTCCGAATCAAAGGTTTTGTAAGTTTTTTTTTCTTCAGTCTTTCTTCTTAATTCCAGTCTTTTATTTTCAAGAGTATTTTTCCCATCTTTTACATTTGTTGAATTTTAAGTTCATTTGTCTTAGTTTAATTTTACCCTTGCCTTAGTTTAAGCTTAGTCGCATTTCTAAGATTGCCTTAGTTAGATTTAAGTTTACGCCTTTACTTTAGTGCCCTTTAATTTAAGTCACGTTTTTAAATACTTGCACTTTACTTTAATTAGACTTAGATTTACTTTAATTGCCCATTTACTTTTAAGTCTTTGCACATTTAATTTAGAACAACCAAAAATATTTGTTTTACCAAAGAACGACTGAATCGCACATAGGACCTAGATCAATTCGTTAAGATACCGAGAACACGAACTTTAATTTTTACACGGGCAAAAGCCGTGTATCAGTTATCAGTGTTGGAAAGTGGTGAGTATGCTGCTATGAAGAGAAAGGTGAATACTATGGAGATTCAGTTGAGTGTGGCTCGTGCGATGCGTGAGAAAGCCGAAAAGGAGTTGAATATATCCGTGGGTTAGAACAGTAGATTTTATGCCAACATGGTTGAAAGAGGAGTAATCCGTAAGCGCCCAGCTGAAGATGTGTCTAGTGATCGTCCGGCGAAGATCCAGAAGACGATGGATGATGGACCATCTAGCGGTTCTCAGTAGACCAGTCTGTATTTAGTAGTGACCTTTATATCTTTTGTGCTTGTAGCTTTGACTGAACCGACTTGTTAGTAGTAGATTTGGCACGAATTTTGAGTGTATATAGTGTTAGAACTTTGATATGGGATGTACTAAGACAATACTTTTGTTTCAGATCGAATGAAATATGTATCTTGTCTTGAATTCCATATTGTGCCTTATTTATATCTTGATTATGAATTCGATCCATATTATATGAATCCTTGTTGGATGAACGCTTAATACTTTGAAATTATGGAATTATAGAACTATGTCGCCCAAGAAGGCTGTGATTGAGGATGATGTACGTAGGATTATTACGGAGCAAGTTACCGCATCTATGACTGAATTTATGGCAAATGCTATAAATGAAGCTGGCGGTAGTGGAGCTGGCGGTAGTGGAGCTGGCGGTAGTGGAATTGGCGGTACTAATGTGAATGTGAATGCTAATAATGTGAATGCTAATGCTGGAGGAAATGTAGGAGGACTTGGAACGAATGCACCTGAAGTTGGTGGCTGTACTTATGTGACGTTCATGAAGTGTGAACCTCTACCTTTTAATGGAACTGAAGGTGCTGTAGGACTAAGCCAGTGGATTGAGAAGATTGAATCAGTGTTTAGGATTAGTAAGTGTAAGGAGGAAGATAAGGTGACTTTTGCTATGGCTACTCTTAAAGGTCGTGCGTTGACTTGGTGGAACGGGAGAATTGCTTTCATGGGTCTTGATGCTGCTAATGCTACTCCTTGGGCTGAAATTAAGAAGTGGATGACTTTGGAGTTTTGTCCTCGTAGTGTGATCATTAGGTTAGAACAGGAGTTGATTCATCTGAGAATGAAAGGTGTGGACATTGATAGTTACACGAACCGATTCCATGAGTTGGCCTTGCTATGTCCTCGATTGGTTGAACCCGAAGAGATTTGAATTGAGCAATACGTGAAAGGGTTGACCAGGAATATCCAGGGGGACGTGACATCATCTAAACCACTAACCATTGATGATGCTGTTCGAATGGCTTACCGACTCATTGGACAGATAATTCAGGATAAGGAAGATGAAGCCCGTGTAGGTGAGAAAAGAAAGGGTGACGGTGATCGTGTAGATAGAGGTGATAATAGGAAGAATTTCAATCGCCGTCAGAACAAGAGAAAGGGGAATGCAAATGCTCTTACCAACAATGCACCGCGCAACGATGATAGATGTCCTAAGTGTGGCAACAAGAGGCATGATGGCGACTACTGGAAGTGCCGAAATTGCGGAAAGCTTGGACACAAGGTTGAAAGGTGTAAGAAGGGAACCATTTGCTTCAACTGTAATGAAGAAGGTCATAGGAAATCGGAATGCCCCAAGTTGAAAGCGATTGTACCTGGAAGAAACCCCCAGGGTGGTATCTACCAACTTGGAACAATTGAGGTGAAGAAAGAGGATCCGAATGTCGTTACCGGTACGTTTTTACTCAACAATCATTATGTTGTTGCTTTATTCGATTCGGGTGCCGATAGGAGCTTTGTATCCACTAAATTTAGTGCCCTTATTGATATTGAACCTGTTGAGATAAGTACCAGTTACGAGGTGGAATTGGCTGATGGTAAATTAGTGAAAACTAATAAGCTATTAGAAGGATGCTCTCTAAATCTCTTGAACCATTCCTTTCCGATTGATTTGGTGTTGATAGAATTAGGTAGTTTTGATATTATTATTGGTATGGATTGGTTGTCGTTGAATAATGCTACTATTTTATGTGGAGAGAAGAAGGTTAAGATTCCTCTTAGGAATAGGACGTTAGTAATTGATGGTAGTCGAGGTGAATCCCGTTTGAAAATCGTTTCATGTATTAAAGTCCAAAAGTACATCAGGAACGGTTGTGAGTTATTCTTAGCTCAAGTGACCGGGAATGAGTCTAGGGAGAAACGATTGGAAGATGTACCTATTATTTGTGAATTTCCTGAGGTATTTCCTAAAGATTTACCCGGACTTCCACCGATAAGGCAAGTAGAGTTTCGAATCGATTTAATTCCTGGTGATGCACCGGTGGCACGTGCGCCTTACCGATTAGCCCCTTCTGAATTAAAGGAGTTATCTGAGCAACTTAAGGAGTTGTCTGATAAAGGTTTTATTCGACCGAGCTCGTCGCCTTGGGGAGCTCCAGTCTTGTTCGTTAAGAAGAAGGATGGATCTTTTCGTATGTGCATTGATTATAGGGAACTGAATAAGTTGACAATTAAGAATCGATATCCTTTACCTAGGATTGATGATTTGTTTGATCAATTGCAAGGATCTAGTGTGTATTCTAAGATAGATTTGCGGTCAGGATATCACCAACTTCGCGTCCGTGAAGAAGATATTCCTATAACTGCATTTAGAACTCGCTATGGACACTATGAATTTCAAGTAATGCCATTTGGGTTAACTAACACACCTGCGGTTTTCATGGATTTAATGAATCGAGTGTGCAAGCCCTACTTGGATAAATTTGTGATTGTGTTTATTGACGATATTCTGATCTATTCTAAGAATGAAGATGAGCATAGAGAACATTTGAGGATTGTTTTGAATTTGTTGAAGGATGAAAAGTTGTATGCTAAGTTTTCGAAGTGTGATTTCTGGTTAGATTATGTGCAATTTCTTGGTCATGTGATTAACAGAGATGGAATTCATGTTGATCCTGCAAAGGTTGAAGCTATTAAGAATTGGTCTGCACCGACAACGCCAACGGAAGTGCGACAGTTCTTAGGATTGGCTGGCTATTATAGGCGATTCATTAAAGAATTTTCTTTGATAGTTAAACCCTTGACTAAGCTTACTCAGAAGAATAAACCTTTCGTTTGGGGAAGTGATGAAGATGGAGCATTTCAGACATTGAAGCAAAAATTATGTAGTGCGCCAATCTTATCATTACCCGACGGGAGTGAGGATTTTGTAGTGTATTGTGATGCATCTCTTAGAGGTTATGGAGCTGTTTTGATGCAGAGAGAGAAAGTGATAGCTTATGCTTCTAGGCAATTGAGGAAGAATGAGGAGAATTATACTACTCATGATCTTGAGTTAGGAGCTGTAGTCTTTGCTCTTAGGTTGTGGAGACATTATCTGTATGGCACCAAGTGTACGGTATTCACCGATCACAAAAGCCTACAGTATATTCTCGACCAGAAGGAATTGAACATGAGGCAACGAAGATGGATAGAGTTGTTAAGTGATTATGATTGTGATATAAAATATCACCCAGGAAAAGCCAATGTTGTTGCTGATGCGTTAAGTAGGAAAGATAGAGAGCCTATCAGGGTGCGTTCTCTAGTCTTGACCGTGCACAATAATTTGCCTGATCAAATTAGAAATGCGCAAATAGAAGCTTGTAAGAAGGAGAATTTTGTTAATGAAGGGTTCCGAGGAGAAGGAGATCCTTTAGAGGTTAGAGCTGATGGAGTGAAATGCTTAAGAGGTCGTATGTGGATACCTAAGTTTGGAGGCTTAAGAGATTTGATTATGTTAGAATCCCATAAATCTAAGTATTCCATTCATCCGGGATCTGATAAGATGTACCATGATTTGAAGAAGTTGTACTGGTGGCCGAATATGAAAGATGACATAGCTATGTATGTTCTTCAATGCTTGACTTGTGCTAGAGTCAAAGCGGAACATCAAAAGCCATCAGGACTACTTCAACAACCAAAGATTCCTGAATGGAAGTGGGAGCGAATTACAATGAACTTTATCACCAAGCTTCCTAGAACATCATCTGGAAACAATTCGATTTGGGTTATTGTCGATAGACTGACCAAATCAGCACACTTCATTCCGGTTAAGGAGCAGTTCTCACTGGAGAAGCTGACTCGAATATACCTTGATAATGTTGTATGCAAGCATGGAGTGCCTGTATCGATCATTTCAGATCGAGATCCTAGATTCGCATCGAATTTTTGGAAATCTCTCCAAAGATCTTTGGGAACGAATCTCGATATGAGCACTGCTTATCACCCCCAGACTGATGGGCAGAGTGAAAGGACGATACAAACACTGGAAGATATGTTGAGAGCTTGTGTGTTAGACTTTGGTAAGAATTGGGATAAACATTTGTCGTTAGCAGAGTTTTCGTATAACAATAGTTACCATTCTAGTATTAAGGCTGCACCGTTTGAAGCTTTGTATGGTAGGAAGTGTAGATCTCCAGTATGTTGGAGTGAAGTTGGGGATACCCAGCTCACGGGACCGGAATTGATCCGGGAGACTACGGAGATGATAGTTCAGATTAAGAATAGGTTGACTGCCCGTAGTAGACAGAAAAGTTACGCGGATGTGCGGCGGAAGCCAATGGAGTTTGAAGTGGGTGACCGAGTAATGTTGAAGGTATCGCCATGGAAAGGCGTTATAAGATTTGGAAAGCGAGGAAAATTGAATCCCCGTTATATTGGACCCTTTAAGATTTTATCTAGAGTAGGTCCGGTGGCTTACAAACTAGAGTTACCCGCAGAACTTCATGGTGTTCACAACACATTCCATGTATCTAATCTGAAGAAATGTCTAGCAGTGAGTGATGAGAAAATTTCGTTAGGTAAGGTTCGAATAGATGGGAAGTTGCATTTTATCGAAGAGCCCGTAGAAGTTATGGACCGTGAGGTAAAGCAACTAAAACAAAGTCGGATACCTATTGTCAAGATCCGATGGAATTCAAAGCATGGACCGGAGTATACTTGGGAACGAGAGGATGAAATGTGGAAGAAATATCCGCACCTCTTCGATTTCAATAAGAAACGGACATCCAAATGAAATGGATCACGAGGACGTTGATCCCTTTTAGGAGGAAAAGTTGTGACAAATCTAACATTTTCAGGTAGTGAAATATTTTCACGTATAATATTTTGAAACTTATTTTTGTGTTGGTTGACGAACTCACAATTTACGGATTTAAATTTGGGCTTACGTGCATAATTTGGCGTCTTTTACGACTAAACCGGAAACCTTAGGATTACGTATTTACGTTTTTGAACTCCGTTTTTCATGAGACAATTTTTATTGGATTCGTTTTGTGACGGTGATTCATAATTTATAAAAACGTTTTTCGTAAAACGACCCGAGGGTACGCAAATCGAGAAAACTAGAATCGAGAAATACCCGTAAACTAGTAAGATGGGACAAAACACTTTGTCCCACCCCACTAGCTTGTAAGGGACGGCTAACTTGACACCACAACACAAGGTGGCATCAAGTTTAGCTAACACTTATACAAGTGTAAGCATATGCTTACATGTTAAGCTAACCATACCACTAACTAGCCAAAACTAGCTACTTGTTTCATTTACACCGTTTCTTACATGCAATCCACTCCAAAAACTCTCTCAACTCTCTCCTTGTGCCGTCCCAAATAAGCCAACAAACCCCCCCATTTGATCTTTTCTAGCCATAAACCACATGTTTACTAGTCCTATTAAGGTGTTCTCTTGAAACCTTGATCATTTGGTGGCCATATTAACAACTTTGGAGGTGATTTGCTTGTGTCCTAGGGCTGATTTTCCAACCTATGTTCTTGATATTTGATGGTCTTGGAGATACTTGTTGTGTTCATCAAGTTCTTGTCTTCCTAAAACAAGAAATCCACTTGGATTGGTAAAGAAGATCATCCTCTACATTTTTCTCTTGTTATTTTGTAAAGAACAAATGTATTTTCTTTCATTTTGTATATGTATATGATGTATATATGATGATAAAAATGTTGTGTGGGGATCAAGTGTTGATAAATATGCTTAAAAATGATGATAACTATAAGAAATGAAGCTAAAATCTTGACTAATTAGTTGGCTGTATAAAAACAGTAGATAACTAAAAGATGAACTGATAAAATTGCATGGTTTGATACATTTACAGTAATTAGATGATGTTATACACATGTGAGTGTTGGCCATGCAATGGAATCAAAATAATGAGTGAGATATGATCAAAACAAGTTAGGTGGTGTAATCTGAATAAGCAGTTTTGTAGGGACTGTTAAGGAAACTTAAACTCAAAATGGGCAGTAGCTATAACTAAGTTATATGTAGCACATATTATGAAGAACATGTCATCCAAAAATGAGCTTCTAAGTCATTATAGAACTCTAGATATGGTAAAAATGGTGAATATGAAGTTAAAAATCAGATTTTGGAAATAATATTTATTATTATTATATAAGCACTCACATTATAATTTATAAAATGTAAAAATATAAACCCACTAACTTATAAAACTTATTTATATAAATGTATAAAAGGTTAATTAAATGGGTAAATTATATAAATGGTGGTAAAATAATATTTATAAGTAATAAAAACTATAAACTTGATTTTTACGACTTTTTCGGCTATCGCCGTAAAATTAACGTTTTTCGCCAAATAAAACTTAGACGACCAAACCCGTCTAATGTAAAGTTTATAAAAGTCATATACTGATGTATAGATAACTAAGACAAGTAAAAACCGATAAAACCCGAACTATAAGAATTACGGACATTTACGAGCTAACTAAACACATTAGACTAATAATTGGACTTAATAAGATAAATACTTGTAGAAAGAGCTTATTGGGCTTAACCCATTTGGGCCCAACATGAAAAGTATATATACTGATAATATAGGTATGAAATGGATAAAAACAAGTTAAAGAACTTATAAAAGACTTAATGGACTTAAATTAGGTAAAATCGGTAAAACTAGTGAACTAGTAAAACGTTACCAAAACGTAAACACTAAATTGAGTAAACAAGGATGTATAAACCCACTTGATCATCATCATATGTACAAAATCATCATATGTATATTGTTATTTTGATAAAAGTCATTGGACCGAGTCTAAGACCGATTATTATTTATATAGGTTTCCGTGACCGAAGCACGCCCGTAGCCGATAATCCGCCTTTCATTAACAACGTGAGTTCATAGCCTCGCACTCTTTTAAATGTTTTATAAAATGATTTGTAAACCCGCGAGGGAGATAACATTCTAGATTTAATAAAAATAGAACACAAGTAGTCCCGATTGTATGCTTAATGATATGGACCCGAATGATGTTATGACCCTATATTCGAGACTAAAAGGATTATTAGTAGTTAGGTTATGTCACTTAAAGTCCCATTAGCATGAATTGTGAACTACCGGGATTTGGTAGACGCTTATGCATTTTATAGTACTATTTGGGGACGATCACCCCAGTTCGCGCCTTGACGGTTGATCCCCGTCGTACCACAATGATTGGTAAGCGAATTTATGTATGAGAAGATTCCATAGCGTGATTTTTGTGACGACACGCTAACTTAGATGGGCAAATTGTTTGTCGGGTTCGCGGCCCGCTGTTTTCACAGTAAGGTAACAATGTCATGCGGCTAATAATAATCCTAATACAATATAAGACATAAATAATAAAAGATAACGACGCTATTACGATGAATATATTACCTATCATGGTAATATAGAGACTACGGTCTCATGGACGGTTTCAGATGTATGCTTGATATATATTGCCTGACTAGCAATATGAGGACTTACTTCTGATATTATACTTGTGTTCTGATTTTAAATGATTGTAAATGATTGTTTTTATATAACGGTTTTCATTAAACTCTATGAATTCACTCGGCATTCGCTGATATGATTTTTGCATGTTTTTATCTCAGGTGCTTGAAGGTAATCCGGATGGAGATCGACTCTGATGGCCCACACTTAATATTAAAAATGTTCATTCGATCTGTGTTTTGTAAACTTAATGACCTGTATAATTTGGGACCTGTTGTACGCTTTTGAAACTTTTTATCGAATGAATGTTTGCTAAACCTTGTACAACCATTTTTATGTGTTGTCTATGATTGGAGTTATTGTGCTATCTCGTAACACTCTGAAAGACCCTTCCGCTGTACCGATACGAAAAATGAGAGTGTTACAATTGTAGTCAAAATGACCATTTTTTAATTCAAATCCCTTAAAAATAAATTATATACACTCTTCTTTCTAAATTTACTATTGTAGCATATATGGTTCGAATTTGTAACAGCTAGAAATATTATACTAGCATATATGGGTTATACTTAGCGATTAGCTATTTTCATGGTTATTATAAATCAACGAAAATGACGTAATGTTTATTGAAAATTACGAGACCCGATATTGCTACTGTTGTGTATCACTGCTTCACATGTACGAGTTGCTTTTCATGTACGAGCTTCTTTTTGTGTACGAGTTGCTCTTCGTGTACGAGTTGCCCTTTATGTACGAGTTGTTATTCGTTCCCCGTGTACGAGTTTTTCTTTATGTACGAGTTGTTCTCGTGTACCAGTTGTTCTTCGTGAACGAGTTGCTATTCGTGTAGGAGTTAGCTCTTCGTGTACGTATTGCTCTTTGTGTACGAGTTGCTCTTTGTGTACGAGTCTTTTTTCTTTATTATGTACCAGTTCAACGTCGTGTGTTTTTATTTTATGAGCAATTGAAAAGGTGTTCATTTACCCGAAGCTATATTTTTAATGATCCAAAATATGTATAAAAAAAATGCGCGCACATAAAGAAATAGATGAAGTCCACTATTTAAGGGTTTTATTTCTCGAGATGTATAAATGTATCAACATATCAAAAAAATTTGATGACTATTTTTTTATAATACAAGGAAATTTTGGGTCTTCTAATATGTAAATGAACCATGCATTAACATTTTTGTTACTAAAATGCATCTATGAGATAAATAAAGATTCATAAAAAGGTAAATTTGCTATCATGAAACGCTTGAAGTGTACTAATATTTAAACTTGGCATTTAATAGTCTTCAGTTAGGAATAATTATATTATTATGGTACATAAAGGCATCCTGTGCAATTAATATTAATTAGATAAATGCCATCAATTAACCATTAATTTCATCCAACACTAACTAATACATCTAACGGTTTATAATGCTTCTCATTTTAACAATTTTAAAGAGCTACACCACAATAACCTAACTCTATATATATATATATATATATATATATATATATATATATATATATATATATATATATATATATATATATATATATATATATATATATATATAGAGTTAGGTTATATATATATATATATATATATATATATATATATATATATATATATATATATATATATATATATATATATATATATATATATATATATATATATATATATATATATATATATATATATATATATATATATATATATATATATATATATATATATATATATATATATATATAGGGGGGGCTTTCTTTTCAGAACCATTTTAAGTGACAGAACTATCAGAACCATAATCAGCCAATAAGAATTTAGTATTATTAAAGAATTTCATTTAAATCAAAAGGGCATAATAAGAAAACCTATAGTTTACTTTTGTTTGTAATTAGTTTTTTATTTAATTTCTTAGTTTCTTTATTTTCCCGAAATTAAAAATAAGTTTTTTTCTTAATTTTCGAAATTATTTTTTTTTGTTTTATTTTTTCGAAATTAGTTTTTTTTTTAATAATTTTTTTTCTTTTGCTTTTTAAATTCTTTTATTTTTCAATATTAAAAAACATTAGTGTTTTAAAAAAAACAACTTTACATGTATAAACATACATGTTTTTGTACTTTACAATTTTTTGAATTTTTCTATAAACATACATGTTTTTCGTTAGAGTTGTCACGTGTGCACATATATTTTTTTTGAATAATGTAAATTTATAGCAAACTAAAAACATACATGTTTGATATCCATTAAAATAGAAATTATTAATTATACCAAAAGTACACATGCACTAATATTTATTTGAAGTCTTCAAAAACATACATGTCTGTCTCTAAAAACATACTTGTACTAAAAACATACATGACCACCTTTAAAAACATACATGTCCGCCTCTAAAACATACATGTCCGTCTCAAAAAATCATACATGTCTGCCTCTAAAAACATGTACTAAAAACATATATGTTCGCCTCTAAAAAAACATACATGTCCGCCTCCAAAAAAACATACTTGTCCGCCTCCAAAAACATACTTGTACTAAAAACATTCATATCCGCCTCTAAAAACATACATGTCCACCTTGTCTTGCAATATAAAGTACTCTTGAATGATATATGCATCCCTTGAAAAGAACAATGACGCCTTCAAATCAATGCAAGTTTCATCCTTCCAAGTTAACCACGAATCCTCGTCGCACATCGTTTATTGCACATCGTTTATTGTACACCCTCACATCGTTTATTGCACACCGTCACCGCACATCATCTATCAAAAAATACTCATAACATCAAATTAATTATTTAATCAATAAAAACTTTATCTACACAATAGTTAATAAAAAATGTAAAATATTAATAAACAATATTTATTTTTATGCCCACTGACCAAACACATGTATTTCAAGTCCACTGACAATTTTGTGTCTAGTTCATTCAAGATGCCATTTCTTTAAAAAATTCATAACCTTTTAATAATGTAAATCAAACAAGAAAATATAGCATACGTGATTTAAAAATACAAAATCACTCACATAGATCAAATATGAAATAAAAGTCAAATACAAAAGCCAATAACCATGAATACATTAGAATAAAAAAAAACAAATAAATCCAACCTTAGATCATGATGATGAACCAATATCACTAAAAAAACATCTCTTGTTTCCTCGAGATATTAAGAATCGGTGATGGGGATAAGACTGTAGTTTGCGGTGTCGATTTCGACCGTATTCATCAAATATAAAACCATCGACTTCTATTTTAATTTTTCCAATAGATCTGTTGATTCTTTGTATCATGTATGCCTTTTATCCCTTGGACCAATTCATTTTTTTCCTTCTTGAGAATGTATCACGCTAGTTTGTCCTCTTTGCAAACATTTTTGAAGATTACATCGTGAACAATACATCTATTGTATTGTTTAATTTGATATCTTAATATTTTAATATAATTGAAATCAAAATTAAAAGCCATACATGAATACATGAATGGATAAAAGCGGATGGGAAGAAATGGAGGCGTGTTTGTGGAGAGAGAGAGATAAAAAATGGGTGATGATTACTAGGTAAAAAAAGCTCTATGTTTGGCATATTTTAAATGAGACTTTAAAAAAATTTAATACCATTTTTGCCCTTACCTACTAAATGCCAGCCATAAACCATTTTTATTTATTTACAATGATGCCATTATGCATTAAAACATGTATACTATGCACTATATGTTGTAAAAATAATGGTTCTGACAGTTCTGACACTAAAAATGGTTCTGAAAAAAAAGTTACACTATATATATATATATATATATATATATATATATATATATATATATATATATATATATATATATATATATATATATATATATATATACATAGTTATTATTTTTATAAAGTCATTGGACAAGAGTCTAAGACGAGTATTATTTGTCTAGGTTTCCGTGATTGAAGCACGTACCGTACATCCGAATTGCCGATAACCCGCTTTCCCACATCAACGTGAGTTCATAGCCTCGCACTCTTTTAAATGTTTTTATGAAATGTTTTATAAACCCGCGAGGGAGATAACATGTTAGTTTATATAAAAAAGGACACTAGTTGTCACGACTGTCTGTTTGTTGATTTGGACCCGAGTGATTGTATGACCCGATGAATGATTAAATGACCCGATAGATGAAATGAAATGGATTATTAAAGTTAGGTTATGTCACTAAAAGTCCCATTAGCATGAATTGTGAACTACCGGGATTTGATAGACGCTTATGCATATAATAGTACTATTTGGGGACGATCACCCCAGTTCGCGCCTTGACGGTTGATCCCCGTCGTGCCACATTGATTGGTAAGCGAATTTATGTATGAGAAGATTTACACAAGTGTGATTATTGTGACGACACGCTAATTTAGATGGCAAATGAGTTTCGGGCTAGCTACCCGTTGTTTGTTGTAGTAAGGTAACAATGTCACGCGGCTTATAATAATCCAACTAACGAAATACTGCTATAAGCACCGAATTATGATATAGTGTCTGACTAGCAATACGGGGTCTTATTATTGATTTTATGTTCGTGTTTTGGTTTTACATAACCATATTCATATAACGATTTTTATTTAGCTTTATACAACGTTATAAAACGTATTGTATGATGTTTTAACGACAATGGTTCGTATAATGATTTTGAAGGCGAAAGCCTATATTATGATTTTTGAGAAGGATTTGTATAAAATGACTTTGGCTATTTCATGGGCTACTAAAAAGATTTGTACAAAATGATTTTCGGTAATAAATATATATATTAATGGTTTTCATTAAACTCTATGAATTCACTCGGCGTTATCGCTGACCTTTTCTTTTAACATGTTTTATCTCAGGTACTTGAAGGTAATTCTCGGGAAGATGACAAGAATTCATGGCCCGCACTTAAATAACAATTTCCATTCAAATGCTTTGTAAAACCTGTATGAAATACAATGACTTGGGACCTATGTAAATTTGTTATTTATGAATGGAAATGCTTTATTATTAAACGACGCGATTTTTAAGCGTTGTCTATGATGTGAGTAATGTGCTATCCCGTAACACCAACGAGTCTTCCGCTGTATTGAATTGTATAAATTTGGGGGTGTTACAGTACAGGCATTGATAGTGATCCGTTTGGTCTGGGTGATTGTATTGAGAAAAGTAGCAAGCGTAAGTCTGAGGGGGGGTGTCGTTCGTTCAAAAACTCCAGGCCCAGATCCATCTCCAACTCTGGGATGTTTTGAGCCAAAATGTGATCAGAAAGATGATTTTGTATCTCACTGCTCTTCTTCTTCACACAATAAGGAAAATAGCACTAGTACGCATACGGGTTTCTCCATGGTTGAAAGGCTTCAAGAGACTATAGAAGTTGGCTCGGCTCTCGGACTTAATATGGATGGTTGTGAAACTACCTTGAAAGCATTGATTGCTGGTAATGGAGATGTCAAGGTGAATAAATGAATTCGATCTCTCTAAACATTCAAGGTTTCGGTGATTCCAAAACGAGAAGATGGGTGAGTAGTTTGTGTCATAAATTTAGGGTTAATTTTTTAGCGATTCAAGAAACAAAAATGTTGCAGATTGATTTATGGAAGGTTCGTCAGGCATGGGTAACAGTCAATTCGATTTTGCTGCTTCTTCATCTAGAGGGCTTTCGGGTGGTATCTTGTGTGTTTGGAATAATGCGCTCTTTCATAAATCCAAAATTAGTAGTCATGACAATTTTGTGGTCGTTGAGGGCCTTTGGGCTCAAACTGATGTACGTCTCATATGGATTGTTGTTTATGCTCCTCAAGATTTTGCTCAAAAAATTTCTCTATGGTCCTCTCTCTCTAACCTTATATCCGGCTGGGTTGGCAGCATTATGATTATGGGGGATTTTAATGAAGTTCGTGAAGCGGCTGAGGGGTTTGGCTCGGTTTTTAATAACAGGCAAGCTGATGCTTTTAATGATTTTATTAGTAACTCCCTTCTCACTGACGTTCCTCTAGGGGGTTATAACTTTACTTGGTCTGATAAGAGGGGGACTAAGATGAGTAAGCTTGACAGATTCTTGGTTTCCGGTGGTTTTCTTGAATCTTTTCCTAACATCAGTGGTGTCGTTCTGGAGAAAGGGATTCCTGATCATCGTCCCATTCTCCTAAAAGTTTTTAAGGTTGATTATGGTCCAATTCCTTTTAGATTCTTTCATTCTTGGCTTGAGATTAAAGGGTTTCGTGATCTAGTTTCTAATACGTTGAGTAATTCTGGCATAGTAGAGGATAATGGATTATTTTGTTTAAGAGGAAGCTTCAGCATCTTAAAAGTGTTATTCGGGAATGGATAGCTACTTACAAAGAGAAGTCCTTGATTGTTAAGAAGGATCATCAATCTAACCTCTCGGATATTGATAATAAGATTGATCAAGGGATTGCTTCTGATGCGGACTTTATTCAGCGACGGGAATCCTGCAAGATGTTGCATGATATTGATCGTATTGAGTCTAAAGACATTGTTCAAAAAGCAAAGGTCAAGTGGGCTGTGGAAGGTGATGAGAACTCAAAATTTTTACATAGCATGTTGAAGAAAAAGAGACGTCAGCAAGCTATTAAAGGGGTTTTCATTAACGGTGACTAGGTTGAAGACCCTAATCGAGTGAAGGAGGAATTCTACACTCATTTTGGTCAACGGTTTATTCAGGACTCCAACATGTCGGTCCTTCTTGAAGACGATATGCCCAATGTTCTTCCAAGTGATCTTAGCAATTTTGTTGAGAGGCCTGTTTCCAATGATGAAATCAAAAGGGCTGTTTGGGACTATGGAGGTGATCGTGCTCCTGGGCCTGATGGGTATTCATTTAAATTCTTTACTGCTTTTTGGGACATTATACAGGATGACGTATATCGATTTGTGCATGATTTCTTTCGATATGGTGCTTTTCCAAAGGGTTGTAACTCCTCCTTTATCGCTTTGATTCCGAAGCTCACAAATGCAAGGTTTGTCTCAGACTTTCGGCCCATTAGTCTTATTGGATGTCAATATAAGATTATTGGTAAAATCCTTGCTAATAGGCTTAGTCTAGTCATTGATCATTGTGTTAGTCAAGAGCAAACTGCCTTCATCAAAGGAAGAAATATTCTTGATGGTCCGCTTATTTTAAATGACATTATTGCTTGGCATAGGAAGCGTAAGAGGGATCTTATGGTGTTTAAAGTCGATTTTGAAAAAGCTTTTGATTCCGTGCGATGGGATTATTTGGACTTGATCATGATGATGCTTGGGTTTGGTTCTAAATGGCGTAGTTGGATTCTTGGATGCTTCAAGAATGCTAGATCGTCGGTCTTAGTGAACGGCTCCCCAACTCAAGAATTTGATCTTCAAAATGGGCTTCGTCAAGGTGATCCGTTATCGCCTTTTCTTTTCTTTTCATTTTGGCTATGGAAGGTCTTCATGTGCTCTCTTGCAAAGCAGAATCACGTGGTCTTTTTAAAGGGGTCTCTCTTGGGGACAACTTATCTATCTCGCATCTTATGTTTGCGGATGATGTCATCTTTTTAGGAGAATGGTCCAACGAGGGTGCTTCTAATTTACTGTGTATGTTGCGTTGTTTTTATCTCATATCAGGTCTTAAAATTAACGTCAACAAAAGCAGTATCTTTGGCGTAGGTAAGACGGAGGGAGAGGTTTCTACTATGGCTCTCTCTCTTGGTTGTGTGCCTGCCAAAGCTCCTTTTAAGTACCTCGGGGTGCTTGTTGGTGGTAGTATGAGCCGGCGTTCCAGTTGGGAGGATGTTATTAATAAATTCTGATCTACTTTGGCTCCGTGGAAGGTGCGTCTTCTCGCAGCTGGAGGTAGGTTGTCTCTTATTAAATCGGTTCTTAGCAGTCTCCCTATATATTATATGTCGATTTATATGATGCCCGCTTCTGTCCAAAAAGAATTGGAGTCTTTAAGAAGGAACTTTTTCAATGGTGGTGACGTTGATGTTCGAAAAATGACTTGGGTTAGATGGAAGAAGTGTCTCGCGTCTAAGGATTTGGGGGGGGGGGGCTCGGTATTGGTAGTATATATGGTCTCAACATCGATCTTCTCTTCAAATGGGCTTGGAGATTTATGTGTAGTTCTTCTGAGCTGTGGGTTAAGGTCATCAAGAATATCTATGGGGATCGTGGTGGCATTTCTGATGGTTTATATCCTCGAAACCGATCGACTTGGGGTGGTATTCTTTCTGCCATTCGCAAGCTCAACCAGAAAGGTATTGATCTTTTCTCTTTATGTACTCGTAAGCTAGGAGACGGTAAGAAGTGCAGGTTCTGGGAGGATGTATGGATTGGTTTGTCTCCTCTTAAAAGTACTTTCCCGCGTGTTTATTATTTGGACGTGGATAGAAGCTGCATGGTTGCTGATCGTTTCTCGAATAATGGTTGGGCGCCTTTGCTAAGACGGTAGCCTAGAGGTGGTGTCGAGGATTCGTAATTTAATGACCTTCGGGCTCTGCTTCAAAATGTTGTCTTATCAGATTCACATGATTCTTGGACTTGGTCCTTAAATGCTTCAAAAGGGTTCTCGGTCGCGTCTGTGCGTTCTCTTGTGGATTCGAATCTTTTGGACTCTTCTCCTACAGCTACGAGATGGAATAAACTTATGCCCATCAAAATCAATGTTTTCATTTGGAGGTTAGCTCTAAATAAACTTCCCACGAGGGTTAACTTGGATAGGAGGGGCATTGACTTGGACTCGACTCTTTGCCCTTTATGTTTGGAAGATGTAGAAACTGTCAATCACATTTTTTTCTCTTGTGAATTGGCATCTATCCTGTGGGGCAAGTTCGCTTCTTGGTGGGAGATTGATCTTCCAGTTTGCTCTTCTATTGACGATTGGTACGGGTGGATTGACTCTTTACACATCTCGCGGGGGGCTAAGGCTGTAATCGAAGCAGTGGGAGGTACGATTTTATGGTGCATTTGGAAGTTTAGGAATGATCTTCTCTTTTCGCATACTCCGATGAAGAAGTCTTGTGTATGGGACTTGATCCTTTCGTTCTCTTATCTTTGGATTTCTTCTCGAAATCATAATTGTAAGTTTAGGTGGGATTGTTGGCTGCGTAAACCTTTAGATTTTTTTTCTCCCTTGTAATGTTTTTCTAGCTTTTAGCTAGCCTTAATAAAATTGCCGTTAAAAAAAAACTAGTATAAGAAAAGATAAAGGTTGTACTTATATCTAACTTTACAAGAAATATTTTCCCAATGAGATTTGCTTTGACTTAAAACAAATCTTTTCCCGCCTAATGTAACCCTTCAGGATGACTGAAGTATCTTCCGTATCCTAGAGGAGATCAACATCCTTCAGTTTGGTATTGTCAAGCCAAACTGAACTGAAAGCTCTTCTTCACGACTTGTTCTTCAGCAACTAGACCGCCTAGTCACTGAAGCAAAGACTTCTTGTCTTGTAATTTCTCTGGAAGAGGAAGGCTGGACTTTCTTCAGCAAAACATTCTTTAGTAGGAATCTTTTTTCCTCTAGTCATGCTTCAGTTGAGCCACCTTTCTGCTGAGCATGAAACATTTAGGGGATTTTATATTCAAATCTCAGAGTTACTTCAGTGTCAGTAAATACCGACCCAACAGCTCCCCAAATGCACTATTCATAATGGTTGCAAAGGATTCTATACTTTGATTCAACGATGGCCTTAGAAATCCTGCTACCGTCTTCTTAATCGCCCTAGATAATAAAAGCCATAAACCAACATCATCGATTTATGAATTAGGGTTTATGAGTTTTCAATTGGGGGTTTTGATCTAAAAGTGTGTGTGTGAGTAAGTGTTTGTTATAGAGAACAACAGAGGGAGTATGACTGCAATAAAAGTTAACTTTGCTACAAAAAATAATGGAAAAGACGAGCATGCTTTTGCCAAAAAAAAAAGATAACAACCAAAAGTTAACAGAAGGAACGACGAGGGAGGTTGCTTGCTACTTATGCTCGTCGTTGGGGAGGCCGCATGCACTTTATCATCGTTAGGGAGAAAACATCCAATTTTGAAATACCCCAAGGAACATATTTGCATTTTACTCTTTTTTTAATTTTACGGGATCCATATTGCATATTCGGTATTAAGCATTTATATAAAATAAAAAAAGTTATGTGAATTCGGGTCTTGCAAGTCAATACGAACTTAATCAAATTCAAATTCGGTTTGATTTAGTTCGGATTCACTATTGCTCTTTTGGGTCAACATAAACCGAACCGGATTAGGTCTCCAGTTGGTTTGATCTAGTTCGATTCAAGTTGCGGTTATACCTCAAAAGAAAATCAACTCGAACCGAATAAATCGATAAACCCGACAACCAAACTAATATGAACACCAAACAAATATGAACACCAAAAAAGACCGACTAATCTGCTGGCTTGAGCCCCACCGTCATTAGTTTAAATTCAGCATAGCTAAAAGTCAGTTTTCGTGTTTAGTTATGAAGTCATAATAACCCAAACCAACTGGTGTTCAGCTTCCGTATAAACTTTTTGTACAAAAGCTAATACTAACATTTGAGATTGTTTGTTGGAAGCATTAGCAACACAACAGATGTTTTGCTGTAATTACATGAAAAGTTTTAGGGTCGTCATTTTGTTACAACCGAACTGATGGGTCCTTGGGTATTCGAATCGTTAGTAGAATGCCAAACTAGCCTATTTTAACTGGTAATAAAGATGTGGCTCTCTTGGATCATATTAGGTTCTTACTTCTGGAATGGCCTTATATATTAGGAAACATAAAATCAACTAGGTATATGAAATCCTTGAGCTCATAAGCTCTCCAGATGTTCATCAAATTCAATATAGCTTTTTGAGTTGTCCGATCAACCTGACATTTTCAGCTGTTGCCTGTTCTTTCAAGAGTAGATATCCACTCACAGTTGCTGAGTACACCTCATCAGCTTCAAATTCGAGTACCCCGCCAATCCTATCCTTGTGAAACACTTGAAGATCCCCTCCCCAACATACAAAACCCTCTTGATTGTTGTTTCAAGGATTATTGGGGCTGTTGTGCTCAGCTTTTGCATGAATAGCATTCTTTGGATCGAAGGATGGCGCCAGGACAGAATTTGGAGACCCGAGCGATAACTAAAATGAGGCCCCATGAAAAAAAATAAAACTCAAGAGCGCATAAAAGGTGTTCATTAATAACAATTATTAACGATTTCTGAGACACCTTAATGACATTCTATTTATTGTGACAAGATGAGTTGTAGTTAACTTCATGAAATTTAAAAGCAGCAGTCACATTTATAGCACCAATACACAAACATAGCTATAAACGTTTAAATTATGAGGCCCCATGTTGGTGGCCTGTGCAGCCGCCCACTTGTACAAGGTAATCTCCACCTCTAGGTGGTGTTGCATAAGGCTTGGATGTTTCCATTCATCTACCGCGGGTGGTCCTGTTGTTCTGTGCACGGTCGGAGTGATGCCGTGAGCTAGATGCACCTTGGGGTGCTCGGTATCTCGTTTTGACAATGTCTGCAAAATAAACAAAATACGGAGCTTACTTCACATTTCCATACTCCTTATAACATTCACATTGATAGAAATTTTGCAATTACATTAGGCTGTCAAACATCCTACAGTATGAGAAATTGCTGATATTTGTAGTGTGTGGACAAGATCCACACAACAGATAAAAAAATAGACATCGCTTGATGCTTATTTTACATACTTTTCCATCTCCACATAATGACAGTATAAAACATGGTGGTCTACATGTGCCTGGTAGGTTGATGCAAATTATGGGTAGCTATTGACAAATTTGGGAAATGATTATACTTTGCAACCCCTTCTCTTGTTTCGTCTTACTGGGTTGCTTTTTCATGTCCTCGACTAGCAGGTTTCTCAAACTCAGATTGCAACGATTATTTTTTAGAACGGCAATTTTTACAACTCACACCAACTATCTCGCAATTACTATCTCAAATTGCAACGATTTGACTTTGCAATGTTCATTACACCTAATGATACACGCGTTTACATTTAAAATGGTAGCCATATAAATGTTCTTCCTTTTTAACTAAACCCTTACGATATCTATTTAATTAATGAAACTCTTACTTCGGAGGTGTTCGGAATTGCTTATTTGAAATAGATTATTCGTGTACACATCGCATAATCAGCTTATAACAAAACGTGATTATGAAATATGGTGTCTGGATTTAATTATGTTGTTTCATAACGTATTAATCAGCCTTTTAAGTGTTTGTCACATTTGATTAATAATTATTGTTGAAATAAGTCAAATGACCAAAAAGAGACATTCTTTTATATTATCAAATCCAAAAAAATTTAACATCAAAAATCGTCCTAATTTTGGCTACTTTAACTGTTTATTGATGTTTAAACGTGTAAAGAACGCTGATATTTCTAAGTCCACATTTACATGTTATAATCTACTAGATGCATACCCGCGCATAGCTGCTAAAATTACCTAGCGGCAAATGCTAATTGTCCAAGTGGGCGAACCGGTAACTTGGTGACCTAATCGGGTTAACTCGGTGGTAGACAGTGACTCGACCGGGTTAACCCGGTGGCCAAATCAGTGACCCAGTTACTCGACCTGGTTGACCTAGTTGTCAAACCCGTGCACCGGTGACTCGAATGGTCAAACCTGTGCACCGGTGACTCGACCAGGTTGACCTAGTGGTCAAACTCGTGCACCAGTGACTCGACCGGTTTGGCTCAGTGGTCGAATCAGTGACCCGGTGACTCGACCGGTTAACCCTGTGGTCGATCCCGTGACCCAGTAACACGACCGTTTTGACTCGGTGGTCGGTCCCATGACCGGATAACTCGATCGGGTTGAGCCGGTGGTCAACCCGTGACCTGGTGACTCGATCGAGTTGACCCGGTGGTCGATGTCGTGACCCGGTGACTCGACCGGGTTGACCTAGTGGTCAAACCCGTGACCTAATAATATTGTGTGAAAAAATCAATGTTGACATGTATATATGGAAAGGTTGAAAATTTTCAACTTCTCGACATTTGAGATGCACCCTTTATATACTACAGTAGAGAGTAGAGATAGAGAAAGAGATAAGAGATAACATTGTAATAGACATTCTTTAACTCAAAAGGTTTGTTTCGTTATCTTTAATGGGCTAGACCAATGGGCTTTTGTTTAGGGTTTCTTTTATCCCCTTCACGGTTTACTGTGTTCATTTTCCACAAGTATCCAGAGGCAAAGTTGTATGAGGAAAAGAACAGAGAAAACCAAAGCAAGTTGTATGAAGAAAAGCAGGGTATTTTGGTAATCAAGCCCATGGCAACAAATTTGCTTTTGAAAAAGTAAGTCACCATCTGCTTATCCAAAATTGAGTTTTGAGGACCTTCAATCGCAGAAAAGCACTTTTCTACTTATTTTGCCAAACACTAAAAACTAGATAACTGCATTTTTAAATCGCAATAATCAGAAACACCCCCTTAACCTGTTGACTATAACACCAATAATCACATGATGTATCATTAATACAAATATAACAAAAGTTTCTGATCGCACAAAATGACCATGATAAACTTTTCGTAACGGGTTCCACCTTCAAAATACTTTGATAAGAAGACATCTTGATATTATTTAAGGTATTTCAAATATTTCTGTGACATGAATAATCAGTAGAGAGAAGAAATGCCAATAGTCTGGAGAGATGTGAATATGTGCCCAGATAACCTAACAAGATAAGTTATTTTTCTACATTCTCTAGTGACATAATATCAAATGTTCATAATAACAATGTGATATCATCTGAAAATCATTGGTCCAAAAGTAGCACAACCAAGTTACCTAGTTTTAAGGTATGCTTTGTCATTGTAGCCTATACTAAATGGTTACAGAAGTATGTGTATTTTGAAGGAAGAGTGGCATAATTAACCACCAAAACTAAAATATATACCATAACTAAAAGTTTACTCGAATAAATTTTCAAAAAGAAGAAAATAACAATGTGTAACTTTGAATATGTTCCAACATACCTCTGATTGCTTTGTATCCCTAACATCACAACCATGCAACACAACTGAATCCAACTCTAAAGACCCCTCCTCAAGAACATCATGAAATATACCAACTTCCCTCGCACAGACTGGGCTGACGGATTGCTTCACCCACGTGTTCAACAACTGGTTCCATAACAACATCAACGCCTGCAGCATTTCAGGACCCAGATCCTAAAATGTGCAGACAACCATATAAACACGCTGCAACATGTCAACTAGATGAACCTATACATTTTGACAGAGCGCAGTCATCACTGCTATTTGGGATATCTTCACCCCCCAGATAAATAGGCTGGCCCATTGTGTCATCCACCTATCTAAGAAATGGTTCCACAACATCAACCCCTGTGATATATCATCACCCGAAAATCAAAATGTGTTGAAACACATACAAACTACTTATATAAGTCATGTACATGACACCATACCTTTTGAAAGAGCACGCTGATCCCTGCTATTTGCTATAAGTTCATGATGGGTATAAACCATAAAGATAAAATGTGTGTACAACTACAACAACAACGATATCCAATCCACCAGGAGAAAGATAAAAGTGTGCATAAACAATAAAAAAAAATCTACATGTCAAGTACATGACGCCATACGTTTGGACACAGCACACTCGTCCCTGCTATTTTGAACATGTTCAGTTCCCTTATAAGGTATAGGCTGACGCATTGTGTCATCCATGAGTTCAACAAATTGTTCCACAACAGCATCAACACCTACAAAATATAAGACGGGGCATTGAAAAATTCAGAACACCATACAAATAATCCACCACTTGTCAAGTATGACACCATACAATTTGACAGAGCACACCAATTACTGGAATTGGGATATGTTCACCATGAATCTATTCACTTCTGTAATAGGCTGACCTACTTCGTTATCCATGTGACAATAAATGGTTCCACAACAGCATAAATTTCAAGACCAGATATTAAATTGTGCAGGAAAAAACATAAACATAATCTGCAGCCTGTCAAGAATATGAAACTACAAAGCATACTGAAGACTGTTATTCGGAATATGCTCACCATGAATATGTTCACTTCCCTCACAGAAAATAGGCTGACCCATTGTGTTATCCACATGTTCTACAAATGTTTCCACAACATCGTCAACGCCTAAGCAGTATAAGATTCGAATATCAAAATATGCAGAAAAACATAAAACCTAATCTACACGTCAAATACATGAGACCATACGTTTTGAGAGAGCAAACTGATCAGTGCTATTTGGAATACGTTCACTTCCCTCGCAGAGAAGAGGCTGGCCCATTGGGTTATCCACGTGTTCAACAAATGGTTGCACATCAACGTCAACACCTGCAAAGTATCAAGACCAAAATATCAGAAGATGGAGAAGAATATGAAACCAAACTAAATGGCGAGTACTTGAAAACCGTACGTTTTAAGAGATCACACTGATCACTGCTTTTGGGAACTGTAAGATTATGGTTCACCACCGATGTAGGGTCGTCCCTTTTCTTTCGGAAAATACCCCAAAGATAGTACTTCCCTTCAAATTCTACAAAACACATATTACGAAGTCTGGTAAACAAAAAAAAATGAACATTATTTGAAGTTGATTATATTCAAGGACTCACTATGGAAACAATGTGGCAAAACCATAGAAGTGAAAATCAATAGCTCCGCATTTTTGGTAGGGGCTCTCATTGCAAGCTCTTTATCCATCATGTCTTGCACAAAGTGATCAAATGTCTTTCCATTTCTAGATCCAAACACATAGTTAAAAAAATCAAATTCAGAAATTACAAACAAGAAATTTAATCTGAGGGTAGAATAGAAAGAATTATGGGGCCATTACACTGGATCTCCTGGGAAAAAGTAAAGGGCTATACTACCATCAGATGGCTCACCCTCCGGAAACTTTGGCCACAAAACCATCTTAGGGTGCATTTCTAGGTGAAGCAATGGTGGCATCATATTTGCTTCTTGAAAGACCTCATGACAGGCTTTGGTCGATAAATGGGCAACAATCCTTCCCAAAGTATCATACTTTGTGCCAATCATGGTGAAGCTCCCCCTGACCAATATTGAGAGAATAAAATAAGCTGCATTATAAGAATATATCATGTATATGTCTAAGAGTAATGAATTAGGTATAACATGGATCTTTGTTCTATCACTATATACAAATCAAGTTCTGAGAAATTTTTTATTGTTTAAAATTAGCTTGTTTAAATTAGCATGTTCTTCAGATATAATAAACTGAACTGGAACTACACAAATACTTACTAGAATTGGAAATGTGAGAATACAAACATTTTAAAATCTGCCATTTCAAATGAAATTCTAAAAAATCAGTGTTTGTTGTTAAGGCATCCTTATTAACTATTAAAACTTGCATGAGGCAAACAGAACCTGACAACAAAATACACCAAACAGGGCCCAAGCAAATGTTCGATTGAACACTGATGAATAATGCTTGCATAGCCCAGCCAAGTTGTCAAATGGTTTCTCCAAGGCCACCAAGAGAGTGAAAGAGCATTACAGGCCACCCAAGAATCAATTTACTTTCGTGTGCCAGTTCCGGCAAAAACTTGTTAATAAGCTATTGCCACATCTAACCTTGTAATATGACAACAAATGCTCAAGTTCACTCAAAAATACGAACTTTTGATGGGTTTCCAAATAGATATTGCAAGTATATTCAGGAGGATTTTTGCCATTTTGCAGCACTACATATCACATAATACTTGAAGCTATGGGCATTTTTGTCATTATACGTTTTTGAGGGAAATATTTGATTGGAGCGATATAAATTAAGCTAAACTAATATATGGATGCATGTAATGCTGTTGTCATATTTCATGTGGCCTTTGCTTAATCTTCTAGATACTTGGGGCATAGATGTGATATTTTAAATACTCGTGGCCTATTTATACATTATCTCCAAAAATAGGAGTCGTAAATAAGCATGCAAATGAAGATACTTTCAAAATCCTTACCTCCATACTGTATAAGAGTATGGTTGTGCATGTATATAATAGTTGTCTTGTATGTCATTTACAATATCTGCTGATTTATTAACATCAGTGCGCGTTCCCTCTCGGCATTCATGGTCAGTATTTTTTCCCGACTCTTCTTCCATAAATGAGGGGTCAGAAATCAACTCTGTGTGCTTCATTTTACTTGGTGTACAACTGATTGGAAGGTCCACCTTTGTACGAGATTCTTGAATTCCATTTGCTAGATCATTGTGAAGCTTATGTTCCTTTTTCTTAGCAGCCAAGCGAGCTGCAGTCTTCTTCCTTTTTGTAAATGCTTTCTTTCGTTTATTATGAGCATGCTCTTTGTTATGTCTCTGACTAGCTACCTCTTGTGTCACGGCTATTAAAGACACAATGTCCCTTTCCTTCTTATGTTTCTTATTCATATGGTCAACTTTTACATGTATTGCATTTGCAGCTTCCTCTTGTTTGGATTGTGAAGATTTAACTTGACAGTGTTCACAACACCATACGACACGCTCGTAGAATGTCTTTGGCATTGCATCTAAGCAGTATCTGAAGAACGAAAACCGTAAAATAGCGTTAGAGCTATGTGGATCTCTTCCTTTTTAATAATACCCCAACGATAATTACACAATATAGTGTTTGAAACTTTAGCAAGACATTTAGATTGCACATATAATCACTATGGAAAAGTTTTTGTCATGGTCTGCAAGTACTATGACATGAACAAGGCAGGATATTGAGAAAGGTTTTCAGCTATACATAGAGTACTTATTTCCCCCTGTCCGAAATGACCAATGTGAATATGCTATAGAGTAAATTTCCATCATCCCAAAAACACATGGATATAGTGAAAAGTAAAGTTACTTGTTACATTTTTTCGTGGCAACAAGAACAACATTCATTAGTAAACTAATAACTTAAAAAAGATGTTGATAAAAAAGAAAATAAAAACAAGGATGCATACCTATGAATGGCAACGTCCAGGCATTTAACACAGTAAACAAAAGCATTGGTGAATCCTTCATCGCCACACGTCCCACATACAAGACCCTGGAACAACTAATAAACATATGATAAATATAGTTAGCAAAACGAAGGACAGTAAACAAAAGCATAGGTGAATCCTTGTGGTTTGATAATTATCCGGATTAAATTTGACCAAAGTAATGTAAACGGGGATTCAATAAATATGTTAAAAGACTCGAAAGCTATCTGAAAGAGTCTCAAAAACGCACATAAAAAACAACCTAAGAATCCATGATAAAAAGAAAATGTATTGGGTTGGGGGAATTAAAATAAAAAGATGCAATTGAGGATGAATAAAAAGATAATTTACCTCATCATCGTCCTGGAGCTGGTGGTGAGTAATTGAGCCCATAATTAATTAATTAATTTGTTGTTGAAGATGGGAAATTAGTGATTATCGCTTTCTTCCACACAACCCAAGGATGATGAAGAACTAATAAAAAGTAGTAATACCTAACACCAAACACACAAGAAGAAGAAGAAGATATCGAGAGAGCTTTTCTTTCTTTGGGTTTTGTAAGTATTAATTTAAGACCGTCACGTGTCCCCTACTTTTCAGTTTCAATATACAATATATATATTTCTCAGCAGAAGGGGGTGTTTGTTTAAGTTGTTTTTTTTTTTTTTTTTTTGGTAAAGAAAAAAAAAACAAATTACCTAGCTAGCTAGCGGGCAAATAGGCCGCCGCTTCCTAAGAGGCTTGGGTTGGGTCGTTGGATTTGGATTGCTGGTTGCTTAACCAAAACTTATATCATCATCTCTGTTTATATTTTCTTCAGCCAAAGTTTTGTCTTCCGGCGAACGTCACGTGACTGACTGACATCAAACAAAGAAAGAAAGGTGTGTTCTTTATTTTCTTATTACTTTTATCTAACACATCTTTATATTCCTTGGCTTCTCAATTTCTTTTAAATTCATGTTTCTCATTCTAACTTTTTATTAAAATTAACCCCTATTTATGGCATTCCCAAATACTCTCTAGGGATTGCTCAACTGTTAGTCGCGTTACTTTTGGAGATCCTTCTTATGCTCAACTACTGATTAGTTGTAAACTGTATACCTTTAAGACTAGTAAACCTAATTTCCAAGATTCAAGTCTTGTTTTATATGCCATTAAGCTGATGTTCTGATTTCAGAGTTACATATTATGCAGGAGCTTATTTGTTAGTTCGGTAATACTTAGCACAGTCAATAGAAAATTTGAAATCCAGTAAAATAAGAGGGCAGGTTTTTCAGGGGTTATTTATATAGAAAAGTAAACCAAGTCTCTAAATTCTAATTGCTGGTAACAATCTTTCTTTTGCCCCTAAAATGCTTTAAATTATAAATTTTCTGATAAAAACCATCAACAACTGTCATTTATGGTAATGTGGCAGATAACATGTAGGTACCTCTGACCATGTTGACTTTATAACACGACACTAACGTGGAGAAGGAAACCGACTGCCTCCTATCAAGAATGACGATTAGTATCTTGAGTAGCCTTTTATATCGAAATTGATTTTCTTAAAATATGTATCTGACGTAAGCCCTTTATAGCTATTTATGCAACTAACCCGTTATTTAGTCATCGATTCCACAATAAGCTATAGTACTTCATTTTGTTATTTCTTGTGGTTGTTACTTTTTATCACCAATCTTTTTTGTTTCATTTTTTCCATCTACTTTGCAGATTTTTCACAAAACATGCCCCCCAAAATTGCACAAATCCGACTTGTTAGTTCACATCCTCAAGTTTATGAACCATGTGATGATTCATTTGCTTTGGTTGATGCATTGTTGGCGGACAGGGCAAAGTTATTAGAACACCACCCATCAATTTGTATGGAAATTGGCAGTGGTAGTGGTTATGTCATTACTAGTCTTGCTCTTATACTACAAGAGGTGAAAAGTGCCCATTATTTTGCTACGGACATCAATCCTCACGCCATTAGAGTGACTCACGAGACCCTACAAGCTCATGGAGTTCATGCAGAGTTATTAAACACTAACATTGCAGCAGGGCTCGAGAGGAGATTATCAGGATTGGTGGATGTGATGGTGGTGAACCCTCCATATGTGCCCACACCTGAGGAAGAAGTAGGTAGTGTCGGGATTACTTCTTCTTGGGCTGGTGGTGAAAATGGGAGGAGTGTTATTGATAAGATTTTACCTATTGCAGACAACCTTCTATCGGAAAAGGGATGGTTGTATATGCTATTTCTTGCAGCTAATGATCCGTTGCAAATATGTCTTCAAATGAGAGATAAAGGTTTTGCTTCTAAAATTGTAGTCCAGAGATCAACAGAAGAAGAAAGTCTCCATGTAATCAAATTTTGGCGTGATCCTGATATTCGATTGGAAGGAAATGAGGCAGGGTTGATAGCTAAAACAGGTTCTCCGAGGGGCTTGGAGTTTCTGCGATCACAACTTTCTCGATTGTCATTTAAAAGACAAGGCAATAGCACCCCCTAATGATTCTGAATCGGTAAAACATTGATTTATATACTTTGACGCAATGATATATTGATATCTTGTTGTATTACGATCTTCTTAGTGGCAATACTAGATTATGCTTATGCATATAAACTATGGTATCATAGGCTCAATGCTTAAACCATAAACTCAGCACTCGAGCTTCTAAGAGGTAGCAGCAACCACTTAATTGCTTTAACCATGGGTGCACTACACACATAACATGTATTGCCGTTGCCCCCTTGATTTCATATTTTTCGTTATGTTGGACATTTTCTTGGTATTGCTATTTCATGTTACTTCATAAACTATATGTTGCATAAGCACATAAACCCTTGTAGTTGGTGCACTTTGTTCTATTAAAGCAAGCCAAGAGTACACGTAAGTCACATATCATGCAACACTTTTTTATGTGATGAGCCAGATACCATGTTGTTTAACATAACAGGTATGCTACGTCTACAATGATACTGATGTGGCAGGCTTTTGTGATGATTAATGTGTTTTTTTCATTTGTCTCCCCTCTCTTTTGTCTTCATCGAGTTATTGTCAAAGTAAAGATGAAATAGTTTCCCCCTCTGGTTTTCAAGGTCAACTTTACGTCTAGGCAGCAGTTACACTATCACTTGAACTTTACAGAATATTAAGGGTAAAAGCCATAAAATACCATCTAACTTATCAAATTGTACCGACTTTAAACACCTACAATTTTTTCGCTATACAATACCTACGAACTTTCAAAATTGAATCGTCTTTACCAACTTGGTAACCTTTTACCGACACGCTGGCACGGTCATTTCCACGTATTTAATATTTAAACTTATACTTGTTACACGTATGATTTCCACTTTAAATTGTTTTCATTTACATCCGTTGACTTATAAGCTAAATAATTTACATCCCCTCATTTACATCCATTCCTCATCGCCATTTTCCTTCACTCATTTACATCCTTCACTCATTTACATCCTAACTGATCCATCTCTCTCTATTGATGCTCAGTTGTTACAATCATTAAACACCAATGGCAAAAGGTAATAATCCATCTATCTCTATTGATTGTTAAATCTGTTCGTTTTTTTAACCTAATTGATTAATTGACTACAATTAAAAAAAAACTATGATTTTGGTTCTATCTTTGCCTTTAATAAACTGTATTTGAAAAACCCCTTTTTTCGTAAACCCTAATTTTTTTCAATTTTGTGTTTTTAATAAATAAACATTAATTTGTTGCAATTGATATTAAACCCCCCAATTTATAGTCAATTTAATCAGTTTTATAAGCTTAATTGAAAAAAAAAACCCTAACTTGAAAAAACCCTAATTTTTCAAGTTAGGTTTTTTTTTCAATTAAGCTTATTAAATGTCAATTGAGGTTGAAACCCCCAATTTTCAGAGAACGAAATCAAAATTTTAACCTTAATTTGAAAAACCCCATTCCTCAAAATTTACATAGTTGGCGAGTCTAGCGATGAGTATTATACTAGTGACGAAGAACAAGACTTTGAAAATGTAGATTTTCAAACAGAGGGTGATGAGTCTGTTGTTATAAAGAATATCAGTACACAAGACCCATTCCTCAATAAGCTTTGCAGTTCTAGGGTTTTGTTTAGAGGTAGTTCTGAATTTCGATTGCCAGAATTACATGAAACACCACAGATAGACCCTGATGACAGTAGTATAGATCCTTCTTTAAAGGTGAAAAAGGGTGTTGTTTATCCTGCATTTGACCCTGACATTCCATGGGATAAGATGGAACCAATACTAGGAATGAGGTATGAAAACCCACATCAGTTAAAATTGGCCTTAGCTAACTATGGTGTTGCCCATGGTTATCAGTTATGGTATATGAAGAGTGATTGGAAGGAATTACTTGTATATTGTGGTAGAAATGTGGAACAGGGTAGATGTGCTGGGAAAAAGGGTAACATAGACAGGATTACGCCCAATAAGGTTAGGGTAAGTGTTTCTAAGAGAAAGGGTGTGGGTAAAAAAGGTGTAAGTATTAAAAAGGGTAAGGGTAAGTGTAAGAAGGCTGCGCCTACTTCTGGGGAAGGTACATCAGCCCCATCAGCCCCATCAGCCCCATCAGCCCCATCAGCCCCATCAGCCCCATCACCCGGTAAATGGACTAAGAAACAAATTCAAAGGGAAAAAATTGTTGTACCTTGCCCCTTTAGGTTGTATGCTTCTTGGATGAAAACAGAGCATTCATTTCAAATCAAATCTTTGAAAACTGAACATAAATGTTGTAGGAATTACAACATGGGATCCTTAGTGACATTTAAATGGATAGCCCTTCATTTTTCTAAGGATATCATTGCTGATCCTTTCATGCCTTTAAGAAAAATGAAAGAAATCATTAGGCAGAGGTTCATGATACATGTAAGTATTGGACAATGCAAGAGGGCTAGACAGTTGGCTTTATTTGATCACGAGGGTGGGCTAATAGAGCATTATGGGAGGCTCTATCAATACAGAGACGTACTTTTAGAATCAAATCCTGGGTCCACATGTCGACTAGATGTTGATGTATCACTTAATGGCAAGCATACATTCAAAAGGATTTATATCTGTTTCAAGGGGGTCAAAGATGGGTGGTTAGCTGGTTGTCGGAAGGTAATTGGACTCGATGGTTGTTTTTTAAAGCATACATGCAGGGGGGAACTACTTACAGCCATGGGAAGGGATGCAAATAACCAAATGTATCCCATTGCATGGGCTGTAGTTAGGGTTGAAAATACTGAAAACTGGGGTTGGTTTATACATCTGCTAGCTGATGATTTGAATCTGCATGAAGGAAACGGATTAACAATCATATCAGATTCCCATAAGGTAACACAAATATTACCTTTGCTTTATTATAAATAAATAAATTTGTTATATATGTCTATATGTTTCTGATACAAACCTTTTGTATATTATGACATAGGGTTTACTTGATGCTGTACATGGTCGTTTACCTCAAGCAGAACACAGAAAATGTACAAGGCATGTCTACGCTAACTTCAAGAAGAAATACAGTGGTTTGCAATTCCAGAGGCTTTTTTGGGCTGCAGCATCTTGTACTCTGGAGCAGCAGTTTGAGCAGATCATGGAACAGATCAGGTTACTCGACCAAGAAGCATACGATTATTTGGTTCGAAGAAATCCAAACTCATGGTCAAGGGCTTTCTTTGAGATGGACAGGAGATGTGCAGCATTCGAGAACGGCATATCAGAAAGCTTCAACAGAGCTATCTTGGACGCAAGACAAAAACCAATCATAACCATGCTGGAAGAGATTAGGCTATACATTATGCAGAGATTGGTGGAAATGAACAAGATAGCTGTCAACTGTGAAGAAGGGTTCACACCTAGTATACTAAAGAGAATCGAGATTCTCAAAGAAAAACAGAGGTACTTATTCTAAAACCTTTAATTATTAATTGAATGTATTTAAAAATCTTAACATGTACACTTATCTAATTGCAGAGATTGGATTGTATTCCCAAGTGGTTTCCAAGAGCTAGAAGTTAGGAAATATGATCATAGCTATGGGGTGAATCTGCAAAACAAGGTATGCACTTGTAGAATGTGGGAACTTAGTGGGGTACCCTGTGTGCATGCTGTTGCTGCATACTTGCATGAAGGAAAAGACGTTGAACTAGGTATTAGCCATTGGTATAGTCAGGAGTTTTGGTTCAATGCTTACCAGTTCTCAATTAGACCCGTACCTGGGTCTAATTTGTGGAGGAGGAGTAATGAGATTCCACCATTACCACCACTCCTTAAGAGGATGCCTGGTAGACCACAAAAAGAAAGAATTAGGGCCCCTAATGAAAACAATGGAACACATATTAGTAGAGTGGGTAGAAGTATGACTTGTCAAAACTGTTGGAAAAAGGGTCATAATAAGGCTTCTTGTAAAGAGGAAGCACAACCTAAACCAACAGTTGAGAAGAAAAAACCAGGTAGAAAGCCAAAAGTGGTAGTTGGTCAGTATGCATCTAGTAGAGGTGGTAGATCTGGGGGTTCTACAACAGGATTTGGTGAAGTAGGTGAAGGAAGTGGTGTGAGGGGTGGTAGAGGTGGTGGTAGAGGTTCTGGCAGAGGAGTGGGAAGAGGTGGTGGTAGAGGTTCTGGTAATAGGGGTGAAGGAAGTGGTGGTGGTACAACTAAAAGGGGTGGTTCAAGTAAAAGAAGCTGTACAAAGGCTGGTTCAAGTAGGGGAGCTAAAACTGCTTCTTCAGATTTTAATTTAACTGCAGATCAGGTACGTCAAAGATCATGGTCTTTTTGACTTTTATTTGTTAACATTTTACACTTTATATGGTATAAAAGCAACCAAATATATGATATACAGGAATACCAAATGGATCTGGATGAACAAGCTTTTAGGGAGCATTTGCATGAAGAAGCGTTAAGACAAGAAAAAGTTAATGCAGAACAAGAAATATTAGATAAAGAGAGAAGGGAAGAACAAGAGTGGGAAGATAGAATGGATTACTACCATCCATCAAATTGGACAGATGAAATTGAAGAAAATCTTTCGTATAATCAGCAGTGTACTGAGGTGTTGATTCCACACCTTCATTCCCAACCTACCCAACAATCAGCTGTTCAAGGTGCTCTTGAAAACCAACAGGTGGATCAAGCATCAATAGTTGAGACAGAAAATATACCAACTGTGGAAACAAGTGTTGGCACAGCTGTTGAAGATCAAGTGGCAGATGATAGAGGGAAAGCTGTAATGACAGTGGAAGATCAACCTGCACCAAAAAGGAAGAGGGGAAGGCCTCCATCCCATGTAGATGGCATCAGGATATACTACAAGAACCGTGGAAGATCTGAAAGGATTGCCCAAATGAAGTTGAAGAAGGCTTATGAATTTGACAAGCATGGGACTGGAAGCACCCCAGAGAAAGCCTTTGATGTTTCTCCCTAGGTCTTTAAACAATTTCATGTCTGTAATGAATTATTAAATACTTGACTGTGCTTCGCTTTTAGTAATGGGTCAAAATGGTAGACAAGTGAATGTGGGTATTGCAGGTATTATGGGACCTGCAAATTTTGTAGTAATATTTTGTCTTGAACTATGTATTTGACTACCATGAAATGTGCAAAAGCAGCACTTGTTTATCTGTTGGTGCAAATTTATATGTGTTGATGCATTTGTTTATGTCTAGGTGCAAAGTTTAATGTCTTGGTGGTGTATTTGTTTATATCTTGGTGCAAAACACACATGGCAGGTGCATTTGTTTATGTCTTGTGCCTGTGAACACAAAGCTTGTTCTAACCAAGGCTGTTTAGCATACAAAAATCAAGGTTTAGACCACTCTTTTGTTCTCTTGTTTATGTCTTGGCTGTAAACCAAAGACAACTTTTACATTGTTACCATGTGATGAATGTTACAAATCAACATTTAAGGTTTAACATCATTCATTAGATCATTAAAACGATAACAAAACACAAAAGCTACTTCATTAAGGTTTCATACAATTCATACAACTTCATTAAGCTACTTCATTGTGGCTTTTACCCTTGATACAACTACTTAGTTCTACTTCATAACAAAACACAAAACGAATGCTAGCAAGATCATCACTGCCTTCTTCCAAAAGCTTGCATTCTTCTTGGTCTTGATCAACTCACCTTGTAACAAACGAAATTCTTCCTGCAAAACAACCAACTGTTCCAAGCTTCTTATCTCCCTATCAACTTCATCTCTTTGATTAGGATTGAGCTGGAAATGCATGTTGTACAACATCCCCTTGTACCAAGCATTATCCAATTCAATGTCATACCAATAGAACTCATGACACTTTCTAACACCAGTTTTCTGAAAATGAGTTGTATGATTATCATTAAAAAAAACTTATGAAACAATGAAAATTTAAATGTTAACATCATCTTATGTAATATTTACGTGTCATTATATCAATCTTACATATCTATTGGGGCAAACAAGAAATCTTCTTCCAGGATTGGTGGGTTTCCACGAAGTTAGTTGCATCAAGGGGAGATTGCACTCGCATTCATCCGGGATGTTTGATTCGTAATACCAATTAGCCATTTTTAGGTATTGGGAGGGAAGAAATTACGGTTTAAAGATAGATCGCCATTGTTAGGGTTTTTTTAGGTTTAATGAAGATGAACAATAATGAAAAGGGGGGGGGGGGGCGGGGTATATTGATTATTAGGTTTAAAGAAGTTGGACCGGGTATTACACAAACGGGTGGGGAAAAAGGTTTAGTAGACAAGCCACGGTGGATTTAAGTTTTTTTTTTTTTTTAAATATTTTTTAATGACGTGTAAATGTAACCGGTCATATTGGTCATATTGTTACAAAACAAACAAGTTCGTAGGTATTGTATAGCGAAAAAATTGTAGGTGTTTAAAGTCGGTACACTTTGGTAAGTAAGATGGTATTTTGTGGCTTTTACCCGAATATTAATGTTTACAAGTTGTAAATTACAACACTTGAGCAAATTTTTGATACAAGGTTAGATGGTCTAACTTCCAAGCTCGAGTCTATGTGTGGGCTGTTGAAGCAAATTTCTCCAGGTTGACCCGAACGACTTCCGGAGTCGCATGTCGTCTCCCTGAGCCTTGAAACTAGCTGTCAAACATCAAAGAACCCGTTAGAAGGGGCCCAGGCCGGAGCCCGGAAAACCACCCTCCGACGGTCAAGTCAGTGCCTTATATAATAGGTCTTATATGCATGCGTATGCTGTGTGGTATTATGTGGTCAAGTCAGTGCCTTATATAATAGGTCTTATATGCATGCGTATGCTGTGTGGTATTATGTGATGATGATGGTACCATCCTAGATGAGGATACATCAGAAGATGACATAGAGAGAGTAAATTGTAGAGAGAGTGTGTATGTAACCTGCTTTAGTGAGAGAGTGAGAGAGACATGGTTATTTATAGCCAATTCATTTGTGCAATACGAGTCGGATAATATGTTGCATGGATAATAACCTAATATGTTGCATGGATAATAACCTATGTATAATAACTTGTAGCCTCTTCTTATATTCCATTATGTGTAACGTCCATTGAATATTAACATGCTTGGGTAATAACTTGCAACACACCTTTATTATCCATTAACTTTATAGTATATGTACACGTCGGATAATAGCATCTTGGGTAGGCCCGATATTTATTGTTTCACTAGATGGATCGGGTTTATTAAACCACATACGTCAACATGCCCCCACTATAATATTATTGGCTAATGGCCAATGATGTTATACTTAAATAGTGCCCCGGAGGTTGCGACGAAAGACTAAAACCATCCTCCAAACCGCATACGTCAACATGTCCCCCAGTATAGTGTTATTGGTTAACGACCAATGATGATATACTTAAATAGTGCCTCGGGGGTCTCGAAGGGAGATCTAAACCTCCTTTAGTTACCTATCGAATCAGGTCTACACGACCATATACATCAACATGCCCCAAGTATAGTCTTATTGGCTAACGACCAATGATGCTATACTTAAATAGTGCCTCGGGGGTCTCGAAGGGAGATCTAAACCTCCTTTAGTTACCTATCGAATTTAGTTACCTATCGAATCAGGTCTACACGACCATATACATCAACATGCCCCAAGTATAGTGTTATTGGCTAACGGCCACTGATGCTATACTGAAATAGTGCGTCGAGGGTTTGTATGGAGGACTTAAACATTTGTACCTTCCGGATATCAGGCCATATAAGCCCACATGATTCCCCCACTATAGTAGTGTTGACTATCAGTCAATGATGCTATACTTAAATAGCGTACCTCAAGCATCAGACGAAGCACTTACATGTGATTCTTCGGTGGTACTCTTTGGCTTTGTTCCTCAAATTTATTATGTAACTGGTTGGTGTTATGGTTCGAGATTTCGGTAGGGAAGCATCGGTTCTGGACCGCCATTAATTTGTTTCTGAACTGCCTAAAAAGGCTTGTCCCATTTGTTATAGGAAAACATCGGCATGTAGCCACTTTTAATTCGTCTTCAGACGTCATAATTGTATATTGTTTCCGTTTGTAATGACATCGGTTCCGTTTCGCATGATTCTTGATTTTATTTGTATGCCCCGCTCCGGTGTTACCTGGAGTCATGACGTGCTCCTGCAATATTTATTAATTGGAAGACAACGGCACCATGCCATTTTTAATTTGTCTCCGGACTGCCCCTCGGGGCGTCCAACACAGTTAAGTGCTACCTTTAGAGAGATATCGGCACCAAGCCGCCTTTAATTTATCTTTGGGACTGCCCATAAGGTGCATCCAACACAGTTACGTGCTATATTTTGGGAGATATCGGCACCAAAACCGCCTTTGATTTATCTCTAGGACTGCCTATAAGGCGCGTCCAACACAGGTACTAAAATATGAGAAGACATGGTTACCGGGCACTTTTAATTTGTCTTTCAGACCGCTCATCGGGCGCGTCCCATATTTATATATGGGAAGACATCGGCACCGGGCCGCGTTTAATTTGTCTTCATGACTGCCCCTCGGGCGCATCCAACGCAGTTACGCGCTAAAATATGAGAAGACATCGGCACCGGGCCGCTTTTAATTTGTCTTATGGACCGCTCATCGGGCGCGTCCAACACAATTATATTGTTATTATATGGGAAGACATTGGCACCAGGCCGCTTTTAATTTGTCTTCAAGACTGCCCCTCGGGCGCGTCCAAAGCAATTATGCGCTAAAAATATGAGAAGACATCGGCACTGGGCCGCTTTTAATTTGTCTTTTGGACCGCTCATCGGGCGCGTCCAACACAATTATATTATTATAATATGGGAAGACATCGGCACCAAGCCGCTTTTAATTTGTCTTCAGAACTGCCCCTCGGGCACGTCCAACACAATTATATGTTATAATATGGGAAGAAATCAGCATCGAGCCGCTTTTAATTTTTCCTCCGGACTGCCCCTCGGGCGCGTCCAACGCTTAACGTGTTTTTGTTCATTATGTGAAAGATATCGGCACTGGACCGCTTTAATTTGTCTTCGGATTGCCCGTAAAGCGCGTCCAACGCAGTTATGCATTATAATGTGGGAAGACATTAGCACGAGGCTGCTTATACTTTGTCTTCCAGACTGCCCTTCGGGTGCGTCCTACGCAATTATGCGCTATAATATGGGAAGACATCGGCACCAGGCCGCTTTTACTTTGTCTTCCGGATTGTCCCTCGGACGCGTCCTACGCAATTTATGCACTATAATATGGGAAGACATCGGCACCAGGCCGCTTTTACTTTGTCTTCCGGACTGCCCCTCGGGCGCGTCCTTCGCAATTTATGCGCTATAATATGGGAAGACATCGGCACCAGGCCGCTTTTAATTTGTCTTCCGGACTGCCTGCAAGGCGCGTCCTACACTGTTACGTGCAATGCCCATCTCGGTTAAATAGACCGGAGGTTCTAAAATTATGCCACAAGATTATGCCTCAAGATTATGCCACAAGATTATGCCTCAAAATTATGTCACAAGATTATGCCTCAAAATTATGCCACAAGATTATGCCTCAAAGTTATGCCATAAGATTATGCCTCAACGAAAAATCGGATCACAGCCAATTATGACATTTGTGACAGTGGTACCACACCGTTATACTCCCCCAGTTTGACGATACTACATTTTATTAATATCGTTGAACTTATAAAATAGAAGTCCTTCTATCGACTTGATTATTATCAAAAGATAAAATAGTTGTATCAACTCATGTTGTTTGTTACGTTTTCCATACCAAAAGCATATTGGTAATCCGCCATGCTTGTATCCAAGCTCACCACCAATCACGTGATACTAATGTGAGCATCAAAGAATCATTAAATAAAAGTATGACCATAATACATCTCAGTTGGTTTACCCTTCCATGGTTGGTGTTGTTGATTCAATGATTTTTTTTACGTGATTATGCAATATTCAAGCTATGTGTGTCCAACACATCATTGTCTTACATGCATATATATTACTATATGTTTTTCTTTTAGAGAACAAACATACGCAACTGTAAAAATTATACGTTCATGTATAAATGTGTACCTAATCAAATTAATACTCCTATTTTCCTCAAAAGTGCATGATGTAATTTCAAGATTTATTTTTAGGGCCTCGAAGATACAAATTAACCTCAAGCCCGAGGAAGAGAGATACCCACAAAGCCGCAATAATAAGAAGTAATTGTATAGGATTGTACTTTGGGCATAAATACGTAGTATAGCTTTTTGAGTTGGTCAACCGATTTATACTTAGTCACATGCATGTATATTACCGAATATTTCTTGACGTGTACAGGCGTCCGCTGTCACGGAGTCCAAAAAATAAAAATATTTTTTATTAGTTGTACTATAGCCAAATCCAGTATTCAACGCACTACCAACTTGACTCCTCCTTGAAAGTCCCTAAACTATGCTTGAAACAATAAACTTAACTAATCAACACACTTAATTACTTTTCAAACGTAATACTTATTATTGTATAATAAAGAATTACAAGTGTTATGGATAACACCGTTTGATGACAATGTGTTGTGCACACTTTGAACAAACTAAAACCTAACTTAAGAACACAGTCGCAGCTGTTTGGTTCTATAAGTTCTAACAGTTAATGTGTGAATTCTATCAAAGTGTTGAACATTAACGCTAGGCTACATAACCTATTTATAGTGGTACGAGGTTGACTCCAAGTACTGGTTGATGGTGACTACACTAGACAGACACTTGTCATACCTCTGTTACAAGATGCTCTTCTATTCTTGGTAGTCTGCCACAATACTTTAGGGAAACAGAGCTGACACAGTTTCCCTTTTCTTCATAGTCTCGTACACACTAAGGTATGTCCAAAGTGTGCTGAGTGTTAACAGGTTATTGCCACCCCTGTTAACCCTCAACCCCTCAGAGTCCCTGATACATCTTGGCTGTTATCCATCACAGCCAATGAGTATGTCTTCAAGTAATCTTCGACTTCCTTGACAATGTCTCTGACATGGACTCCTCTGAGATTGCTCACAGAGACTTAGATCTGTGTGAGTCTTGCGATACTTGCCTGCCTCCTAGGCACAGGCAAGTTATTATCTAACAGCTTGATTTGTGTTTAAATCTATGATACAGGGAGTCTAATAAACTTAGATTCCTAACACTCCTTTTCTTTTCTTTCTTTTTTATTTTTTATCACCAGTTAAATAATGTTTTTTGAACTAAAATGGATGCTATCTACGTGATCACTTATCAGAAGCATCAAATGGATAGCGATAGAAGTAACATCTCTTGCTACTGGTTTTTAATAAAGTGATAGGAGTAAAGATATAAACTCGATGACTTACTACATCATAGCCGGAGGCGTGGATTGTGTAAAACCATGCTGGTAGTTTCAAAGCCATGTGTTTACCTCGGCAACACCCTTATAATCATATCGAGAGGAGCATTAGTCCAGATTTTAGCACACAAACTGTCTCCTTTTCTTTTCGAGTCCAACAGATGAAACCGTCACCAGTATATCCAAAGGACTTGGACTGGCGCCGAGAGTAGCGATACCGGACATCATGTAACCGGACAACACACACCGGATCCAGAGTTCCACCAAAAAGAGTGCCTGAACCTCTACCGGAGAACCACATCTCGAATAACACTTGACCTCCTTTAACTAGAGAATCATAAACCGGAGTACACATACTGGAGGACTACTGGAGAACATCTTCTCTGCTAGCACCTACCTACTTCCCGATAGAAGCCATACCAAAGCAATGCATCAAATACCCTCATATCACCGAGGCAATTATTCTGGAAGAAGGTCGTAATACCGTGTACAGACTCGATACTATGCCGAAGGTTCATACCGTCCCGGAGAACATTGCCCCGAAAAACTTACCCGGAAGAGGTGAACCGGAGCCTTTAGTCAATTTACTCGGGTAGGCAAACCCCTAATATATGCCCCAAAACTATACCAGGAGTATCAATCGAACAATCACATGACAGACCGCCCATACTTTCCTTTGACCGGAAGGTATCAATCAGAATTATTAACCGAACAAAACACATTGGATGAACAAACTGGATCATTCTTACCCCCTTTTAACCGAAGGGTCCTATCGAGTGGATAAGCCTAAAAACATACCATATTTACACTCGTACGTGAGGGATTAACCGGAACCTCACATCTCTTACGAACCAGTCGGACCATAAACGTATTCCGTGGATATTAAGACATCTGGGAAGCATCAACATATAACTAATTTATCATCATATACCAGAGTTATCTAGATACTTACTACCTCTGAAGGTTCATTAGGAGAAAGTGAACATGAGCCTTAGACGTTCATATCGGACTCATGAGATAAAACTCTTGCACCTTAAAACATACCAGAGTGATCCTCCAAAAACATGGGATACACCGAAGGTATTACGGGATCCACTAGCTGATTCGTTCCAGACGTGGTGAACATATATATGACCCGACTATAACATATAGCCTCGTGCCACGACAGAAGATGCACTCAAAGAAAACATGCTTTTCTTCCCACACGTTTTTATTCGACCACTTTGGTTGCTTAGGATAAATGGTGCTAAGTACCGATGATATAAACCGGGCTGCACACAGCAGGGTAGCAAACCAAACCACGCATACCCCTTTTCCTCGAAAAATAGCATACAACGGTAGGTGTCACCGGAGGACACTTACTCCATTTTAACTAGAAAACACATACCGAAGGTATAGTTCCATACATTGAACAAATTTAGTTTTTCTCCGAAGACATAGACCGAGTCGTTGGTCTTGCTCTTACTGATGAACAACACGTACCTCTCCATTCATCAAAGAGGTAACACCAGACGTAGTGAACAAGCTTACCGGGGTACCAAATTAGACCACATATATTGGGGTCAATCCAGACTATATGTGCCGGAGTATCAATCGGATCACATAAATTTCTTCCTAAAACAATCCCGGAGGTAGCACCCCATCTTTTCCATGGAGGTGTGCACTGACATATAATGTACCAGAAACATATCATACCGGAGCACAACCTTTTTCTTAATGACGGAGAATACAACTGAGCTATTCATGGAGGCTGTATCCCCACAAACCTTGTCCATTCCTTCGGTCCTTCCTTTCGTCAAGAGAAAGTCCTGGTGAAACACCTCCATGTATACATACCAACACAGGAGACAAAGGTGTTCGCATCCCAAACCCACATAATCAATCCGAAGAGCACATAGACCCATATCTTACTCAATAAACCATTCACCTTACCTCATACCATTTATTAGAGGAAACCCAATCTTGTCTCCCTGTGATTTCAGGCCAAGATTGGAGATCAGGACCTCACCCAGACAAACCCATATGCCTTAGAGATTTCGAATGGATAATGGAAGGCTTATAGAAAGTAAAGCAGAGATGAAACTCGTCATTCCTAGCTCTAGTAGATTGCATAATGAGTCCCACGGATGGCGCCAAATGTTGAAGCAAATTTCTGCAGGTTGACCCGAACGACTTCCGGAGTCGCATGTCGTCTCCCTGAGCCTTGAAACTAGCTGTCAAACATCAAAGAACCTGTTAGAAGGGGCCCAAGCCGGAGCCCGAGGAACCACCCTTCGATGGTCAAGTCAGTGCCTTATATAAAAGGTCTTATATGCATGCATATGTTGTGTGGCATTATGTGATGATGATGATGGTACCATCCTAGATCTAAGGATAGATCAGTAGATGACATAGAGAGAGTAAATTGTAGAGAGAGTGTGTGTATGCAACCTGCCTTAGTGAGAGAGACATGGCTATTTATAGCCAATTCATTTGCAATACCTGTCGAATAATATGTTGCATGGATAATAACCCGTAGCCTCTTCTTATATTCCATTATGTGTAACGTCCATCGAATATTAACATGCCTGGGTAATAACTTGCAACACACCTTTATTACCCATTAACTTTATAGTATATGTACACGTCGGATAATAGCATCTTGGGTAGGCCCGATATTTATTGTTTCACTAGACTGATCGGGTTTATTAAACCACATACGTCAACATGCCTTATTGGCTAACGGCCAATGATGTTATACTTAAATAGTGCCCCGGAGGTTGCGACGAAAGACTAAAAACATCCTCCAAACCACATACGTCAACATGGGCTAAACAACATAAAAGTGTGTTGTTTCCACTAATGTGTTGACTATACACTTAGAGCCCTGGGTACGGTTGAGCCGTGAAGCTCAAGCCGTGGACAAAAAGTATTGCCACGTCAGCTTTTTTTTCCCCATAACTCCTCATAACTCCATAACCCCCTCTCTGGTTAACACCAATATTCTCGGTTTATCGTGACCCCACCACTTTTTATTTTATTTTTAAATTAAACTATTTATTTTAAACTAAAACACATTTCATTCATAATAAAAATACAAATACCAATTTTTTTAAAAAATACACGAAAAAAAACATGGAAAAAAAATTACAACTTAAAAAAATAACAATAATTTAAAAACATCAATGATTAAGATTCCACAAATGCTCAACTATATCACATCGAAGGTCATCCTGAACTTTCCTATCCCGAAGTTCCTTGTTTTTCCTTTTATGTGTCTCACACCGTTCTACCCAAGTACATTCGATATTAGCTTGAGGCGGAGCGTACATAGTGTCGTATTCACTAATGTCGAACTTTTGGTCTTCCAATATCATGTTATGTAGTATGATGCCACAATATATTATTCTTTTAAGCGTGTTGACTTGGTAACTTCGTGATGGTTGTTGAATAATCCCCCATCGACCTTGTAATACCCCGAACGCTCGCTCAATATCTTTTCTTGCACTTTCTTGAACTCTTTTAAATTTCATTTTCTTTTCGTCCGTTACAATTATATACGACTTAACAAACGAAGCTCATTGCGGGTAAATTCCATCTGATAAATAATACCCTTGCTTGAATGTTTTATCGTTTACAACAAATTCAGTATCTGGAGCCTCGTCCAAAAGAAGCTTATCAAATAACAGTGAACCATATAAAACATTAAGGTCGTTTTTTGCCCCCGGCACACCAAAATAAGCATGCCATATCCATAACTGTTGGTCTGCAACAGCCTCGAGCATAAGTGTTGGATATTTCTTATCACGCCTTTCAAATTGACCATGTAAAGATTTAGGACAATTTTTCCATTCCCAATGCATACAATCTATGCTCACAAAAATACCCGGGAGATTATGTTTCCTATTGTGCAAATTATAAATATGCTCTACATCATCAGGAGTAGGCGTTCTAAGATACTTTTCTACATACAATACGTAAATGCATTTGGTAAAGTTCCATAAGCATTCACGTGAACAAAGTTTGGCTACTTGCAAGTATTCATCTAGTAAATCGGGTGTCGTGCCATAAGCCATTTGGCGTATAGCCGATGTGCATTTCATAGTGGCGCTAAAACCTAAACGACCTGTTGCATCACAACGTTGTCTAAAGAAATAGAAGTAGGGGTAGTGGTTGAACGTTGTAACTAGTTATATCATGAATTATTCTTCTAAAAAGGGTAGAACTCATACGATACCTTCGGCGAAATCGATCCTCCGGATACTTTGGCGGAGTTTCAAGGTCACCAAAGTAATCGACCATGAGTTTTTTCGTGGCTTCTCGTTCACGTGGGATGTATGTTCTAACGCGAGCACTGAAATTAACCCTATTTTGTGGCTCTTCATCATCTAACATCTCGATTTGTTCCTAATATTCAAGATATCGGGCATAATCTTTGATATCATCTTGATCATAGCTTTCATAAATAGCGGACAAATCGGAACCTCCGGCATTCATATTGATGAAATAGTGTGTGAATTGTAGAAAATGGTATGTATTTGTGTGACTTATAGTAAAAATATGTGAAAAAATTGGGTATTTAACCCTTCCAAACGGCCAAAAACAAGCACACAAAAAAAGAGCCGTTACATAACGGCTAGTTTTTTTTAATATTCAAAAAATAAATAAAAAAACCCATAACGCAGCCCATGGCGCAAGCCACTGTGTGGTTGGCTGCGCCATAGTGTCGCGCCATAGACGATAACGTCGGTTGGCCATAGCCAGCCTAAAACCCATAACGTTGGGCACGGTATGGTTGGCAGCGCCATGGCTTCGCGTCATGGTGGCCAGCCAGCCCACTAGTAGCTGTACCCGACCCTCTTGTTAGTTTAAATCTTTGACTCATCTCTCTCCCCCCACACACATCTCACCCACACAATCCAAAATCATTTTCCGGCAGTCGGTCTCGACCGGCCGCTCGGATCCCCTCTTGTGCATAGTCTTTTCTACTACATCTCATAATAATAATACTTTGCCATCAGATCTGTCATATCCCGATGTCGTTTGTCATCTGCCACCGTCGCTATACCATCTGATGTGCTGCTACTATCTCAAATAATTTAGATCTGTTGCGCTTCTTAGCTTCCACTCCACCAGATGGTTTGTTGCTGCTACAGGATGCTTTGCTGCAGTCTTGGGAGTTAGATTTAGATTTGTTTGGTTTAGGTTTAGCTCTTTTAGGGATGTTAGGCTTTATTTTCCTTGTATGGTTCGTGTTCTCTTTTGTAGTTTTGCTCCAGGCTACACCACCTTCATATGGTTGTGTTTGAGAAAAGCTCACATTAGTGATTCCCCCTCACCCTTGTATTGTGTTGATGCTTCCGTCTCACAATCCTTATGGTGTGTGTCTTGGTTTGTTTCAACTTGTTACTTTGTTCGGCAAATCACTTTTGATTTTGCCCTTTGTGTTCGATGTAACTTGTTGGGTACTAAATTCCTCCGTTTGTGAGGTGTGATAATGAAGTTATGTTCAAAAAAAGATATAAGTGAGAATATAAGAGCATCTTTAATGTAGACACTAAATGTACCTATTGAACTAAGACATTGACGTTACTAATGTTGTCATATCTCAGATTGACGCTTGCAAAGTTGCTCAAGTTTACTACAAAAGAAGAGATGTATAATAACTTTTTGTCTTTAACATTAGTATTGGGTTATGAGTGTGGAAAAAGCAATTACTAGTACTTTGTTAAGCATAGTATAGTAATTTAGAATCTCTACACTCCACCAACTTTAAGAGGATACTAAGACAAATCTAAAGGGACAATACCAAAGTGTTGGACCAAAACACTACTATGATGTTCAGGGCTCTAAAATCTACTCTAAAAAGGTATCTTGAAGAGAAATATCAGCTGCTAAGGTCAACTTCATAAACTCCCTGCTTGACAAACTTATCTCTTTGCTTGAGAGTTGAGACGATACTTAACAAGTCCATCCCTATTCCTACTGATTTCTTCATGGCACAAGAACCTAACTAAGACAGTGGAGGATACTCACACCAACTTGGAAGCCGGTTGAAACTCACTAAACTTATCTGCTAACCAGCAACAACTCTTTATAGAGCGTTCCTGCTGAGAGGGAGAAGAAGTCAAATGCATATAAACAAAAAAGGAACCAATTTTCACCATTCATTGATGACTCCCCTTACCTTTCAACCCTTCATCATCTAAGGAGGTGCATCATCTTGCATTGGTCTATTGAAAAAAAGAGAAAAAAGACTAGCCCAGACCAAAAAAGTTTAAGGTTGAGATTCCAATGCCTACTCCCATCACCTCCATGAGACCACCTTATAAACAGTTCACCAGACAACTCTTTGGCTCTGAGACATAACATCATTGAATCGAAGTCCTTCACCAAGTAGCATAGACAAAGGCAAAGGGATCTATTCTAATGAATCCACCATAAAGGAATTTGTGCTTGTTGATATAAAAGTTGGATAGACCTTGACTAACCTGAATTAGGCTTAATTTGGGTATCCGGGGATCCGGCTCTTGCACCAAGTGAACTTCTGGTTTGAGACCCTGCACACTAAAAGCAACACGCTGTTAGGCTTACCGTGGGAACGTATCCCACGATTAGACTCCGGCGTGAGAGTAAGTAATCGGTTTAGGGTTAGAAATCGGTAAGGTATGAGAGTATTGAGTAAATCGTACCTTTGTGGAACCCTTGGTGGTTCCTTATATAAGCGGTAGAGTCCCTGTTAGACCTTTACCGAATCTTAAGCCTCAAGCAAAAGATAAGTACCATACTTGTACCTATCCTTATCAGGTAATTATGGTTAGTGAATATCTTATTGCCTTAGGCTGAATCACAATCCTAATTAGATTGTGATTCTGTCCAACCTATGTCGTGTGCGGCAAGACGTGGTCCCCACAATACTGCGTGTGGCCAATATTACCCAGGCCCATAAGCTTAGAGTAACATTGATACAACCCATTCATGTTGGGCTGAGACGGGTAGTACCCGTGGACCGGGTCCAAGACCCGGCTGGGGACTATACGTCATCATGTCCCCCCCCCCCCCCCCCCCCCCCCCCCCCCGAGTCTAGTTGTTACAGCCGCAGGCGTGGCCTCTAGACTAAGAAGTTTGCCCAACCATACTATGAAAGAAATAAATGATGAAGCAAATGCTTCCTAGGCTATGCTATGGCCGAAACCATTTTAATGAAAGCATTTATGATAGTCAACATTCAGCGTCCCAATGCACCATGTAGGCGATTATTCATCTGACGAAACCTGAAAAAGTGACCCAAGTGACCCTCGAGCCACGTAAATGCTAACCAAGAAGTGACCCCGTGGGCCCCGTCTGATGGTTCAGTTACTATAGATCCCCTACCGTTGGATCAACATAGTCGGTTACACGTGTCAGTAATCCAACAATGCACAAACCCCATAGCAACACTATATATAGCTCAGAGTGTTGTCCCATATATTTAGATGATATAACACGAATTTGATAAAGAAAATAGATGAAGAAGATGAATTCTAAAGAGAGAAAGTAGTGAGAGAAAGTAGAGAGAAGAGATGATTAACTTGGTGAATATTAGATTAGGAAAAGAATAAAGTGAACAACCAACCCTCCTAACATGGTAAGAGGGTAGTATATATAGTCCACCCACATGCGGGTTTTAATGGGCTATATATTGGACCGGGCTTGTCTTTTGGACTTTAATTAGTTTAAATCCAAGCCCGTAAACCACGACTAATTAACTACCTATTACAACGTTCTAACTAATGTTACAATAATAACCTATGACCGAGCATTCTTGTTTGACTCAATATTTTGAGGCTAACAATCTCCCCCAATGTGAGGTCATACCCTTTTGATATTTGAAGATCAATGGATATTACGAATCTCGTCATAAATGAGTCTTGAACGTGTAACAGTAGTTTTGTTCCTTCATGCTGTGATCTTTGAGCCTTTGTCATTGTCTTTCGACTTAGTCTTTTATCTTGAGATCTTCAAATCATTCTTGACTTGTCTTTGCCATCTTGCGATCTTGTGTCTTTATCCACATGTTCACACTATTAATTGTTGAATAAGTCTTTGGGCATGAACATGTGTTTTTGAATCTTTGACTATGCTGAGTACACCGTGACGCCACCTTCTCGAGATAAAAGATGGACACTGACTGAATGGCTTTGACATTCGTCCTAAATCGGTAGCGTTTTACCTCCGGTCGGTGAAGACCGTTATACGATATTAAATACCGTACCTGTGATTAGTTAGATTCAATTAAGAATCTCCTTGACAGGGTTTTGCGGCTGTACTAGCCGTTCTCTTTACTCGACCGTCTCAAAGCAAGACTACGAACATAAAGAGTGAATCAATTGGATGAATATCCGCTTGATTAAAGTCGTCAATTCAAATTCCTGGAACAAGTTTGATTCATTAAGAATCTTACCATTGTTGCTTTCCAGTTGACACAAGTTTGATTCATAAGAATCTCACAAGTCACCTACCGTAGCGCTGTTTGATGTTGACGCTAGAAGGATTTCCATTCGTCACTGTGAATATTAATGAATATCACTCTGAATGTTCTGGCAAGACCATAAAGATATTGCGTAGAAACCTGAAACGAGTTTGAATCAATTCAGAGTCAAACCACTGTTGCTTTTCAGTTTTACACATGTTCAATTCATAAAGAATCTTGCATATGACCTACCGCAGTGCTGTTTGATGTTAACACTGGAAGGATTTCCACTCATCATTGTGAATACTAAGTAGTATCACTCTGAGTGTTCTAGCAATATCGCAAGGATATAGCGTAGGACTCTCTTTATCTTCATCCGTGTTGGGAATAAAATATGGGTCAGATCACCAAACGCTGATAAGAAGAAAGTCAACGCTGATAGATTGATTTTGGACGCTGATAGAAGTCAACGCTGACAGCCTTGAAGATTGACACTGATAGAATATCTTTTGTTTATTTGTTTCTTTATTTATGTATGGTGAAGATAAGCACGACATTGTATTTTCTATTATTATCTTTACCTAGAATAGTTGATTCATAGCTTATTGTACAAGACTTCTTGTTCTATAAAAGAAGGTCTTTTAGGTTAAAGTCATATATCAGTTTTCATAGTATTCGCAAGTTAAACCTTTCATTGTAATCAACACGATTATTCTAATACAAGTGAAAGTTTGTTTAACATCATTGTGTTTTAGATCAAGTGTTAATTCCGCATAACACTTTGTTACTTTATTCATAAGCAAAGGTTTCTCTACGTGTAGTACTTGATCTAATCTCGTATACACAAAGCTAATCGATCTAAGTTTGGGATCAACAAGTGGTATCAGAGCTTGTTGAGAAACTTTTGATCTTTAAGTAACGCAGAACCCTAAAACACCAAACCCTAAAAACCCTAAAATCTCGAAACCCTAAAAACACCATGTCTGGCACAAATCAACCTCCTGCTTTGCTGCAAAACAACTTCTCAAATCCTAGTATCAAAATTCCCATGTTTGATGCCAGGAACTTTGAACTTTGGAAGTCCAATTTTGAGCAATACATAGCTATTCATGACTACACTCTTTGGGAAATTATCGAATATGGGAACACATTCGATAAAGCAGCAAAGATTACTGCTGCTATTGAGGCAAGGTCAGCTATTCCTAATTGTCCAGAAGCTGATAAAGTGGAAAAGCCTGATGATGGGAGAGCAGTAGCTGTTGAAGACATAGCCAAGAAGAGGGTGGACATGAAAATTTTAAACATCTTGAAACATGCCCTAGGTCATGAGAATCAGCATAAGTACAAACGTTTTGATTCTGCAAAAGAGCTTTGGGAAGCTCTTGAAGTAGCACATGGTGGCAATGCTGACACAAAAGAAGAAAAGAAGAAGCAACTCTTGCATGAGTATGCTGTCTTTAAAGCTCAACCTAATGAGAATCTCAGCAGTGTGAGAAGTAGACTTCTTGACATCACAAGTCAACTTTCCTTCAGGGGAAAACAGATTGATGACCCTGAATTGAATGCTACTTTTCTCAAAAGCCTTGGTGATGTATGGAAGATTGAGACAAGATCTATTCTTGTCAATAACACCCACAAGACTTCCAGGTTTGATGACATCTTCAACAAGTTAAGGCTGTTGGAGAATGAATGGCAATTGGAGAGTGATAACAAATCTTCAAGCAGCAACATGGCCTTCTTTTCACAAAGTGAAGGCCAATTTGATTCCATGAACTTTTATGGACATTCAGCCTCTGGATCTCAAGGTGTCAGTGCTGGATGTCAATCTGTCAGCGCTGGATCATATCCTGTCAACGCTTTGTACTCAAGCGCTGACACACACAATCATGGCGCTGATAGAATTAAACCTGCTGGTTTTGATCTTGATACTGTGTGTGCCTTCATTGCTTCTTTGCCTAGTGATTCAAGGATCACTTATGAAGATCTTGAGCAGATAAGTGATGAACAATTGGAAGAGATGGATATAAAGTGGACTATGGCTCTTGTAAGTTTAAGAGCAAACAGGTTCAACAAAAGGTTCAAGAAGAAGATGACCTTTAATGCTAAGGATGTTGCTGGATTTGACAAGTCCAAGGTGGAGTGCTACA